>OX392530.1:45869708-47069708 GCA_947623455.1 Mimachlamys varia | reverse complement strand
ATATATATGCCTTTTCAGACAAATTCAGAGTCAAATGGGCCTAATATTACTATTAAGTAATGGGCCAAATAACTTCAAATATTAAAAATATGGAATATGCGATTATTTAAAACAACGTATATAATAAAATGGAGAAGTTATGTTATCTTATTGTCTTTGGGAGGAAGGGGGGGGGGTGCACTTGTTGGGTCGATTACGGTACTTATTTGTGATCAGCATGATGTACTTTGTAGATATATAAATATTAATGTCCATTATAGGAAATGACCAGTTGATAGTATATATGATAGCATTTAAACAGTATAGACAGTATATATATAGTATTTAGACAGTATATATACAGTATATAAACAACATTTAGACAGTATAGATAGTATTGAGACAGTAAAGACAGTACATAGATAGTATTTAAACTATTTTAACGACAGTATTATCAATAAGCAGCTTTTTCCCAGTATATAGTTACAGATAATAATATGTGTTAAATCAGATATAATTTTAAAAAATATTTGCTATTGCCTTTGGTAAATGAAAACAATTGAAATGAAATATCACCTGGACATTTTTTCTTTAATTTAATGATTTTTGGTTTTCTTAACACACAGTATAAAGATGGATATATATATAAGAATGTTGTAGACAAGATTGTGCTCACAATCGGGGTACATCAGTGTAGTCTAATTCAAGGTTTATGGCTTTCTCAGTATTTGATGTGAGGTTTTATGAGAGACAGATTACTTATTTTATGGGATTTTTTTATACATGTGTATAACAAAAACAAATTCTAGCATACAACAATAGTGCAACATACAATGGATGAGATTATACAACATCAAATTTACTAAAACTTCAGAAACACAAAACATTGTTTCTTTAAAACTTACCAGGTAAATCATCAAATATTGCTTTTGACTCTTGACGAAATTCATCTAACAAAGTGAATGTATGCATTAATTAAAAGTTTTAATATATTGATAAATGATTGAAAGTATAATTTACATAATTAAGAGAGTATTGATATATATGTTAGTCTGGAACTAATAAAAATTTGAAATTAAATTTTGGTAGTCCTGTCCAGAAAGAAAGACTGATGTATATAAAGTGTCAAGGTCGCTTATGTTTAGAAGTCCATTTAGAAGTATTGGTTTTGGATCCTGGTATATTGACACTCCAAACAGACTGTAGCCCAGGACTGGTGGCCATGTCATCCCCTTACAGATTCCTACTGTCTGCCACTTGGCAACAGAGGTAGGAAATCCCACTCAGGGTGGGGCCTTGGCCCCTGGGGGGCTGTAGCTGGGCCCCTGGAGTGACACCTACTTCCCACAAAATCATTTCCTCTCAGAGTGAAGGGGACAGCAAGAGGCCCAAGTAGGATATCTTCCTTCATCAATGGGCAACTTAAAGGAGGTTCCAAAAGGGGAAATGAATTGTTAAAAAAATATCTATCCTTATTTTATGATTAGCATAAATATGTAGGTCTAAAATTACTTCTTATAGGCAAATAACTGCTATTTTTAAAATCGAAATATTTTAGCAATTTTGTTTATCTTTATCTTCATATTTTTTTCTGTTAACTTTTTCATATCTCAAATTTGTTGATATTCACAATCACAATTTTAAAAGATCTGTAACTGATGAAGAGTTGAAATTCTTTCTATTTCACTGATGCTAGGTTTGTGTGCATGAGAAAGTCATGTGGCTCAGTAGATACGAGATTACCATGGTAACCAACACAGAGTAAAACAGTGAGATTTAGGGTACTTTGTGCTAACATTTGTATATACTTCTGCCCCACTCCTTGGGAGTTCAGAACCTCACCCCTATTCTCCTTCTAAGCATATTTTCCCTAAGGGGATATACTCAAAAGTTCTTATGCAAATTTATTGTTGAAAGCTTAACCATATGTGTGTATAAAAATAGATTAGAAGAATTCTTGTCAACATCCTATGGTCATTCCACTGACCAATTGCCAGAGAGACTGACCGCCCCCTACATGGGGACCCCTGTAGATCCCCTGCGGAGGTGAACTATCTGGAGCCCCCACAGGAGATATAGGAGTGACACTCCCCCATCATCAGCCCCTGTGATTGTACATACAGGCCTACACACATTCTCAAGTCAGAGCAGCCACACGTGTGTGACCCAGAAACTTTGGTGTTTTGAGTCATGAGGGTGTAGATGTGTAAACTGGTTTAGAGGGAGGCCATGTTTGCTGGGATGTTTCTTCCTGGGTTCCGTGGCTTCTAGGGGTCCAATGTGTGGCGTTGTTGACCAACAAACATGCTGTGGATTACCAGCCAGGAATCTTGGAGTCTGTGAAAGTTGGATTTTGTGTCTTATATACCCCAGATTGGAGTAGAAGTACTCCTCAGTCAGCTGTCTTACTAGTCAGCGTTTTGGCATCTGGAGGCTGGCATTGTTGATTAGCCTACAAGGACCAGGCTGTGGTGAAACTGAATGGTGTGCATGTTGTCCCCGGGACTTCTGCGGCTCTTGGTGTCCCTGTGAGACTGAATGTTGGGCCTGGTGTCCCCGGGACGTCTGTGGCTCTGTACCTGCTCAAGTTGTGTGTGATTCGTGACCCCTCCCAGGGGACTAATCTTAACCAACACCTCATACAAATAACCTGCAAACATGATTCTTGGCAGTGAAAATCCAAACTTACACCATGTTTCTCTCATTCAAATTTCACCACCAGGATCCCCATTGGTGAGTTTTTCAATGACCTCACAATAGCAAGCATTATGACCTCACAATGATTGTGACCTCATTACATCTTATGTACTTAATCAGTTTAACAAAGTGAAGCTGTCTGTAATGCAATGTTATATAGGTCACATGCAGTGGTATAAAATGTCATATGTTTACTTATTTTTTTGGTGACACATGTTGACTTTAGACATTTAACACCGTGAAATCTCGCCCTGCTGGTAGGTCAGCTGAGATTCTGTGGTGTTTGAAATGTCAGCACTATATTCTGTGATATCGTAACTTTGGTGACATCGTCAGAGTTTTGTCTCTGTCATTGACCTTATCTTAGCGATGACATTGTCCGAGTTCTCGCTGTTTCAACTATAAGTCCACTGGACTCACATTCGTAAATGACATTGTGGGACATTATCATTTGCTATTTTTTCCACGATACAAGTGTCATTCCTCCAAGTTTTCTATACATTCAATTAACTACAATTGTTAAAAGTGGTTAGTGTATCTGGATGTGATGAGGACAGAGAAGGGTAGGGGGTCGTCCAACGTTTTGTTGTTAACTTACCTTTCTGTAGTAGTTCAGTGTATCAACTCTTGTTGTTCTATTCGAGCGTGACATTGACTGTCAGTTGGTTGTTTTCTTTAGTTACCCTGAAGTTAGCCACTAGTGTGTAAGGTGTTGGGCCTCAGGCCCCTGAGTGTTTAACCATTACGGTTGTCTGTAAAGGCTAATAACACATGTAACCTCTTTATATTTTCCAGTTGAAGCGCGCTCGGAAGGAAGCTGACAAGCGTGACGATACTCCGGACAGGAATCTAGTGGACCAAGGGTAAGTCTGGTCAAAACCCTGTCCACCCATACACGTTATACACCTGTAACTATAGGTGTGTTTCCTGAGTTAGTGACATAGTATTTACCTGAGTTAGTGACATAGTATTTACCTGAGTTAGTGACATAGTATTTACCTGAGTTAGTGACATAGTATTTACCTGAGTTAGTGACATGCATAGTACTTACCTGAGTTAGTGACATAATTCTTATTTGAGTTAGTGACATAGTATTTACCTGAGTTAGTGACATAGTATTTACCTGAGTTAGTGACATGCATAGTACTTACCTGAGTTAGTGACATAATACTTATTTGAGTTAGTGACATAGTATTTACCTGAGCTAGTGGCATAGTATTTACCTGAGTTAGTGACATAGTATTTACCTGAGTTAGTGGCATATTATTTACCTGAGTTAGTGACATAGTACTTACCTGAGTTAGTGACATAGTATTTACCTGAGTTAGTGGCATAGTATTTACCTGAGTTAGTGGCATAGTATTTACCTGAGTTAGTGACATAGTACTTACCTGAGTTAGTGACATAGTATTTACCTGAGCTAGTGGCATAGTATTTACCTGAGTTAGTGGCATAGTATTTACCTGAGTTAGTGACATAGTACTTACCTGAGTTAGTGACATAGTACTTACCTAGGTTAGTACTCACCTGAGAAAGGGACATAATAGTTTTAACCTAATTTGAACACTTTCTGACATTCCTATAAAAACCAAGTACCCAAGATGGTACACTCTAGCTACGCCTTATTTTAAAGTTCAGACTTAACAGGTTTTGGATTGTACAGGTAACGTATAATACCATAATCGTATTTCCACCCTGAAGGCCTCACATATAAGTCACCTACGTTTGCCTACCTCAAAACACTAGTACCTCATTTGTTCTTACTATATAGAGAAATTACATACCTACCTTTAGTTGACATGCAGTCCTTGTCTACCTGAACAGCCTTATCTAGGTATCTGGTAGTTTCTTGGTTCAACTTGGGTGATACACTTTTACAAATACCTGTCTGTATATATATACAACAGGTCTGCATGATTCTACCTATCTGAATTGTCAGAGTTCGGCTTCCCTGTATAGATAGATATATATACAGGGTCAGTTAAACTGGTTATACTGTACAGATTATACAGGTTCAGTATAGACAGATTATAATTATATACAGGTTCAGTATAGACAGGTTAAAATTATATACAGGTTCAGTATAGAAGGTTATAATTATATACAGGTTCAGTATAGACAGGTTATAATTATGTACAGGTTCAGTATAGACAGGTTATGATTATATACAGGTTCAGTATAGAAGGTTATGATTATATACAGGTTCAGTATAGACAGGTTATGATTATATACAGGTTCAGTATAGACAGGTTATAATTATATACAGGTTCAGTATAGACAGGTTATAATTATGTACAGGTTCTGTATAGACAAGTTATAATTATATACAGGTTCAGTATAGACAGGTTATGATTATATACAGGTTCAGTATAGACAGGTTATAATTATGTACAGGTTCTGTATAGACAAGTTATAATTATATACAGGTTCAGTATAAACAGGTTATGATTATAAACAGGTTCAGTATAGACAGGTTATGATTATAAACAGGTTCAGTATAGACAGGTTATGATTATATACAGGTTCTGTATAGACAGGTTATGATTATATACAGGTTCAGTATAGACAAGTTATAATTATATACAGGTTATGTATAGACAGGTTATAATTATATACAGGTTCAGTATAGATATGTTATAATTATATACAAGTTCTGTATAGACAGGTTATAATTATATACAGGTTCAGTATAGAAGGTTATGGTTATATACAGGTTCAGTATAGACAGTTTATAATTATATACAGGTTCAGTATAGAAGGTTATGGTTATATACAGGTTCAGTATAGACAGGTTATAATTATATACAGGTTCAGTATAGACAGGTTATAATTATATTCAGGTTCAGTATAGACAGTTTATAATTATATACAGGTTCAGTATAGACAGGTTATAATTATATACAGGTTCAGTAAAGACAGGTTATAATTATATACAGGTTCAGTATAGACAGGTTATGAGTATATACAGGTCCAGTATAGACAGGTTACACTTTTACACTGTACAGATTATACAGGGTTCTGTTTGGAAAAGTGATGTAACTGATCTGACTTATCCAGTACTGTGTAATCTGTAAACCTGTATAAACCAGACATTTTTCTACCAGGTCCTACTGCCTAAACTTTTATTGAATTTGAATCATAACTCAAAACACTACAGTGTTTTAGAATACACAGACCTCACAATGATTGTATTAGTAGAATATGAAATCAAAAGGCCAGGTGATCTATTGACAAACTGTATCAATAACTTTGCTTAGGAAAAATAATGGCTGGTATGGTTAGTTAGACAGTTTTACTTTGTGGATATAGTGTACATAGAAAAGATGAAAGAATATTTCAGACAACGTGTTTCATTATTTTCTACTTATTTAATGTTGGGAATGGTTTGAAAAGCCTGTGTGATAAATCATTAATTTCCTGTGCAGCTAAACAAGAAAAACAAGGATCCTGGAGATAGTCTAAACTTGTAAACATTATAATCAGTGATATTAGTCTCAGCAGTCTGATCATAATTAGAATAACTGCTGACGATTTATTTACCAAAACTTAATGATTTTCCTTACAAAATGAGTCACAGCTGTCTACATGCTAATTACACGAACTTTTAATTTCAATCTATGTTATGACGTTTATGTGGAAAACGGCAGCGTTAAAAAGATTGTATTGATGAATCTACACAAACTGTAGAGTGAATAGGGTCCTTAGAGGATGGAATTATGGGAAGGATAAGGTACGGTACAGGTAACACAGGTGTTCTAATGTAGGGCTGTAGTGTTATATCAAGTATTATATAATAGTATTTTATAGTATTATAGTGTACAGTAAGGTTACATATTCAAGTAACCATAAGACATTAATATCAACATAGTTCTATCGAGAAACAACTGACAGATCTGTTTGCCCCCCCCCCCCCCCCCCCCCCCACTTTTACAGATTCTTGGTTTCTTGTTTTAAAGAAAAGGTCACTTCAGTGATGATTTACCCAACTTAAATGGCACCCCTAACTAAGGTTTAGCCCTAGAAGGAAGGGGCCAGAAAAAGTATAGTACATACAGGGTAGGGATAGGTAATAGTTTTGGACTGAAGGATCACAGGGACCTGATCAAGTTAACCAAGTCACCCCATAAACAGCTACTACAACCATTGTTATTGGAAGAGCTGGAAAATAGAGATGGGAGAAGGGGGGGGGCAGTTTGATGAAGAAAGAGGGGGTGGGGGGTTAGAAAATGTTTGGTAACCACTGCCTACAGACATATTAGCCCCATGTAATGTCTACATGCTGTTACTTTGTTAGTTGTTTATGTTGTGATGGAATTTAGATTAATGCAATTTCCTGGGATTTAATTTTCAGAACCTTAATGACATTAGCAAGTTAAAGTTAAAACAAACATATCTTAATCACCCCCCCCCCCCCCCGCTCCTCTCCCCCCCCCCCCCCCCCCCCACCTACAAAATGTTTTTGTGAGTAGGAGTAATAGCTGATTTAGGCCCATTAACAGGAACAAGTTGCCATGCTTGATATTCCCACGTGTTTCTCAACAAATCCAGTCATTCCGGATGTTGAAGAAATCATTTGAATTAGTTCAGCTTTAAAAGTCCTTTGTGTCCAGGTTTTAAACACTGCACCAAAAAGGCAACAAGTGGACTGATTGTAGAGTTTACCCTTGGCTGAGCAGGGCAGTGTGTTTAAGACACCCCAAGTCACACCTACGTGCCGGGATAAATGTGTTTTGGTCCACCACCGGAGAGGCATGGTGGATACAGACCCCATTATTCTTCGGCCATCCATCCATATAGGTCCGCAGCTGTAATTAATGGCGGAGGAGGAGAGGATTCCTTCCTTAATACAATAGACTGTTGATCTGGGCCGTCTGCCAATCGCTGTCAAACTGACTGAAAATACTGTCAAAATGCACTTGTTTCGTTTAAAATTGAAAGAAAATTAACTCATTGTTATATTCATGTAATTGTTTTCTTGTAATACTTGAAACATTAACTGTTCGTGGTTTTCTATGGAAATGGTATATTTATATCCTTACGGCCTTCAGCTGTCAAATTTTACATATAAACACAATTTGTAAGGCCTCCTGAAATGTAGATCGCACTGACATCTGACTGCAGGGGGGGGGGGGGGGGGGGGATTGCTGCACGAATGTTTCAAAGTTCAAGGTCATCTTCCAAATTTTCAGAAAGATCTTCAATTTCTGAAAACATTGCTTAAAAAAAAAATTTGTTGCCTTTCACAGACATCTCCATGCCCGTGTCAGATTAGACAGGTTGATCTGGACAATATATTTGGGTTGTGGCTCAAAGGGTGTCAGATTAGACGGGTTCTTTGTTGACTGTGTTGAAACATGAAGTACACACCCCAACTCTCAATTTCAATAGCGATATACAAATTACATACACCGTTTTAACATGAAAACAGCCGGTGTGGACAAGAATTTTATTTCTTTCCTCCATTACAGCCCTACTGTATAAAATGGCTGGCTATGTAGAGGCTTGTTAAATAGCTGTAGAAGCCAATATCATTCATTATCTACATGTAAGTTAAACAGCATCTCTCTCAAAGACTGAGTGATGGAGAGTGAGAAACTTGGACACCATTGAGGCCAGACCTTTTCCCTAGGTAATCACCTTTTAGATGCTAATCACAGGCAGGGCACTCAACTCAAAAACATTGTAATTGAGGTCAATTCCGACTCATCAGATATGATAAGACATCTAAAAAGAGGAAGATGAAGCCAGTGTCGAAGTAAATAGGCCTGTCTGACGGAAAACCAGTCGGGGGAACTCCAACGCGAGAAGAAACTACCTTGATGCGTTTCCAACTAGCATGAGTTATCTACAGTGAATTACCTCTACCAACTAGTGAGGCCCAGATGATGTCAGAATGGTTTGAATATCTGTTTTATTTAGATTCCAGTTAAGATAAATATATTATCAGCATTTCAGTTTTACTTTCTAGAACAGGAGGGTTTGTGTTTGCTGTGTTACACCTATGTAGTACTGTATACTACAGCCTTCCTGAGTAGGACAGTGGTGGTGGACAGGTGTTACCTGTCTATTACCTAGGTAATACAGGTGTAATTTGCATCAGTACCAATATACCAACTGTTACCTGTATTTAACATCTTACCTGTAGACTTTTTCTTTTATCTACCAGGTGCTACCTTACCTGTACAGGTATTTCCTGGTAGTTAGGGTTTCCTGACCTGTCACACCTGTGTATTGTATTCCCAGTGTCACCTGTAGCACCTGTAATACACAGGATACTATCCTCTCACTTCTGATTGGATACTTATAGGGCACTGGCTGACAGCGATTGGCTGATTGTAGTCATGTGATGCTGTGGATAGTTGCTATCTTACTAGATGCTTTTGTAAACTTGGCCAGAGATACTTTGGTGGTGACCTACTGAAGGGTCAAGACAAGATGACCTCTGACCCTATACTAGATGACTTTAGCACTGATTTGTCCCTGGACAGTGGTCTATCAACATCTCCTTGGAATGACAGTTTGTATGACATATGTTTTATATTATTGTAATATCAACCAATTCATTATCAAATTATATATATAAGGTTTTATAAAGGTAAGCAAGTGATATGATACATGTCTATAGAAGTATTGTAAACAAGCTTGATCGGTAGACTTAGTCCAGTAGGAATAATCATACCATTACCTGTCAACTAAAATGTTAATAGGAGATATATGTTGATACAGGTAATACATTTATATGGGATGCTGTCTGTACTTATGTCAAAACTTGAACAAATTGAGGTTAAAAAATTTTGTGCATTTTCATAAAACTTCAAAGGCTGAGAGAATATTATTTATTTGACCTCTTAATTTTTTTCAAACAAATATAAATGATTGCACCACAACTTATGGTTTTGTAATGATCCTCAAAATATTTTGTACATGAGAATGAACGACCTTGATCTTTATATTTTGTCTAGGAGGACTGAATGACCTTGACCTTTATATTTTGTTCAGTTGGACTGAACGACCTTGACCTTGATCTTTATGTTTTGTACAGTGGGAATGATTGACCAGCAAGTGTGCTAGGGTAGTAATAAGGCCTGTTAGTCTTGACCATTAAAACGGTCAGCAGGAAATACCATTTCAAGTGGTAATGTGTCTGTTTCTGTGCTAAGTGTCAACATGTAGATTGACCATGGACTGCCAAGAGCTGACCATTGCAGGGGGAGGAGGGACAGGGGGCAGAGTAATAGTTGTAAACTGGTTGTTCAAATATCTTTTTGTGTAGAATCTTCGATATTATAAGGCAGCTGTGTATTTCAGGTAGTTCATAAAACATTGAATTATAAATTGGTTCATGGGAGTTTTCTTCAAGATTTTATTAAATTATTTGTATTTTTTAATTGAGTGGAAAAAATTCAATATTTTAATTTAAATATCTTGAATCTTATGGTAAATGAATTTAGAAAGCTTAATATTTTCAATAGTATGAGAACAAATATTTGATTTTTTTGAGAGATTTAATTGTATGTGTCATGGTAGCCCGCACAAGTAGTATTGGCATGGGGAGGAGGTGATCTTATTATAATAATAATATATATGCAGGGGGGGGGGGGATCAATAACACCTTTGTCTGAATCAGACCTGTTGTCACAACATTTTGTTTGCTCAGTTCACCTACACTAAATATTCACAGTCAGGTTCCAAATTTATTGCCTCACATCAATTAAATATAAAAATGGTGTTTAAATGACTTATAAATAGACTTTTAATAGAAAACGTATAGAGATGATATTAATTCAATACTACGCTATTTAATTGTAATTTTAAGTATCAAGTATTCTTGACAGAAAATGTGTAATATTTGTATAAATACAAGTATTGACAGTATGAAAGTTTTTATTATAAACATTCAGAAATTGAGTCCTTTGATTTCTTTTAAATCAGATGTATATTAACAATAAAAAAGATAGCTACATTTAATAGACGTCCTTGGATTTAGGATATTTTCATCCTTGATCTGTTTGTCGCTGGATCTCTTTATAGATCACATTGATGGCTGATACACCATTCTGATTTCCAAAACCAAACTGATGTGAACTTGTACCAAACTATCTAAATCTATATATACCTGACCTTTTTCTTAAACCGTCCACCTGTAAATTTGTCCAAAACCATCCACCTTTAATTTTATAACATGTACACAAACTGTTCACAATTGTACACATCCATTTTTCGAAGCCATGGTACAAGTACCCTAACCATCACCGCGCTATACCTCATCGCTATAGCCTCCTCGGCTGGATGGGCCTGACATGTTCGTCTGCCCAGAGGGAACAGGAAGGCATTTAATCTGTGTCTGATTATGAATCAAACATGGCCGTCACCAATTGTTCCCCCAATCAAACGACTTGTATTGGGATTCCATAATGAACAACCCATTTGTTTGGTTGTTCCACAGGAATCACTAACACTCAGCAGTAAAGGTGTACTTGAATGTTTTAACATAATGTGTTGGATACTATTACCACCAATCATAAATTGAAACATGCTTAACCATGAGTTAAAAAAAACGTTGTATTTTAAAAGTATCTTATTTGGTATTATTCTAATTCCGAAAAAGTTTTGAAGCCAAATCATTCATTTATTTATTAAGTTGGTGAAGTAATGAATTCCTAAATGTCCGTTTACAATGTCTTGGAAGTGTATGCTCATTAGTGAAGGGACGTATTGTGAGTGAACTAAGTACATCTACTTTTATCTCATTTCTGAACGCACTCAAAAATCAAAATTAATATGAGTCATCATACATAATAAGTAATATATTGGATTTAAAATTGGTTTTTGTCCAAACTTATAAACACATGCCTACAGTCCAATATGAACATAGCTTATAGATATTGTGGATTAAAAAAGGCCAACAGGAACAATATTGCTTTACCGTCTATATTCCAAAATAATGAAATACGAGAAAATGTGAAGAACCTGACAGATATTAAAGTAGTGTAATGTATATAGGGTATGACATATAGAGCGTTAGTGCACTTATACATGTCTACGTTAGACATATAGAAAGGTTGTTGATCCCCATATATATGGTGGATGTCATGGTGATGAAACCTCCAAAGAAATTACATGGACATTTCAAATCTATCGTGGAGGAGCGATATTATTTGGAAATAATTCTGTAGGGCGAGAGCTTTTATGGTTGTAAAGACCAGCCATTTATGGGAAAACAATTAAACTTAGCTTTAATTTGACTGATTAGATGCCGCCAAATGGTCGCTATCTCCTAGGACTGTTTGATGGCTTCCTCTGTCAAGATGGTCATTTTTGTCGATTAGTCCCGATTATTACAGATAGGAGAAATCAAAATCCCCTTAATCTCTTCCATGACCTCTTGCTGGATAATAAATTTCTCTACGATATAAATTGTGATTTCCTCGAAATGTCCTAATCAATATCTAGCTTAGCCTCGCCTGGCAGTTAGGCTTGAGGGAGGTCGCTCCCAGGCTCTGCGCCGTATTCCTCCGCAATTGTTGATAGTCTGAGGTAATGGATTCTGACATGAAAATTATTGTAGCCGTAGATGAGAAAGCATTTTGCAGAACACATGTCATATTTCATTGAGCGCCAGTAGAGGGGCTAAGGTAGCGCGTATTTATCTGATCTACATAAATCTGTCCGTTCATTAAAATAATCAAAATTGCATCAGGAAAGCATTACATTGGCAATCATAACAAAAAATATGGATTCAAATCTTTTTCTGTCATTGGTACAAAGATGACCTTGTCAAAAGTCATGTGACATCTTTGTAAAAGGTCAAGTTGATAATTTCTACAAGTTTAGCAATGAACACACCAAAAAAAGAGGCCAGTAAAGAAATACATTTTTATAGCACTTTTATTCCATTTCTATTTATATGTATGTTATTGTTTTTATCAATTGCTTCATGCTTGTCTTGTAACCATAGAAACTGTTTTGGAATGAGGTCAGTTCTAGAAGTCAAATCCTTTCCAAGTATGACTGTTTGCCAATAACTGGCAGAAAAAAAGAGGGGAAAAAAGATATTGAGGAAAATACATTGATAAGTTGTTTATGATAACACACCAGTTTCAAGAAGAAAAAAAACCATGGTCTATGAAGATAGACAGAGGTCAACTTCAAAAGACAGGATATAAAATGGAGTTAGATTAATCATTCTAATTCTGAATACTTGTTTTGTTTATACGTCATAGATGCTTGCTTGGTCAACATCAAGGTTTCTAAAGTAAAATTTAGATAAAATAATTGATGTTTTAGTGTTGAACCATCATCATCATGTATATTTGGTTGAATTTGGCACAATCAAATGGTTATGAATATTCATGAGTTGTAGCTATGACAACTGTTCCTTTGACAATTAATGATAGAGGTATGACATTGGAGACCTCCACTCAACTTCAGGTACGGTAGTAAGAGGCTGGTGGAGGGGAGGGGTCTCGTGTTAGGCACAGCCAACAGGGAGGGGGACCATTTTACCTAACTTTGCATATGTGCATGTGTGTATTTGCGAGAGAAATCAGTTTACAATATTTCAGGTATAGTAGTATTTGTAGCTCTTTTGATTCACCTCAAACACATATACAAATGTTTACTGGAGGGTGTTCCTTGAGTTTACAGTCCTCAGTTCGATTTCAGCAGATTTTCAGTCTATGATAGTAATACATTGGCCTTTCCAAATAAATTGTTGTGAAGGGAAATCTGTGTACCTCTTTACATGTATGTGTTCGTGTATTTGTGAGAGAAACTGGTTTACAATATTCCATGAATATTAGTATTTGTAGCTCTTTCTGTTACCTTTTGTATTCTGTTATTCAAATTTATACACCAGAAAATTGAATTCATCATTATATCGGCTTCCTTTATACCGTAAAAGGAAACAAAAGAAAGGGAACATCATGCGAAAACCAGATCATACAAAAAGCACATTAAGCGAGGGTGTAATGAGGCGGGAATTGTATAATAACTTTGTACATATTTGTGGAAAGCTCAGGCAGAAACAAGGTAAAAAAATGCAGCGGACAGTTCACCCAAAAAATGCATAAAAATTAAGCACGATAAAATCTTTTGAAATTGTTTATTGAGTGGCGTGAATTGCGATGAGAGATTACTAGTTGCGTGTTGTTCCGTTCTGGATCACTGAGTGGACAGGAATAAATAAACCTTTATCTAGAAAATTGATCAATTCTCTCTATTCAACATTCTTAACCTCCTAAAAAATTGGCTACAATAGTCGGATGGGTCTTACAGGTTTTTTACAAACAACACGCTGATATTTACATACAGAAACGTCTGGGCCTACCTACCTTACAACCTTCCCAGGTGCTGTGACTCTTCATAAGTGATTCCAAGTTACTGTAATACTTTGGATATTTTTGGATTTGTTGTATTATTTCGAGGCTTTCCTACATTTCAGTATTATAGAGTTACAACCTCTTTCTGTGGACTCCGGAGCTCATCTTGACAGCAGCCATAGCTCACCGTTAAGTTCTACCCCGGGGCTAGAGAGTTCCACTCTCTCAACCAATGGCACCACAGACGGTAAGTAAGGGTTGTGAGCGTGTAGGACAAGTAAGGATTGTGATCGGGTAGGACAAGTAAGGGTGGTGATCGGGCAGGACAAGTAAGGGTGATGATCGGGTAGGACAAGTAAGGGTGGTGATCGGGTAGGACAAGTAAGGGTGATGATCGGGTAGGACAACAGTGAAGTTTTGTAAACATGCAGACAGTAAACATATACCTAGAATAACACATAACACCTTTCCCTGTAACCTGTGTGTGTGCACGGTAACACCTTTCCCTGTAACCTGTGTGTGTGCACGGTAACACCTTTCCCTGTAACCTGTGTGTGTGCACGGTAACACCTTTCCCTGTAACCTGTGTTGTGTGCACGGTAACACCTTTCCCTGTAACCTGTGTGTGTGCACGGTAACACCTTTCCCTGTAACCTGTGTTGTGTGCACGGTAACACCTTTCCCTGTAACCTGTGTGTGTGCACGGTAACACCTTTCCCTGTAACCTGTGTTGTGTCCACGGTAACACCTTTCCCTGTAACCTGTGTTGTGTGCACGGTAACACCTTTCTCTGTAACCTGTGTGTGTGCACGGTAACACCTTTCCCTGTAACCTGTGTGTGTGCACGGTAACACCTTTCCCTGTAACCTGTGTGTGTGCACGGTAACACCTTTCCCTGTAACCTGTGTGTGTGCACGGTAACACCTTTCCCTGTAACCTGTGTTGTGTGCACGGTAACACCTTTCCCTGTAACCTGTGTTGTGTGCACGGTAACACCTTTCCCTGTAACCTGTGTTGTGTGCACGGTAACACCTTTCCCTGTAACCTGTGTTGTGTGCACGGTAACACCTTTCCCTGTAACCTGTGTGTGTGCACGGTAACACCTTTCCCTGTAACCTGTGTTGTGTGCACGGTAACACCTTTCCCTGTAACCTGTGTTGTGTGCACGGTAACACCTTTCCCTGTAACCTGAGTTGTGTGGATTCATGAAATAACAAAAGACAATTACACGGAATGGAGGTTGTAAAACCACCAAAAAAAACCGGAGAGAGAGAAAGGAGAATGTAGCTCACGAATATACACAACAAAAACTCTGCATAAGATACAAATCAAGCTAGCATTATCACAGATGTACTGTAAGGAACAAGTCTATCAAACACACTGACTCCACAGTTCAAAGTACGCCAGCATCTTGAGATAGGTGTGTTAAATTGGTTTCATGATTTCACTTTAATTGACTCTTCAGGTCTTGTAATGGTGTCTTACAGAGAGGCTATAAAAAGGCCCGTCTGATTAGCTCAAATCTTGATTAAATGTATCTTCACTTTCACCCCGATAATGAAGAGATGGGTTATCTCCTCCACTGAAATTGTATTTGAGGAGGCAACCAGAACATGGTCTACGAGGCGTCCAATTGTCGAATTTTGTACTCTTAAGTGTTCCTTACCTACCCAACATCAAGTCATCTGTATTGCCACAGTTCCTGATAGAAGTATTGTGTGACTGATAAACATTGTATAACTAACTTAGAGACACGAGAGAGAATTTGAATTAGTGATATTTTATATTTATATTATAGATTGGTAAATATTTGAAAATAATAATATTCAATAGTACTTAAATGCAAGATCTTATTGAATGAGAGCGGTACTTACATAAACAATGAAATGTGTATATGACGTGCCCTTTTCTTGCCTAATTTCTGTCAGTATATATATTTAAGAAGAAGCCATTACCTTCGTTATTAGAAATTTCTTAAAAGTTCTAGAGGAATATTATTATCTTATTGATATTTTCTTTCTTAAGAGAACAGTATATAATATGAAATTTCAACAGAATTTACAGTAAATCTTACAGAAAATCAGATATGACATCATAAGTACATAATTTAATACATCACATACCATAAATTTGAAGTCAAAACTAACATAAGTTTATATCAATATATGTCACATTTATTGACCCCTTTCATTCGAGGTAGACGTGAGAAATGATAGACGTCTATAAATAGTTATTTTCAGTCAATAAGTGAAGTCAATATAAGATGACAAGTGTAGGGTAAGTGTTACAGATCTCACTTGACCATTGTAAGGAGGCAGTTCCTATTGTTGCTCCCAAATTAATTGGTTACACTAATGATGTTTCATGAGCATTTAAAAAATCATCAAGTTATTCTGAAGAAGAAAAAGTAATTATAATAAAAAAAGCGTAAAGCCACTTAATTTGTTATGTGGATGAGTTTTACACTAAGTCTTTCCACATTACCAAGTCATTAGGGAGGTGTTCCTCGGGCTGAGGAAGTGGGGAGGGGGACTAGGGAGGGGGACCAGGAGGTGTTACTTGGCATTACAGAGCTCTGCCATTTTACAGCACACTTGACGTGGAAGATGACAGGCTAGTGGGTCCCTCATCTGTCACCGAGGATGGCCTAGGGGGCGCCACTACCAACAGGAAGTGAAGTCGTCAGTAGGCTATAATTGGGCAATGTTTAATCACCATTGAGCAATTGAATAATTTGTCACCGACATGCAAATCAAAGACAGTAATTTATTTGTATTTTCTAAGACTTCCAACGATGAAACATCTTAGCTGTGTAGTTTTTGAGAATAGTTTAATTAATTTGGAAGAAACTGCTTGAGTCACTGTCAGCTAGGCAAATGCATGTAATCAGAATTTTGTTGTCAGTTCACCAGCGCGTATTACCGTGCACATCGTTGGTGGACAATCGCAGCGCGATGATTAGTTCTTTGCCAGGCCCTTCACTGTACATTTCAGTGTCGGAAAAGGCCTTTTGTTGTTAATCCATTACGATAGCCTTTGTATAGTGTTGTCATTCTATTGAGAGAATACGCTGTCATCAGCGATCGGCGGCCATAGTACCAGTCACATCGTAGCGCGCGGTATGAAAATGATTAAATGTTCAACCATGCTGAAAGGAACTCTCATGAAATATATGTCAGCTAATGAATGGCCGAGGGTTTTAATGCTCCGAAGTTATTACTGGGAGGGCGAAACAGTAGAAAAAAGCACCAGTATAAATACACATTAATTTCCCTGTCTCTGTCTGGAACTGTCATTAGAAAGGCCGGTATATTAGGAGGCTATTATTTAGTATTTCATCTGTCTTATCTCCCAAGGTGCCTGTACCATTTGAATCCTTGCCCCATCCAATTTTAATAGATAGATACATTTGTCATTCATTTTGAAATCTGTCAGCTTGCTAGTACTAGCCATTGTTTGTACAATATGATTTGGTGTCCTACACAATCTATGTTGTATGATATTTTCCTGTTAATTGTGATGATTGTTTATTGTTAATTTTGCGTTACTATTAACTTTTTGCTTTCTGCCACCAGGTGTCCTCACAGCCACACTCAGCTCGCCTGGAGGTGGCGCTGTCTTTACCAGTACTGACAGTTGGGTGATTGCAGCAGTCGCGTCACCAGGTACAATAATTATTATCAGATTCAGTGTACAGGTTATTAGCTTTACAAACTGTATCATTCTGGGATTAACCATGGTATATATAAATTCTGCTTAAAGGAAATTAATCGCTGGTGTACATGTTGCTATCGGGAAATGTTCTTTCTATCTTCACCAGCAATAACACAATTTTAGTAAACTCTGTATAACGTAACTTAATTATGCGATAATACTCGGACCAGCTGTTACATCAACTATGCATGTGATGTAGAAATAGCCTGCAAATGACAACTGCAGCAACTTTCTCTGGTCTCATTTGCGTTTGATTTGAATGCAGTTGTAGCTGCAGACAAACATCATTTTGAATCAGATTCATATCTGTCGTTTATTTCTGCAGTTTGGCTGCGAAAAAAGAAAGGTTTGACTGCAGAATTTTATGTTTTAATTACTAGAACAGAATGCCTTTTCATCATTTGTGATGAGACAGAAGAATAACAATAAGTTTGTCATATATGTTGAGGCTACTACATAGTAACTACAACAGTGAAGACACAGTACTCTCCTCCTCATACAGATCAACTGTCATCCCTTCATTAAAAGTCTGTTTATCCTGACAAATAATCCCAACTACTGTAATCTAAAATAATCTCCCATTTGATGTTCACAGTTACCAAAATTTTCAACTCAAACTTGTCCTTTTTTGGCTGTACATCTTTGATAAAATGGACGTGCTCTGGATCTATTCACACAGCTTTTGGCTTTGTGGCCATCTACTTTTCTGTTAGTATAGGCCTTAAAAATGTCATTTGTTGCCATACTTGAGAGTCAGTATCAATACCAAACTTTCTATTGTCCGAATGTTTCCAGTCC
Organism: Mimachlamys varia; assembly: GCA_947623455.1. Classification (NCBI taxonomy): domain Eukaryota; kingdom Metazoa; phylum Mollusca; class Bivalvia; order Pectinida; family Pectinidae; genus Mimachlamys; species Mimachlamys varia. The sequence continues at coordinate 47,051,199 of OX392530.1, read as the reverse complement.
TGTATACCAGTAAAACTCCCCTAGGATCTAACAGGAAATTTTATGAATTTTTAACTGGTCATTATATTGGCTTTTATTGAAAAGTGTCAAAAGGGAAATGTAGCATAGCAATGAATTATATAAAGATATTATCGACAGATATTGTGAGAAATCAGCGGAGCATGTTATTTAAAATCCCCGATCTCACAACTCCCGTACAGCCGTGCCGTCACGCTCTATCATTTAATCTACCTCATTTATGGATTTTTTACAGAGGAAAAATATGAAATATCTTTATCTGATTTTATCACAGCGATAAGCCCATGAATTTAACACTGTTCTATCATCTGTCCATCAGGGCAGGCACAGGCCCAGTGATACAGAGGTTCTAGACTGTTTTATAGAATAGAATGAAAAATTAATTTGTAATAGCTCTTCCTGAATGGACAATTTTATGTAATGAAGAGTACTGTAAATTCATGAACGTAAAACATTCCTTAAATGATATTTCCCTATATGGTAATGCGCTTGGTTCAGTGTGATCATAATCTACAATGATAGCTGAACGTTTAGTCTTTCCCTGAGGAACAGTTGGAATACTGAGTGTTCCAACTAACTCGTGGAAAACGTGGACTAACTAAGGTTATAAGAACTTCAGGGGACAAGAACTAGTAAGTTATTTCAGGTTTCATTTTTTGCCAAGAGACAGAGACCAGAAAAATCATTCAGATATTATTGGCAGGGAAGCTTAGACCATGAAACTAACGATGATTATATATAAACTGAGGTTTAGTGGATAAAGACTGGTTAGCAAACAGGTTAAAATCATACCTGGTTAATCCATTCCAGCTGACTGAGGTTATACTGTAATCCAGTTAGCTAACTGAGTTATAATTATACCAGTTAGCACAGTCAATATTCCAGCTAACTGCGGTTATAATGTTAATCCAGTTAGCGAACAGTGGTTATAATTATTATACCTGGTTAACACAGTCTATTTCAGGTAACTGAGGTTATACTCTTAATCCAGTTAGTTGACTGTGGTTATAGTTATACCTGGTTAACACAGGTTAGTTGAGGTTTAACTAACTACATGGAGAACCCTGACAGATTGACAGTATGTAAGTGTGAGGTTATAGGGTAAAAACCTGCTGTCTGTCTGTTACAGAGGAGGGTCCACCCTCGCCTAGTGTGTCCAGTCCAGGACTATCTACAGGGTCAAACCTGGACTCTGGCCAAGGTATCACAGCAAGCTATATCATCCAGTAGTGTTTCCTGGTCTTAGTTTTACACCCTAGCTTGTGGCCAAGGTATCACAGCTAGCTATATCATCCAGTAGTGTTTCCTGGTCTTAGTTTTATACCCTTCTTCACCAATTCTTTATCTTTTTTTATCATTTAGATATTTTATTTTCTGTAGTTGTTCTATCAACATGTAGTGTATGTGATATGTTTTTATTTCGGTTTTCCCTATGTATTTATTCTAGCTCTCTAACCCTACCTCAGCTATGTTTTACTTCCTTAGTTACATTTGATATTCCTTGATTACATTTACTTTTCCTTAGTTTCATGATCATTCATAATTTTGCAGCTTTTGCATTGATTGTGTACAAGTTGTTTGCATTTATTTTGTAGATTAGAGTTTATTGACTGTAGTTCTTTTTTTTGCTTCTTTTTCAGCTGTTGCTAGCATGTTATCTGTTGTTGGTCTATTTGAATATTGTAATTATGTTTTTGAACACAACTGTTACAAAACAAATGCAAAATATCTTTCTCCCATAAATAAAATAAATAAGGACACCCAGCCTTAATTCTTATCAATGGCATTTCATTGTCTTGTCAGGAAAGATTATACTGAAAAAATAAATTTATAAGTACATCTTGAACCTCCCAGTATCAGAACAGATGTGTTGGGCGGCTAATCTGTGCCCTGTTGACCCTTGAGAAGGGAGGTTTCTACCTTTGGCAATTGAAGAGTTCCTTTAGTGGAGCCTCACTGATAATTCCTTCTTTGATCAGGCTTTCTGAAGGTTACCCAAGAAAGCCTTGTAACTGTGTACTGGGCACAAATGTCCCAGGCAGTGTTTCTGTCGCGTCTCAATGTCCCAGGAAATGTCTCTTTCGCGTCTCAATGTCCCAGCAAGTGTCTCTGATGTCTCCTAGGCCCTGTTCGAGACAAGTGTCCCAGGAAGTGTCTCTCTGGTGTCTCCTAGGTCATGTTATAGACAAATGTCCCAGGCAATGTCTTTCTGGTGTCTCAATGTCCCAGACAGTGTCTCTGATGTCTCAATGTCCAAGGCAGTGTCTCCTAGGCCATGTTCTTGATAAATGTCCCAGGCTGTGTGACATGTGTCAGGTAATATCCAAGACTGTACATCGGGGGAGGGGAGGGGGCAGGATTCTCTAGATCATTCCCTTGCTGATATTTTCAAGTTATGTGTTTTCTAACATTTTTCCACAATAAATGTTATTATCTATCCATTTTCAAAAGCAGATGTTTTGAAATATATCTCAGGTTTATATACTCCATAACAAATTGTTTTATTCTGTGTCTTTCTCTTTTTGGACATTGAAGCGTAATGCCCCATCACACAGATGAGATATGTGTTTCCTTCCTGCCTGTTCTTTGTCAGCAGGGTCTCCCGTAGGGAGCTATCCCTGTATGACCTTCAAAGTCTAAAAGATGCTTAACCTCGATAAAAAAAAAACATGGTTTCAGAAATGAAAACTAAGGTCTGAGGGGCACCTACATAAGGGCCAGGGAGTAAGGTTCCTAAATAAGGGCTGAATGGACAGAAACAGGTTTTGGGAGTTGGTTCCGTGTACCTGAGGTCAACACAGGGTATAAGAGGGTGGGGGGCTGTATCAGACAACTTTGTTGGTATGAGAAAAATTACCCCAATGAAGAAAAGTCATAAAAAAGATATTGGTTTCTTACTGTGTTCTTAGTTACTCTCCCTCCCTCAGTCGGCTTCTCTTTCCCTCCGCTTCCCTCCCTCCCTCCCCCTCTGTGACAGAACTAGGGGAGGCTGATACACTGGTCTTGTACCTAACATCTGGTAGCTATTTGGGTAATGTCATTTTTACAACCCTCGCTCATTTCTCCCCTTCAATCTAACACTAACTGCTTCATGCCTTAATTTTTTTTCTACTTGGACAGGTGAAATCCCCAGTAAAGTGACAGCCGAGTTAGATACAGATAACTTGGCCAACTTCATAAACAGGTTAGTCGTTGCTTTGTGAAGTCATTAACTGATAAGGATCATATCTGTAAGTTCCACATGAACATCTTATTTATTTAAGAATTTGACAAGTACACACTATTTCCAGAACTTCGTTTTTCATAATTCAAACAGAAAAATCGAAGTAAAATTGTTGTTTTTTGTTTTGTAGAAAAAGAGTTTGGAATAAAAACCTACATTCCATTAATTGGAGGGTTAGCTTCAAAATGTTGTCAAACAGTATAGGCCAAACCTCTGTATAGTGTCTCTAGTTTCATTTGATAGCTCTCTTATATATGAAGGGCCCTATCAGTAATAGTGCCAAACTACTACCAACAAATGATGGTTTCACTGTAAAGATGGCAGTGTAGCAAGGTTTACCTGTAAAGATGGCAGTGAAGCAAGGTTTTACTGTAAAGATGGCAGTATAGCAAGGTTTTACTATAAACTGGCAGTGTAGCAAGGTTTTACTGTAAAGATGTCAGTCTAGCAAGGTTTTACTGTAAAGATGGCAGTATAGCAAGGTTTTGCTGTAATGCTGGCGATATAACAAGGTTTTGCTGTAATGCTGGCAGTGTAGCAAGGTTTTACTGTAAAGATGGCAGTGTAGCAAGGTTTTACTGTAATGCTGGCAGTCTAGCAAGGTTTTACTATAAACTGGCAGTGTAGCAAGGTTTTACTGTAATGCTGGCAGTAAAACAAGGTTTCACTTTAATGCTGGCAGTATAACAAGGTTTTATTGTAATGATGGCATTGTAGCAAGGTATTACTGTAAAGGAAAAATAATTGATGAGTTTGTATAGGAAATGTTCTTTGTTTTGTAGTGCTACAACGGAGGCTGCATTTACACGAGCCGTTTCAACACCAGAGGGCGCTGTTTCCACAACTACAGCAACCATGAATACAGCGTACAACTACCCTAACGCACCTAGTGCATTTAATCTTGGAAATCCGGCCCTGTACAATACACAGACTGGCCAATCGCCCTATAGTGTAATGACCAACTACCCTGTAGCTGATAGTAAGTACTGACTTCCCAAGTCCAACAATCTTTCACATACTCACCATTGCTTGGATATTCATTCTGTCACCAAAATATTCCAGAGCTGTATATATCCTTGGTACAGACCAAACAAAACAATGAAGCATCCTTACTGATCTTCCCCATAATAGAGGCCTACTGCCACAGACCTGCCTTTGTTTACCCCTGCCCCCTGGTGGTGGCTTGTTGCCTCAGACCTGCCTTTGTTTACCCCTGCCCCCTGGTGGTGGCTTGTTGCCTCAGACCTGCCTTTGTTTACCCCTGCTCCCTGGTGGCCTATTGCCTCAGACCTTACCTTGTTTACCCCTGGTGGTGGCCTATTGCCTCAGACCTTACCTTGTTTACCCCTGCCCCCTGGTGGTGGCCTATTGCTACAGACCTGACTTTTCTTACCCCTGGTGGTGGCCTATTGCCTCAGACCTTACCTTGTTTACCCCTGGTGGTGGCCTATTGCCTCAGACCTGCCTTTGTTTACCCCTGCCCCCTGGTGGTGGCTTGTTGCCACAGACCTGACTTTGCTAACCCCCTGTCCCCTGGTGGTGGCCTCCTGCTCTACCTGCAGGTGTCCAGCTAGCCATGGTTAGGATGGGCCTAGCCTGATTTATATTGGGGAAGAATTTTTATAGCAATTTCTGCACCGTAAATAACAATATCTATTAATAACTTGTCTGCCTTATTACAAATTTGATTGACAATGTTGCTGTTTATGAGTGTTTTATATTGGCGTGATATCCCTGGTGCATTTAATAGCTTTTCTTAGCTTTAAAATTTATTTTGATTTATTTTGTCTGAAACGTTCCCTTTAACTACGCAAAACATGTTATTATTCCATGTGACGGATCGTCTCCCCCCTCCCTCTCTGTTTTTTTTTTTTGGCTTATTGAAATCTAAAAGTTAAATGTCTGATTTTTTATAGGAACATTATTCAAAATAAAATTCTACAATGTTGTATTACCGAAAGTACTTTTACAGAAAAAGCCTGGAAATTGGTTTTGATGTTTATATTCAGATATATTTTTAGAGAGGGAAAAACATATTTTCAAACTCCATTCTTTCTCATATCACCCTCCTTTTCAACATCAAAGAAATATATATTGTTTATGTATAAGGATAATCGGTAATGATGGAGATTGGAATGAAAACAATTGAGTTTGTTTATGAATTAGTATCTGCGAGGAGGTAGTTCACTGGCCCGTGAACATTGGAGGAGGTAGTTCACTGGCCCGTGAGGGTTTCTACCTCTGTGAATGTATATAAAAATTCCTCTTTATTTGAGAAAGAACCACTGACCTAAATATTAACTTCTTATGATTGTCATAATCATGTGCTATTGTAAGATTAAAATGTTATCTAAAAGTTTTGTATATATGATTTTGTTTTCAGTTGGAAAAATAAAATCCCCTGGCAGTCAAGTTGTAAGCCCCAGTTACCTGAACAGCTACAGCTCAAATTTTCCCCAATCTCCGCAGGGGTCATATGTTTGTGAGTATTTACAAATTTCATTAAAACTGCAGTGTCTTTTGAACATTCTCATTTTAATTTTCATTGATTTCAAATAGTTTTTTAGGGGATTTAACCCTGTTGAATGAACATCATTAATCTTTTCAAAACTAAGAAGTTTATCTAGTTATATCAACTAGTATCTTTTACAAAAGCAAGTTCAGGCCCATTGTATTGATCAAAATGTCATTAGTTTTATACTTATTAAACTTCTATTAAATATGTTATGCTAAAGCATAAAGAAATTCTGAACCGAAAACTGTATTATGATCACATATATGCAGAAAACATATATATATATTGGTTAAATTTGAAATATCAACTGTAACAAGTTTCTAATGTCAAGATTTATAACAGTAAAAATAAAATTATAATTGTGGATCTTTGTTAAGTCAGTGTTTGGAATAAGTTTGATATTTTGTTACAGACCCAGCACAAGTGCCATTTACTACAACACCGGGCAGTATGTCTTCTAATTCTCAGGTCAGTTCAATGTTTTATAGTTTAGTCAAGGTCTTCAAAATGTTTTTAATGTATCCTAGATCAATCAAATGTTTTACAACAATGGTCACTGTTGACATGCTTTCAATATCTTGTCAAAAAGGTGTGTTTCTCATCTGATTATATATTAACATTATAATAAATGATAAGAGTTTTAGTCTGTAATCAAAGTCAGTCAGATTAGTTCTCTGTTACTATTTAAAAGTGAAGAAAGAAAAGATATTTGATAAGAAATGTTTAACATAGAATCAAAGTCTGTCAGAAGCTTCCCTAGTCAAATCACTGTAATTGATAGCAAGAAAAGATAGCATTGTAACTTCCAATTCTTCTCCGACATTTGTGGTTCACTGTTTAAATCAAAATGGCTCCGATATTAAAGATAAACAAACGGAAGGTAAGCCAAGGTGACACTCACAGTGGATGGACGGACATTTTGGTACCCTGCTTGGCCAATGAATTGAAATAAAGTGGGTTTTCCTCCTAGCTCCATTGTTCAAGCTGACAGGTTTAGCGCTAAATATTTCGGAGATGTCAGTTTTCTGTCTCTACTATCAGAAGACAGCATCAGGTTTCAACATGTCAAGCCAGGCGGGTGTTATTGGGCTGTTATTAGGCGTTGTAGGGACGAGATATTTCTGTGTAGGGATGTAGAAGGATTGGGCGCTCAGCTGGTGTTTTCTCTGCCTTTACCTGACCCCAGGCTACCGTAGCTATTTTTGGAGACAATTCGCTAAAATTCATGTAGTGTAAAGGTAAATAAATTATTAGCATGAAATTTAATTTACATAGAAATTAAAAGTCTTGGTGATGTGTAGAGGGCACAGGGGTTAGGTATGACATGGGGGGAGGGGTTGTGATATACATATGTCGTGTTGATCTTAGTATGACATTATCTATGACAATCATAGTACAATGTATGACTTTACTATGCAAATCTTAGTATGACATTTACAATGCAATCTTAGAATGACATTAGCTTATGACAATCTTAGTATGACATTAGCTATGACAATCTTAGTATGACATTAGCTATGACAATCTTACTATGACATTAGCTATGACAATTGTAGTATGACATTAGCTATGACAATCTTAGTATGACATTAGCTATGACAATCTTACTATGACATTAGCTATGACAATTGTAGTATGACATTAGCTATGACAATCTTAGTATGACATTAGCTATGACAATCTTAGTATGACATTAGCCATGACAATCTTAGAATGACATTAGCTATGGCAATCTTAGTATGACATTAGCTATGACAATCTTAGTATGACATTAGCTATGACAATCTTAGTATGCATTTACTATGAAAATCTTAGTATGACATTAGCTATGGCAATCTTAGTATGCATTTACTATGCAAATCTTAGTATGACATTAGCTATGACAATCTTACTATGACATTAGTTTATGACAATCTTGGTATGAAAATCTTAGTATGACTTTGTTTTACATGAAATCTCTATGGTATTATAAAACTATACACATTATTAGTAGTGATCTAACATTGCATTGATTGTCAACCTATCATTGATAAATGGAGTTTTGGGAAGTTCAACCATAATCTTGCAATTTTTTGTACAGTTTTGCTTTAAATGAAATTAAACCTTGTTTGTGACCAAATTTAGCTGAAAGAGTACGGTAATTTTAACGGCTCCTAAATCTGCCAGCCATTCTGTTAGACCTGGTATTAATACAAACCCATAAAAATGCTAATTCCCACCATTGTTGTGTAGGGACGGTTCCATGGTGAATTGTCCAGGAGGGTAAATGGGGGGGGGGGGGGGGGCTCATAAAGTCAAACATGGTTTCCATGGTAATTATCTAGTGTATATGTAAATTTTCTCCAGTTTGATTTTATGCTGAGGGGTCGACACTAAAGGTATGACAATTCAGATGAGACGAAAACACATACCCTCACATAGACATTGAAATTACGTCTACTGCAGTCAATTTCTGTGATAGACATGCTAAAACAGTACGTTTTTATTTATATTTTGTTCACCTGTACGAAGAATATATATATATATAAGTTCCCTGCAGCCCTTAACATCGGTAGGCAGCCATATATTTTATTTTGGCCTCAATAACAAAACATTGGCGGCGGCAGTATTGTGTTAACCCTGGTGTACAGACGGCACCACACCAGTTACAAGGTGAATACCTTGGGCGCTGTTCAATTCATCAATGTCAGTTTCATTGTCAGTGTTTGTCTTTGTTCATTTCATAGGAAATTAAAGATACAAAAAACACCTATACTAATATATAAAGTAGATAGATATTGAAATAAAATTTAAACACATTTTTTGCTAATAAATTCAAAGAGTGACAGACAGTTATCTATCTATTTTTGTCAGCTCAATTAATTTGAACTTGGAAATGAATTCTTTATGCTATGAATAAGTAAAGCACGGGAATGTCGTATACAAGGGAAGCCATTAGTATAAACTACTATCGGTATGTTTCTGTGGTCCTACACTGATTGATTGATTGAGCAACACTGTTGTACATCAGCCCAGTGGTCCCTACATCAATGGCTACCCCAGCGTGTGCCTCCTAGTTTGTTTAAACTGTTGTACGCCTTTACCAACACCATCGATTCTGATTATGTGACTGTTTAGATCAATGCGTTATTTCTGCTGTGTTTTTCTTCCAGTCCATTGAAGGGTTTAATTACGGCAATTACCATGTTCCTGGCGCAGCTAACCCCTACTACTACCCAAACCCGTCCCTACTCAACAGCACCCCCTCGACGACGGGCACTACCATGACTTACCAACTGGTCAGTCCTCCGGAGGTCCAGCCAATCAAAACAGAAGGTACTTAACATCCTCTATCTTAAAAACATCCGAAATATTTATATTTCAATTCCATTTTTGGGAAAGGGTTCACATTACCCTTTTCTTCAGTTTTTTGAAATTGATTAAAATTCATTTGTACATTTGAATTTTAAATCAAGCTGCTACACACATACAAATATATATATTTACCAGGAACTATGAAAATTGCATTATCATGTTTGACAAAAGTTTAAAGAGAAAGTTCTTTAATCGCAATAATTTTCATACCATATTTCCTGGTATAGAAATCAGGAAAAGAGGGGATTATCTGCAAGGGTTGTATTACATTGTCCTAAATGCTGATGTGACAATTATTGTTTACAATCGAGGTGAGATCACCAGGATGAAGAATGGGGCCAGAGTCTGATGCCGAACATATGCATCGTTCCTAATCTACTGAACAAACAAACCTGTAAAATTACAATTTAAACTGAAGTCAACCATGTAGCATATCGACTTGCATAGAATTTATTATTCCAGTTATTTTTTTATGTTTATATAAATGTTTGCACCCTTAATCGTTTCAACAAATACAGCTCTGCGTGCATTTAATACTGTGTAAGAGGATTAGAACAGTTTCTAAACAATCTTCTATGCTTTCATCTCCGGAGAGATTTATGGCAAACATTAAAAAATAAAAGGATTAGTGATGTTTCAGTCAGCCCTTTTTATTCTCAATTACCTGCAGATTTGTTCGAGAAAATAATATACTGTCAATTACTTTATCGGCACAAGTCGGTTTTCTATGAAGAAGAATTATGGGAAAATTTGTCTCCTGCACTGGTTGACTGTTGGACCGGCTAAGGATAGCCGATGGCGGTGTTTCGAGGTCATGCATGGACATTCACACATTAAACGTACATGTTTTGGTCATTGGCCGGACTTTATGAAAACTTTCGTGTTATTCAGTTTGTCAAATCAACCAGGACTTTACCAGTTGACACTTAGAATGGCGGTGTCGATTAAAATTGACAATAACTTACAAGTGACAAGGTTTTCATAATGACCATCGGTGTGTTATTTGTCAAAGTTGAGGGTAGCCTGTCGCTGTGATGGATGATCATCCCCTCTCGCCCGACACATTAGCATTGTCACCTACTACCCTTTACCTAGATAGAAGAAATTAAATGTTGTTTAGGATCAGCTCTGCTCAGATAGCTTCTCTAGATAAGCTGGCAAATGGAAATCACTGTCAGAGTAACTAGAGTGTCTATAGTTTATACGACAGTTTTGATTTGCTTTAATTGAAAACACAACCTGTAATCTTCCGAATGAGTTTTGATGTATAGACAATTTAATTTTTACTTTGTAGTCTATGGTAGGTCTCCATTGATCATTCGAATATTTGTGGTGTCTCCTCGGAATTATTTCGTGGCCACCAAAGGCCTTCAATATTTGTGGTGTCTCCTCGGAACTATTTCGTGGCCACCAAAGGCCTTCAATATTTGTGGTGTCTCTTCTCGGAATTATTTAGTGGCCAATGTTTGTGGTTCACTTTCCAAAATATATTTTGATGGAAAAACATTTTGGCATAGTTGACCATCCTTACATAATTTTAGTTCATTTTATCCATATTATATATCTTGGTATTGTGCTTCATATAAAATCTCTGACAAAATGTCAACTTTTTTTGTGTCAGAAATAGACACCGGCATATTACCATGCCTAGTAATCTGCCATACTGCCGATATTCAGACTTCAGCCATTTATAGTAACAAATTCAAATTAATTCAAATAGCTGAGGCATTCTGTTTTATTTTATTTTCTGTAGAATTGGTAAGACACGGTTTTTGCCATGAACCAAATTAAATGTATTTTGTTGAGAACCTGAGCACATTTACATAAAAATAAGTTCTCAATTTTCCCTGTTGGCCAGCTTTGCCATTGATTAATGTTTTGTAATTTATTGTATGGCTAGAAAGAAAATTAAAAAGTGATCTCATTCGAGTAATCATATTTTATTTTGTTCAAAATCTAAAAAGTCAGCAATGGTAATAAAGCTATTTTTTACAGATTTCATGAAAACAAACAAAAATTAATTAAGTTGTGGTCATAAGACCTTGAATTATTTTTTATAATAGTATTCTTTAAAAGAAAATTTAGAAATTTTTACAGAACAACATTAACAAGCCTTCTTTTGATTTTATTAGAAAAAAAACTTGAAAATGAAAAACGGAAATGACTAAAAAACCTAGTAAGTGTAGAGTCTTTTTAAAGTACTGATATGTTTTGATAAGTTTAAATTTCCTTGAGAACAAATGTGTTTTGTTCTGCCCACCTACACCAGCTGTTGGATAGCAGGTCAACCCAACAGTCAACCCAGGCGGTCCCAGGGGGTCCGAGGTAGGAGTGTGCTGAGCACAACGCTCTATATATACCTGTCTATATACCTGTCGTTAGGTAACACCTGGCAGGCTAGGGAAGCCATCAATTACCTTGTTACTGCTATAGGTTCTCTCGGTGATGTCATGAATATGAGAAGGAGGAAGAACGTTATATTATCAATTATTAAAAACAAATTCATTTTCATTAATAAAAAGACCAGAAAAGTTAAATCATTATGTATATTAGAATAATTTTCATGTTTCTAAATTATTTTCATTGAATTTATAAAAATTGCCTGAGTTAAACAGAGTTGGACCTGATTTTAAAAGAGACTTAGTTACTATGCATTAATTACCAAAGATGTTGAAAGAGGGAAAAACTTAATAGATGCCTATACCTTAACTTTTCGCAGTTACTATTTTGAATATTTTAATCAAACATGTATATCAAAACATATTCATTAGCAAGATTGTGAAAATATATTGATAATTCTGCTGTATTAAATATACATCAATTAAAGAACAATTAATATATAAAAATTATATAAAACACCACTTTGAAAACTAATATATCTTTGGATAAGAAACTCTTTCAATACAATTTATGTTAAAAAAACGCCTTCTACAGGCAATTTTGTTAAATTAATGAATGCATACATTTTTTTCAATTGCTGGATTTCTTTTCAAAAATAAATATATCATTCACAAAAAGAAAAATGTCAGAAAAAAAGTGTACAATTTACACAAATAATTACAGTAATTTAAATCTAAAACAAAATGTGAAAAAAAAAATTCGGAATTGTTAGACGTCAGGTGAATTGGGTATGAAATCCTGTTACAATAGCAAAAGTATTTCTGTGTAGGACGTTCGACCCAGACGGATGAGCAGGGCTGTCCTCCATATCACCAATGCCATCTTGTATGTGGTACATTTTCCTGCTGTCTTCCTCCTGTCTTCCTAAGCCAGGCTTTCAACACAATAACAAATAGAGTCTCTGTGGCTTTTGTCCCTGGTAACCAGGAGAGAACCATCTCTGACCCTATCTGCCATAAACATTGTGGAACTATGACCCCTCCAGTTCAGCCTGGATAGCTTGGTGAGGGGGGCCCTGGTGATTTATCTTGCTAAGACCTTTAATTCAGGGCCCACTGTGTATTGTGGGTAGTTAGATGCTACCTGGAATGACAGAGAAAATTGTTTAGAAAATAAAAAAAAAATAACTAAAATGTTGAGATTGTCAGCGAGGCTGGATCAGTGCGACTATATGGGACAATTTATTGCAGTTTGTTTGCCAGTGTGTTGTTATTTTTGTTCAGCGACTGTGATAAAAATTCCTTTTTTACGATCCACTGAATATTTTTTTTTGAAAAGCGCAGGACATGAATTTCATGCTTATGTGCCACTACCAGTGTGCCTTTGGAAAGTTAACGGTGCAGAACACCCTTACTAACACATAAACCTGAGCCGATACATTTTTGGCCATTATTGGGGCTAGTTTGATAAAGTTTAAGGGAGCAGTAAACATGCCATGGAGATTACATGTGGTGTTAGTTTGTGGGGTACCAGTGTCCTTACGCTCTCGTCACCTATACTGCACACCTCGGTCACATGGGACAAAACGACACAACAGGGAGGTCACATTCTAATAGACTTCTTCCAAACTATTATTGCTGAGTTTAAATAAAGACCTTTAGAACAAGCTTTTGTTTTTCCCTATAATGTAGAAATTCTTTTGGAGACTCCTTTCCAAAATCTTTCTAATGTATCTCAAGATCAGTACTAAATCTACCGGAGATCTGTCTGTGAAGAATGTTGGAGTTAATAATTGTTTGTGTAGGTGGGGAGGTCAGCATCAGAATTTGTGGACGCAGATGTTAAGCATGACAACAAATCATCTTTTATTAATGATGAAATATGTTTGAAAAGTCTGTCTCTTCCTTTTGTTTTAGGATCAGATGTTCTATTTTGGGGTCCTCGTCTAATGTGTACTGTTTCAAGGGCGACATAGTCTAATTGATGTGTGGGCTGTACTGTACTGTTATGTGAGGGCTGTACTATTGTGAGGGCTGTACTGTTATGTGAGGGCTATACTGTACTGTTATGTGAGGGCTGTACTGTACTGTTATGTGAGGGCTGTACTGTACTGTTATGTGAGGGCTGTACTGTTATGTGAGGGCTGTACTGTTATGTGAGGGCTGTACTGTTATGTGAGGGCTGTACTGTTATGTGAGGACTGTACTGTTATGTGAGGGCTGTACTGTTTTGTGAGGACTGTACTGTTATGTGAGGGCTGTACTGTTATGTGAGGGCTGTACTGTTATGTGAGGGCTGTACTGTTATGTGAGGGCTGTACTGTAGGGAGGAGGACATCTTTATGAATGGGCCAGTAGCACCCCTCTATAGACATACTTCCCTAACGCCTGGTAACCTGATGACTTTATGGCCTGACAAATTCTAAAATTATGCAAATTTCTGCACCTGCAAACTCCCTGTTAAAAGCTTTATCATAGCACTTGGTCTCAATTTTCAGGCTTAAAAAAGATGCCTTATCCTAGTTAGATAAGGCTCTTGGAGCAGTTGAAGGATTGCTCATAGAGGTTTCAAGTGCCACTTTCACAGAATTCCATACCATTGGCCGGGGCATGTGTTTAAGTTTCTCACCGACCAACATACCAACGGATGTCCATCAACTTCCTAGAAAGTGCAAAGTAGAATGGAACCGAAATATTCCACATCTATAAAGGCACACGAGATGTTGACCTGGGGATTGTGTACTTTGGCTGTGTCAGGCCAATCATTACTATACAAGTTTTACAGTGTTAAAACAGGAGGCAATGATTTTTAAAATGTTCACATGAAATCAATTTTTTTTTTACTTCAGTCATTCATTTTTGTCTACACCCTAGAATATTATATTTTATTGACTTCATATTTGATGAATATCATGTGATATATAATGAAAAACAAAAATCTGATCCAGACGATTTTTAGGTTCATAGTTTGGTAAAAACCTGGTGATTTTGGAATATCATTCCCTACTATGACAAAGGTGACTCTGCTAATCAGTAGCAGTTTATATACAAGTTATGTAATAAAGCCATTTCATATTCCGGTAATTATTTTACTATCATTATTATATTGATGTGCAGATTTGTTTTTGGTAAAATGATGCTTTAAATTTTTAATTGGTGGGGAACTCAAATGTCTTTTATGAAAATAGTTTTCAGAAGTTTGTTTGTTTCTGATTTATATGTTCTACTGGAAACGTATATCTCGTGATCTACAGTAAATAATTGAAGCTATGATCTCTGTCAGCTTTCCACATATGGAAACAGAAAATTTATTTAGGAATAAAGTATGTGTGATCAGTGATAGTGTATTAATGAATCAGGGTACCTGTACTGGTGTACCCAGTCACCATAGTAACCTAGCCGTAGTCCCCCCACATCTGTACCAGTGATTATTTCTCATCAGTTATACAGTAACAAGATACAGGTGACATATTGTAACTATTGATGAATCCATTCAGCGCAGCACAATTCCACTGGTTATTTATTCATAAATCTCTTATTTCTTAAAAAAAATAGAGAGAAAGAATAATATTGATAGTTGAAAATAGACTTAATTCAAGTAGCCTTTTTATTGATGTGCGCCCCTGAACAGATGCTATAATATTGAACTACAGTTGAGTTTATTCATTTGCATCATTTGGCCATAGCTGACTGATGCAGCCAATGTCATAAGCTGCCCCAGTGG
Organism: Mimachlamys varia; assembly: GCA_947623455.1. Lineage (NCBI taxonomy): Eukaryota > Metazoa > Mollusca > Bivalvia > Pectinida > Pectinidae > Mimachlamys > Mimachlamys varia. Next base: position 47,036,026 of record OX392530.1, on the reverse strand, counting down.
ATTGTGGGTAATGTCCGCAGTTGGTGTATTATGGGTATTCTAAGGTAGGGATTTCCTATGAAAATGTCAGGTTTTAAAGATGATCCATCTAACCCAACACCCAATACTTTTAAGCGAGTAACCTACGTTTAACTTCCTTACTATGGCCATCCTATATGAGAATTTCCACGGATAGTATTTCAGAATGCATTGAAACGTTGTGGAAACAGACAGTAATTGTATACCAGGAACACACCATAGAGCCCTCCATGTTTATGCTGGGGTAACAACCACACCATTTAATCTCAGATTTGGTTGCAGAAAAAAGCTCTCAACATGTAGCTTATATTTAAGACTAGATAGCTCAGGTCTCTATTTGATCCGTTGCCGTTTACAAATCGGTGTCAGAGCAGGTCATTGCCAGACCCTGCAATCGCACAGGGTTTTTTTTCTGTCATTCGCACCTTCTTCGGAAAACATTTTGTGACTGTTGAATACATCAGCCTGACAAAATTGGAGACGGAAATTGTCACAAATGTACAATTGGTTATATTTACATATTTTTCTTCCCCATACACATTATTTGCTCTTCGAAAATGTCATCGGCAAATGTCATCGCGGGGAATTACAAGCTATCATCTCATTGTGTTTGGCTGGAGCAATTTATTGTCACAAAAGGGCTTTTTGACATTGTAAGCGAGAGACCAACAACTCTGGTAGTCTGACTTAAGTCTGTATTACACTCCCGAACAGGAATGATCCACAGCAGATTAATCAAATGTGTGGGGTTTTATCTTTTATAAGGAGGGCACATTTTACAGATGTACACCAGATAGCTACAGAAAGTTAATCTAAATAATCTAAATGATTTTATCACACTTGCATTTTTTTTGGTCCAAAAATAAAAGGAAGTATTTTGCCCATAGAACTTTAATCATATTGTGAAAATTGTTTCACAAAGAAAAATATTACAAAAAAGTATTTGCATATCATGTGACCTTTTTGCGGCCTACTTTTCTAGAACTAAATATTGTTTTTCATTTTACTTCTGTCATTTCCATGTGATTTCAAATTAAAGTGTAACCTTGAAGTGCAAATTATTTTTCCGTTTGTTATAAGTAGTTGTTACTTATTGCTACCAACTCTTTGAGGTGTTTACCGACACTTTTGTGTCAATTAATTTATGGTATCATCACTTGCTGCAAACATACATATTTTAGTGGTTATAATTTTTATAAATTTTTGCACAGAAAGCATAATACTTAATTATGATTAAACTTACTACATTTCTGTATTTTTCTTCTACAGCAAGTACTGAGAGTGCCACAGTTTATCATTGCACTTATGATCTGTTTAAATTTGGTTATGCACTAAGATTTGAGTGCTCCAAAATAATTACAAGTAGACTTACAGTAATTTAACGTATCAATGTCAAATTTGTCTTCATATTTTTAATTCAAGAAGCAATTCCTTTGCCTTAATTTTTAATAATTAAAATTGTGATTTTGTACTGTTTGTAAATGTTGTAAATTTTCATCATATTTTATTGTATCGGGTGAATGTGTCCTCACATATATATGCCACAGAAGATAATACTATAAACTTAAAAATGGGAAATATTTTAAGGGGACACTAACACATTGAGATAATCTTACAGTCATAGATTTAGCAGGTTTGGTAATTTTTCATGTTTATTTTGTTGTTTTTTAGATGGCCAATATGCACAGATTACCAGTCCCTCCCCTCCAGCTCGTGAGAATGGAATAGCCAGTGAGTATAGAGAATGCTTTGCTTACCTGTTAAATATTTCATCATCCGATGGCGTACCTGTGTAGCGTTGGCCTTGAGACCAGGTAGAAAGTACGGGAGATGTGTATGCGTATTGATCGTAACGCTTGCAGCATTTGTAGTTTTGTTTTCAGCTAGCATTAGTACTTCTACCCAATAGTATAATGGCAATTTTAATGATGAAAATTCTACAAAAATTATCCTGGTTTAATGGAAATTGCAGGGGATCAAAGGATATCCGATGTATCTCAGCTCTTTGGCTCGGATCAATAAATCAGGTCCATTGTTGTTTCCCACAAAAATAAAAAGCTATGAGCAGAAAAACGTTATCTAATTGCATTTTATAATTAAATCAAGTTTTTAAGAAAAAGTGAATATTCTAGATTTTATAACTGACAGTATCATGTTTTGGGTTTAAATTAGTCATTAGGACTTTTTTCGCAGATCAGTCCTTCAGATGTTAAATATTGTATTGGAAGACAATATTGTTTAATGGTCAGTTCAAAATTGACCAAAGGAGGTGACATTTGATCTAGTTCATCAAGAAACAATTAAAATTAAAACTGTGCTATTATTTCAAAAGTGCTACTCCTTCTGAGTATAACTATCTTTAAAGCTTATTTAAAAGCCCTCGAGATTTCTACAAAATAAGGATGCCAGAATTAACAATATGATTACCCCAACGGACTTCTGTATGAAACATGTCAGTAATAAGTGTATGGAATGAAAACAAAACAGTCCATGTTGAACGCATATTTATGGTAAAAGAGTTAAATATCGTCGCATCAAACATTTTTAACAGGCTTACTTAAATGATGCACTAACAGGTGCTTTGGGTTCCTCTTTGGTCCTTTAAGGGCTCACAATTGAACTTTAAAAGAGGTCTTATCATGTCATGTAGTAATGGAGGTGTTCGTTTATTGGTTCCGCTGCAGGATCAAGAAATAGCAAACCCCGGTCGGGTCGAAAGCTGAACCCTTCCCCAGGGCCAGAGTCGGACCTAGAACGGGTGTTTGTGTGGGATTTAGATGAAACCATTATCATCTTTCATTCGCTGTTAACGGGATCCTACGCCCAAAGATATGGGAAGGTAAGGAGAATTTTGTTACCATTTCATCTTATTGATTTTTCACTAAATTTGATAATTATTGCAAGTGTGAAATTATGGAGCTGTGATATTTTTTGATTATTTGAAAATGATCAGCAATGATGACAGTTTTGCCATTGTTACCTCCCTTTATAAAATGTATTCTGTACAGGATGCATTTGTTGATGTTATGCCAAGTCACTTGTGCAGAAATAGCTTTCGCACATTAATTGAACAAAAATTGACTTTGCGGTTGATATGTAGAAAGTTTCGAAATTTGGAAGATTTCTCTAATTCAGCATACCACAGCTACTAATTGATTTTATATATTTAATTCCTTACGTGGAAGCCATGATGGTTGTTGTGCGATTGCTCCGTTGAGGATTGTAAGGCTTGACATGCGCTGATTTTAAAGGTTTCACCAGCACAGCACAGTGACCTTGAGCTTAGTTGCAAGGTCAAGTTGATGACAATCCATATAACATGTAAAAGGTACTGGCAATATTGTATGAATCAGTATCATTTAGATGTTGTTAAACCAGCGATACGCCAAACATATCTTTATTTTGAAGTTTTCTTCTTCAATCCGTTTAAAAGCAGTTTAATGTAAAATCTGACACGAGCCTTTGATGTGTATGTGAACAACTAAAGAAGACAGAAATCTTTAAGGATTTGTTTAACAGATTTCAAATGCTGTATGAAAAACAAGTGACACTCCTTTTGAACTAGTCTGAGTCGAGTGCATGAAGTGTATTTCTGTCATGAAAGGTTTACACTGAAGTCCTTTGTAGCAGGCAGGCATTGTTGCCGCCAGGTAGCGGGGATGACCACCGCGGAATATAGTCCATGGAAACCATAGTTTCCTCGCTATGTTTGTATACAATCACATGACCTAATTGTGTTCGGACAAATTATGCTTTTTGTTTTCTTTCTTCTTGGTGCACTCTTGAAAAGGCTTTGATCTTTTGTGTGTACAACCATCCTTGTTTTTTAACCCATACAAATGGATAATTGGAAATGGTGATTATCTACAAACTGCAGTAGGAAAAAATTATATTCGTGGTGGACTATGAAAGGAACGAATTAGCGGAAGATTTACATTCATTATAGAAAACCGATGCATTCAATTGTCCGATATTTCAGAGTTGGTGATTGATAACTCCGGCTTTTTAAATAGATAATACAAAGTTTGATTGATGATCGAATTCAAGAAGCATTTATTTTGCCTTAATGTTTAATAATTAAAATTGTTATTTTTATACTGTTTGTAAATGTTGTTCGCTGTTTGCAGAAAGGCTTTTATTTACACAGGTTTTTAACAGTTTGCCAGTTTATAGATAAAGGTGCTTGATTTTATGAAATATTTACATAAGATCAATTTCAATTATTTGTGAAATAATATAAGATAGACACCTCAAAGTTTTTAAAATAAAATAATCTGGTTAATAGAGTTCAGTAACTTTGATTCTTAATCCAAATATTTCAAATATTTAAATGAAAAAAAATATGAGAAATTAAAATATAATTGTTCATTAAGATTAATTGGCACTTTACATCCAAATAAAAATATTTCTGAAAAATAATTTTTCAATTTTCAAATATGTAATTTAAGATTTATTGGTAATTATGAAAATGATTTTAAAATATTTCCATATTTTGATGATTTAAGTTTAGTACTACCTCTTATATGCGATGTTTATTGTTGTGTGCTATAAAGTTGTAGTAATACGGTTTTAAACTGGAATTCATTTGAACCTCCATAGTCAGGCACTCTATAAAGTGACCAAAATTTCGGAGGATCAAGAATTTTCTTGTTTAATGATACTTAATGAAACCTCCCTTGTGCCATCTTCTATGTTTATTATAAGCATCAGTGGATGGGGTCCTTATCGGACTGTAAGTCAATGTTCCGGACTGTAAGTCAATGTTCCGCTCCATTGTATATAAATGTATGGAGTACTACAAACAGACCCAGTAATACAGAGGTAGGCTGGACAGTTGTATAACTGGTCACATTATTTTGACATTTGGTCCATCAAGGGTGTAAGTAATGTGTGCTCTCCTCAGTGTTTGATGGGTTGTAATCTACTGGCCATCAACTAGGAGCTACATAGCAGTGGTCTGATAGCACTAATCATGTGTTTAATGAACTCAGCCAGTTGGACATGGTCTTGTTATGTTTCCTAAGGAAAACATGACCTGCCACCTTACAGAGATTTCCAGGGCAAGTCCTATAAAGCGGGGCTGCAGGGGCAGGCCCCAGGGGATACAGACCAAAGCTAGCCTCAGACCCAGAACCTTGCAGTAAGCCAAGGTCAGCAATACTGGGTGCAGTCTGGAATCTAAATGGTTCAGACCTAAATTGTGTCCATTTCGGTCCAGTTGACTTCTCAGTGGTGTATTTATTTGTGTGACCCCATGGGGAGCCCCCTGCCATCTGCACACTGCCCTCCTCCTCAGTATCTCCCCACCATCTCCTCTAAACAAACACTTGGGCTATACATGGGCTGTGTATTTTTCATGTGACAGCAAATGATCTTGAACAGCTGGTTCCTGCTACAAGTACATTCCAAAATCAAACAGCATTGGACAGGATTTGCACAATTTTCTATCCTTTACATTCAAGGAGGTCACATTTCTGGATTGAAGTCTGACTGAAATATGCCAGTGCTTCCTTCTCGTTGTTATTTCAAAATGGCCGTGTATTTACACAAACAATACAGTCTTGTTTGCTATTTGTTTATATATTGATTAAAGAGGAGTTGAACACTTTGAGAACACGGCCCTTTGTTATGTGTTACAACCCTGTCCTGATCAGGGGAGATAAACAAGTAGACTTGGTATATAGTCATGTTGGTTTATTCGTAAGAGAAAGGAAAACATGTACAGGATAAGAAAGAAGGTATTTGTATATGAAGTAAAACTTTGTTAGGATTTTCATGCTAAAAAAAATAACTTCTCAATGTTTGATGTAAAACTACATAATATGGGTTTTCTATCAACATTTCTGAGTGTTAAAAAAAATGGGAAGAAAAATTGATATACAATTACAGTTTATAGTATGCATAGAAAATTTGATAAACCTGCATAAACAAAACTTAAAAGTTATTGTATATTTGTGTCAAATGTAATTATAAATTGTCTGTGTTTATTGTATTTCTGAGAATATTCTTTGTTTGTTTAAAAAACACATTTTTTTGTGTATAAAAAAGGAAGAAAGCAGCCTAAATACAATACCCCAACTTGACGTTTCATTACAGCCACTCCGTACCTTATATTTAGACTTCAATGTTTTCTCATCAGCCATTCTGCCTGGAGTTAGTTTGTCTTTCCACATCATTACCCGACTATTTTCATTAATTCTCACATCAAGATAGATTATTAATTCTATTCAGTATGAAATTAGAAATTTTATGATGAAATTGTCCATAAAATTGCTTGTCTTGTCCTGCCAGGGGTGGACAATAGACTGCCCTCGAGTTCATTAAACCTTGACCGACCATTGTGTCTGTTCCACCGCTGGACATTGACTATTTTGTCCTACAAAGCTGGCATCTGTGACTTTTGTCAAGAGTCCAGTGTGAAGACTATACCCCTATTGTAAGGCCAGACTCATTGGTCAGTCACGGTCAAGCAGGCCATTTTCAATGTAGACTTACCACAAAGTAACAGTTGATTTGTTGGACAGAGGTGGCTGTTGATGACCAGGGATAAAGTGGAAGTTAAAATGTCATTTTTCTGTCAGTTAACTACAAGCAGATGTTGTTTACCCATGGTAAAGGGGGGTGGGGTCAAGTAATGGGAACAAATTTAACTTATTTACTCAGGATTAGGGGCAGTAGGGGGGGGGTGTCAAATATTGGGGACAAGTTTTACTCTGGATTAGGGGCAGTCACACAGAGGGCTCAGTGTAAAATATTGTTTACAACAGCTTCTGAATGTAATACACCTAACTGATATCCCATTGTGTTAAATCTGAAAATGTACTCCTTTTTCACTTCTGAAATAAGATTTCTCTATATATTTCACAAATTTGACAACGACAACCCATGGGTAAAAAGAATTCTAATAAAAGTGTTGAATTTTTACACAAGAAACCTGTTTTTGTTTCTGGCAGGACTGTAGTTTTAGTAAATATTTTCTCTGAACGATAACTGCTATTTTGGGAAAGTAATGAAAATGAAACAAACTCAATTTATTTAACTACTGCATTCCTTGTGAATAATTAGAGTAGCTAGACCCTTATAATCTAAAACCCTCACCAGCTGACCTGGTCAACATGTCTTGCATGCCCTGGTCCAAATGTGTTATACTCACACCCGAAAGTAAGGGGAGCTAACTGTGTATGAAACACTGCAGTGCAGTGTGAAACTGACCCTTAAGTAATTTATCTGGTCAAATGTCTTCTAATGTTTTTAAATTTAAAAATGAAAATTTATTTCAAATATTAAAGATAATAATGTTAAGATAGATTTTAAATTGATATTGACCGCAGTCCACCCCTGAATAAATTAATTTAAATTGAATTAAAATCTTGGTTTTCCAAAGCAAATATTGATGACAAGACTCTTCAGGGGAGGTCAGTTAAGTCTCCAAGTTCTTGTTAATTCCCTGCATGTTCATTTGATCAGATGGTAATATTTTAAGACGAGTACAATAAGACCAATAAGTCTGATGGCCAGTTCACTGCTCTGACGACAGAATTCCTGACGTATTTAACACACCTTTTATGTTGGGAACTTGAAGATGTTTGAAATTTCCTTCAGTAAACATTTTCTTTCATTAGCGAGGTATGTTGACTGACTTTCACTCTAGGTGTCTCGCCTAAGTGGTTTAAAAGTAAACCTTGGACTAGGCACCGTGATCAATCAAACAAGTCCGATTAGAATTCGGCAATTTACACATATGTTGACAAGACTCTATCATCAAAGTTATCTCCATTTATGACCTAAATCTATCCAAAATCATATATATTTTTTTACTAGATTTTAAAAATTCCCACATTCTGTGTGTTAATTGGCCTTATCCTAGCTTCAAGTAGCTTACACATCGCTAACTGTGGAAGCGTATGGCCAGATAAATATCTTCACACTAGGCTGATTAGATTTACCCGACATTGGCTGTGTGTTGGCTATCAAAGCTTTTATGAGTAATTAGATTTCCAGTAGGTTTTGCAGGAAAGCAATGGGCAGTAATGATTGTTTATGTGGTTCTCTGGAAGCCAACAGGACAATGTGCTGTACAAGTAGGCTTTCATTAACAGATTTAACCAAAGCTTGATTCAATTTCTGCAGAAATAAAGTTGTTTATTGTGTCAATATCGTAATGGTCCATTTGAGACAGTTAGTCGTGTTTAACTTTCTCCGTTAACGATAAAGGCTTTTTAATAATGCAACTGAAATGCCTGCAATGCAGTTGTTTGGTGGAAAATCTTGAATCCTGGGACCTGTAAGTGAATTAGTGTCAACTAGCAGGGACATTTTTTTGACATTTTCAAAACGGACTTGTTTTGTTATTATAATCTATTGGAAGACAGACACATGCCTAGGAGATGTTAATTTCACTTCCAGCCATAGCATCAAAAGATATATAGAGACATTTGGCAAATAAATACAATACGTGTCTTAATTCATCGTTCAATAAAAGCATTAATTCGTAATTATTCTTCGGAATGTTTTGATGAAAGTGTTAATATTGGTTCTAGAATTCTGCTTTCAAAATGACTTTTTCATTAAAAATCTACAAATAAAATATCAAATTTCTATTGAATAAACCAGACATTTTGTAATAAACAACAATTTTTACTTCAGTTTAGATTTTTTGTTGTTGCTAATTTCTATCTGTTACTGAAATGTCCCAATCGTGGAAAATTGTCATTTTCCATTCTCTTCGTGAAAAATTGTCCATCGTCCATTTCATGCTTTAAAATCAGTAAGTTAATTATTTTTTGAGGTCACGGAAGAAAATTGTTGGCCAATCTCTTGTTGATCCTGGTGTTTTGAAGTCTATTTAGATATTTTGAGGTTGAGTATTAAATTGTTGGCCAATCTCTTTCAGATTCTGATATTTTGAAGTCAATTTTGATGTTTTGAGGCCGGGTAGTACTTGTTGATCCTGATGTTCTAAAGTTGATTTTGATGTTTCAAGGTCGGTTAGTAAATTATTGGCCTTTTTCTTTCTGATCCTGATGTTTTGAAGTTGATCCTGATGTTTTGAAGTCGATTTTGATGTTTTGAGGTCGGTTAATAAATTATTGGCCCTTTTCTTTCTGATCCTGATGTTTTGAAGTTGATCCTGATGTTTTGAAGTCGATTTTGATGTTTTGAGGCCGGGTAGTAAATGGCTACAGACGGCCATTCACTGGCTGTAGTTATTGATGTGTTACAAATGTTTGCCATGATAAGGCCCAGTCCATCTTTAGGAGCTTACCCTGCTAATCTCCCCATAGTTTATTTACCACCAATATAATCGATGAAATAGTTTTATGTTCTCTGTATAGACAAGTCATTTTATGTGAGCTGTGCCAGCTTGTTTCCAATGCATTACCATGGACGCAAAACATGTATGCTGAATGCTGGCATGAGTCGTCTGCTTTTAAAGGAACCTGGACCTTTTACATCATTCCATGTAAATATTAAACATCATTTTGACTTACGATCAGACCTGAAGCTGCCATTGACATTAATGACGATTTATTCTGTGGGTTTAATGAAATTTTCAACGATTTTCGCCAATGAAAGTCTGCTACATGGTTGATTACATTCTGGATTGCTGGGGAACCAATTCATTTGGTGTTAGTGATGGAGAGGTTGGTTCATCTTGGTACTGACAGCAGCCCCTAGGGACGGCCGTACTAATTGAAAAACAAAATTGGCAGGGCAGCGCATGTTTAACTTGGCAGAGGTTTTGTACAGAAAAGCTAGTTTGTCGGTTACTTTTGTCAGATTACAAAGATGCTGAAGTAAAACATGTCTCTAAGTCTAGTGGTGACGGCAAACATATTGTTCTCACCTCAGCAGAGGTTGAGAGATCTGCTGTATGATTGGTCAAAGGTAGCCTCCTTTGGAAGTACACTGTGTGCAGATTCCTATCAAGTTGATTGGTTTAGTGGAACTGACATGCGGAAAATTGAAGAAATTAGCTGTAAGATAAAACAAAATTTGGTTTCAATCTGTGCACAAGTAAAATCTTGATGCTTTTTAAAGAAGGAGTATTGTTACACAGATGGATTTTTGGGATCTGCTTCAGTATAGATGATTATTTAACATGATGTTTATATGCAATGAAAACGTTTTAAAGGACAACATTAATAAAAAAAAAGATAGTAGTTAATTGTGATTTAGAGAGTGCTACATAAGAGGTTGTATTGGGCAGATGAGGAGAAGCAGTGTTCACTTTTCATCCCAGTTTCCTTTCTAAAACATGATTGGAACTTACTGTCAACTGTATACACTATAAATAGATTGGCGGTGCTTTCAAACAGCAGTAACTGTTAATTGTGACAGCTTGTATGCTGTAGGTGTTTGCTGCAGGATGGACTTGTCACTGTTGTCAGCCTGGATGCCCAGTTCTATAGGCCCCAGACCTCCCATTTTAGCCGGGTTTTGGTTGGCACAGGCGGCCATCATTAGAAGGAGACAGACTGCCAGTCAAGAAGGTGTCACTACTGTTCTCCCCCTCACCAGAGAGAAGCCCCCTCCCACCAGCCAGTCAGCCATTAGATCACACTCTGTAGCATCAATCTTGAAATAATTGAGTAACGTTCATTTGTCTATTCATGGTACAGACGTTACTGAGTCTTCAGAGAATTATCTTCTCTAATTAGATTTTCCCTCTCAGTCAATCAAGGTTTATACACACTTCTCCTCTCTCTTGACCGGTGACTGTTTTAATACCCAGAACAGCCACATCTTTGTGCCAAACTAACAATCCTCGGGAGTCCCTCAAGTGCTGCGAGAAAACCACATCCCAGATTGGAGCAGCTTCTACTAATCCCCTATTGCCCTTCCCAAACAGCATCGCCATCTTTCTTCATTTGTCACATCTCCTTCCCCACAGCAGTGTATTAGCAGTGATGCTGTGTAAAAACGAGGCAGGCGTGGGGGAGCAAACAGTCCGCGCTGTCATTATTGTCCTATGGACTGCAGTACTAGATCGTGGCTTGGTGATCAGGACAGAATTATTGTGATTGTGACGTGCAAATTAAAACTGTCTGTTGATGGTTCCTCCAAGCTTTAATTACAGACTTTTCAATTTTTTTCATTCTTTATTTTTTTCATTTTTTTTTTTTCTCGTACTGAATAGTTCTCTGTAATTATTGTTACACAGAATAGAAGGAGGATTAATTAATTAGTAGGGGCGGAGACATAGGGGGTCTACAACACCTCAAGTAGTGTCCATGTCAGCTACCATCAATTACGGGCAAGGCAAATAATTACATCTTCTGCGTTTGTAGCATTTTCTTCTGCTCGTGAAATCAAAAGAAATCTAGCTATATATAGCCCTGCTGATTGGAATTCTGGCAGTTTCATCTTCTCAGAGCTTGTAACATTTTTCTTAACAGATTGGAAATCCCTTAAGAAGGAAAAAATAGTTTCAAGGATTCTTATTGAACTTGACATGCCATTTATGACCTAATAATATTCCTTGGTAATTAACAGTTTTGGAGATTTAGTTTGATCACATGACCTTTTTAAATTGTCAGAAGAACTACTCTAGAAACTTTTTGTAAGTTTGTAAATTATGATAAAGGAATGTATTATTTGGTACAGAACAAGATTTGAATAATTATCTTTTAGGTTGTTTTCACCCATTTATTTGATTTATGTGAAATAATTTTCATGGACCACTTTGGTAGTTTCTTGACAGTAACCTCCATACTTGTTATCAAGTTTACTCAAGACTCTTACATAATATGATATTTGTGCAACTGATGACATTGTTTTCAGGGTGGAAAAATGTTCTCTTCACACATAGTTGTTTTGAAGGATATTATTAAAGTTAATTATCTAAAAGTTTTGTTTTTCTTCTTTTGTTTCAGGACCCGCCTTCTTCAGTATCACTTGGTCTCCGTATGGAAGAGATGATTTTCAATTTAGCAGATACACATCTATTTTTCAATGACTTAGAGGTACGTTGATTGATATAGGATGAATTAACTGAACAAAGTTAAAAATTGGTCACTGTTTATATGATTGTATTATTTTAAGACATTGTGTTGCACCATCAGTGTCCAACACACTCTCTGTGTGCCTCTATTTAAACATCCACAAACTCTAATGTGTTCAAAAATTCAGATTATAACTAATCAGCTGATCTTAATAAGAGGTTCCATAGGGGTTTCTGATTAAAGCTAATACATTGATCAAACTGGGGGTCCCCAGGGAGCTGTCAATTTGAGGGACATAAACACTATCAAGAGAATCTGGCCAGCATAAATTCAATTTCAATTAATTACACAAACAGTCCCCATTGGAGCCCCTGTTAATGTAATTGAGCCAATCATTATTAATAAAGTGTTATATATGACACTAAACTAGTTTGATAAGAAATCTACCAATTTCTATGATGTGGTAATGGACAGCTTGTCCCTGGTGGTCACTCCCAGTGGTCAAGCTTGAACCAGACTAAATTCCCAGCTGGTCAGTTTTTGGCAACCTAACAAGAAAGTGACCTATGGTGAGAGTGATTTAATGAGAAACATAGGGTTCCATGTCCAAATTAAGTTAGGACTGGGCAGGTCCTGGGAGAGTGGACACTGCTGACCAGTGTGGCTGGGCCATACTTGACCACTGCATCTCCCTCCCCAATGGTCAGTGTCAAACCTTGACCATTAGAATACTGGACAAGTGTCAAATCCTAGACAATGCTTCTGACACTGTTTCTATAGTTATGGGATATATCATGGATGATGAACTCGTTCAGCCATGAAATTTCATAATGAACGATTCCAATCGGTGATTTGGAAGAACTAGAAGGAGTATAGACTCCTGAAGTGAAATCAATTATGGCCTAGATGTTTGAAATAAAAAGATCATCATAAAGATTCTAAAAAGCTTGAGAAATCGGTTCAAAGTATACATTTTTTGACCCTGGAATTAAAACTTTAAAGTGAAAGCTGTTGTTTAGCTTGCTGTAAATATTCTAGGCCCTTCAACAGGGAACACTTACCTTCCCTGATTTTATCAATAGCATGAAAATTAAATATGGTTTTATGTGTTTGGATTAATTTTAACAAGTTATCCCAGTCAGACAAAGAATTGAAAAATAAAATTCATGAACAATAATAAGAACTACAATATTATAAGATTTGATAAAAAGAAATCATTATATCAACATCTGAACAAAGCCAACAATACCTGACACTTCAGGGAACATGGCAGTGTATTTGTTATTTCCTCATTTCAATCATAACATTTACTTTAAACCTAATTACCGACAGTATAAAATTCTTCACATCACCTTTAAACCATTTACCTATCCACATTCCACAAAAGTTTTCTTGTATTAAATCGTTTGAAATATATCAAAACCTTTCTTAGACCCCTGCTATGATGTCCCGTTTAATTTCCTTCAAACATGTTTTCATTGTAAGATTGGACGTACACAGAATAGAAGATCTATGATATGTGTTTTTACCAGGCAGCTAGTTCCAACAGTTACCATTTAATTTAGCTAAAAAATACTGTCGTTTCTTGACATTTTTGTCCGACCACTCATCACGTATGTACCTATCTTGTTTTATCAATGGCTTTTGTACTCTTTCGATCAGTTTTTCAGATGCGTGGTAATTATTTCTTTTGTTAGGAGAGGGATAGGGGATTTGTGGCATTTGAAAAAGGCATTTTAACTTTACAAGGAGGGGGGAATTCCTATGGTAATTGTGTAATTACTAAAATCTCAGGCACCTTCAATACAGCTAGGGATGCCAAGACGTCTTCACTCCAGGATCATTAAAATATTTAAATTCCCCAATGTCTTTTTCACAACGGTGTGTCTGCGTGCACATCACAGGAAAGGCATGGCAAATGTTGTATTATTAAAGAATTAAAGGGTAAATTGGTAGTGTTTACAATCAGACTGTGTAGGGAGGCAGGCCTGGGCCTCCGAGCTCTCCCATCATACAATAAAAGGCCCTGCGATCAGCGCCATCACTGCTACACATTTCGCCTGCAGGAAAGTTTCAATTTTGAGCTTGTTAAAATGTGAATGGTTAGGTACTTTACAGTTTAGGGAATGAGATCTGCTGCGATAGACTTGTGTGTACAAATTACTGTTTGGCACGCTCGGCTGCTTTTCACTGGATTCTAATAGAATTTTATGAATTTATTTTTTGCTCATGAAATTTAGATAATTTGATGCTTTTTTGAGGTGAAAAGATGGAAATGAATTTATGGGTCACTTTATAAATTGTCTATGAGCCTAAGAGAGATGATGAGTGTGATGGTATCGGGACTTTAGATTTATATCCGTGATAGCATGATGGACCTACCCTCCTCACCAAGGTACACACAACAGGACGTGTCTGACACTTTATGTGGGGAACTAGCTATGTGGAGGTTATAATTACAGGAGGGGAACCTAGACTGGGAGGGGGCACACTACTAAAATAAAAAACAAATGGTGACAATAGAGGCAAAGAGACTATATAAAGTATGATACACATCAGATATAGTGTATTGTACCCAAAATAGCTTGTCGTTTACCAGCACGGGCAGCAGGACTGTCATAAATGACATTGATTTATTTATAAAAAAAAGTTCTGTACTCTCAAACCAATGTGATTTGGACCCTGAACAGCGCTAAAACCTCAATAACTTAGACCTATATAACCTCCACTCTTTACATTTCTACCTCAACCTGTATATTGTGTATCCGGTCTATATCAGACCCTTAATTGTATACATATCTATGTATATATAATTTTTTACCTGTCTAAACCAGATGTTTACGTTTTTCATGTACCCCTGTATAATTTGTAACCTGTCTAAACCAGCATTTACATGTAACCCTGTATAATCTGAACGCTACCCAAGGAAACAGGATATACAAACCATCGGCTAGGATCAGTATAGAGATATAATCTATGATATGTGTGAACGCTAATTTTAGTTTCCTCTGTAGCTGTTTCATTGTACACAATGTATTTATTTAATGTCTAAGCATAGAAAATTAAAGAATGGCTTAAAATAGGTCAAAATGTTGATGAGACATCTCCGTGATTTATAAGTGACACATGACATTTAATTATCTCCTCATTGAAGAATTAATGTATCTTATATTGCACAAAAAGCGGCAGATTCGAGTCATAAACAGACTTGGTTTAAAGGCAAATTAAAATGACAATAATCTACAAAGTCAACACAAAAAATTTCTGAGGACATGAACAGAATTTTTAATTTGTTTAGAATCGTGGAACAGGATAAACTATTTAAGCTTGTGGTTTTCCTGATTGTAATTTTGTGGGAGCATTTTGTTGTTATCCTTTGTAAATTTTATTTTTTTTTTTTTTCCTTGAAATCTGTGAAGCTTTTTACCAAAATACAGGTGTTTATTTCACTGTTAACATGTAATCGTTTTAATATTAGATGTTTGTTCAGTACAAACATTGATGTTACATGGAGTTTTATACATTAAAGTTATTTCGGTGTTTTATACATCAATGTTTTAACAGTGTTCTATTCATCAATGTCATTTCTGTGTTTTATTTATTGATATTTTTAATTTCGGTATCTTATACTTCAGTGTTTTGTACATCAATGTTATTTCAGTGTTTAGTTCATCAATGTCATTTCGGCATTTTAAACATCAATGTCATTTCTAAGGTTTATTTATCGATATTATTTTGGTGTTTTAAACATCAATGTAATTTCAATGTTTAGTTCATCCATGTCATTTCGGTGTTTTAAACATCAATGTTGTTTCTAAGTTTTATTTATCGATGTTATTTTGGTGTTTTATTCATTGATATTATTTCAGTGTTTTATACCTTGATGTAATGTTAGTGTGCTACACAGGTAAATTCTGTCATTTCGCCTTTTAAATATGTTAAAACTTGATTTCTTACACATTTCTATATTTTTCTTATGTTTCTGTTTTTTCCAGGAGTGTGACCAGGTCCATATAGACGATGTGTCCTCGGATGACAACGGCCAGGATCTGAGGTGAGCCACTGATAAACACCATTCATAACCGTACAATGACAGAGAGCTCGCAATGCCTCGGTGCTTCACCGCTCACAAATAAATGTCAGGCTTTATGTGGGGAAGATAGAAAAACCTCACTTTTCTCTGAATATTAATCATTTTTCTCCAATTTTTGTTTACACTGTTGTAAGAAAGAAAAGCTGAGACGTAGGGAAAATGATAGAATAATAGATTTAATAGATTAGTTTGTGGCTTTGGCAATATTACTTGTATTAAATGGAAAATGTCAGCGCACCAGGTCTGCCATCGTGCAGGCGGGTATATGATGGATTGTCGTACCCCGTGGCCCTGAAGGGACTCATTATTATTGGTATATATAGCCACCCAGAATAGAGACTGTCACTGAAAGACCATCTCGGCTCTTCCGCTCAAGTCGGATTCCCAAGATGGCTATTAAAAAGGGGATGTACGTTTATATACAGATCTAATTTATCCTTAAAAAGGGAATGTTCATTTATATACAAATCTGATTTATCCTCTATACTATATACTAAATATCAAGATTACTCCTACAGTTCTTGCTGTATTAAAGGTCTTACTAAAAATTATTAGATTATGATTATTATGTATTTTGAATGTTCTTTTGAGGAAATCAGTATATTTAAGAATGTTAAGCTCAGTACAGTAGATAAACTCGGTATTTCGATTGGAGCAAAATTGTTATACATCTAATGTTGTCAATCCACTCTAAAACATTATTTTATGATATAGTATTACATATTTTATAATATATTTTCTAATCTCAACCCAAAAATAATGAAAACTGTTTTAAATCCAGATGTAATACACCAAAACAGAATTGTTGACAGGAAATACAGATATAGTTTACCTAATGAACCGTCAGTAGTGACATGATAAGTTGTATGTAAAATATATTTAGTTTTATCTATAGGTATTTTAAAACAAATAATAAAACATTTTAATATATACTGCAATTCTGAAACATATTAATTTTTCATTGTCATCTTTTTTTCACTGTCATCTTACATAATAAGGTGTATCATTTTTTTCCCCAACACTCAAAAAAAGAAATTAACATGAATAGACTATATTTCAATATTTAGCGGGGTATGTTGTATCAGACTGATTGACTTATACATTTCACAGGTTGACTTGTTAACATCATACATAATAAGAAAACTTGTCAAAATGAATGTTAAAAAATCTAGACAGAGTCTTGTCATTTAAAAAAGGGTTATACAGAGAAAAACACTGAGTCTATTATGCACCAAAAAAAAAGTAACTTTTTTTGTCATGTAAAGCGAGTATAATTTGTGGTATTTTTGGAAGTGTATAGAAGGAGCGGGCTAATTGTTGGGTTGGGGAGATAACTGGGGTAACAATGCTGTCCCCCTTTGTGTGAGGAGACACTGCTCCACCTGACTGACTGCCTTTGTGAGTGGGGGGGGGGGGGGGGGGGGCGGGCTGGAGGGAACTTGCATACTTAAGCGTAGGCATGCAACTCGTCCATCATGCCACTACAAAATATAGGTACCCAAAGTCGGATGTAGACAACATTTTTCCCTCGCCTGAACAGCACTGGGCAATTATGATTAATTCTTTCACAAGTTTCTAATACACCCTATGTGAACACTTCAAACGATCTCAAGCAGTGGTTGATAACCCCAGGTCCAACTGGTACTGATAAGCAGGCTTGGCGTTCCAAAATGTCTTACTTTTTATTGCTTTTCTTTTGTGGGATTTTTACAGGTTTAGATGCAGGCAGGTTTTATGCAGATGTTGTAATCTCAGCTAATATTTTTTATTTCCTTTTTATCTGTTTTTATCCTTCACAAGTTTCCTCACAGAATTTGTAGGCTATTTGCTGGTTTATTTGGGGGGCGGAGCTCCATCAGTGAAATAGATAATGATGGACATGGAAGTGTGTTCAGCTCCATTTTCAGGGGAGATAACCAACTATAACTAGTTCATCTAATTCACCATGTTCACACTTCAGCAAGTGGTCTTTAACTTATTCAACCCAGAAGTCACATTTAAACTCTTCCAAATCAAAGGTTGGAATAGTCCATTATTAAATTTCAGCGTGAATTAGTTAATTTCTGGAATGTTTTGAATTTGTTGTTCACCGGTAAAACTACGTGACAACATACTATTGAGTGGACTATCCTTAGCTGTTTAGGACCTACTTCAAGGAAAATTCATTTGCATTTAAGCTGCAAATGAGTGGCACTGTAAAAATCCTACCCCATAACAGGACCACATCATTGGTATGAAAATAGAATATCTCTAACAACAAAACACTCCTGCAGGACAGTGTGGTAGAATACAAAATAGCTATAAAAGAAACGTCGTTTTTTTTTTTTACTTTTATGTTGCAAAACAAAATGGTTTTGTAAGAGTAAGATTTGTGTACAGAAACAAGGCTATAAGTGTACTATCTCGGTGAAACATCTCTCTCTTCAAGTTTTTGTGTTTTTAAATGTGAAGTCTTTTATGCTGCCAAGCTTTGTGCAATACAATGAATGTTGTTGATGCATAAGGCTGATACGCCGGCCATTATGTGGGGTGGCGAGGTCACTTGGTGGAGTTTGTGTGGCTGTGTTTTACTGTTGAATATTCAGGCACTGTTCTACACGGAATATCAGTGATTTTTGGGAAGTCGGTATTCACCATACTAACGATAGTTGTGATGTACAATTCACTTCGGGGTAAATCTAAGCAAAATTTCAGGTCCTCAAGATGGTACAAGGAACTATAATTTGAAGATATGAATAGTTAAATCATCATAATAATGGTTGTAAACAAAATATTATCCATTTCTTTTAACAAATTAAATTTTCAAAAAGTTTTTTATGGGAGATGACACATGAATATGAAATCAAACAGAGATTTTCTATCCCTACAGTACCTACAACTTCGCAACAGATGGCTTCCGGGCCGCAGCAACCAACGCTAACTTGTGCCTGGCGACAGGCGTGAGGGGCGGGGTAGACTGGATGCGGAAACTTGCATTCCGATATCGGAGGCTGAAGGAGATCTATAGTAGCTACCAAAATAATGTTGGAGGTACGATGATTGAATTGTGTTTCACCGCTTTTCTCTCTTTCTCTGCAGCACATACAACTTCGCGGCTGATGGGTTCCATGCAGCGGCTACGAACCCCAGTATACTAGCAGGGATGAGAGGGGGAGTGGATTGGATGAGAAAGCTAGCTTTTAGATACAGAAGGATTAAGGAAATGTATAATAGTTACAGGAATAATGTGGGAGGTACGACTCTATCATTTCTTGCCCGAATTTATTTAATGTCCAATCAGGACACTTCCGTATGTTTACCTGTGATAGGCCCGGGGGGTTATGTCATTACAAATTTTGGACATTTTGAATGAATTGTCAATTTGAATTTGAAAAAATATGGGTGGCGGCGATTGGGGCTAGCTTATTATCAAGTACTGGTTGATCACAGGTAAATTATAGTGAAGTAGTATTAAAACTTTTTGAGAAATAACTGCCATGCAATTGATGAATTTCTACTGCTTTTAAGATAGAAAAATAATCTTATCAAGTATTTATTACTCACATATAAGTGTAGCCCCATTTTATCAAAGCCCTGCATTGAACCTGATCCGAATAATATTTCGACAGATTTGTGGTTTCAGTTCAATGGTTTGCTCTGCTAATTGTTTAACAAGTTATAACGGAAACACAATCACCAATTTTTATATATAAAAAATGCATTAAAAGAACATTTCCATCTTTGCTGGAAAAATTCAATATATTTTTAAAAATTTTAAATTTGGTTTGCCAACTATAATGAGTGTATTGTATAAACTGGTTATTTTGTGTCGGCAGGTCTGATTGGTCCACAAAAACGGGAACAGTGGTTACAGCTACGCCAGGAGATTGAGGCTATGACAGACAACTGGCTTACACTGGCACTCAAATCTCTACAAATCATCAACTCACGGTACGTATGCGCTAAAATTTGCGTGCTGCAAACCTTCTGACTAACACTGGCTAGTAACTCGCTAGTTACATGCATAATTAAAATATGTTTATCATGAATATCTCTTTGTGTTTGCAATGCAAATATTGTTTCTAAATAAAAGTAATGATTCAATTTTTGAATACAATTTTGACATTTGTTTCTGAAAATGAAATATAGAGTGAACTTTAAAATCTGTTTTACAATTTAGGTCAAACTGTGTTAATGTGCTGGTGACGACGACCCAGCTAGTACCGGCTATGGCCAAGGTTCTCCTGTACGGACTGGGGGGAGTGTTCTCTATAGAAAACATTTACAGTGCCACAAAGATAGGTAAGTCGCCGCTGAGGGACACTCTGACTATCAAAGGTACCGGTACTCTCCTCTTCAACCATGTATATAGTGCCTGGGAAACATTTTTACTTGAAAACAAAACAACAAAATTGTTTTAAATCATTTATGCCTGAAAACACATTTGAACTCTTCAAATTCAAAGGTTGGAATAGTCCATTATGCAATTTCAGGCGTGAATGAGTTAAACTGCATTATTGTAGGGAATACGTCTTTCTGATTCCTACATTACACCTGTCTATTATTTTGTAAATCTAACAATGGTTTTGAACTTATACAAAGTTTAATTTATTAAGCTTTACAATTATGGTAATCTGTTGTTGTGGCTGTGTTTCAGGCAAAGACAGCTGTTTTGACAGGATAGTAGCCCGATTTGGTAGGAAATGTACATACGTCGTCGTTGGTGATGGTCGAGATGAAGAGCAGGCAGCTAAGCAGGTTAGTAACAGCAATGCTGATTGGTTAATTCTGGAAATCCGAAAATAATCAAAAACAACGTGTTCAGGCATTCTTTAAAAGTTATGCAATAAGGCAGATCTTTTATAAAGCTTCCAAATGTTTTCAGTAAATTAAACCAGTTGTAGATCTCTGTGAACAATTGTGAACAATAAGTGAATTTCTTGCTCAGAGTGATATAAATCTCCTATACAGAGTTGGCCAGTGTGACATTAGTTTTGATGTGTGCTGTTGGGTTCACTATAGTTGTTATAGCTGCGTTTGATATACCTAACAAAGTACTAAGTCTGTCTGTTTGTCTTTTGTAGATGAATTTTCCGTTCTGGCGAGTTAGTAACCATTCCGACATAGCAGCCCTAAATCATGCATTGGAACTCAACTACCTCTAACCAAGGATTGCTACCTAACCCAGCATTATCATGTAGCCTGTGTCCTCACCGCGCTGGACACACTCTTAAACGTCGTGTACAAACTTACTCTTGTTAAACACGGACAGACAGGCAGTAAGTGTACGGACACAAGGACATACTCTTTAGAGAAATATTGAGATGCAGGCAGTTTGTGTTTGGAGATATGGGTAGACCGTTTCTTGTAAACTTGGAAAGCATGGCCATTTTTGTATGGACAAGCAGACACATTCTACTGTGCTTCTATTGAACACTGAGATGCAGAGAGTTTGTGTACTGATGGGAGAGAATTGTTGTGAGGGAACCCATTGTTTCTTGCGAGTCTGTGAGGCACTCGGACTGTCTGACACTACTGCCTTGTTGATTTGATATTCACGATAGATGTTGCGGAAATCTCATTGGAGTGGCCTCTCGTTGGAATGCCTTGGGTGTTAGACAGGGCTAGCGACATTACTTGACCATGAATACTCAGGATGTGACGCCGTACATGGTGTTAGAATGGGATAACTATAGTCTTATTGAACATTGCTTCGCCGTGGTAACGTAGCTAGTGCATGTTGGGACATATTGTCTGGAGTATGGTGCAGTGTGTTTGGTGTAGGGTGATGAAGAGACTGTATTTTCACAGCCTTCGTTGTCACTGCTGTGGTTTGGACGTTTTGTGCCTGGAGTAATGAGCTGGGATATCACTGAACAACATGTTTAACTTGGAGAAGGGATGTGATCCTAACCACAGACACCATGTGATTGTAGTGTGGATTTTCCATCATCTTTGCCTTGTGTACAAGTTCCAGGCCTCCTCCCTTTTTATTATACACCTTACGATATTCTGTACTGAACGTTTCCATAGCGATCTGGTACAACACTGCAAGGATACATTCGCTCAACAAGAGATTCCAAGTCTGACTCCAAGTGACCCATCCAACATGTGTCTAACCAAGGCCCTACCCCTCCCCAACCCCTCCCCTCCAACCATGACCCACACTGGACAATGTGGTATGTGATTGTTTTATATGTTGTTATGGACTATAGTAGCTGAGGACTTCACACAGAGGTTTCTGGAAGGACACGACCAGCTCACATACTTTAATGTTGTGTCCCGAGGGTCTTACTACCAGACATGGTGCTTTACATCTTGCACATCATCTTCTGTTCAATCAGAATGACCTCCCCTTGTCATCGCCATGACAACATATCCTTCTGGACATCAGAGTGACCTGTCCATCACCATGACGTCATCTTCTGGTCGTTGCAATGTCGAGATTCCTTAATCATGGTTACAGCATAATATCATCTCCAGATTGTACTCTTTAATTAACGGAGACTATTCGTAACCCTTTAATTTACGAAGACTATTCATAACATTTTCACATCATGTACCCAACAACAATCCATATCCTGATCGTTATGGTAACCGTTTGTACATGTGCCTCTGTTGGGGAAGGTGTCTGATGTTTTTACCTTCAGAAGTGATTGTTTCTGAAGTTTACTGTGGAAAGATATGATGTATTAAGTGTACTAATGTAAAAAGGCTGTGACAAGCCCATGTTGTAGTTAATACCCTAAACAAGAAATTCTCACACCTGTTCTGGAGTTATATTGTAACAGGGGCCCTAGGTCTTACCTGGTATGGAACTCATTCAGAAATGTTGGTTATGGTTAAAGCACAGAGATGATATTTTCTAATTTTCTTAATATTCCTCGACGATGCAATGATTAATATCAGCATCAAGCACGTGGACTAACGCATTAATATAAAGGCATTCATTCACTAGTATACCTTTTGTACAAAATATACAGATTAGAGAAATAGTCTGTCGTAATGATTATCAGCATAAATACTGTGAGAAAAACAACATTGAATGTTGCCTCGAAAATTAACCAAATAGCACAGTTTCTTTTGGTGAAAAAATGAGTTCGCCCTTCCAATATGGATGTCCAGAATTCTCCAGAATACTTCAACATGTAATGGCCCCTCTGAGAATATTCTATACTTCAAATTGAGGATATTTTTAGGTTTTAATGATTATTGTATTTTATAAAATGATTTTATTATATAATCTTATATTAAAGCCTTTTTACTCCAAACCTCCATTTGCTACCAAAGAATCTAAAAATATTAAAGCATTTTCTTGTTTTACGTTATTAAATGGCAGATTAATTTGCGAATGGTCAAAGCATTTTATATATGGTACGAATGGTAATTTTACAAAGTCTTGAGACAGGAAATTTGACAATTGCATCTATTGCATGAACTAATATAATGAATTTCCTGAGAGTAACGGCATATATATTTTTTGGCTTATGACTTTGTATATGAATGAATTTAGGGTAGGGTATGTATATATATTTAACAATTCCGTACAAAGTTTCATTTATATTGAAAAGTTTATGTGAATAATAAAATATTGTTGAATCTGTATCAATTCAACTCTTAAAATCACGGTAGCCTTTTTCAAGCCAGCTTGATAATAACTAGATACAAGTATTTCATCTGTGTTGATAAAAGCATCATGATAAATGTCAGCATTTAATTTCTGAAAAACAAAAGGCATTTAAGTTTTTTATGAATGATTGTATTTATACTGTGGGAAAATAGTGTAATCAAATGACTAAAAATATTTATAATAATGCAATAATGATGTATGAGAAAAGTAATTATTAATTTACAAACTTATCATCAGTATTGAATGCAGAAGACAATCAATCACCAATGAAGCTTTAAGAGAATGGGGGAAATTTTGTCCTAAGCTGTACTGTATTGCACATATATTTTATTGTTAAGGAAAGTACTGCAGGTCTGAATTCATATACTGTTCGCTAAGTTCTGTGGACAGACAGTAAGCTAGGTGTCCGCCGAGTTCTGTGGACAGACAGTAAGCTAGGTGTCCACCAAGTTCTGTGGACAGACAGTAAGCTAGGTGTCCACCAAGTTCTGTGGACAGACAGTAAGCTAGGTGTCCGCCGAGTTCTGTGGACAGACAGTAAGCTAGGTGTCCGCCGAGTTCTGTGGACAGACAGTAAGCTAGGTGTCCACCAAGTTCTGTGGACAGACAGTAAGCTAGGTGTCCACCAAGTTCTGAGGACAGACAGTAAGCTAGGTGTCCACCAAGTTCTGAGGACAGACAGTAAGCTAGGTGTCCACCAAGTTCTGAGGACAGACAGTAAGCTAGGTGTCCACCAAGTTCTGTGGACAGACAGTAAGCTAGGTGTCCGCCGAGCGTTGTGGAGATAATAGGTTCTAAATCAACATTCTACTAAAGGTTTTGTTGAAACAGATGTAGTTTCTAAATATATTTTACTCATTCATTGTATGGTTGTTGATAAAGAAATCTACATGGTGTTCTGACCACATATTTATTTTCTTCGTATTGACCATCTCACGAGATATGTTCAAATATACTTGTTTCAAATAGAACTTGAGAAAGACAACCTCTTAGAGAATATTTCGATGTTGAATGATTGTCAGATGTTCAGGTAATCAGGTGTCCGATCCCTAGAAATGGTCAGTGATAAAATTGGTTTACATGCAGTTATGCTTGTTGGAATGTCAAATTTACATTATATTTGATGAAGAACAAAACTCAATAATATATTAGGAGTAAAGATATTCAAAATATTTTTTGGGGGGGGGGGGGGGGGCTTAAAGATGGCTACCTGTTGTAAATGGATATGTGGTTTTGTGTGATGAAATCAGCACACATATTTATATACAGTTTTGCACAAGAATAATATATTTATATATTTCTGGAAAAATGCAGTTGTCCTGACAACCTCAGATCTATCTTATTTGTAGATGTCCTTTTACAGTTTTGTTTATTCGTTACCGTAATTTACCTGTAATAACCCCATGATTAGGGTTTTAAATAACCCACCTCCTTCTCCCCATTTAACAGATTTTACATATAGGTTGTAATATTCGAATCAAATTTTTTTTTACATAAAGATTGTAATTTTCTAATCAAAGGATCCACCTGGTATAAAAATTTAACCGTTCGTGAGTACTAGGTGGTACGCTGGGTTTATTACAGGTAAAACATGGTAGATGTATAAGGTCTATGTTTGTGTGAGATTAATATGAAGCCTAACCAAAGAAACTACAATAATACTCTCACAGAAACTCCGTGGCCGATTCCGGTCACCACTATTGAGTGTTTTTGCCATTTTCAACCGTGATGTGAACTTTGTCTTACACATAATTTTCATTGTCCAATCAGATTAGAGATGTTTTTAATCATTAATGAAAAAATTGCTTTTATTTCATGAATAAACAATATCATTGTAATACACTGTCTTTGATTGGTTGGGTTTGTTTCCATTGGTCCAATGAAATGCCCTGTTATATGGGGCTGGCCATCCATTGTTATGTATGGTGTATGTGTTGTAATGTATGAATGGTTTGTGTGTGTCTCATGGAGGCACGTCTGTAAAACGGCTGAATCACCAATAAAGACAGGGGTATGAATGGCAGTCGTTTTTGTCTTATCCTTCACTTCCCTTCAAACACCATTAATTGATATTTCTAATTACTTTATGATCAATTTAATATTAGATATATATGTCAATTTTTTACATAGATCCATATTGATCTGGCAAACCTTGATCTGGCAAACGTTTTCATTTGTTCAATGTCTAAAAACAAAAAGGAGACATCACGTGACTAATATTTGTGCCAATGTACTAATTATCTATTAGGGCCCTGTTGAGAGGGCACTATTGCCTCATAGTATTGTCGAGGGATGGAATAGTGCCTGAGCCAAAGGCGAGGGCACTATTTCATCACGAGACAATACTATGAGGCAATAGTGCCCTTTTAACAGGGCCATAATGGGTTTAGTACATCACCCTTCCATTTAAATACACACGTAAACAAAAAGTCTCGTTTTGTTGTGCTATACCACGGCCAGCTTTGGGTCGTTTCCAGAGGCAGCCATTTTCTAGCAGAATAGTAGCATGACGTTATAGTGACATAACTTAATAGTGACGTCATAATAAATTCACGTTGAACATCCCACCAAATTTGATAGTGCCCGGGTGAGCGGAATTTGGTATACTCGAATTAAACTTATTGTGGCAAACTCGAATTAAAATTATTTTGGTAAACTCGAATTTAACTTATTTTGGTATACTCAAATTTATCTTATTTTGGTAAACTTGAATTTAACTTAATTTGGTATACTCAAAATCATCTTATTTTGGTAAACTCGAATTTAACTTAATATGGTATACTCAAATTAAACACCTAATTAAAAAAACAATAAGGGTGATGATGGTTGTCGAGCACAGAGGGTTGTCCAGTACGGAGGGTTGTCTAGCACAGAGGGTTGTCCAGAACTGAGGGTTGTCCAGTATAGAGGATTGTCCAGTACAGAGGGTTGTCCAGCACTGAGGGTTGTACAGTATAGAGGGTTTTCCAGCACTGAGGGTTTTCCAGTACAGAGGGTTGTCCAGCACAGAGGGTTGTCCAGAACAGAGGGTTGTCCAGCACAGAGGGTTGTCCAGAAAAGAGGGTTGTCCAGCACAGAGGTTTGTCCAGTACAGAGGGTTGTCTAGAACAGAGGGTTGTCCGGTACAGAGGGTTGTCCAGTACAGAGGGTTGTCCAGTACAGAGGGTTGTCCAGTACAGAGGGTTGTCCAGAACAGAGGGTTGTCCAGCACAGAGGGTTGTCCAGCACAGAGGGTTGTCCAGTACAGAGGGTTGTCCAGTACAAAGGGTTGTCCAGCACAGAGGTTTGTCCAGTACAAAGGGTTGTCCAGCACAGAGGGTTGTCCAGTACAAAGGGTTGTCAAGTACAGAGGGTTGTCAAGCACTTAGGGTTGTTCAGCTCTGAGGGTTGTCCAGTATAGAGGGTTGTCCAGTACAGAGGGTTGTCCAGTACAGAGGGTTGTCCAGTACAGAGGGTTGTCCAGTACCGAAGATTATCCAGCTCTGAGGGTTGTCCATTACAGAGGGTTGTCCAGCTCTGAGGGTTGTGCAGCACTGAGGGTTGTCCAGTAGAGAGGGTTGTGCAGCACTGAGTGGTTGTCTAGTACAGCGGATTGTCCAGTACATAGGTTTATGCTACCCTGTTGGTTGTCCAGCACTGTTGGTTGTCCAACACACATGGTTGTCCAGCACTGAAGGTTGTCCAGCACTGTTGGTTGTCCAACACAGATGGTTGTCCATCACTGAAGGTTGTCCAACACAGATGGTTGTCCAGCACTGAAGGTTGTCCAGCACTGTTGGTTGTCCAACACAGATGGTTGTCCAGCACTGAAGGTTGTCCAGCACTGTTGGTTGTCCAACACACATGGTTGTCCAGCACTGAAGGTTGTCCAGCACTGTTGGTTGTCCAACACAGATGGTTGTCCAGCACTGTTGGTTGTCCAACACAGATGGTTGTCCAGCACTGAAGGTTGTCCAGCACTGAAGGTTGTCCAACACAGATGGTTGTCCAGCACTAAAGGTTGTCCAGCACTGTTGGTTGTCCAACACACATGGTTGTCCAGCACTGAAGGTTGTCCAACACACATGGTTGTCCAGCACTGAAGGTTGTCCAGCACTGTTGGTTGTCCAACACACATGGTTGTCCAGCACTGAAGGTTGTCCAACACACATGGTTGTCCAGCACTGAAGGTTGTCCAACACACATGGTTGTCCAGCACTGTTGGTTGTCCAACACACATGGTTGTCCAGCACTGAAGGTTGTCCAACACACATGGTTGTCCAGCACTAAAGGTTGTCCAGCACTGTTGGTTGTCCAACACACATGGTTGTCCAGCACTGAAGGTTGTCCAACACAGATGGTTGTCCAGCACTGTTGGTTGTCCAACACACATGGTTGTCCAGCACTGAAGGTTGTCCAACACAGATGGTTGTCCAGCACTAAAGGTTATCCAGCACTGTTGGTTGTCCAACACACATGGTTGTCCAGCACTGAAGGTTGTCCAACACAGATGGTTGTCCAGCACTGAAGGTTGTCCAGCACTGTTGGTTGTCCAACACAGATGGTTGTCCAGCACTGAAGGTTGTCCAACACAGATGGTTGTCCAGCACTGAAGGTTGTCCAACACAGATGGTTGTCCAGCACTGAAGGTTGTTCAACATAAGGGGTTTTCCAATACTGAGGATTGTCCAGCACTGAATATTGTCATGCACGATAGTATTGGCCCACTATGCAGGAAAGTAATTTCTAAACTTTTGTCTATCATTCAGAATATTCCACTCTAAAATATTGACCCATCATTCAGGATATTACTCTCTAAATATTGGCCCACCATTCAGGATATCACTCTAAATATCGCCCACCATTCAGGATATTACTCTCTAAAAATATCGGCCCACCATTCAGGATATTACTCTCTAAAATATCGGCCCACCATTCAGAATATTACTCTCTAAAATATTGGCCCATCATTCAGGATATTACTCTCTAAATATTGACCCACCATTCAGGATATCACTCTCTAAATATCGGCCCACCATTCAGGATATTACTCTCTAAAATATCGGCCCGCCATTCAGGATATTACTCTCTAAATATCGGCCCACCATTCAGAATATTACTCTCTAAATATTGGCCCACCATTCAGTATATTACCCTCTAAATATTGGCCCGCCATTCAGGATATTACTCTCTAAAATATTGGCCCATCATTCAGGATATTACTCTCTAAATATTGGCCCATCATTCAGATTATTACTCTCTAAAATATTGGCCCATCATTCAGGATATTACTCTCTAAAATATTGGCCCATCATTCAGGATATTACTCTCTTAAATATTGACCCACCATTCAGGATATTACTCTAGATATTGGCTCACCATTCATGATATTACTCTCTAAAATATTGGCCCGTCATTCAGAATATTACTCTCTAAAATATTCGCCCATCATTCAGGATATTACTCTCTAAAATATTCGCCCACCGTTACTGGCCTACTGTTTTGATAGTTTATCATTCAATACATTTTGTAAGCTACATCGTTCAGTACATCACAATATGATTATTATATCATAAATCTGACCTCATTTTTTTGCATCCAGTGTTGTATTTTCTTAATACGGCACTGTTTCCTTATATAATACAACATACTCTCCTACATCAGCTTCTTACCTCGATCTTTATTTAAACTATGACCAACACGTGCAATTACTACTAAGCTGTATGATAAACGTGACGATTTCGATATTCCGATCGTGAACTTTCCCTTTTTTGATAGTAACATCCCTGCTTCTCCCTCCTATGGTGTGTACATGTCGCAGTTGATTCATTATTCTAGGGCTTGCTCTGAATATCGAGATTTCCGTGATAGTTTTCAACTGCTGATGAACAAACTTACGGCACAGGGATTCGAGAGATGCAGGTTGATGAAGACTATGGGAAAGTTTTATGGTCGCCATCTTGATCTCATCGAGAAATATTATGTATCTTTGTGTGATATGAAGATGGACTTTTTTTAGTTTCCTTATTAGTGTGCTTACTAGTTGTGATTGACACTGATGTTTCGGTCCTCATTTTGAGGATTGATGCTTACTTGGAAGTGACCAAGATTTACATGGCGTGTCTTCGATGAAACAGAAGACGCTTACTCTTCCGGAACACCTGGTCTTATTGTCTTCTGCTTTTACGAGAGTCTCCATGAAAATCTTTCTTTTGTTCCTATTTTGTTTCTAGTTTAATCTATTTTTGTTCGGATTATTTTATAGAAAAAACGTTTATTAAGTTCAAAATTAATCCTTGCACATTTATTGTTCACTGTCTTGTTCTGAACAAGCGGATGTTGTGTAAGCTCTATAGCAATGTAAGTAGAAATAAAACAAACATTTCTAGGTTACAATGGCGCCCACGTAGATACCCGGGAATACCATACACTAGGGATACTTGCAAAAGAATTCCTATGACCACCGGAAAAGCTCGGGACTAGTCTTTCCTGGAGAGGGATTTTGTAACCCTGGTAAAAACTAGCTGCAATGTACCGCTCGGCTAGAACGATCTTCTCTTAAGAGCGTAAGACTAGTAGTCAGAGGTTCCAGGTTCGACTCCAAGCGGACGCATTGAAAGAAGTAATTATCTCTGTTACAATGACCCTTGTAAAAGTACAAGAGAATAAGAACAGATCTTCCAGAAGAGTAGGCGTCTTCTTCTTCATCGACCACACCCTCCATGTAAATTAAGGTGAAATCCAGGTAAATGTCATGGCCTCAAAGTGAGAACTAAGGTATACGTCTCAATCACAACAAGCAGGCATACTAATGTGCATATTCAAATACTTTCATCTTCATATCATGCAATGATGTAGAAAAGTTGTCTATGAGACCATAAGCGCCCATAAAATTTTCCCTAAACTAATGGCCCACCATAGCAATGATACTACTCTCTAAATGTCGGCCCAACATTCTTGATATTACTCTCTAAATATTGGCCCATCATTCAGGATATTATTCGCTAAAATATTGGCCCACCGTTAATTCTTTTTTCGATAATTTATCTTTCAATACGTTGTTTTCTAAGCTTCATCGTTCAGTATATCACAATATAATTATTATATCATAAATCAGACCTCATTATATTTTCCATCCAGTGCTGTATGTTTTTAATACGAAACTGTTCCCTAATATAGTAAAATATTTTTGTAAGCCCAAAATTAATCATTGCACATTCATTTTTCACTGTCTTGTTCTGAACAATCTGATGTTGCGCAAGCTCTATAGCAATGTCAGAAGAAGAACTTAAAAAAACATGTCCATGTGATTTATACACATTTATTCACTAGACAGTTAGATTTATTTTGAATTTGTCAGAAGCAAGTTATACTGTAAGGCATGGAGAAATGATTCCTTGACGTTTACCTGTAAAATTAAATAAACTCCCAAGTTATTACATTTTAATCCCGTAGATGAGTACTTAATGTATGCATATAAGGTATGAATCATCAAAAAATGATAATAACTCTTATAAACTAAAATCTATCACAGCCCTGCTCACATCAAAGACCATAACGGAATTTGATAATATCTAACAGGACGCTCAAACCTTTCAAGTCTATCAAAGTGGACAGATGAAGCATGCACACCTGTGTTTTTCACCTGTAACTTTGTCGAGCTTCATTGTTGCTGGAGTTAGGTATTAGTATCAGTCTATCTACAGCTGTTGTAAGTGTACAGACAGCAGAAATACACAAAAGTGTTGTCAATCAGGAGAAACAATAACTGTATTTTGTCGAACGATTTTTTTGTACACCAGTATTAATAAACAATCTCTAGCTTCATTTTATGAATAGAATTTAAGAATTATCAATGCATGCACTTCATCAATATTCACAAATGTACTCTCCGTTCACGTTTGAGGGTATTTTAAACAAGAAACGTATACGTGTTGTGTCATTCACACTGATGTTCATGCAATCATATTTACATTAACTCTGCATCTTTCTTTTGTAATGCATTTCGAAGGCAAGCGCTGCCATTTGACCATTATAATCTCTATTATGACGTCATTAATTTCATTGTTGTCAGCAATTGATTTGCGGTTCAAAATAAGTACAGAAAGCATACTTACTCTATATTAGTAAATATATATAAATATTTAATATTGTTATGTTTCTTGAAAAAACATTTCTGTTGCTGACAAATTAATTAT
This sequence comes from Mimachlamys varia, assembly GCA_947623455.1. Classification (NCBI taxonomy): domain Eukaryota; kingdom Metazoa; phylum Mollusca; class Bivalvia; order Pectinida; family Pectinidae; genus Mimachlamys; species Mimachlamys varia. Next base: position 47,004,184 of record OX392530.1, on the reverse strand, counting down.
AATTTCATCATCAGGAGTAAAGTATTTTATAGAAACATAGCAACATTTGCTAAAACATGACAAATATTCCCATCTATCTATCATTGTGAATATTTCCTGTCATCTGTCTTTCTGGTCACTTGCATGATTCGTAACAAATCTTGTTGAGATCTGTGCATATGTGATTATGATTTCTCTCTCGTTTCCATGCAGTGACTGGGAATGAGTCACAAGGGGTGGGGCTAGATCCTGGAGCTTATCCTTGTAGGTTACTTGCATAAGTTATCCTCTCCTGTCAATTATAAATATATATATAATAAATAAGAATACTATTAAAGCTAATTACCCATTAGAATGTCCTATATATACGAGATTATTGGTAAAAAGCTCTTAAAATCGTCTTCCTTGTTTCACTAGTTATGAGTTTCATTATAAAGCTATACGGTCAATGTAATTATTTTAAGGAATAATTACATGCCCTGTTTAATGTACGTACTAGCGAAACATCATGACCTTTGGTGTAAATAAGAAGATTTGTGTAGATATTAACCATTTAAATATCCGCATTAATATCTGACGTAGGCCAAGATTTGAAGTTGACCTTGGCCTAAACACAACCCATGTTTACCAGAATAAATGAATCACTGTTCTCCGTGTTATACCCAAATATCGTGGCTCTATACGTCTTTTTGAAATTCCATCCCGTATCCCAACTGGCGAAATATCAGGACTTTATGTGTTATGGGCATCAATAATAAATTATCCAAAGAAAACGTAGATGGATTAGACAACGCTCCACATCGAAAGTCAAGGTATCTCCTGGTCATCTGTAGTCTCGCGATGAGCGACAGTATAGAGGCGACTAACGTGAAATAGTCAGTATTCTCTTCTGTGTCATCATTTTCAGGACATAGATGAGTCCAAAATTGTTGTTTTGCCCCTATCGCAAGAACTCTTTTCGTGGCGATTCTTTCTGGTATACTCTTCCCTGACAGTGCTATAACCATCGACCATCTCTGATAGAGCGCGTTAACAGTGGGGAACATTCTGTCATGTCGTGGGACACATAACTCTAAAACAGTAGAACGAACACGTAACTCTAACTAGCATGACATTTAATAAACTTGGTATAATGACCTTCAAATAGACAATGTCTCTTTACCATCGGAAGGAAAGTTTTCATGAAGACGTTGGTTTTAGAAAGAGTCTATAACCTAAAACCCGTGACTTTAAGGAGAGGTACGAGTCATCCAGACCTGTTTTGTGTTGGAAGAATAGTTTCCTGCTGAAACGTCCCTTATATACCAATCAAAAGACATTTGGGTAAAGGTACTGGTGTATTGGGGGAAGGTGTACGAATCACCAAAAAGGTATTTTGGGTTCCGGGAGAAATGTTTACTACCAGGACCAATCAGAACAAAGGAATCATCAAGTACAAAGATCGGTAATCAAACCCATAGTGCATCTGCTATTGGGTGAAAACGTATCGTAATGACGTCCTATCGCTACCAAGATAATAAAGACGTGCATTTGATATAGGGTTAATGTCAACGCATGTGAAGACATCGGGGGGGGGGGGGGGGGGGGGGGGGGGGTAGGTGGTGGTGGTGGTGGTGGGGGGGGGGGGGGGGGGGGTAGGTTTTCAATCACAAGGGCGATCACTTGCTACAATACATCACACAAGTTCATGCGAGTCTTGGTCCCATTGAGAAACATTCTGTATCCTTGTGTGATATCAAGGTGGACGTTTTTGAATAGACTCATTGGTGCACTTATTTGTTACGATTGAGAATGATGACTCGGTTCTCACTTTGAGGACTTGATGTTTACTTGGATGTGACCAATTTTTACATGGTGGGTGTCGTCGATGAAGCAGAAGATGCTTACTCTTTCGGAACACCTGGTCTTATTATCTTGTACTTATACAATGGTCTCCGTGTGAATGTTCCATTTGTTCGTATGGATTATGGTTTGTCGACGCTTCGGTATTCTCTGATTTTTTTTATATAAATGAATGAGTTGACCATTCGTCTTGCTGTTGCTACTTTTATCAAAAGATGTCATTTGTCTTCTCTTTTATTTTGTACTTTGTTTGGCAGAGCCTGTACCAAAAGTGTTTTGCATAGGAGAACATGTTCAAATTAGTTGGACGTGAAATGAATACGATGGTATCAACGAGGTTAATTCTCACCCGTCAGACATTTTTACCGCCAACATTGTACAGTACGTATATCTCATCTACCAACGGCGTTTGACAAGAAACAAGTTTCGCGTCACGTTTTCAAATTTATGGAAAAACACGTGTAAACAACGTGCATACGTATAGAACATAGGCGCTTGGCTACACGGCCAGTACTCGACAGTGCACAAATCGTCATCTCTATCGGCCGATCGGCGGTGAACAACTTCAAAAGAAGTATCGAGTTTCTTGTTTTATTCTTTCAGTATAGATATGAACATATGTCATAACTTCTCATAACCTCGGAGTGGGGGTCCACTCACCTGCGTTCGAGCCGTCAACCGCGGGAGTTTGACATCAGAATGACATTTGCAAGGTCTGCCGTTTTATGGAGCGCGAATACTGCTGTTTCTGGCGATTATATCTTACGAAATCGTGCGGCGGATCGTAGGGCCGGTATACTTTGATTTTTAATACCAGCCAATCCATCAGGCTCTTGACGAGCGTGACAGCCAGGTATTTTAGTATGAATCACCATACAAAGATAAGCAAAGCCTCCGGAACTCACAGGAAAAAAACGGTAAATGATTAAAGTTCGAGTCTTAGCATAAAATGATAAAAGTAAGTTTTTTGACATAATTTATTTGGTAATGCACGGTCCTGCCAAGCACGTGATACACATGTCGTGATTTAACAATGAGTTTGATAACCTATCCACACCTCCGACTTCCAATGGCGAACATCTCGCTCAGCGAAAAGTGTTCCCTCTAAGATAACATTACGGCTGCTTTGAAGCTGGGCGCATAAACAAAATTTGTTGCCCGCGAAGATACCAAGTGAAGTGTCTAGAAAACCGATAAAACTAGAAGCATTACAAAACTCTGACAGTTAAGATAAAACAACACAACATTTCGGCTTTGATCAGCGTGGTTAGAAGACGTTTAGTTCCCTAAGTTTTGTCATCGGATCAACGCTGGTTATTGCCAGAAAAGAACTTTCGCGTCCCTCCGTCGCAGCTGTGCCTTTGGATAAAAAAAAATAAAGTTCATCAAAGTTTGTTTTTCTCTCGGAGTTAAACGCCCAAGAGGTAAAAAAATGCAGACAAATCTAAAGAAATACCAGAGCGTTCTGACCTCCAAAAAAACTTATCAAAATGTGTTTTTCACGCAGATAAAACGACTAGTTATTTATTTTCTCCATCGTTTTTAATTAATATGACTGTACGTATGTACCGGAGGGTTGTATATGATCATTTTAAATCGTATTTGGTGTGACGACAGACGAGATGCACGTGCAAATCCTTCTTAAGCTAAGGTTCTGATGACATCTAAACGAATACGGAAAATCACCAGTATTACCTTTTTCGGGACAATTCTCGCTGATGGAAACGCATGTCAAAATATTATGAATAGTTTATGTATTATGTAAATGTACACCACTGTACGCTCCAGTGCTTTTGGATGTAGTTTCAACCGACATGTAAACAACAGAACGTTTGTTTTAAAATGTGCAAACCGACTTCTGACGTCGTGTGCCAGTTCGTTTTATTTACGATGGTCACCACAACAAATGATAACTTTCGTTAGCCTAATATATGCACGATGTTATTAGATTTTCCGTTTTTCTTACGAATTGATAATTTTTGTTGCTTTTTCATTGACATATTTTACTACTATTTTGAAACAATAAACAAAATCGTACAACGATCTAATCTAAACCAATCTAGACACCTCGAGATATCATATATCGCAATTTTTCTTCTTTCTGCAATCCCCATTGTAAAACTATTTCTTGATTTTTTTTCAGGTGATTTTAATTTTTAAGAAGCAACTCCTCTTTTTATTTACAATATATTGGTGACGCCCAAACACATCCGTGTTATCCTTTGCTACATAAACGATATTGTACACCATTACAATACATTTCTTGTTACAATAATATCCATTTCACATTCGGTTAAAGCGTGGTAGACGAGACGGATTACAGCGTGAACTTACTGTTTATGTAAATAATCTTAATAGTGGGGAGGAACGTGACCTGGACAAGTCCCCGATAAAACCTTGTCTTTGTAATATAACATTAAGTGTATCAATAATAATCAAAACTAGTAAACTACAGGTAACGTAATTTCTATTTAAAGAAATAGTTTTTCCCCGGAGATGGTTACCAAATGCTGTTCAGTGATTTTTGGGAGTAGGCGTGTTGATGATACCACATATAGTTTCGTGATCAAATTGTGTCCTGTTGCGCGCTGGAGTGTAAACCAAGGGGATTTTTCTTCATCTTCACCAGATGTCGACCGATTACGGATGATGACAAGGTTTGGTATGTCAAAATAAAGATAAAAATAATTTCAAATGTACATCTAAATACAAATAAGAAAAGTTTTAAATACATTTTATTGGTGAATAAAAAAAATAAAGACCACAAGTTTCCGTGTTATGGTTTTAAATATCCACGTTCGGTAAATCCCTTTTGTCCGTATGTTGACAACATCTAAGCTAGTTATATTTATAAGATTGACCCTGTCACAGCACATGCACGTTTTTAACATATGAACAATCTTAAATTATTTATGTAATACATATTTTATATTTACTGTATTTAAAATATTAATAGGCGTTGTCTGGTTTCTTATACCCGAGTTTTACACAAATCACACGACGACGGTAACAATTAAAACCACATGTCATGAACGTGTCATTATAAAAAAATATATATTAGAAATACGTACCATACCGGACCTATACTGTCCTGTATCTAACAGCTGTATACGTCAAACCTCACAATGATTCCCATTACCGGCGTCTGTTACCGGGCCGTCTCTTTCATTGGTCCCGTAGTAATAATTTTGACCTTACGGTAGCAATATTGGGGAAACTTTTCTGAAATTTTATTTACTTTTTGTTCGGTAAACCTTTCAAATATTTGTGCGGGATAAATGTTGTAATGGACTACAATGATGTTTTATAATTCTTGATGATAATGTTTTTACGAGGGAGATGTTTGTGGATGTCTGGAAAATTCTTCCACATTTAGAGGATGTAGAAAATGCTTACATCAGTGGAATATCCCACTTATGTGTCTAATATTTTATTACAGTGATTCGGATGTTTTAAATTATTAAGATAATATATTAGTTATCATAATCGAAAATCGTACAATCTTAAAACATTTTCTGTTGTAATAAACCTGGCATGTTTACGATGGTATCACGTTCACATGATTTATTTCAAAACCGTAAAACATTTCTGAGTCGGGAGGTATCATGTTCGATTGGTTGATCCGTCTAGATATAATTAATTAACAAAATCTATCTCGTTATAAATGTTCTTTACACATTCTGCCTTAAGAATCTAACGATATAGAAACAGGGCGATACCAAGAGACAGTTTGTTGATGGACGGGAGTGTTCGAGTGAAGTCAGCGACAACCAAGCGTCAGAACGTCGTCTGTATACGCCAAGTGGTACAGTCCTGCCACTCTCCACTAAAACATCATGTTGGTCCAACCAATATTTCCATCATTAAGAAATAGATATTAATATCAAAGTGAAACTAGACCGATCTCCCGGCGTGATGCCTTTACTCTACAAGATTCGCCTTTCAAACAAACCGCAGCCGTCACACGAAAATTTCATTCCGTGACGTCAACAAATAGCCATTTACGCAAGCTAAATTAGTAAACTATGAGAAATGATAATTAAATGTAAAAAAAAAAAAAACATAGGACGTGCGTATAATGATGTGTATTAATAGATTTGAAATATTTCTACAAATTTGAGAATATGCAATCACAGGTTTGAAGAAACGTGGAGAAGGTTGATAAAAGAAATAAATAACACGATTAGGGCCTAAACTTAGGTATTTCCTATCAGGATAAAATACTGAACATATAGAACTTTTCGTAATCTTTTCTACTCCAATAGTGTTTTTATGGTAAACTGGATTGAAGTGATTCCCAGTAAGTTGATGAGAAACGTTCACGAACTCGGTCAAGTCCCTTTCAGTTAGAACTTTATGATTCGTCGGCACACCTAAAATATTATAAAAAATGCTACTTTGCGTGTATTCTTTTACAGAATATTATAAATGAATTATAAATGAATTAATTGAAAATAAGGTACGAAATATAGGCGCGATGATTTCTCAATATATATGTCCTAATTCATGCTTGTCATGATTTGATATGGCAGGTTTCTGATACCACACGGTGTCCGTTTTCACTTCGATACGTATTTTATGATAAAAAAAACTTTATTTTAATAAATTAATCAGTTGATGCTTTGCTTTAAAACATACCAGTTCTCGTACGTTGTACACGATTATATAAACCCATAATTATATAGGAATATTTAATCAAAGTGACTAAGATTACTTACTTGATGAACCACGATGTTTTGGCTCCGAATTATTTGTGATCCAAATTAAATCTTGTCAACAGTGTCCATACCAGAGTTACTCACTAATCAGATCAGAATCTGTTATACTTACCGAAGCACAGGACTCAGTTTTATTTAAATCAATTCATTCTATCTAGTTGTCAGATTTGGAATCAATTACCTAATGAACTGAGAATGTCACCGTCTTATACTACTTTTAGAAAGAAAGCTATTACCCATTTCTGTGATATATATTTTTAGATAACATAGCCAATTTTTAATGTATGCTAAATTAGCATGTATTTTGTCAATTTTTATATTTTTGCTATGTTAGCATGTATGTATATGAGGCCCTGGCCGTCTAACTTATGTAAGCATGGTAACTTGCGCTTTCTGTGATAATTTGTTGATTTAAATATATATTTTATATGTTATGCCGTCCTAATGTCATGCTTTTGCATTTTAGTACGTAAATTTAATTTTATCTATAGAAGTCTCATCAATCTTAGTATGGTTTGTATATGTGCATGTACTAATTTGACTAACTCAGAGAACCCAGAGGGAGACTAGCCTTTGGCTAAATCAGGTTTATCCTCAGTAAATAAAGTATATATTATTATTAATAAAGCTAGTTTTGAAAATAATTCCAAATAGAAGTGCATCATCATACTACATAACGCCAGTGTGTACTGACAGTCTGTATTTAATCAGATTGTAAGTGTATACATTCGATAAACCACGTTGTTTACGATTCGCTATCTATCTATAATACAAGACACATTCCGTATAGTCTGTGTTAAATGTATCAACTGTCTACTGACTATTTTTATTCTTGACGTTGTGTTTTGAGGAATAAAAATACAAACCTATGCACTGTCACAAGATGAGTGTATCACGTGTTATGTTTCATCTCGTCACCAGGTACTACAGCTGGCTGACTTTTAAGTGTCATTTGACTAACAACAAAGTACATATAAACACATTCAAAGAACTTTTTTCAAAGTAATAAAAAATTATCACATATTGTTTGACACCGATTTTGTTTTGCACGTTTTTGTCCTGTTGCGTTAAATTTTCACGGATTTGCATTTTTTAATTAATGAAAAGTAGAAGTTCCCGCGTCTAGTGACTATAGATGTACATAGATACTTTTAACAAGCGATATTTTGTCACTTTCTACAGCAGATTTTAGAGCTTCTCTGTCAAGGACTTGTCACTTTACTGACAATTTCATTTTGATGAACATGGATAATGTGAGGGCAAAAAATAAATAGAAGAGATATGCCACGGAAGAATGTTCAAACAAAACAGTTAAACGCTATATAAAATAACTTACTGAATCCCTGTAATCTACTCCAAAAATATATATAAAAAAATAGTTTCCTGTTCATTTTAACTTATTACGGGCTTCAAGACAATTACGTAACGAAAACTAATAGTGAAAGTAACATTTACGGATTGCTAAAGACAACTTTTGACAAAAACCAAAGACACATTGATGCCCTATCCTCCAACAGGACGAAGCCTAACGACGTCATCACTACGAGCCTTAACTAAGCACACAGCTGGGTCTGCCCATTTCAAACGTCAATACAATGTCACACTCCGAGAATCGTGAATTACATAATTTATTTTGTAATATAGATAGGCCGCAAATATACCAGAGGAGAATGACGCAATGCAACCTCAAATTAATTTACATATATGCGTACTTAATTCCTGGATTCAAGAATATTATTTTCAAAACATTTAGAAACTGTCTATGAACAAATAAATTAAAATTAACATATTTTATATGAAGGTCTCAATACGATCCTTCTTGGAAACGAATGATGGAGGCATTGTAGTTTTGTAGCTTACGACAGTTCCAAAAGCAAGTTACACGGGAGTGGTCTTCAGTTACAAAGGTTTGAAAAGACAGTCTCTGAAGACACGGCCATGGTGCCAGGTGATCGTGTTACAGGTGTCGGGTAACCACGGTACACATATTTCATAGACGAAACCGGTCAATTCATTACCACACCGTGGAAATTACTAAACTCCACCAATGGCTGCTATATAGACACGAGAATACCACTGTTTTAGACTAGGTCTGACTGTAACTTTATTTTAATTTTCTTATCAATAGTTTGTAATAGTCGGTTATATTATTGAAATGTTGTCAAGAAATGGCTTCAAAACTTATTCCAAAACATTTGTACTAAACTGGACAATAAAATGTTTAATAATTTAAAGATTATTAATGGTAAACATTTTTTCTGTTTGCATCATGTAGGCAAGAGTTTATTAGTATAAATTGAAATAAAATCTAATGCAAGATCCATCACACTCAGTGTTTTTTTCAGACAGAAGGGCCCATATTCAAGGAACCGTTCTCATGCTCAAGCATAGATTTTTTTTTTTGCAAACTTACTTTCATGTAATTCGTTGAAAGCAAATTAAATGACTTCAAAGTCAAATGAAAACATCGATAACAGTATTCAGCTGTAAGCCTCTGAAAGCTTGTCTAAATCATTGACAAAATATGATTAAATGACGTTATAACAAAAATATCACACGTCAGCACAAAATTAGGTTTGAGCGGCAGAACCGAAACAAAGGAAATGGAAGATGATTATAGTACAAACTAGTATTTCTACTACTTGGTAAACGTTTCAAGTATGTCTCTTATTTGACAGAAAAGAATTATCTCCTTGAAATACAATAAAATTTATGAAATTTTGGATGAGCGCACGAATGGATTAAAATAGTAGCTTTTACAATTTATTATATTCCCCGGAATAATGATTTTTGTGAAAAAGTAGGTATTATTAAAAGTAGATTATTTCCATTTTTCTATTGTTGTTTTTTCTCCTCGCAAAACTTCTTATCAACGAAATTCGATCCCCAGACGTTTACCTTGCAATATAGTAGCTTTTCCATTGTGCTATTAGTAATTGTACATATACAATGTGTAACTTTTCTATAACTACCGTAAATGTACAGGTTATATTTTAACGTTTCTATAACTACCCGTAATAGACAGGTTATATTATAACTTTTCTATAACTACTCGTTAATGTACAGGTTATATTATAACTTTTCTATAACTACTCGTTAATGTACAGGTTATATTATAACTTCTTTATAACTACCCGTAATGTACAGGTTATATTATAACTTCTCTATAACTACCTGTTAATTTAAAGGTTATATTATAACTTCTCTATAACTACCCGTTAATGTACAGGTTAGATTATAACTTCTCTATAACTACCTGTTATTGTACAGGTTATATTATAACTTCTCTATAACTACTCGTTAATGTACAGGTTATATATAACTTCTCTATATCTACCCGTTAATGTACAGGTTATATTATAACATCTCTATAACTACCTGTTAATGTACAGGTTATATCATAACTTCTCTTTAACTATCGTAATACACAGGTTAAATTATAACTTCTCTACAACTACTCGTATTGTACAAATTATATTATAACATCTCTATAACCACCCGTAATATACAGGTTATATTATAACTTCTTTATAAATACTCGTTAATGTACAGGTTATATTATAACTCCTCTATAACTACAGTGTAAAAATATATGAACCAAATGTCATGCTTGAATTTTGAATAAAAACTGTTTAAACTACTCGTTAACGTATAGGTTGTATTATAACTTCTCTATAACTACTTGTTATTGTACAGATTATATCATAACTTCACTATAACTACTCGTTAATGTACAGGTTATATTATAACTTCTCTATTACTATTTGTTAATGTACAAATTATATTATTACTTCTCTATAACTACTCGTTAATGTACAAGTTATATTATAACTTCTCTATAGCTACTCGTTAATGTAAAGATTATATTATAACTTCTCTATAACTACCCGTTAATGTACAGGTTAAATCATAACTTCTCTATAACTACCTGTCTATTTAAAGGTTATATTATAACTTCTCTATAACTACCTGTTAATGTACAGGTTATATTATAACTTCTCTGTAACTACTCGTTAATGTACAAGTTATATTATAACTTCTCTATTACTATTTGTTAATGTACAGGTTATATTATAACTTCTATATATCTACTCGTTAATGAACAGGTTATATTATAACTTCTCTATAACTACCTGTTAATGTACAGGTTATACTATAACTTTTCTATAACTACTCCTTAATGTACAGATTATATTATAACTTCTCTATAACTACTTGTTATTGTACAGATTATATTATAACTTCTTTATAACTACTCGTTTATGTACAGGTATATGATAATGTTTCTCTAACTAGCCGTAAATATTACAGAAATAAAATAATAACATAACCATCAGATTGTGACACAAACAATTTTATTGACAACACATGTTACTATGACAATAGAACTAAGATTGCATTTAATTCAACTTGAAAGACATTTGTTCATCAACAACTAAACTAGGTAATTATGTGTACAGCGATACCTTGGTAACTAAGGTAACAGCTATTGTGTGTACAGGGATACCTTGGTAACCAAGACAACAGTAACTGCATACAGCAGAACCTTGGTTACCATATTGACAACAGTAACTATGTACTGTGAAACTTGGTAACCAAAGTAACAGTTGATGTGTGCACAATGGAACCTTGGTCACAAGGCAACAAACACTAGGACCTGTGTTTGGAATGGAACCTTGGCAGTCAAACCTTTATTTATATTCATATTAATGTACATTGTCATTTCATATGTGTCGAATTATCAACTGTTCTACAATATAATTTCAAATAATGTTGTCGAAATATCATTTGAACACTAGGTAGCTTTCGACAATGATACCAAAATACCTCGCCTGAAAAAGAATTCCCATGTTTTTGTGATGTATCATTGACAATTAGATTTCAACAGCATTCCATTTTATGGAAGAAAAAAGAGATCCATGTAAAGAATTAGGTGTGAAATAAAACACTTCTAAATAATTTGCCTTTTTAAAAGGTCCCTTTTTATTGTTCTTTAGCATAAAATTTCTCACTAGATATATTTTGATAATTATGAAAAAGAAGATTTATCATGTTCATAATTTTCTCAATAGGAGGCTACAAATCTCTTTATCATGTATGTAGTTTAAAACCATTTCCAGTCGATAATGTCCAATGTAATTAATAATATTTCATTTTATCAAGAGGTCGTTTTTCTCCCGTTACATTTTTCCTACGTTGGTGTGTACTTTGTGTATGAGGCCCCTTACAAACCTCCATATCTATAGCCTTAGGGCCGTAAATAAATCAGATTACAGAACGAGCTCTAATTCTTAATAACCATTTTTCATAAAAAAGACCATGGGAGTTCAGAAGGCATAACTGTTAAATATAGTTTGATAAAAAAGCATTTAAAATACTTGCGTACTTGAGTTTTATTGCATGACTTTCTGTGGCTGAGGAAACCTAGCCGGCAACGTTAGTGGGAGGATAACTCTGTATTCACACATTACTCAAACCTCCGTTCTGTGTGAATGAAAATTTTCTGATAAATCAACATAAAGGAAACATTTTTTTTTTTACTTAACTCCCCATAAATATTTGCACGTATGTGTTCTTTGCAAAATGTTAATAGATTTGACTATAATGTATCTGAACCTACCACAGACTGAAAACCATATTTTTTTCTCAGTTGGTTAATATAAGAAAACTTGTATGATTCAATGAAAACGCACATATTAAAAAAAAAAAAAAGCATAGTAGAAAATGACCCATCCTTGATTGTTGATAATGAGCAACTTCCTGTTACAAAGCTTTATTAAATATTTAATTTATTTATGGAATTTTAGCTCAAAATTCAAATATAAATCAAATACTTCCTCAATACTTAGGTAGTATGTCACACTAGGTATTTATTTTCAGATATTTTTTGCCATGAACAACATCTGTGGTACAGTAAGCAGTGCACGATGGTAACACCGAGTAACCTAAATTAGAACTAGATAACAGCTGTAACTGAGAGAAAGCCAATGTTGTAACTTAACCAGCTCCTGTATGTATCAAGCTTATGTCATCCTGACCAACCTGCCTGCTATCACATTGCTTGGTCTCCTGTAACAGGCCAATAACCCCTGGTAACCCCTTTCCCCTCCCCCAGGACACACAAGGGCGAAGGGAGGAGACGGTAGTCCCAATAGACAGTTATCCCCCCCCCCCTCTCTCTCCATTATTTAGTATACTTACTATTCCCTCATTTTAATTCTATCCTTAATCTAACATTTTCTCTCCTTCATTTATCCAATCCTCAAATCAGTTTCTTTCTTCCCTACTCCATTACCTATATCCTTCCTCCTGTCTATATGTTTCCCCTGCCAACTTTCTACATTACCCCCCCCCCCCCCTTCCAACATTCTACATTACCCCCCCCCCCCCTCCGATATTCTACATTATCCCCCCCCCCCCTCATTTCTACATTATCCCCTCCTTTGTTAGGGAACAAACTCTATTCCAGGAATTATTGTAAGAACTACATGATATTGTACACATGTCATGGCCTACATCAGGTCAAATGTTGACACAATGAAAAAACCTGATTTTCTACCTGATTCTGTAACATGATGAAGACATGTATCAGGTGATAGTCAATATTGTCTCCCTGGCCAGCAGATGTAGTTATACTGTATATATAACCATCTGACAGGTGTCAGGGCCTATAGGATATAGATTATCTGATCACTATCAATATATACAGCTGGTGAGTATAGACTTCTTGTTTCAAACAGGATACATTTATTGTCATGATTTCCCTGTTAGGTAATTATATAATGAATAAAGAAAAAGGAACATTTCCCCCTTCAAATTTGTGTGCTGAACAAAATATGGCTACCATATGTTTGTATACTATTAAGTACTAACAGGTAAGAGGAGGATGTCATCCAATGAACACTGCTAAACCTATAATTTTGAAAAAAATTCTATAAGGTATTGGCATATAATTAAGGTTAGCCTCACCCAAAAAATGTTAACATCAACATATACATTGTCACCTGTAACTCCTAAGGTAGATCTGTGAACTCTAAAAGACACTATTCTCTAACATAACGGGAAGAGTTCGAAGAGTTCAGCTTGTAAAATTATACGAACTTGCTTGACTATTTACTAAAGCAAAAAGGCAATTTTGGAAAAAAATGTAGGGACCAAAATGTTGAAAATCCTGAAAAAAGGCCCAACCTTTTAATAAACACAGAAAAAATACCTTGATTTCAACAAGAATATCCCTTTAAGCCTGGATACACAACAAGGGTACCTAAAATCTCTAATGTAGGGTCAGATCAGTGATAGCCAACATTTTCCCAGAAAACATGAGAACTGTGAATTGGTCACCTGGATTTTTAAACCTAGTTTTGTGTAATAACATACCTGTCTATCACTGTGAAGATCAGTCAGTCATTTCTGCGTCACATGTTCTGTATGAATGCAAAATATCTAACATTTTCTATAATATGCTAACAATGAAATGTAAACCAGCTTACATGAATTTGTATGTATGTAGACTTGCACAGGTTTGAAAATATCAAATCACAGGTAGTGACCAGGTAGTGACAGTCCTAATGGTAGATACATGTAGCATTGTCTAATACATCAGTATTACAGGTAGTGACCAGGTAGTGACAGTCCTAATGGTAGATACATATAGACATGTAGCATTGTTTTATACATCAGTATTATTTGGAATAGATCCATCGTTGACCTGCCCTGCTCTTTCTAGCGCTAAGCTAACATCAATGGTGCATAAACTAATCTTGGTACCAACAGCTAGAATAGTGTCACCAGCCTGTCCATGGGACAAACACATTCAGCATCCTTGTTAATAAACAAATTGCTCCTAGCTGATCTGTAATGAGAAATAGACAAATCCTAAGACCAATTGTTCCCATGACAACTACAAAAACCCTGACTGGTTACCATAACAACTACATAAGCCCTGGCTAGTTCCCATGACAACTAAACAAGCTTGAATTGGTTACCATGACAACTACATAAGCTCTGGCTAGTTGCCATGGCAACTGTAAGACCTGACTGGTTACCATGACAACTGCATAAACTTTGACTGGTAACAAGTTCTGACCAATTACCAGGACATCTGAACCAGTTTTAACCAAAGTTATTTGTTCAGGTGCACTTAACATGTGAGCTAGTGTGAATAACACATGTGAAAAAGTGTGAATTACATAGATACAGGTTTGAATTACACATATGGACAGATGTGAATTACACATATGCTACATGTATCGTATCTTTTCCTCAAAATGTGTGCAAATATCTTTTAATGCAATGGTTAAAATTGAATCATATCAGGAGATTGAACTAAAGGAAGGATCAACACAGGGTATAATTTGGCATATGCAAAAACATTCATATATTTTTTCTTTTTCCTGAAATAAACACAAAAAGACACAACCAGTATATTCAGTTATAAACTTAACAAATAACAATAAATCACACAGTATATATACATGAAACATTACTTTGTCTTCCCATGTCCAGAAATTTATTTCAAATGAGATTTGTTTTTGCATTTCTGTAAGTAGGTGAAGTATATGGCAGTATATATGTCCTTCAGTATGAAGTTAAATGACCTTGGTCCCGAGCAATGACCTACAACTAAGTATGATCTTCTATAATGGTGTGGTTAATACAGTGTAGTAACCTCTGACCTTTAGTATGCAACCTGTAGATCAGAGAGATTGAGGAGGCTGATAACTGGTGGTTCCTACAGGTACAGACACAACTGTGACAGGTGAAACTACTGACCACTGACTAGGTGACTGGTCATCCCAGTGTGTATCTAACATATACTTCCTGGATTCAGTGACACAATGACCTTCAGAGTGAAGATGAATGTTTTTATGACCTGATGAACATTTCAAAAAGATTTGCTAATTGCTGAGCTTTTTAGTGAACTGCATTTGTACTAGTGAACTATTTGTGACATGTGAACCTCTTTGTGAGCTGATGTAATGACTCGGCTACTATTTCATAATACCTGAACAAGTATTCAATACCCATACCTGTCATCCTTATTAGAGCAGTGAGACAACTTACTCGACTCAAATGACCTTGACCTTGTTTCGCTACGGTACCTGACAATCAAATAACCTGACTTTATGACCTTCACCTTTGAATATATTGTCTCTCCAATACTATTGGACAGTCTACTGGGATGACAGGTAACAACATAGTTGATGTAATCTCTAAAACATTATGTAGACATATACAGGTGTAAATATTATTATGTACAGGTGTAAACAATACTTTATACAGGTGTAAACAATATTATGTACAGGTGTAAAACATTGCTTTGTACAGGTGTAAACATTGCTTTATACAGGTGTAAACAATATTATGTACAGGTGTAAAACATTGCTTTGTACAGGTGTAAACATTGCTTTATACAGGTGTAAACAATATTTTGTACAGGTGAAAAACAATACTTTGCACAGTGTCAACGCATCAGGGTGCATAAATTAATATCACATTTCAGGTTTTTTTTTTGCGTATTTTTGGACTTATAATCCATGTTTATGTATAATGACATTCAAATGGGCTTTTGATGTCAAGCTAGTTAACTTTCTTCTAATTATTTCTTTTGAGATTCACCCTTGATCACAAAACTGGAGACCCTATTAGTATCTGAATCTATTATCACTGAACAATTAATCAGTTTCGTCATTGTTGATTTTTAATGGAAAACTTTGAAATAAAAAATAACAAAAGTGGTAACTCAATATTTAACAAAGAATATAATTTAACAAATATCTATACATAACACATGACTGTTATTTGTTTACATATTACCTATGGGTATCCACCAAAAAATTGGGGAAAATAATGTACTTATCTTTTGAGAAAAACAAACCTGAAAATACAGCATACCATAGCATAGGCATTTTCATTTTGAAAAACTGGTTTTATCAAAAAAAAATTGGTTTTGGAAAAAAAATAACCCCATCAAAGTAATATTCTTACCAATATTTTAACAATGAGTAAGGAAAATGTTCAGATCTGTTTTTAAACACACCATGGAACATATGCCAAAGAAACAGGCCAGACTTCTAAAAAGGAGTTTCCATAGATGTTAGTAGATTTCTGGTAGTACGTCTAATTCTTCATTAGTTTTTAAGTCAAGTTTTTTATGTGTATTTTGTGAAGGAAGCAGGTAATATCTGGTTGGTTACCTCCCCTCCTTCCACTTAAAACTGATATAAATTAAACCTAATAACTTCCAATGTCAATGTTCAGAAGCTAATCAGAGACTACTCAGATAAAAATCTTCCCAATGTCGTCTCCACATCCGAAATGTCTTCAGAGAGCATCAATTTTCTAACATGGAATGTATAAGCTAAAGTAAGAATCATTATTTAATGGAATGGAGTAAAGTAGATGGATTTTTGACTATATGAATAATTAATACATTAATGATGATGATTATTATAACAGGATGGGTATGAGGTTTAATTGAGACATGTGTTTCTATAAAAAACAGTATTAAACATAAAAAAACGATGTAACAATCTGTACAGGGTATTCGTGTCAACATGTAAACAATACAACAGTTATGTAGAGTTATTGCACTTTGGAGTTTTTTTATAATATTGATAATGAGCACTTTCCGTAATAGGTACAGATTGTTTTGTACATTTGTATATTAGGATATTTAAAACCCTTGGTTATCCGAGTCAAAGCACTGAAGCGCGACTTAAGTATTGACATTTCCGTAAAGCTATTGTTTCGACAGCCCTACTTCCTGTCGAATATAGGATTCCAAATGTCTATTACTTGACAGGCAGTGTTACCATGGCAATCAATATTTGATCAATCCCGGAAATGTGGCTTCCTTCCTGCCTGCTAATGATGTATCTGTATGATATTAAGAAAACCAAAATAGTCTACGCTAGTTTGCGGGCATGCTGGATGTGAACCGCCTCAGTCTTTGTTTGTGACCATCGTGCACCACTTAGGCTCCAAACATCCTCTTGACCATGTACCCAGGCATGGCGTAGAAGAAGAGGACCAAAATGGCTGCTAGCGCCAAGACGACCAACACTTTGATTATGACCCATTTGTAGTTGTGGCACAGAATGTAGCGGATCGACTTGAGGGGGTTTAGGAACCAAATGAACGAGGAGTCCGGCCGACTGAAATGACAACGTTTTAGTATTAGTGACTGGTAACATGGACTAGAGTAGGAGTCTGGCCGACTGAAATGACAACAGTTTAGTATTAGTGACTGGTAACATGGACTAGAGAAGGAGTCTGGCCGACTGAAATGACAACGTTTTAGTATTAGTGACTGGTAACATGGACTAGAGAAGGAGTCCGGCCGACTGAAATGACAACGTTTTAGTATTAGTGACTGGTAACATGGACTAGAGTAGGAGTCCGGCCTACTGAAATGACAACGTTTTAATATTAGTGACTGGTAACATGGACTAGAGTAGGAGTCTGGCCGACTGAAACGACAACGGTTTAATATTAGTGACTGGTAACATGGACTAGAGTAGGAGTCTGGCCGACTGAAATGACAACGTTTTAGTATTAGTGACTGGTAACATGGACTAGAGTAGGAGTCTGGCCGACTGAAATGACAACGTTTTAGTATTAGTGACTGGTAACATGGACTAGAGTAGGAGTCTGGCCGACTGAAATGACAACGTTTTAGTATTAGTGACTGGTAACATGGACTAGAGTAGGAGGCCGGCCTACTGCAATGACAACGTTTTAATATTAGTGACTGGAAAAAAGGAATGGAATAACAGCACAGAACAAGCTTTAGTTAGTTCAGTGATAAAATACAATCTCGATATCTGTACATCGGAGATTGCTGAAAAGACAAAATGGGACTTATTTAAAGAAGAAGTCACTTCAAACGAAATTTGACAATCAATTACAGGAGGGATTGCTGTAAGAAAAATGCTGATTCAATAATCAAGATGATACATTCAGAAAAGTTCTCTGTAAGGTAAAAACTGTATGCTAGGGCCAATTAAGACAGGAGGAAGTTGCTGTAAAAGTCAACATAAGGACAGATTAGTGTTAAAAAAATAGTGCATGGCTCAATTTCACATCAGGAGGGGTCACTGCAATGAAAAAGCTGGAAAGTTAACTTCAGGAGAGGCTGCTGAAACCACAATACTGGACATTTTATATCGGGGGTCACAATACTGCAGGGAGGTGTTAGTTATAGTGCGAAATGTGGACGATCTATTACATGCCTTAGAATCACTGCAAAGAAAAAAAACATTGGCAAGTTAACCTAGCAAAAGGGTCGCTGTGAATCCAAATGATGTCCAGTAGATATGCTGTAATACAAAATAGCGATGCGTACAGTTCAGCATCAGTAAGAGAGGCTATGTAACAATCGCGATGCTTACAGTTCAGCATCAGTAAGAGAGGCTATGTAACAATCTAATACAAATAGTTACTCTAAAAGGCAAAAATAAAACTGAATAATGAAATAAAAAATACCGAAAACACAATCTACAGGAACTTAAATGTTCGATAGTGCCCAACAGAATATTTTTGGGAACGGTTAAAATGACATTATCTACCTAAGCTCCGAACATCCTCTTGACTGTGTATCCTGGCATGGCGTAGAAGAACAGGACCAAGATTGCTGTAAGCGCGCTGAAGATAAGCATCTTGAGAATGACCCATTTGTAGTTGTTCCACAAGATGTAGCGGATGGATTTGAGGGGACTCAGAAACCAGATGAAGGAGGTGTCGGGACGGCTGTAAATAACCACACAATTATATAACTAAAACCAAACAAACTAATGCAAATCATGTCTTCACTCCTTAACTTAAGTAAAAACTTGTAAAATCTTTTTAAAACAAATCTTTATCAGGTCAAAAAAAGGGCAATAATACTTAACGTATTCACCATAATAAACGCCCAGGGCACCTAAAAGATTTATTCTAAAGGGAGCACTATATATATAGACGAAAAATGTTTCTTTTTTGAAAGTCATTAAGTACAATATTTTGTGAATAGAATGGGTAGTACTCGTGGAGTGCGATATTATTGTCATCAATTTAGGACAATGTCTACACATATTACTTGTATTTGTTTTCCTTGTAAACATGCGCACTGTGAGGTTTATCGTACCATTAGATAGCCTAATTTAGTATTGTCACGATTAGTAGGGGCGCTTATATAATTTCAATATCATTGCAGAAGGGGGAGGGGCACTAACTGTATTCCTCGTATTGAGAGCCAAGGGCGCCTAAAAATTGATCCTGAAGAGGGCGCTTATTTAATAGGATAACAAAAGTAGGATCTGGACAAAAAAAGTTGTCAAGTAAATAAAATCAATGTATTATGATAAGAATAGGTATAACTCAAGATGTGTGATACTATTGTCATCAATTTCCGATAATTTGTACACAAATAACTGATATTTGTGGGTTTTTTTTCTTGTAAACATGAACACAGACTGGTTTACAGGACAGTTAAATAGAATCATTTAGTTGTGTCACAATTAAAAAGGGCGCTTATATAAATCTTAAACTTCTATAGAAAAGGGGAGGGGCGCTAATTACGGTGAATACGGTACAGGGGAAGGGGCGCTAATTACGGTACAGGGGGAGGGGTGCTAATTACAGTGAATACGGTACAGGGGAGGGGCGCTAATTACAGTGAATACGGTACAGGGGAGGGGCGCTAATTACGGTGAATACCGTACAGGAGAAGGGGCACTAATTAAGGTGAATACCGTACAGGAGAAGGGGCACTAATTAAGGTGAATACCGTAGAGGAGAAGGGGCACTAATTAAGGTGAATACCATAGAGGAGAAAGGGCACTAATTAAAGTGAATACCGTACAGGGGAAGGGGCACTAATTAAGGTGAATACCGGACAGGTGAAGGGGCACTAATTAAGGTGAATACCGTACAGGGGAAGGGGCACTTATTAAGGTGAATACCGTACAGGAGAAGGGGCACTAATTAAGGTGAATACCTTACAGGAGAAGGGGCACTAATTAAGGTGAATACCGTACAGGGGAAGGGGCACTAATTAAGGTGAATACCGTACAGGAGAAGGGGCACTAATTAAGGTGAATACCGTACAGGAGAAGGGGCACTAATTACGGCAAATACGGTACAGGGGAAGGGGCACTAATTAAGGTGAATACAGTAATTGCTACATCTTTGAAGCTATGCTCATCTTTTAAACTTTTAATTGAGGCTCAAGTATTGCTATTTAAAATTATGTCTGTTTAAAAGTATCAAAGTATCCTATATTTGAACACACCAGATAGAAAGAAATGCAAAAACCATGAACAATTTTGAACAAACGTGTGTATCACCTCATTTAAAATAAATAAATCACGCTGGCCTTGGATATCAGTCCCGCTATTGACCAAGTTTATTGGCCTTGGATATCAGTGCCGCTATTGACCAAGTTTATTGGCCTTGGATATCAGTGCCGCTATTGACCAAGTTTATTGGCCTTGGATATCAGTGCCGCTATTGACCAAGTTTATTGGCCTTGGATATCAGTGCCGCTATTGACCAAGTTTATTGGCCTTGGATATCAGTGCCGCTATTGACCAAGTTTATTGGCCTTGGATATCAGTGCCGCTATTGACCAAGTTTATTGGCCGTGGATATCAGTGTCACTATTGACCAAGTTTATTGGCCTTGGATATCAGTGCCGCTATTGACCAAGTTTATTGGCCTTGGATATCAGTGCCGCTATTGACCAAGTTTATTGGCCTTGGATATCAGTGCCGCTATTGACCAAGTTTATTGGCCTTGGATATCAGTGCCGCTATTGACCAAGTTTATTGGCCTTGGATATCAGTGCCGCTATTGACCAAGTTTATTGGCCTTGGATATCAGTGCCGCTATTGACCAAGTTTATTGGCCTTGGATATCAGTGTCGCTATTGACCAAGTTTATTGGCCTTGGATATCAGTGCCGCTATTGACCAAGTTTATTGGCCTTGGATATCAGTGCCGCTATTGACCAAGTTTATTGGCCTTGGATATCAGTGCCGCTATTGACCAAGTTTATTGGCCTTGGATATCAGTGTCGCTATTGACCAAGTTTATTGGCCTTGGATATCAGTGCCGCTATTGACCAAGTTTATTGGCCTTGGATATCAGTGCCGCTATTGACCAAGTTTATTGGCCTTGGATATCAGTGCCGCTATTGACCAAGTTTATTGGCCTTGGATATCAGTGCCGCTATTGACCAAGTTTATTGGCCGTGGATATCAGTGCCGCTATTGACCAAGTTTATTGGCCGTGGATATCAGTGCCGCTATTGACCAAGTTTATTGGCCTTGGATATCAGTGCCGCTATTGACCAAGTTTATTGGCCTTGGATATCAGTGCCGCTATTGACCAAGTTTATTGGCCGTGGATATCAGTGCCGCTATTGACCAAGTTTATTTAGGAGCTTGCTTATATTTCTGAGAGAAATTCAGACGAAATCATTGACCAATTTTTGTGTGTCCTAAGATTGTTGTGATAGATTGATTAGAAAAAAGAAATTGAAAACAACATTACCCTTGACTGTGATAAAAAAAAGAAAAAAAAAGATACGTAAAAAAAGCTAAGAACAACACAGCATGCAAGTTTGAAAGTAATGAAAGCATCTACGTAAGATCTATTCAATAAAATATGTATATAAAGGGAGAAAATTATAAATCAGTACAACATATGCGTAGATGTTATTTATTTGTTTCCAGAGAAACTGTCAGTTAATGTGAGATGACATCATCAAGAGTGTCAAAAGGCTGCAAATACAGAGAACCAAGTGTCAAAAGGCTTCAAGTACAGAGAACCAAGTGTCAAAAGGCTTAAAATACAGAGAACCAAGTGTAATATGGCTTCAAATACATAGTAACAAGTGTAAGATGGCTGCAAATACAGAATATGAAATTGCTGCAAAAAGAGAGAACCAAGTGTCAAAAGGCTTAAAATACAGAGGACCAAGTGTAAGATGGCTGCAAATACAAAGCATCAAGTATCAGATGGCTGCAAATACAGAATACAAGTGTCAGATGGCAATAAATACAGAATACAAAGTGTCAGATGGCTGCAAATACAGAATACGAGGTGGCTGCAAATAGAGAAACATGCATCACCCTTAGACTGTGTTCAGTTTATCCAACACCAATAGTTGAGACTGTGAAATAGGATGTGAAACCTGACTTAACCGAAACCTGAATTTTCTGACACCCGACTTCATTGACCCAGGTCTTCAAGGTTCTCCAGTACATGTCAACATCTGTTAAATTTATTTCTATGTCTACTACTTCGACTTCAATTAATTATCTAATCCCCTCCTTATATGGTGTTCATTTTCTAGAGTCAGTTATGGCAGGTTTCACTACAATAGTTGGAGGATTAAAATGTGTCAAGCCTACAATTAAAAGACAGAATTAAGGAAGACACATTTACTGAATCTTTTTGTCTTTTGAAATAAATCCAATAATACAGTACAACAAAACAGTTTATTTAGCATCAGACCAGCAAGTAGGAGCCAGGGCTGGAAGCTGTAGAAAAAAGCCAGACTGAAACAAACAGGTAAACCTCTACAATGACATGTTATAATTCTAGTAACCAAGGCAATGGTGATTATTAGTCAATAAACTCATGCAGACGGCCATTGTGATTTACTGTGCAACCTTGTTAATCTGATCTATAATAGTGTCTAAATATTTTTCTATTTTTTTTTTTTTTCATACGTTCACATCAACTCAGAGGTTACCAGCTCATATCATTGCCTGTAGATTTTCTCCAAAAAAAAACAACAACCCAATGATTGGTTAAAAGACATTTAGGAGACTACGATAATTTTGAAAATGTTCTCAGTAATGGCTAGAAAAGTATTAACTATCAAATATCATATGACTAGCTACTCAATGGAGACTTTCCTATTTCATCGAGTAAGGAATTAATCATTGGTGAAGAAAAGTCAACTCGTATCTTACTGTTATTATTAATTAATTTGAAAACTGTTTTGTTAATATTTACAAGGTTCTATGGTATTCATTAAAATCTAAAATGCTATTTACAATGTCACAAAATTCATATTGCAGTAACAATGACTAAAATTAATTTTCCATCTGTTCTAGGTAAATTAGCTGGAAATAACTGTTTTTCGTATACAATTCACTGTTATTTTCAGTGTTACAGAACTGTTTTGGTTCATGGGTCAATAACAGAATCAGCAATGTACCTAAAATGTTCCACTCTATCAAGATTTACCATTCCTGCACAATGTTGTGACAAAGGCTATAACACAGAAATATTAATAAGTAATTGTTAACTTGGCTGAGTTAAAAAAAGGCATACATGAAGTTATTTGAATAAAATAGGTCATGAAGTGGTTAATCAAAGATATTGAAGTGAAAGAGAGGTAATCCCCAAGTGAAAGGGGAAATAATTTTCAAATAGAAAGGGAGGTAATCCTCAAGTGAAAGGGGAAATAATTTCAAATAGAAAGGGAGGTAATCCTCAAGTGAAAGGGGAAATAATTTCAAATAGAAGGGAGGTAATCCTCAAGTGAAAGGGGAAATAATTTTCAAATAAAAAGGGAGGTAATCCTCAAGTAAAAGGGGAAATAATTTTCAAATAAAAAGGGAGGTAATCCTCAAGTGAAAGGGGAAATAATTTTCAAATAAAAAGGGAGGTAATCCTCAAGTAAAAGGGGAAATAATTTTCAAATAAAAAGGGAGGTAATCCTCAAGTGAAAGGGGAAATAATTTTCAAATAAAAAGGGAGGTAATCCTCAAGTAAAAGGGGAAATAATTTTCTTATAGAAAGGGAGGTAATCCTCAAATGAAAGGGGAAATAATTTTCTAATAGAAAAGGAGGTAATCCTCAAATGAAAGGGGAATTAAGTTTCACTCCAAAAAAGTAACCCCCAAATAAAAAGGGAAGTTTGCCTTAATTGGATATAACCCTCACATGAAAGAAGTAGGCAAACCTCCCATGAGAAAGGGATGCAACCTTCATGTATTGTGTGGTAATAGGTGAAAGAAATTATGTTTGTCAAAAGCACTTAGACTTGGTAGAAGTCAGTTGGATATAAATCAAAACACAGGATCTAATTAGTTTTAGCAATTGAAACCAAAAATCAACACTTTCTCCTTTTAACAGAAAATGTGATTGCAAAAATCAGTGTCATTACACTAGAGTGGAGATGTATCATTACACACAAAAGAAACATTTTTGTTAACGTTTCAGTGTGTATCGGAGGAATTCTGAGAGAATCAGGGAGAAAAGGTGAAACAGAAACATGTTACTTACTTTGGTTTCTCTAGGGGGTCTGGTTCATTTCGGCCGAGACCTGCAGGGTGTTTCTCAGCCTCATCTGTGGAGAGTAAATGAAGCTCTGCCTCCACTTTACCCTGGACAACACAAAACAACGGGTATTAATACACGACCTTTAACATCAACAACAGGTATCTACAAACAACACATATAAACAACAGCTGTCCACACACAGGTCATGTAAACAGGTGTTCGGCACACAGGAGTCGATCACTTACGCAACACAACATAAACCTGAAATTGTTACCAAACATGAACCCAACATAGCACAAACATAAACCTGAAATTCCTTAAACAACAGATCAATATACAAACAACAGGTGTAAGTCAGATTTACTATGAAACATGTCTGACAGCATCTTTATTTAAAACAGTGTTCGTTGATTAACATATTGAAACTGACATAAAGGAGAGTTTACATACATACAAACTTCCATAGATTCCATTTTATTGTTCAGTGAAATGAATTTAACTAGAACTGTGGCATTAGGTAATACTTTCCACGGGATTTCCCTATCATTATAGCTGTTACCCATAATGCATCATCACCTAATTCCGTGGGTATTGCTGTTGAGTTAATAGTTATTAAACTGAGGGGGCACCATGATTTCATGTACATGCAGAAGGATACGCATCAGCAGGTCAGAAAATTATATCAAGGGCCATAACTCTTTAAAATCTTTATATTGAGATTTGCTATATGGTAGTAAAAAACCACAGGACATGCAAATGAATTTTATGCAAAGGGACATAACTCTGCAAAATAAGTGCTAAATCTGAAAATACAAAATGTTCATAACTGAAATGAAAATCAATTGATATGTAGAGTTTGACAGTTCAAGTTACAACAGAAAGCACAATCTTAACCCCACAAAAATCACTGTTCCACCTATTAGTAAAATACAAAAATTGCTGTTCCACATTCTTCTTCCATTCTTGGTAAAACAGTTTGTTCAAAATATCTTTTGAACCAAGTGAAACCAAAACACATTTTTCTACTGCCCATTACAGAATGCTTGAATCATACTTGAATTGTTAGACGTACCATCCTAACAAATTGTATTTTAAACATGCATTGTGTATTGTGACACATGGGATATGCACACTGTGACACAACATGCTGTTGGTTCCCATGTGTTGGTACATGTATTATGCCAGTATAGGTCTCTACCTCACAAGTCTAGAAGTCCATCACAGGCACCAAGATTAGAACCAAGGTCCATTTGATGTTACAGTGGAGGATAACTACAATGGAGACTGTCAGACACAGACAGGTGAGTACAGGTGTCAGTACAGGTGGGACACCCAGCTTTAATTACTTGGACAGAGTGCAGCAGCTGACCAACACAATTAGATGTGACCAAGACCTTCCATACCGACCAGCGCAAGCATGTCGCAAAATAGCAACATGATGATTAAAATAATCATCATTTTTAATATCTGTGTATTGATACAGACGCTATTTAGTTGTAGAGCACTGTGAAGATACTTAACTACATGAGAATACTGGAGACACTTGGTTGTGTAGTACTGGAACCACTTGGTTGTGTGTGAGTACTGGAGACATTTGGTTGTGTGTGAGTACTCGAGACAACTGGTTGTGTGTGAGTACTGGAAACACTTGGTTGTGTGCGAGTACTGGAGACAACTGGTTGTGTGCGAGTACTGGAGGCACTTGGTTGTGTGCGAGTACTGGAGACAACTGGTTGTGTGTGAGTACTGGAGACACCTGGTTGTGTGTGAGTACTGGAGACACTTGGTTGTGTGTGAGTACTGGAGACAACTGGTTGTGTGTGAGTACTGGAGACAACTGGTTGTGTGTGAGTACTGGAGACAACTGGTTGTGTGTGAGTACTTGAGACAACTGGTTGTGTGTGAGTACTGGAGACAACTGGTTCTGTGTGAGTACTGGAGACACTTGGTTGTGTGTGAGTACTGGAGACACTTGGTTGTATGTGAGTACTGGAGACAACTGGTTGTTTGTGAGTACTGGAGACAACTGGTTGTGTGAGTACTGGAGACAACTGGTTGTGTGAGTACTGGAGACACTTGGTTGCGTGAGTACTGGAGACAACTGGTTGTGTGAGTACTGGAGACAACTGGTTGTTTGTGAGTACTGGAGACAACTGGTTGTGTGAGTACTGGAGACAACTGGTTGTGTGAGTACTGGAAACACATGGTTGTGTGTGAGTACTGGAGGCACTTGGTTGTGTGTGATTACTGGAGACACCTGGTTGTGTGTGAGTACTGGAGACACATGGTTGTGTGTGAGTATTGGGGATATTTGATTGTGTAGTACTGGAGACATTTGACTGTATGTTAGAACAAGGAGCTTGTTTCTAAGTACCTAAGTCATTAACAGATATAGGTTCGTATTTGCGTAGGACATAAAAACACGAACACAACGAAACATTATGGCCAGGACACTCCTGACAATAAAATTATTACAGACATAACATTTATAAGTGGTAACCCCCCTTATCACTGACTGTGCCACCTCTAAGGGAGCATGTCCTCGCACTTTTGGATCAGGCCCAAATTACAAGGCTTTGGTGTAAATGGTGTCTTGCGTCGTTTAATTTTTGGAGATGTTGTTTGATTGTAGCTGTCTTTATACTGCACAATTACTCTGAGGTTATGACAAAAACACACTAATCATATTGTCTTAGTGATGGTTTCTACGACAACAGTGATGGTCGTCTGGGTGCGTACCTGCCACACGGGTGTTTGTACGAATGCCAATTGTAATGTGTCTCGTCCTCAGAAATATGGTATTGACACCCTTGATCAAATTGCATTGGTTATCTCCAAAAATTACTCTGGAATGACATTTGTAGATTTCTCATCAAGGCAGATATTACAAACAATTCATTAAGGGTTGTAAGAAGAAGTTAAAATGATAGTATCTGGTTGTCCTTTGATGGTAATACAACAAATTGGGGAAAACCTGGCTTGTTTGGACAGTTGGCTTCAGACAACTTGATACTCCAGCATGTCAAAGCCTGTGGGCCAGGCAAGGACCAGCAAACATCATTAGTCCCCTAAACATCATTACACGACTTGGATGACTTGGACTGCAGTAAAGACTCTCCTGGGCATCAATATGTCTGTTGTCTGGGGCTCTGTGTACTGCACAAGACTTGGTGACCTCTGTAGCTGCTCAGGGTCAATCTATCCACCTACCTACTTACCTGTCAGAATAGCGTACAGTTATGATGAAAAGCTACATTAGGCTAATATTTTGGTAAATTTAGCTTAGTAATCAACACCCCTGAGCTTTCCTGCAGGACAGTCAAAGGGTTCAATCCTTCTAGTCATTTTAGTATAGAATTTCCATAAATATTTTTTTTCTTCCGCCTTTAATATGTTCCATATACAGTGTACCCACGTTAAACCGCCACCTTTCGTCCACAGCAATTATAACGGTATAACGAGGGTGGCGATAGTATCGAATTATGAAAATTATAACTATGAATTAAATTGCATAATATATTGCATTTACAACATTTCATTAAAAACAAGCTTAGTATTATATCGTCATATAGATAGATCTACATTGGCACAAATTTATATCTGAAAATAGTTATTGATCTACTTTTGCCGTATGCCATTCCAGATGGAACACTCAAAAGTTCCTCAATCTCCAAAAACAGAAAAATATGGGGCTATCGTCGAGGGAAATATATAGCGATTCGGGACGTTCATATTTTAAAGGGTGTGGCAGATGGCATATGCAAGGGTGGCAAACTTAATTGGGGAATTATATAAGACAGAAATCCATTCTAGAGGTTTAGGTGGCGGTATGCGAGGGTGGCGGTAGATTCGGGTGGCGATAGGTCGAGGGTACACTGTATCATGAAATGTAGTAAAAGTCATTTAAATTGGTTTAGCGCATGCATAGTGCACTGTGTATACTTCATATATACCAAACACTCCACCAG
This sequence comes from Mimachlamys varia, assembly GCA_947623455.1. NCBI lineage: Eukaryota > Metazoa > Mollusca > Bivalvia > Pectinida > Pectinidae > Mimachlamys > Mimachlamys varia. Next base: position 46,975,396 of record OX392530.1, on the reverse strand, counting down.
GGGCACTACTAACACAAGATGACGTTGAAAAAATAGTAGCAATTCCAAAATAGAACACCATATACTCCCTGTAAACAGACCACAAAACAAACATGTGGAGGCATTAGTCAAGTGGCACAGGACCTGTGGAGATTTATAAGGAAAGCTACAATATGGTAAAGCACCTTAGAGTGGCTAATTCAGACAGATAAGGATCAAAAGTTGAAGGAAAAGAAACAAACTAATTTTTACATCTATTGTACCTAACCATATCAAGATTAGAGAAATAACATGTACATTATAATGACTTAACAAGATCTTTCTTCAACGGAACTACTCAAAACAGAAAGAAAAATCTTCTCACTGACCATATTTTTTTTCATCGTTTTTAAGACATAAAGTTTTTGTTTTGTAATAGGAATAATAAAATAGCTACAGAAAACAACTATGGTGATTTCTAATTAATTACAATTTAACTTTATTTTCCAAAAACGAAATTACTTTCAAATGAATAACTATACTTCTTGTTGAGCTGAAGGTAAGCATTCAGGGCCTTAATATGAGGCGATACATACAGGGCCCAGATATTGTAAGCCCACAGTCGTCCAGTTTGTCATTTGATCAGGGAATTTGACCACCCTGACAGTAGGGACAATAGATGTAACACTAACACTACCCAGTGACAGATTAATATTATCACATTATACACAATGTGATGTAATGCTATTGATGATGGCCTTTCGCTTTCATATTATGCAATTTTGAAATGTATATTCAGGATCCTGATGATTGTAACTTTAATATGAACATTTCAGGTACAGTGTATTATATTTATTAAAAGAAATAAATGTAATGAGAGTTACTAGAAAAAGCTTGTTCCTTTCACAATCATTGACAAAAATAAGTGAAATATTTATATTTTTTGTTACAATACTGATGTAATATAAGAACAAATGACACAAATGTGTTTAAAAGAATTCACATTTACAGGAAAATTAAAACCAGTTTCAAATGGCTTAACAGAAAAAAACCCACTGTAATATATGCATGATATGCTTTCTTGATAATAAACCCTGAAATTCTTCAAACCATTATCAAAAAGAAGAGGCGGGGTAGACAGAGTGCAATATATATAGCTATGTCCCCTAAAACTGTCTTTGTCCGACCCTCCTGGGCCAGACAGGACAAGTCTTTGATAAAGCTTAGTGGCACACGCCACAATTACATGGTTTTGTGTGATGTTCTTTGGAGCCGAAGAAGAAGACAACAACATGATTTCTCATCATTATACACTAATGCGTGGAGAATGAGTGAATTTATTAGTCCCATCACAGAAATTAGATGTAATACTAATTCTATAGGCGTTGGTGCTAATACTATTAGGTCTCTGACAGACTGTCAAAGCCATGCGCCTCCTGGTGGCGGGCTGGTGCGGTTCATTTCTTTAACCACTTTTGCCATGACTGTGCCATTAGTCTAACAGAATGGGGTCCAACTCTTTGCTAGTAATTATTTTGTTATATGTTTCAATTTACAGGATAATCTAAAACATTTGAGTGTATATTCTTACAGATGGTATTGTGTGTCAAGCTCACGGTAGTGTCTACCGTTCCTTATCACAAGAGAAATTTACAACCAAATTAAAAATAAATCTCAGTTTAAATCCTTCTATAAGCTGTTACATTACCAAGGTGTCTGGCATATTTCAGAGAAAAAAGTTAAGTATGTGTCTAATATTCTAAAGTATGTGTAAGCTTGTATATGGAGGTTAATTATAACAGAATGGAACAGAAGATATATATAGCTGTAGCATCAACACACCAGGACAAAAGGGAAATTCATAGTCATTCAAAAAGACAGAAGAAACAAAAGACATTTTACACAAAACGGTCGACCGACCAAATTTTGTCTGGTGGCATCAAATATTTTAGCTTGAGATTATAAATATTATAATATATCTATACAACAACATCTGGTAAAAACAAATGTTAGAAATGCCAGCATGTCATGTTCAAAACAGGTACTACATGACAACAGTATGAAATATTCAATATTCTGACTAGCAAAAAGATATAAAGTTTATTTGAATACCCCTCATTCACTGAACAGTTTGTTTGGTCCATTTTTATATTCTGTTACATTGTCACCCATTATGATCTAGATATCAAAGTCTTACCTTGTCCACCTGGATATTCTGTAACATTGTCAACCCTTTATGATCTAGATATCACAGTCTAACCTTGTCCACCTGGATATTCTGTTACATTGTCACCCATTATGATTTAGATATCACAGTCTAACATTGTCCGCCTGGATATTCTGTAACATTGTCACCCATTATGATCTAGATATCACAGTCTTACCTTGTCCACCTCGATATTCTGTTACATTGTCACCCATTATGATTTAGATATCACAGTCTTACCTTGTCCGCCTGGATATTCTGTTACATTGTCACCCATTATGATCTAGATATCACAGTCTAACCTTGTCCACCTCGATATTCTGTTACATTGTCACCCATTATGATCTAGATATCACAGTCTAACCTTGTCCGCCTGGATATTCTGTAACATTGTCACCCATTATGATCTAGATATCACAGTCTAACCTTGTCCACTTGGATATTCTGTAACATTGTCACCCATTATGATCAAGATATCACAGTCTAACCTTGTCCGCCTGGATATTCTGTAACATTGTCACCCATTATGATCTAGATATCACAGTCTTACCTTGTCCACCTCGATATTCTGTTACATTGTCACCCATTATGATCTAGATATCACAGTCTAACCTTGTCCGCCTGGATATTCTGTAACATTGTCACCCATTATGATCTAGATATCACAGTCTAACCTTGTCCGCCTGGATATTCTGTTACATTGTCACCCATTATGATCAAGATATCACAGTCTAACCTTGTCCGCCTGGATATTCTGTAACATTGTCACCCATTATGATCTAGATATCACAGTCTAATCTTGTCCGCCTGGATATTCTGTAACATTGTCACCCATTATGATCTAGATATCACAGTCTAACCTTGTCCGCCTGGATATTCTGTAACATTGTCACCCATTATGATCTAGATATCACAGTCTAATCTTGTCCGCCTGGATATTCTGTAACATTGTCACCCATTATGATCTAGATATCACAGTCTAATCTTGTCCGCCTGGATATTCTGTTACATTGTCACCCATTATGATCTAGATATCACAGTCTAACCTTGTCCGCTTGGATATTCTGTTACATTGTCACCCATTATGATCTAGAGATCACAGTCTAACCTTGTCCACCTGGATATTCTGTAACATTGTCACCCATTATGATCTAGATATCACAGTCTAACCTTGTCCACCTGGATATTCTGTTACATTGTCACCCATTATGATCTAGATATCACAGTCTAACCTTGTCCACCTGGATATTCTGTTACATTGTCACCCATTATGATCTAGATATCACAGTCTAACCTTGTCCACCTCGATATTCTGTTACATTGTCACCCATTATGATCTAGATATCACAGTCTAACCTTGTCCGCCTGGATATTCTGTTACATTGTCACCCATTATGATCTAGATGTCACAGTCTAACCTTGTCCACCTGGATATTCTGTTACATTGTCACCCATTATGATCTAGATATCACAGTCTAACCTTGTCCGCCTGGATATTCTGTTACATTGTCACCCATTATGATCTAGATGTCACAGTCTAACCTTGTCCACCTGGATATTCTGTTACATTGTCACCCATTATGATTTAGATATCACAGTCTAACATTGTCCGCCTGGATATTCTGTAACATTGTCACCCATTATGATCTAGATATCACAGTCTTACCTTGTCCACCTGGATATTCTGTTACATTGTCACCCATTATGATTTAGATATCACAGTCTTACCTTGTCCGCCTGGATATTCTGTTACATTGTCACCCATTATGACCTAGATATCACAGTCTAACCTTGTCCACCTCGATATTCTGTTACATTGTCACCCATTATGATCTAGATATCACAGTCTAACCTTGTCCGCCTGGATATTCTGTAACATTGTCACCCATTATGATCTAGATATCACAGTCTAACCTTGTCCACTTGGATATTCTGTAACATTGTCACCCATTATGATCTAGATATCACAGTCTAACCTTGTCGCCTGGATATTCTGTAACATTGTCACCCATTATGATCTAGATATCACAGTCTAACCTTGTCCACCTCGATATTCTGTTACATTGTCACCCATTATGATCTAGATATCACAGTCTAACCTTGTCCGCCTGGATATTCTGTAACATTGTCACCCATTATGATCTAGATATCACAGTCTAACCTTGTCCGCCTGGATATTCTGTTACATTGTCACCCATTATGATCAAGATATCACAGTCTAACCTTGTCCGCCTGGATATTCTGTAACATTGTCACCCATTATGATCTAGATATCACAGTCTAATCTTGTCCGCCTGGATATTCTGTAACATTGTCACCCATTATGATCTAGATATCACAGTCTAACCTTGTCCGCCTGGATATTCTGTAACATTGTCACCCATTATGATCTAGATATCACAGTCTAATCTTGTCCGCCTGGATATTCTGTAACATTGTCACCCATTATGATCTAGATATCACAGTCTAATCTTGTCCGCCTGGATATTCTGTTACATTGTCACCCATTATGATCTAGATATCACAGTCTAACCTTGTCCGCTTGGATATTCTGTTACATTGTCACCCATTATGATCTAGAGATCACAGTCTAACCTTGTCCACCTGGATATTCTGTAACATTGTCACCCATTATGATCTAGATATCACAGTCTAACCTTGTCCACCTGGATATTCTGTTACATTGTCACCCATTATGATCTAGATATCACAGTCTAACCTTGTCCACCTCGATATTCTGTTACATTGTCACCCATTATGATCTAGATATCACAGTCTAACCTTGTCCGCCTGGATATTCTGTTACATTGTCACCCATTATGATCTAGATGTCACAGTCTAACCTTGTCCACCTGGATATTCTGTTACATTGTCACCCATTATGATCTAGATATCACAGTCTAACCTTGTCCGCCTATCGGGTTGAGGGTATCAGATTAGTCTGAAGGAACTCACAGAAGAAAACATACCCCTTGAAAAGGGGAAATCTTGGGAAAAGTTCTTAAACATTATAAAAAAAACAATTTTTGAATTTTGTGTGGGCCCATCAGCCCAAGGTAGCCGTATCAATTTCAACCACCATCATTTTTCCTACCATGCTTCATTCAGTGAACAGAACAGATAGAAAGTCCAGGTAAACTCTGAATTAGAAAGTAGACCAGTTCTGGGCAGTACTTCAAGAGACTTTGGTTTCAGTAGGTCGTCACAATGGGATTTTGAAGAATACAAAAGGCCCAAAGGGCCTGTATCGCTCACCTGGCTTTCAGCAAATGCAACAAAAAGTCATGTGTAAGTTAAATAACAAACTTTTCCAGAGTGGGATCTGCCACAATATTGCCCTTAATGAAATCTTAGCTTTCTGATGAAAAGAACATTTAGAGGAAATTTATTTGAAATTGGTTCATATTAAATATTATGCCGTCTTTATGTCCACCAATTGTAGTGTTTTGTGATGGGTAGTCTGCAAGAGGTGTGGCGAATCAATAGGATCAAATCTTAAATCATGTTTGTGATTGTCTCTTTATGCCCAGCATATAGTTTTGGGATGGGTATCTCAACCGCTTAAGTGTTGTGACTCAGAAGTCATGATTGTGATGGTCTCTTAATACCAAGCAATTTTATATATAGTTTTAGGGTGGGGATCTCAATCATATAAAAGTTATGTCTTGGGAGTTAGGTCTGCAAGGGCATGGCAGCCCCTGGGGGCAAAACTAAAATCATATTTGTGATGTTCTCTTTATGCTAAGCAATTGTATAGTTTTGGGGTGGAGATCTCAACCGTTTAAACATTAAATCGATTTAGCCAAATAGACCCCTTTTGGCCCCTCCACCCTATCAGGCCCCTGGAGGGTCAGCCCCATCATTGGTATAAATTTGAATCCCAGCCACCTAGGGATGCTACCACTAAAATATAAATGTTTCACATTGCTTAGATCCAGAGAAGAAGTCGTTAATATGAATATAGCCAAATGGACCCCTTTTGGCCCTGCCCCTCAGGCCCCTGGGGGTCAGCCCTTATTATTTGTACAAATTTGAATCCCAGCCACCTAGAGATGCTTCCTACCAAATTTGATTAAATTCTGATCAGTGGTTAAGAAGAAGAAGAAGTCGATTGTTGATGGATGGACGATGGAAGCCGCACCATCACATAAGCTCACTTGGCCCTTCGGGCCAGGTGAGCTAAAAATGCAAAGGGGTTTTTGTATTTCATTTTTGATGCATCCTACCAAGAAATGCAGGTAATTAAATAATATATGTACAAACAACCATTGGCAGCCTCTCTTGATCAAACATTAATCTGTAAAAACTTGTGAAATATAATTGGTTTCTTGTCCAGTGTGTTTGTTCCTCAGGTTTAACACAGTGAAGTTTTCATTGAGGACTCAAATTGTTTCTGCTACACTGGATAATTGGCACGAGTCAAATCACTTCTCCATGGAGGGGAGAATACCCAGCTGGACAAGCTACCTAGGTATTTGTACACTAATATTTAGAATCTTTCACCTCTACATCTTTATGGTGTTTCCACACAGGAAGTTGTTCCTATGACATCATAACATGAAGAGTGATAATCAAGATAAAGTTGCTATGCAGAATATGTAGCATAACCTCAAATCAAATGTCTTCATTTTTAGATTAAATTGTTTTCAATTTCATATCATACAAGGAACACATTGACAAATTCTGAAAGGTTGTTTAATATCTGTGATGATCGAAACCTGTAAAAAAAATTCCTCTAAAAACAATTCCTCAACGTAAATTTAGATACTCTACATAAACTTTAAATACTCTAAAAAGAAGTACAGCCAAATGTCCCTACCCACCAGCATTTTCCATGCCTTATTTAGATATTATACATAAACTTTAAATACTGTACAAAGAAGTACATCCAAAATGTCCCTAGCAACCAGCGTTTTCCATGCCCAGTACAGAGCTAACACCTGTAGAAGAAATAGAATGCAATATGTCATGTGATCTAGATGCTAAAAATAGATACATGTATCAGTTCAAGCAATCTACAAAGTAAAATATTTGACCTAGATATTAGGCCCAGATGTGCAGATGCAAGGACCCCTTCACCTTGACCCAGATAAATGTTCTATGTATGTACATAAGTATGAGGCAGTTTGTGCTTTTGGAACAACTTACTTGGAGTATCCATCCATTCTGAAATAATATTCAAATTGTCATGGCAACAATACATGTAAGATTACCCTGTCACCATAGCAACTACGCCAAGTCAAAATTGTTTTATATTGATTATTCTCCAACAAAATTCTTATAAAATTACCACAGCCATAAATGATAGCTTCCTTTTGAAAATGTTTTGCATTTCATTCTGAAAGGATTTTTAGTAAATATATTAAAGCTCAAACATTTTAAAATTCATTGAAGACTTAAAAAGCAAATTGTAGGGACGAAACATTCTCCTTGATGTAGAACAGACAACGATACTTATGAATAAAGAAATATTCATAAATCAACTAAATATGTCATGAAATGTTTTTGTGATTTTGTTTTCAATAATTTTATACATGTTTTTATTTAAAATTTTACTTTATACTGTACAGGTAACTAGTTTTTAGACTTTTTTGCCGTTTTTCAGTGAAAATTTACAAGATAGACTGGGCCCTTATACGGAAGTAACCAATTAACAGACCCCTATAATGTAGTAACCAAGTTAGGGGCATTTATACTCAAGTAACTTTTGACTACTGTACTATGGCTTATCAAATGACAATATGAAAAGTTGCAAAATGTGCATTTGTGAACACTATAAATATAATCTGATTTAAGTAAGTAGACTGTTCAAAATTCTAATTACTACATAATATAAACTTATAGTGCTAGAAGGAGGAAAATGTTTCTAAACTGGTGATAAATATTTGGATAAATCTACTGAACATGCAATGACTGCACAGCGTCTCAAAAAGTATTTCTTTCCAAAACTGAAAATAATTGCAGCTTAAACAACATCTGTGTTATTTGTATGAAAAAAAAAAATCATCGAACACTTGGTTTGATTATTATGGTTGTATGAGCGACCCTAAATAGGTCACGGATGTCAACAAAGGTCAGGTGTAAGTCAATTACCGGGTAAATAAAAGTTATGAAATAAAAAGGAAATCTAAAACAATACAGGTATAAAACAAACATTCAATACTGAAATTCTCACCAAACTGAGAGTTAACTTACGGTCAATTCATACTCCTCCTCTCCACCGTCACTCTTCACAGCAAATGGCCACCACCCCTTGACCCTTTTCTGTTTGAAGAGGGACATCTGTGGCACACTTCCGTCAGTCTTCAGCATGTCCAGGGAACATAATTTGGCTGACTTAGCTCCACGTGGGAACCGGTTCAGATCAAGGGTCAGGGCACCTGTGTAACAAAAGGTCAAGGTCAACCAAGAGGTCAAGGTCACACAACAAAACTTCAAAGTAATCATGGAATGAAACAATCGATTACCATGGAAGGGAGGTAATTACAACAAGGGGAAGTAACAACAACAAGCGGGATGAGGGGGGAGTGTTTAAGTAATGAAAGCATACTTTCTAATAGCTTCTACTCCTTTGAATGACAACAGGCAATTCTGTCAGAGTGGTGAGTTATGAAGTCATTTCATACTTCCTACCCTTTTAGACTAGTCTAATGGCTACTTAATTAGATTCCAATAGTAAAACTATACACTGCAAACACCTTTCATTTAACTCAAGTTACCTTTAATTCATAATGAGGAAAACAAGTTTTATTAGCAAGAATTTGTGAATAAGAACCCTACTTAGAGAATGACATAAATAATTTTTAATGAATTTTTAATCTGGTATATAAAAATCCTAAACTCCTACTATTACAGGAAAGTGATTTGTAATGTTTAGATTAACTGGCCGGAATGGGTCGACCTCCTCAGCTAGATAAGGTATATCAATGTAATGCTTATGTGTCTACTGATAAAACTCAGTCGTATTGTTTATCTTCAAAATAGTAACAACTTTGCTTTTCTCTGTGAGATGTTTCCCTGGAAATCGGAGCGATTGGAGCTATGATGAGTCGACAACGCTTGTTATCATAGGCCCAGCAAGAGGTACCAACAGCCTGCGCCGTCCTCCGCTTCCTGTACTGACTAATTGAGCTAGTTAAGCGGGATGGTGTTCGTTTGAATAAATACGGTTTATCAGTTGATTCCGAAACGCATTTGTATGAAGAGTCTTGTAAACGCGAAAAGAAAACAAAATTTTTGCCAGCTTCTGGTGGATCTGACTGCTAACTATGAATGTTTGGGAGATGATCATATCTTGGCCACTAAATTCCCTATACAAACCAGTATGAGTCATTCTATATATATACATATATACATTTTGTTTCAACATTTGAAAATTTTGTCTGAAGGATTTTAGTTTTTTTCTCTTCAGAAAGTCAGATGATGGCAAGTTTTATCTCCCACCAAGGCAGGAACAACCTCTTTGAGATAATTTTCGTCTCAGATCATTTCAAACTCTGATAACTATTGTTATTAAAAACAAAGACCATTGCATCAACAAACTTGCTTTAATGTTTTAACTTCTCAAAACATATTTATCTAACAGTGGCAAAGGTTTGTAAAAAAAAAAAGCCTCAGGAATTTCTCGACTTGTTGATTTAAATTGAAGTTTTGGTACCTTTTTTTTTCATTTTTCTCTAGTTTATTGGTTAGTTATGGTAAATATTATTTTCACAATATTTTGTATATCATTTAGAAAATGTATTATTAATTTAGAGTAAGCAACAACCTCCGTGAATAATGTCTTCTATGATGAAATATTCCTGGAGAATTTCGGACCCGCAACAAAAATTTACCATCATGGATGAATCTCAAATCAGTTTGCATTAAAGAAGAGGTCCATGGTTACCACTTAGATTTCGAAACAAAGATTTCACTACCTGGTATTTAATTTTGTCAATGGAAATTTATTCTTCTTTCAATCTAAGACCAGTACAAACTTATTGTATTTAGTAAATAGTTATCAAATTTCTGGTCGCGGACCTGAACATTTCTTATTTCCTGGGGAATATGTAACAACGATGTGACATAATAAATTGATGTAATCTATCAGAAGCTAATCTATAATGTGATAATCCATTTTGATATCTATTACGATATATATGTAACGATGTATGTTACGATATATATTACCAGTGTTAATTATTATCATGTTCAGTTTGAATTCAGATCCCTAGCCTAGTTACATTTCATTATTATATCATTTCTCTCACAAATAATTCACACATTTCTGGCGACTCAAAAACAACAGCTATTAGATCAGCCTTATCTCGATTTTTTCAACAAAAAAATAAACATGAAAGAAGCTTCAGTCTTCACAGTCCTTTTTTCTGTTTTATTACTGGAAACGATTTTATAACAGCTGTATCATCAACATGGCGTTTATTTAGTCAATGCTTCTTAACCCTTTTTTTTATTCCTGTCAATTACAGTTATTCAAGTTTGTATAAACTTTTATCATTTGAATTTAAAAAAAAAACCAGTTAAACACTGATTTTTATTTAATTCAGAGAAAAAGCAATCTGTGAAAAAATTTCATTTAAGTTATTAGATAAATAAATGCGAAAAAAAAAAGAAAAGAAAAATAACAATGTTATAAAAAAAATAAATGAAGAAAATTCAAACTGAAAAGGTTAAAAGTTCATGATAAAATTAAGCTTTGTTCATTTGGACTTATTATTATCAACTGATTATTGTTTCAATTTTTCTAATCATAGTTTTACTACAAGAATCCAATATTTCTTAAATCATTATTTTCTATTAATTTCATTGAAGTTTCTACAGAATGGCACAACAAATGTCCTACACATTAATTCTTCAATTAAAATTTTATTAGATGATGCCAATTTTTTCTGTAGAAAACTGAAAATGGCATTCTGTATAAAATGTGCTACAAGTATCAATATAATACAAATCTATCTTGAGGTGTAGTATGAATCTCTGGAAACAAACACTTAGTAAAGAATGTTCTATCTTTAATTACAATGATAACAAAATGAGTGGAACTTTCAAGAAAACAGATAATAAGCCTAATTCTCCCCCCACAAAAGATATTATAATGAACTTGCTTTAGGTTTAGTAACAGTCATACTGTTGGGAAATAGGATACACAATATTTATTTACACTCATATACATGACAATAGATAAAACTAGATCCTTCAAGTTATTATTGTGACAAAATTGTATCACTGCAACAAAACCTAATTCACATCAATCTGTGATAAATGATAACATTTTGTTAAATGTAACTTTATGGCAGTAATTTATACCACCAAACTTGAAATTATTTCATACACAGTTTATTAATTTATTAGTTCTGTATGTTTTTTTTTATTAGTTCTGTATTTTTCCGAATTTTAAAGAGAAAAGATTGAGAGGTGTTTTTCTGGGTAAAAAGCAGAAAATATGCCAAATAAAAAATGAAACCTCTGTGTCTTTAAAAATCTAAAAATAATTGTATCAGTCGTATTAATGTCTATTTATACGTTAAAAAATATCAGTCTAATATTTTTTATAACTGACATGTTACAGAAATATATTTTATATAGTAAATTTTTTATAAAATTCAAAATTTTTGAAGTTCATTCTAAAATCTTTAAAATTGTCAGGAAATATATAGTTGATATTTTTCCTATCAGTTTTAGAAATATGAGTATTTATTAATGAAAACAGTAATCGTAATATGTTCATTCAGTCATCACTTCTGACAAAGGAAATGTGCATAAATATGCTTAGAATTTGTTTCGACTTTAACATGAAGTAAAATCATCTTTACTTATTAACCTAAAATAAATGGAATATTCAATATCTTCAATGGAATAACGGAATAAAATTATATCAATTTTACTTGAATTAATTATATATTGATGTAAAAATTTCAGTTAAATTAAATCAAAGAAAACCTGACATGTTAACAAAATATATCAACCTATTTTCTTGAAATAAAAAATTACATGATTAAAAATATGGAATTTTGAAAAATAAAATAAACTTTATCAATGACATCATATGAATTATGATTCAGACTTGTTTTTATTTAATGTTGATTCATCAATTTCAGTGTTTCAAGTAAATCATTGACTTTTAAAACCGAAATATATAACAATGACAGTAATAAGAAGAATTTTAATTTACCAAGAAAGTCATCCGCAGAGAAATGGTCTGCGTCCCACACCTGGAGGTTGAGTCGTGCTGGAATCTTTGTCTCCGATTCATCCCAAGAAAACAGGGACTCTTTCCGGGAGATGACAATTTTTTCCTCAGCAATCAGGTACTCGAATGGGTAGACAAATCGCCAGTTAAAATTCCCCTCTCCCGTTAGGGACCTACAATGGATTAAAACAATGTCCTCTTGTCATATAGTTTTTTTTTTAAATCTTGTCTTTTAGTTGAACATTAAATATTTAATCTATATACATCTCGTTAATACCTCGTTTATGAAAACCATTTGAAGTTGGATATAAACTCATTTTTCAACAAATGCAGCATTCTTCATCGAGAAATAAGATAGTGTGCGTGAGTTGGATGTTTTTTTCTGTAAATGTCTTTTTATGGTATTTCTTTGTTTGGTAAAGGGATCATCTTATTCTAGTAATAGATTGAATTCCATCAAAACTTTTAATTTTAGCAAATCATGATATATATTCTAACACTCACTGAAAGACTTATTTCTTCTTTAGACTATTTAGGAAATAAAGGTGAATGAACGAATGTCTTATCTGACCACATCAGAAATATCTGATAATGATTGAAAAGAAACAGGTTGGTTTGGCTAATTGATATGTTTCCAGATCAGCACGCAAGCCCATATTCAAATCACGCTTATCTCTTTAGGAGGTGACGGTAGGTCACAAGTATGCAAATTACTTGGCTTTTATCATAATATACATTACAAAATATACATTTTAAATGGCAACATTGTTACGGTAACTGAATCCTCCACACTCATGACTACCTTCATTTTCTTCTCTACCAAAACACAGCTTTGAAACGCGTTGTGGGTGAAACAAAATTTCATCCTTAAGTGAACAATTTCAACAAAAGATTATGCAATGGGAGATGGCTGTGACTTCGGGGTACATAGAGGGATAACCCATAATTACTCAGCAAAAAAACATACACCGCGGGCAACATCTCATGGAATACATAAATACTATTTACTCAGTAGGGAAGGTTTATGGTAGATAAAATTATCAGTAAATAATCTTGTTCAAAATTATAACAACTCTTGAAAAAACCCATATTTTTTATTTCATTTTTGTTTTTGTTTTTTTTAGCAAAATGACCTGTGACCTTTACTTTTGGGAACTTCATTGATATATAGTTACAAACAATATTAATAATCATTTCAGTATAGACATACAGATTTAAAAAAAAGGATAAATGCATAGAAACTGTGAATTGCTGACATCATTTTACATGTTTTGGAAAAAAACAATGTCCATCATAAAAGCAAAGATAAAAAGATTTAAATTCACCCCAGTTTCTTTTTGTATGAGTTATAGTCCCATTTAAAGGACTGATTCAGAGTAAAATTACACTGACCTCAAAATAGTACATTATGTGTAAACTTGTGGAATACAAAACCAAAACTTTCATACCTTGATAACCACACAAAACAATGAATGTATAAAACATTCAACTGAGAATCTTGATAAACTACACAATTCCTTTTCTAAAAAGGTTCAACTTTATATACAAACAAAAGTGTCCAGACTGACAAAGTTTTACTGTACACACAAACCAAAGTGTCCAGACTAACAAGGATTTACTGTACACACAAACCAAAGTGTCCAGACTAACAAGGTTTTACTATACATACAAACCAAAGTGTCCAGACTAACAAGGTTCTACTGTACATACAAACCAAAGTGTCCAGACTAACAAGGTTCTACTGTACACACAAACCAAAGTGTCCAGACTAACAAGGTTCTACTGTACACACAAACCAAAGTGTCCAGACTGACAATGTTTTACTGTAAATTATGATTTGACCCCTTCAGTGATATTCAAGATATTATAAATTGTTATTAAGTGTATTAGAGAATACTGAAATATTATAGTACAATTGTAAGGCAGAGAATAAGGATAAAGGAAGTATATCTGAACACTAGAATATTTAGGAATAATAGAATGTACAGTAAAACTTGTTGATAAGGAATCTGAGGACCAAGGAGACTAGTTTGGCATAAGAATAGTTCATTATATATACGAGTTCTGTGAGTACTTAGGCACCAGTTCTTAGAGGCGGCAGTGACTGGGATCACTGGATGACAGCCTCTGTACCAATAGGCAGGAGTGAGGGCCCTGTGTAGACCTAAAGGTGTTTGTTTATAGTACATTGGGGCGATGATAGTTGCTTCTGAGGCTGCATATCATCAAAACCACTATTAAACCTGTCACAGCTCAAATATCTGTTCAATTTACAAGGAAGATGGGAAATGTGATTTCAAAGGAAATAGCACTGTGCAGACTAATTCTCTTGAAACAAGACACACTGCAAGAGAATATCATCCCGTACAACAGCATACGAAGCAAGCTTTACTTGTCACATTAAATCCTGGTAGATTTCATCACCAATTCGGTTTAATCTTTCTCTTTATTTCCTTGTTAACATGTTGAAATCTTACTAATAGCTCTCCGAGACAAACCCCTCTGCCTTTGCGGGGCCCCATAGTAAGGTTTGGGCGACTCCAAACACGATTGGCCTGGGGTAAGTCTATACTTAAGCATCTGTTAAACTAGCCCATACAAACATATGTTTCATGATCTAATAATGAAAATTAATCTGCCCAATCTCGAGACATATTAACCCCCCATCATGTTTGGGGGATTAAGTTTACAAATAAAGCTTGAAGTGGCCTTTTCAAGCTGAAAATAAGCATGAAATAGTGCAGTATGCCTGTGCACCATATACTACACATAGTGGTTCCTTTTTACTATTCTTTCTCAACCAGCGTATCGTTTGGTTTCAAAATGGACATATCAGTTCCCCGATTCCCCATTGCTTTCAACCTCCAACACAATGGTGGACCTTTTTTGTTTATTTTATTCAAAGATAAGAAATATGAAACATGGTATTAAAACGGGCATCGTATCCCAAGTGGTAAGGCTAATCACCAGGGTAGCTATTGTTTGTGGGAGGGTCCACAGTTTATTAGTTTCTGCTCTGTCAAATCTACTTGGTATTTGTAACAAGTACATCTATCATACATTACCATGGTTCCCGCTACCATGGTTACCGCTACCATAGTCCCCGGGGATGTACCATACAGATGTCGTAACATTAAAGTCAATTAGGCATGGCACTTTTCTAAATATTCTCTCCTCAAATCTTCAATTTTAAACACAGTTTTAATTAAGAAAGTTTAATCCTGGGAGATTCCTCTGAAAACGTCAAGGAAGCGTGGGACATACACACAATTTTACACCGAAAATGCAATCAAGCAACTCCGCAATTACGACATATAAATTAATACCAACACTCAGGCACACATCTGTAATTAAGATTGGGCTGTAAATATTTTATGGTTTCTGCTTTTTACAGTCTCTGGTTAAATTAGAATCTGATGGATTTTATCAATGAAAATTAATTACCTCCAATAGAAAAAAAATTGATAAAACTACATGAATTTCTTTAAATAAATTGAAAAATTGGTACAAATGAACCTTTATGTAGATCAAAATACAATTAATTGGTTTTATTCTATTAGGATTTATGTGAAAGATGATTTTAATCAATAAAAGTTTATTAGTATATAAATATAGAAAGGGTATTCTGTTAGGAAGCAGATTTTTTGCTTTATTTTTCTATTTATTTCTATTTTGAACATAAAACATATTATTCATACAAAGACACAGATAGAGATTTCCTTTTTTACAAACTTCAAATATTTCTTCTTATTTTATTGGCTGTGTTGTGTGTGTTTTAAAAAAGTATCAAAATTTATATAATCGATTTTAAGGAAGCAAATTATTTCATATTGTTTTTACAACCTCGATAATTTCTGTTCGGTACCACGACCTTGATCATTTCTGTTGGGTACCATAGAGGCAGGTGAATGACATACTGTAATTACCCATAATTCTCTGGGGAACAATAGAGGGCCGCAGCAAGGTGAGTTCAAGACTAGGTCTCTCAGCTGTTAGGATGGTCACGGTAGGAGGGTGAAAATCTGTCCACCTCAGTTTCAAACCCACCACATGTTGAATGTAAAGTTTCTCACAGTAAAAAATAGACTAATTCAAACCATACCCTACAAATCCAGTTTGACAGTTACCAGTGTGTAAACCCTGCAGTAAGGAGAGAAAAACTGGTCCCAATCAGCTACAATTTATTGCCTTGAGGTAAAGTAGGAGAACAAATTGAGAGAAGAGACTTTCTTCACCAGGAGAGTGCCAACATATGGTAAAGACATTGAGGACGGCCCTCCATTCAAATGTGTCAAGCTGCAGAAACAAGCATCTTCTGGCACAGCTAACTCTCTCCCCCTCCAAGCCCCCCCCCCCCCCCCCCTCTTCCCTTCCCCCTATTTCCCTTCCCTGGGTTTTGAGGGAGACTTTGAGTGGAGGCCTTGTTTATGCCATGACAAGTTAATTCTATCCACAGAACCAAGTCCTGGGGGTAACTGTACATGTTGTTATGCAAACAATTTAGGTAAATTAGTTTTAAAGATGTCATGTCATGGTTCATGGTAAGCAAAACTTTCTCCAACTGGTGGAAAGTGTTGTGAAGGGCTTAAGAAAATAGTACGGGTGACATATCTGTACAGGCCTGTACCCCTCTCAGCTCTGTTTTACAGGTTTAAGTTGAAACCTCCAGAAATTCCCATTCTCATCCCGGCTTGTTTTTTCCTCATTAAGTTTGGAATGTGTCATCACCAATAAATGGACTGTGTTAACAGTTAATGGCCGCCAGAGAAACCAAGGGACATAATTCATATATTGTCACACAGCACATGACATCATGGTGTTCTTTCAAGGTCATGACTTATTGTGTTCTTATCAAGGACATGACATTAAGGTGCTCTTTCAAGGTCATGACCTATTGAGTTCTTATCAAGGACATAACATTAAGGTGCTCTTTCAAGGTCATGACCTATTGAGTTCTTATCAAGGCCATGACATCAAGGTGTTCTTTCAAGATCATGACATATTGTGTTTTTATCTGGAATATGACATCAAGGTATTCAGATCTTCATGGTATTTAGTGTTTTCTTGAAGCAATAATTACCAGGAAAAATTTCCAGGACTTCACATTAAAAATGGTTTACATAGAATCCAGAACATTTATTAATAAGGGGTCACCAAGAATATCAGACATATCTACGGCCATGACATTAAATGGGATTAAAACAATACACATAACACTAGGAAATTGATAAATGCTTTTTGAATACAGAAGAAGATAGCACTGCATAGATATGGCATAATGACAGTCCAATGTAGGAAAAATTATGGGGTGAGCATTATGAATTTTCTCAATCCTGGGCTTTAATACAAACTAAAAACAAACTCATTTTAAAAAACACTTGAAGAATCTTTTACATATTGACATTTAAAAAGGCAACATCAGCGATTACTGATTACACCAAGGTGTTTTCTAATGCAGTTTTACAAGAACATAAAAACTGATAAACAAACAACAATGTGTTTACCTGGTAACCACATACAAAGTCAAAAATCTATATCAATCAAGAAAAAAATCACTAAAGAACAGAGTTTATTTCAGAAATTCTGCTTTTTATCGGTACTCCAGAACCATTTTTACTTTCTTCCTATCAGTTAAGTCGGGATAAACAAACACTTGGTCCAAAATCATCAGTCATTTTTTGACAGCTGGGTCGGAGGAAGTCCCTTGTCGATGGGAGCAGGGAAACAGCTTACAAAACGCCAAATAATTCTCCAGGACTATATGCTTGTAAAAACAAGGTGTACGCTGTTATGACAAGTTTCGGACCCTTACTCTAACACCTGTGCCTTAACAAGGAAACTCTTAACAGCTTTAACAGACAAGCATATTTGTTTGGTTTCCACTATAGGACAGCAGATGTTTATTCAGGCAATTCTCACACAAAACCGTACAAAACAGTAGGTGTTTTTTCCTCAAGAGATTTTCTGCTGAACAATCTTGAAGATTGTTAAGGTGTAAGATATACACATATAATATTGTGTTTATTTACACATACCACATTGACATAATCTGTGATGTTCAGATACTAATGCTGAAGAAACGTATTTACCAGGGTTTGTATTAGAAAGGTATTTACCAGGGTGTGTATTAGAAAGGTATTTACCAGGGTTTGTATTAGAAAGGTATTTTCCAGGGTTTGTATTAGAAAGGTATTTACCAGGGTTTGTATTAGAAAGGTATTTACCAGGGTTTGTATTAGAAAGGTATTTTCCAGGGTTTGTATTAGAAAGGTATTTTCCAGGGTTGGTATTAGAAAGGTATTTTCCAGGGTTTGTATTAGAAAGGTATTTACCAGGGTTTGTATTAGAAAGGTATTTTCCAGGGTTTGTATTAGAAAGGTATTTACCAGGGTTTGTATTAGAAAGGTATTTACCAGGGTTTGTATTAGAAAGGTATTTTCCAGGGTTTGTATTAGAAAGGTACTTTCCAGGGTTTGTATTAGAAAGGTATTTACCAGGGTTTGTCTTAGAAAGGTATTTTCCAGGGTTTGTATTAGAAAGGTATTTACCACGGTTTTTATTTAAAGTCTGAGAGGTGATTGGGGGGAAACAGTTAATTAGTAGCAATTAATAATGTAAAGACATGGAGGCACCAGTGGATGGAATCAGGATAGGGAACAGGGGTCCAGGAGGGACAGGGAGGGACAGGGAGGGACAGGAAGGGGCAAGGAGGGACAGGGGGGGACAGGGAGGGGCAAGGAGGGACAAGGAGGGACAGGAAGGACAGGGAGGGACAGGGAGGGACAGGAAGAGGCAAGGAGGAACAGGGAGGGACAGGGAGGGGCAAGAAGGGACAGGAATGGGCAAGGAGGGACAGGGAGGGACAGGAAGGGGTAAGGAGGGACAGGGAGGGACAGGAAGGGGCAAGGAAGGACAGGGAGGGGCAAGGAGGGACAGGGAGGGACAGGAAGGGGCAAGGAGGGACAGGGAGGGACAGGAAGGGGCAAGGAGGGACAGGGAGGGGCAGGGAGGGGCAGGGAGGGACAAGGAGGGACAGGGAGGGACAGGGATGGACAAGAAGGGGCAGGAAGGGGCAAGGAGGGACAGGGAGGGACAGGGAGGGACAGGAAGGGGCAAGGATGGACAGGGAGGGACAGGAAGGGGCAAGGAGGGATAGGGAGGGACAGGAAAGGTTAAGAAAAGTATTTTGGAAGCTGAAAGGGAAGAAAGAAAGAAAAGCAGGGAAAGGGAATTAAAAGGGGCATCAAGAGAAAGGAAAGATGAAAGAAAAGGGATCAGGAGAAGAGTATGAAACTGGGGATGAAAAGGAAGACAGCGGAGAGAATGGGAAGGAAAGGGGGAGCTAAGGGAAGGGGAAGGAGAGAAAGTAATAGGTGAAATGAAGACAGAAGTGCCAGTGAAAAGGTGATCAGACCACTTTAATGAGGACAGAAGTGCCAGTGAAAAGTTGATCAGACCACTTTAATGAAGACAGAAGTGCCAGTGAAAAGTTGATCAGACCACTTTAATGAAGAAAGAGGTGCCAGTGAAAAGTTGATCAGTCCACTTTAATGAAGACAGAAGTGCCAGTGAAAAGGTGGTCAGACCACTTTAATGAAGACAGAAGTGCCAGTGAATACAAGACTAGCTATGTCATTACACTACAGTTTTAATCAGCGGGAGGCAAAATGAAAATGAGTTTAGATATCTGCAGTAACAAAGAAATTAATCTGAGGTTAACAACCAGGTGTGTTCTTGTGTTATCAATTAGGAAACAAAGGTTAGGATAGGACATGGTTAGGATTGGAAAGGGTAAGGAAACAAAGGTTAGGATAGGATAGGGTTACAATAGGACAGGGTTAGGATTGGACAGGGTAAGGAAACAAAGGTTAGGATAGGATAGGGTTACAATAGGACAGGGTTAGGATTGAGTAGGATTGGGATAGGACAGAGTTTGGATTGGACAGAGTTAGGATAGGATAGAGTTAATTATGATAGGACAGGGAAGTGGACATATGATTGACAGACAGTACCACACATGTGTCAGTAAGTTAAGCATGTGTCACAGTGACAGACAGCCCACACATACGTTACAAATAAACGGTACTTGTGTTCTAAACAGAATATATATGTGACACAAAGACAGTAAGACATGACACAAAGACAGACAGTAAGACATGTGATACAAAGACAGACGGTAAGACATGTGACACAAAGACAGACAGTAAGACATGTGATACAAAGACAGACAGTAAGACATGACACAAAGACAGACAGAAATACATGACACAAAGACAGACAGTAAGACATGTGATACAAAGACAGACAGTAAGACATGTGATACAAAGACAGACAGTAAGACATGTGTCACAAAGACAGACAGTAAGACATGTGTCACAAAGACAGACAGTAAGACATGACACAAAGACAGACAGTAAGACATGTGACACAAAGACAGACAGTAAGACATGTGACACAAAGACAGACAGTAAGACATGTCACAAAGACAGACAGTAAGACATGTGACACAAAGACAGACAGTAAGACATGACACAAAGACAGTCAGTAAGACATGTGACACAATGACAGACAGTAAGACATGTGACACAAAGACAGACAGTAAGACATGTGATACAAAGACAGACAGTAAGACATGTGACACAAAGACAGACAGTAAGACATGTGATACAAGGACAGACATTAAGACATGTGATACAAAGACAGACAGTAAGACATGTGTCACAAAGACAGACAGTAAGACATGACACAAAGACAGACAGTAAGACATGTGATACAAAGACAGACAGTAAGACATGTGATACAAAGACAGACAGTAAGACATGTGTCACAAAGACAGACAGTAAGACATGTGTCACAAAGACAGACAGTAAGACATGACACAAAGACAGACAGTAAGACATGTGACACAAAGACAGACAGAAAGACATGTGACACAAAGACAGACAGTAAGACATGACACAAAGACAGTCAGTAAGACATGTGACACAATGACAGACAGTAAGACATGTGACACAAAGACAGACAGTAAGACATGTGATACAAAGACAGACAGTAAGACATGTGACACAAAGACAGACAGTAAGACATGTGATACAAGGACAGACATTAAGATATGTGATACAAAGACAGACAGTAAGACATGTGTCACAAAGACAGACAGTAAGACATGACACAAAGACAGACAGTAAGACATGACACAAAGACAGACAGTAAGACATGTGACACAAAGACAGACAGTAAGACATGTGATACTAAGACAGACAGTAAGACATGTGATACTAAGACAGACAGTAGGACATGTGATACAAGGACAGACATTAAGACATGTGTCACAAAGACACAAGGTAAGAACTTGTAATAACCACTTAAAGGTGTGTCAAAAGACACAAAATAAGACACAGTTAAGTCTCAGAGAATGTAGGACACATTTGACATGATATTAAGACTTTGCTGCATTTGTAATACTTCAGCATTAGTAATGATGTAGCCAGAACCACTAAGGTAAGAACAGTCGCACGATTACTGTCATTAACTCTTGTCACTGGTGTATGGCTGTCAGCACAGGAAGGAAGGACAGTGGTGACATTGGCCAAGGTAGCAAGCCTCAGGTGTGCCAGTTAGCCGACAGGTCCAGCAGATATGATTATCTCCGATAGTCTCGCGCTGTATCATCACCGAGCCTCATCTTACATCTCTACGACTGTCATTACTGTAGACAAACCAGCAGCTTGTACCGAAAAAATGGTAAAATATGTTATTACGATCTGGAACACTATCACATGCTCGTCTCCATCAGGAATCTCACCTACGATTAACCTGAAAGTCTCGCAGCGAATTTTGCGACAATGATGGCACAACCTAACGATTATTACAGGTAGTGACCAGGTTTTGTCCAATAGTGGACATCTCCACACAATGTTGATACAGATATAGTCAGTCCACGGTCAGGAACATTTTACTGAGGAACAGAAAGGACCAACAATGATGCCAATATTTATTCATATTTTTTTTAAGATTTTATAGAAATTCCGAAAGTTACACAAGGAAATATTGAATCCCACAGAACACAACGTACATTAACACCAAACAATCCCATTAAATAATGAAATCACATATGATTTCCATTTTTTTCCAATGATATAAGAAAAAAGATCAATATATGTTAAAGCCAGGGATATCGCATATCCTTGGACATATATATCAGAGGAGGCTTTTGTTTGTACCGTAGTCCCAGGACACCACAGAATATCTGGCCAGGAGAACAGAACAACCAGATTTGCTGGCATCTTTCACAAAGCTGTAATAAAAGCGGGTGGGCCTATTACCAGGCATGGATTTACTGCCAGGTATACACTGCAGATGGCAAGATCGAAAACACAGCACATGTTTGATTTCCAGCGATCTCAAGTGATTTTAATTTCATAGTTCAATTTTTTGTGTGAAATTAAGAATACTTTTTTTTCTTTTCTTCCACATCACAGTTACGATCACAATAAAACTAGAAAATAAATGTATTGTGATACTGACATGATCTTACATGAATTCTGTATCTCATGTTACCTCGAGTGTACCTGTACACTCTACAATACACAAATTGATGATTCATTGTACATTTTCATTCCACCCGATATTAAAACTATTTGACTCGGGCAGTGAAAAAGGAGGACTAAATCTCTTTTTCCAACTCCCTAGGAATCCCAATGCTTATGAAAGTAAAACTGTTACTTGCTTACTAAAAGATATAGATATTTTGGTATACACTTTTAATCCTAACATTTGTGATATGAACCTCAATAAAGCTACACATTTTAGATCTTAATAAGCAGGTGTCAGTAAAATCAGTTTTAACAGTGTGAGTCTGCTGTCCTAATGATGGTCTGTCAACTCAGGAAATTTGTGAAAAACTTCATGTCCCAATCCGATGTCTCTAAAAAGAATCTCTAAAAAGATACAGAATGACCAAAAGGTGGTCAGTCTTACTTTGGAATTCGTAAATTACAGGACAAGTTGTAAGTGCTTTCATGTAGCTGGACACCACAATTAGTGACCCTGGCAGGTGACAGCAAAATGAAGGCAATAAAAAACATGGCCGACATTCTCCATGTGGAGTTTGGACATGACTGTTGTTGTAAAGAGGGAGGGCGCCATTGTGATGGTCCTGGTTTATTGACGACTTATGGCTGATTAATAGTACCTCAGGTGTGTCGACCTCATCTTCTTACCCGCCAGGTGAGCGAGCCAGCTCAGGTGAAAGGTAAATCCAGGTCAGCTTATGCTATAAAGTCAGGTAGATGATGATCTGTACCTGTATCTCTCCTCGTTACTCCAGTACTGTCAGGTACAGGTAGATGGCAGTCTGTACCTGTATCTCTCCTCGTTACTCCAGTACTGTCAGGTACAGGTAGATGATGGTCTGTACCTGTATCTCTCCTCGTTACTGCAGTACTGTCAGGTACAGGTAGATGATGGTCTGTACCTGTAACTCTCCTCGTTACTCCAGTACTGTCAGGTACAGGTAGATGGCAGTCTGTACCTGTATCTCTCCTCGTTACTCCAGTACTGTCAGGTACAGGTAGATGATGGTCTGTACCTGTAACTCTCCTCGTTACTCCAGTACTGTCAGGTACAGGTAGATGGCAGTCTGTACCTGTATCTCTCCTCGTAACTCCAGTACTGTCAGGTACAGGTAGATGATGGTCTGTACCTGTATCTCTCCTCGTTACTCCAGTACTGTCGGGTACAGGTAGATGACGGTCTGTACCTGTATCTCTATGCTCCAGTACTGTCGGGTACAGGTAGATGACGGTCTGTACCTGTATCTCTATGCTCCAGTACTGTCAGGTACAGGTAGATGACGGTCTGTACCTGTATCTCTATGCTCCAGTACTGTCGGGTACAGGTAGATGACGGTCTGTACCTGTATCTCTCCTCGTTACTCCAGTACTGTCGGGTACAGGAAGATGATGGTCTGTACCTGTATCTCTCCTCGTTACTCCAGTACTGTCGGGTACAGGTAGATGACTGTCTGTACCTGTATCTCTATGCTCCAGTACTGTCGGGTACAGGTAGATGACGGTCTGTACCTGTATCTCTATGCTCCAGTACTGTCGGGTACAGGTAGATGATGGTCTGTACCTGTATCTCTATGCTCCAGTACTGTCGGGTACAGGTAGATGACGGTCTGTACCTGTATCTCTCCTCGTTACTCCAGTACTTTCGGGTACATGTAGATGACGGTCTGGTAATAGGACCAGAGTATGTCATACAAAAACTCAGAAACCAACAAGGTGGGTCATTTCTATGTAGCTCTATCAACACTCACCATTCATGAAAAATTTGGAATGTGAAATTTCTATCAATTTCTATTCATAGAAATGGTGACCTAGTTTTTGACTGCAGAAGGTTGAAAGTTTCATGTCAATTTGTTGAGAAATGCAGCCTGATGTAGATTGGTCGTTGAGGATGTCATTGACAAACTTGTCACCAGGGAAGAAAAAAAGCAATTGGAAAATCTGTAAATGTTTTACAATAAAAGGAATTAATTAAATTGCAGCCAAATCAGAGATAAATCAAACTTTGCTGATTTCCAAAGCACATGTGTGACTTCCTTCTAAAATAGAAATACTTGAAAAGAATGCACTAATTAATTGATGATACTGCTAACTGATTTAACTCTTATCGCAATCATTTAAAATTGAGAAAGTCTTACCTGGTAGCAGGATACAAATTCATATGTTTTCTTAAATGTGATTTAAACCCCTCCCTCATGGTTATTTTGTTTTCTTTACTAGTTATACATGATAAGATCGTATTTAAATCCCTCCCCCATGGTTATTTTGTTTTCTTTACTAGTTATACATAATAAGATCGTATTTAAACCCTTCCCCCATGGTTATTTTGTTTTCTTTACTAGTTATACATAATAAGATCGTATTTAAACCCCTCCCCCATGGTTATTTTGTTTTCTTTACTAGTTATACATAATAAGATCGTATTTAAACCCCTCCCCCATGGTTATTTTGTTTTCTTTACTAGTTATACGTAATAAGATCGGATCAAATGTTCTATGAATTGACCAATGTAAAAAAACATAAGAGAAACACCTACAAACGTGTACTTACAATGAGACTAACAATGAGACTAACAATGAGACTAACAATGAGACTTACAATGAGACTAACAATGAGACTAACAATGAGACTAACAATGAGACTTACAATGAGACTAACAATGAGACTTACAATGAGACTAACAATGAGACTTACAATGAGACTAACAATGAGACTAACAATGAGACTAACAATGAGACTAACAATGAGACTTACAATGAGACTAACAATGAGACTTACAATGAGACTAACAATGAGACTTACAATGAGACTAACAATGAGACTTACAATGAGACTAACAATGAGACTTACAATGAGACTAACAATGAGACTAACAATGAGACTTACAATGAGACTAACAATGAGACTTACAATGAGACTAACAATGAGACTTACAATGAGACTAACAATGAGACTTACAATGAGACTAACAATGAGACTAACAATGAGACTTACAATGAGACTAACAATGAGACTTACAATGAGACTAACAATGAGACTTACAATGAGACTTACAATGAGACTAACAATGAGACTAACAATGAGACTAATAATGAGACTAACAATGAGACTTACAATGAGACTTACAATGAGACTTACAATGAGACTAACAATGAGACTAACAATGAGACTTACAATGAGACTAATAATGAGACTAACAATGAGACTTACAATGAGACTAACAATGAGACTTACAATGAGACTAACAATGAGACTAACAATGAGACTAATAATGAGACTAACAATGAGACTTACAATGAGACTTACAATGAGACTTACAATGAGACTAACAATGAGACTTACAATGAGACTAACAATGAGACTAATAATGAGACTTACAATGAGACTAACAATGAGACTTACAATGAGACTAACAATGAGACTTACAATGAGACTTACAATGAGACTAACAATGAGACTAACAATGAGACTTACAATGAGACTAACAATGAGACTAACAATGAGACTAACAATGAGACTAACAATGAGACTTACAATGAGACTAACAATGAGACTAACAATGAGACTTACAATGAGACTAACAATGAGACTAACAATGAGACTAACAATGAGACTTACAATGAGACTAACAATGAGACTTACAATGAGACTAACAATGAGACTTACAATGAGACTAACAATGAGACTAACAATGAGACTAACAATGAGACTTACAATGAGACTAACAATGAGACTAATAATGAGACTAACAATGAGACTTACAATGAGACTAATAATGAGACTAACAATGAGACTAACAATGAGACTTACAATGAGACTAACAATGAGACTAACAATGAGACTTACAATGAGACTTACAATGAGACTTACAATGAGACTAACAATGAGACTAACAATGAGACTAACAATGAGACTAACAATGAGACTAACAATGAGACTAACAATGAGACTTACAATGAGACTAACAATGAGACTAATAATGAGACTAACAATGAGACTTACAATGAGACTAATAATGAGACTAACAATGAGACTTACAATGAGACTAATAATGAGACTAATAATGAGACTTACAATGAGACTTACAATGAGACTAACAATGAGACTAACAATGAGACTAATAATGAGACTTACAATGAGACTTACAATGAGACTAACAATGAGACTAACAATGAGACTTACAATGAGACTAACAATGAGACTAACAATGAGACTTACAATGAGACTTACAATGAGACTAACAATGAGACTAACAATGAGACTAACAATGAGACTAACAATGAGACTAACAATGAGACTTACAATGAGACTAACAATGAGACTTACAATGAGACTTACAATGAGACTAACAATGAGACTTACAATGAGACTAACAATGAGACTAACAATGAGACTTACAATGAGACTTACAATGAGACTAACAATGAGACTTACAATGAGACTAACAATGAGACTAACAATGAGACTAACAATGAGACTTACAACGAGACTTACAACGAGACTTACAACGAGACTTACAACGAGACTAACAACGAGACTAACAATGAGACTTACAATGAGACTTACAATGAGACTTACAATGAGACTAACAATGAGACTTACAATGAGACTAACAATGAGACTTACAATGAGACTAACAATGAGACTTACAATGGGACTTACAATGAGACTTACAATGAGACTAACAATGAGACTAACAATGAGACTAACAATGAGACTAACAATGAGACTAACAATGAGACTTACAATGAGACTAACAATGAGACTAACAATGAGACTAACAATGAGACTTACAATGAGACTTACAATGAGACTTACAATGAGACTAACAATGAGACTTACAATGAGACTAACAATGAGACTTACAATGAGACTAACAATGAGACTAACAATGAGACTTACAATGAGACTAACAATGAGACTTACAATGAGACTAACAATGAGACTTACAATGAGACTTACAATGAGACTAACAATGAGACTAACAATGAGACTAACAACGAGACTAACAACGAGACTAACAACGAGACTTACAATGAGACTTACAATGAGACTAACAATGAGACTTACAATGAGACTTACAATGAGACTAACAATGAGACTTACAATGAGACTAACAATGAGACTAACAACGAGACTAACAACGAGACTAACAACGAGACTAACAACGAGACTTACAATGAGACTAACAATGAGACTTACAATGAGACTAACAATGAGACTAACAATGAGACTAACAATGAGACTAACAATGAGACTTACAATGAGACTTACAATGAGACTAACAATGAGACTTACAATGAGACTAACAATGAGACTAACAATGAGACTAACAATGAGACTTACAACGAGACTTACAACGAGACTTACAATGAGACTAACAATGAGACTAACAATGAGACTTACAATGAGACTTACAATGAGACTAACAATGAGACTTACAATGAGACTTACAATGAGACTTACAATGAGACTAGCAATGAGACTTACAATGAGACTAACAATGAGACTTACAATGAGACTAACAATGAGACTAACAATGAGACTTACAATGAGACTAACAATGAGACTAACAATGAGACTAACAATGAGACTTACAATGAGACTTACAATGAGACTTACAATGATACTAACAATGAGACTAACAATGAGACTTACAATGAGACTTACAATGAGACTAACAATGAGACTAACAATGAGACTTACAATGAGACTAACAATGAGACTAACAATGAGACTAACAATGAGACTTACAATGAGACTAACAATGAGACTAACAATGAGACTTACAATGAGACTAACAATGAGACTTACAATGAGATTACAATGAGACTTACAATGAGACTAACAATGAGACTTACAATGAGACTTACAATGAGACTAACAATGAGACTTACAATGAGACTAACAATGAGACTTACAATGAGATTACAATGAGACTTACAATGAGACTAACAATGAGACTTACAATGAGACTTACAATGAGACTTACAATGAGACTTACAATGAGACTAACAATGAGACTTACAATGAGACTTACAATGAGACTAACAATGAGACTTACAATGAGACTAACAATGAGACTTACAATGAGATTACAATGAGACTAACAATGAGACTTACAATGAGACTAACAACGAGACTAACAACGAGACTTACAATGAGACTAACAATGAGACTAACAATGAGACTAACAATGAGACTAACAATGAGACTTACAATGAGATTACAATGAGACTAATAATGAGACTTACAATGAGACTAACAATGAGACTTACAATGAGACTTACAATGAGACTTACAATGAGACTTACAATGAGACTTACAATGAGACTTACAATGAGCCTAACGATGAGACTAACGATGAGACTAACAATGAGACTAACAATGAGACTTACAATGAGACTAACGATGAGACTTACGATGAGACTTACAATGAGACTAACGATGAGACTTACAATGAGACTTACAATGAGACTTACAATGAGCCTAACGATGAGACTAACGATGAGACTAACAATGAGACTTACAATGAGCCTAACGATGAGACTAACGATGAGACTAACAATGAGACTAACAATGAGACTTACAATGAGACTTACAATGAGACTAACAATGAGACTTACAATGAGACTTACAATGAGCCTAACGATGAGACTAACGATGAGACTAACAATGAGACTAACAATGAGACTTACAATGAGACTAACGATGAGACTTACGATGAGACTAACAATGAGACTTACAATGAGACTAACAATGAGACTTACAATGAGACTAACAATGAGCCTAACGATGAGCCTAACGATGAGACTAACGATGAGACTAACAATGAGACTTACAATGAGACTAACGATGAGACTTACGATGAGACTAACAATGAGACTTACAATGAGACTAACAATGAGACTAACAATGAGACTTACAATGAGACTAACGATGAGCCTAACGATGAGACTAACGATGAGACTAACAATGAGACTAACAATGAGACTTACAATGAGACTAACAATGAGACTAACAATGAGACTTACAATGAGACTAACAATGAGCCTAACAATGAGACTAACAATGAGACTAACGATGAGACTAACAATGAGACTAACAATGAGACTAACAATGAGACCAGCAATGAGACTTACAATGAGACTAACAATGAGACTAACAATGAGACTAACAATGAGACTTACAATGAGACTAACAATGAGCCTAACAATGAGACTTACAATGAGACTAACAATGAGCCTAACAATGAGACTAACAATGAGACTAACGATGAGACTAACAATGAGACTTACAATGAGACTAACAATGAGCCTAACGATGAGACTAACAATGAGACTAACAATGAGACTTACAATGAGACTAACAATGAGCCTAACAATGAGACTAACAATGAGACTAACGATGAGACTAACAATGAGACTTACAATGAGACTAACAATGAGACTTACAATGAGACTAACAATGAGACTAACAATGGGACTAACAATGAGACTTACAATGAGACTAACAATGAGACTAACAATGAGACTAACGATGAGACTAACAATGAGACTTACAATGAGACTAACGATGAGACTAACAATGAGACTAACGATGAGACTAACAATGAGACTTACAATGAGACTAACAATGAGACTTACAATGAGACTTACAATGAGACTAACAATGAGACTTACAATGAGACTAACAATGAGACTTACAATGAGACTTACAACGAGACTTACAACGAGACTTACAACGAGACTAACAACGAGACTTACAATGAGACTTACAATGAGACTAACAATGAGACTAACAATGAGATACAGTATGTACTGAACACAATCACAGTACAGCAGATTGATAAAAAGGACAAGACAAGGAGGAGGAAGATGTGATTCAGACTCATTAGCACTGTTACTGTCTTCTGGGGTCAATTGTCAGGGAAGCTCCTTAATAGAAACCCAGCACCCTTGGACCTCTTGGTACCAAGTCAAACTTTTCCTTCTGAACCCTTGACAATGTCAGCAATCAGCAACAGGCCCATTAAGATCTGGGCACTCCCCATCAGAACCTCCAGTCTATGGTGGCAGAGTATGGAAAATGTCCAGGTACAGCCTTCTACATTACCACAGATGAAGGGGACACACGGTATGTAGACTGTAAAACCCCACTTTCCACCTCCATCAGACCACCCCAGTCTCGGTTACCACCTTATCACTGCTGTGATGAAAGCTCATGTCAATGAACAATGTACATTTGCCAAAGTTGTATGAATCTTTCGGCAATCAGTGGAATATACATAATGATTTTTTCCTTGTATATATAATGACATGTGTTTTCTGACTGTTACCGTTGTATCTCTACTACCCCAGTCTATAGATCCCAGCCATGTCCCTCCTAACCTTTAACCATTTTATGCTATTGACACTTTTTATTAAATCAATTCTCGTCTGTACATTAACCTTTCTGGTATTTTGATCTTTGATTACAATTGAAGTATAAAATCTTCTCATAGATAGAAATAACAGGAAGAAACTGTTATGTTATATTTCATATTTGCTCCAACTGACCTTTAACTAATGTAAAAAGGTTAAGATAACCTGTAGGTTGGTGTGACCTTACCCTTCCTGTAGGTTGGTGTGACCTTGATCTACCGGTCTGTCGGTGTGACTTTGACCTACCCTTGGGTTGATGTCACCTTGTTCTACCTGAGGGTAAGCGAGACTTTCAACAACCTGTGGTCAGATGTGAATTTGACCATATGTAACTGTGGGTGTGTGTGACTTTGAACTACCAGTAGTTGGGTGTGACCATGACCTACCTTAGGGTGGTTGTGACCTTGACCCACCTTCGGTCAGGTGTGACCTTGACCTACATATGTATGTTTGTGACCTTGATATACATGTGATTGGGTAATTGGTGGGACTTTGAACTACCTGTGGTCTGAATTGAATTTGACCATAGGTAACTGTGGGTGAGTGTGACCTTGAACTACGAGTGGTAGGGCGTGACCTTGACCTACATTCGGGTGGTTGTGACCTTGACCTACCTGTAATGAATGTCTGTATTCTGCATGTCCTCTTGGCCCTTGATCCATCCCTTCACGTAGATGTCACTCATTTTTTCTCCAGTGAAGAAAGCATCATCTTCGAGGACCACATCGTCAGTGTTCCAAATAATACACCGTAACTCGTAGCTGTAGAGGAATGAAGACAGAATAGGGGGTGATCTACAGGTTTTTAAATATTGTAAACATGAATTCTTGAAAGAACATTTTGAAAATAGATTAATAACTCATTGATATTTATTTCATGTAAAAAAATGGACAAGAAAATAACAAATTCAGCATTGCCAATATTAAATGTATTTTATCTATTTGTAAACTTTATATGGATTACCTTTTTGGCTTCCTGGGACTGATGTCTACAGGTGGTCCAGGGGCGGGCATATCCATAGGGAACATGTCCACCCACATCTCAACTTTACCCTGGGGTAACAAATACAGTGTTTAGTCTAAACATAGCCCTGGGGACACAAATATAATGTTTAGTCTAAACTTGACCCTGGGGACACAAATATAATGTTAAGTCTAAACTTGACCCTGCGGTCACAAATACAATGTTTAGTCTAAAATTGACCCTGGGGACACAAATACAATGTTTAGTCTAAACATAGCCCTGGGGACTCAAAAACAATGTTTAGTCTAACCTTGACCCTGGGGACACAAATATAATGTTTAGTCTAAACTTGACCCTGGGGACTCAAAAACAATGTTTAGTCTAAACTTGACCCTGGGGTCACAAATACAATGTTTAGTCGTAACTTGACCCTGGGGACTCAAATACAATGTTTAGTCTAAACTTGACTCTGGGGACTCAAATACAATGTTTAGTCTAAACTTGACCCTGGGGACACAATTACAATGTTTAGTCTAAACATAACCCTGGGGACTCAAATACAATGTTTAGTCTAAACTTGACCCTGGGGACACAAATATAATGTTAAGTCTAAACTTGACCCTGCGGTCACAAATACAATGTTTAGTCTAAAATTGACCCTGGGGACACAAATACAATGTTTAGTCTAAACATAACCCTGGGGACACAAATACAATGTTTAGTCTAAACTTGACTCTGGGGACTCAAATACAATGTTTAGTCTAAACTTGACCCTGGGGACACAAATACAATGTTTAGTCTAAAATTGACCCTGGGGACACAAATACAATGTTTAGTCTAAACATAACCCTGGGGACACAAATACAATGTTTAGTCTAAACTTGACACTGGGGACACAAATACAATGTTTAGTCTAAACTTGACCCTGGGGACACAAATACAATGTTTAGTCTAAACTTGACCCTGGGGACACAAATACAATGTTTAGTCTAAACTTGACCCTGGGGACACAAATACAATGTTTAGTCTTAACTTGACCCTGGGGACACAAATACAATGTTTAGTCTAAACTTGACCATGGGGACACAATTACAATGTTTAGTTTAAACTTGACACTAGAGACATAAATTACATTTTTGTCTTACACAATATCATGGTTATGCCAACTGAAATAGTCAAACCCTTACTTCAACAATTGCCCATTTTAAATTAACATTTTCTGGAGGCCGCCATTTGTATTCTGCTGTAATCAGACTAGGATCATACTGTGAGAGAATTACTAAGCACAGGTGACATTTGACCAGTGTTGTCACCTCTAGGTAACACTTTCTCCTATTTCCTGTCCCTCTGACACAAGAGGACACACATCGGCCCCTAAAACCCCGCTTACAATACCGAGGTACAGGTGTCAAACAGGAGACTAAATATAGACAACTAATACTCAGGTGACAGATCATGACGGGGAAATAAGTAACATGTAAAACATCGTACTAAGAACAAATTATCTACCCTGAAATATGACTACAAACTGTTCAATACTTTTTCTGATTTTAATTGAAATCGCAGGTTAAAAACCAAATAAGATTAAACATTGCTACAAATTTTGAATTTGACAACATCTCCAAGGTTGAGAGGAAAGCAACTGTTTAACACAATTTTGCACAATGACATCTTCTTCTTCAAACCAATAGATGTGATGCTGTTTTTATTATTATGTTACCTGTTCGATGCCAGGTTTTTCCGGGTTATACAGGGGCCGAGTCTCCACATGTTCTGGAACCAGTTTCCGCCCCACTTTGGGGATTTCCTCCCAATGCTTCAGTACGTACAGGGCTAGGTGTTCCTCACGAGCCTTGTTATCTGTCAAATAAACATAGTCAATGATCAGAACCTCTGGATATTCCACTGAACAAATGGTATAATTGTATAATAATATGGTAACACCATGGACAATTCGAATGTACACAGTTGGTGAGACATATTCGATTGCTTCCAATTTAAAACTGTCCCGCTTTCAACTTTCAAATGCTATGTGAAAATGAACAGGGAATAGATATGCAATAAATGCATCATGGCTGATTGTGCTTAGTTGATTTAAAGGTCCTCCACTGAACCAAAATACTCATGGCAACACCAAGGACAAAAAATCTTGGGACAGGTAAACATTTTCTTAAAAAACCCTTAATAATTTCTTTTTGCCTAAAAGTACTTAATTATCAATTAAATTGGTAATTATCTACAAAACTATCTCCATATTTTGTACAATACACCATTAAAAATGTTTTTAAATGAGCTTGAATATTGAGGGTTTATCACCGGACACACCCAATTTTGGGTGAAAGGCTATATTATTGTTGAAAAAAAAAAAATTGACACAATTTCGTGACTGTGTCTTTTAAAATATAATTGCTAGATCTCTAATTAGTAGTGTATTAGCAAAACATTTACTTTATTTCATGTAGAATTCACAGAAATAAACGACAAAGTTACAGACAGTGATTTGATACTTTTCTGATAATGACTCCTATACAATAGGTACCTCACCGATACCAGCTTGTCGGTGTCTCGTGACACACAATAAGTATCCCCCTCTGATGCCCCCCCCCCCCCCCCCCCCGACCCTCCCCAATGGTAATCGTTATATCATACCCCTCCACACTTAATGCTACAGCAAGCAGTACGCCCATGTTAGTTATTGTTACAACAGGTAAGGTCCATTTGTAAGAACAATAAGGGTTTTTAATTTAATGAATTTTCTATTCATTTGAAATCATAAATCGTAAAATGTCTGTAAAACTACGAGATGCTATGGTCTTTAGTTTCTTTCTAATGTTAATTTCACTATCTATCCTAAGTTTATTAGCCCCTAAATCATTACACATTTTTTGTTCCTATCTAAAAGGTTATGGCATCTGACATTTTTTTCAAATATCCGAGAATTAATTGCCATTATTCGAGGTATCCATCATTGCAGGCTAGGTCATAAAAACAGCTCTCCTACAATTAAATTGATTGATTCTATCATGAATCTCCCATCTAATTTACCTGTGGCCAAGTCTCTCTATCCCTTGCTACCTGTGGCCTAGTCTTTCTATCCCTTGCTACCTGTGGCCAAGTCTCTCTATCCCTTGCTACCTGTGGCCTAGTCTTTCTATCCCTTTCTACCTCTCTACCAATTTCTATCTCTCTATCCCTTTCTACCTCTCTACCAATTTCCATC
Source organism: Mimachlamys varia (assembly GCA_947623455.1). Lineage (NCBI taxonomy): Eukaryota > Metazoa > Mollusca > Bivalvia > Pectinida > Pectinidae > Mimachlamys > Mimachlamys varia. The sequence continues at coordinate 46,939,863 of OX392530.1, read as the reverse complement.
TCTCTATCCCTTTCTACCTCTCTGCCAATTTCCATCTCTCTATCCCTTTCTACCTCTCTGCCAATTTCCATCTCTCTATCCCTTGCTACCTCTCTGCCAATTTCCATCTCTCTATCCCTTTCTACCTCTCTGCCAATTTCCATCTCTCTATCCCTTGCTACCTCTCTACCAATTTCCATCTCTCTATCCCTTGCTATATCTCTGCCAATTTCCATCTCTCTATCTCTTTCTACCTGTGGCCAAGTCTCTCTATCCCTTGCTACCTGTGGCCTAGTCTTTCTATCCCTTGCTACCTCTCTACCAATATCCATCTCTCTATCCCTTGCTACCTCTCTGCCAATTTCCATCTCTCTATCCCTTTCTACCTCTCTGCCAATTTCCATCTCTCTATCCCTTCATTTCTACCTCTCTACCAATTTCTATCTCTCTATCCCTTTCTAAATCTCTGCCAATTTCCATCTCTCTATCCCTTTCTACCTCTCTGCCAATTTCCATCTCTCTATCCCTTTCTACCTCTCTGCCAATTTCCATCTCTCTATCCCTTTCTACCTCTCTGCCAATTTCCATCTCTCTATCCCTTAATTTCTACCTCTCTACCAATTTCTATCTCTCTATCCCTTTCTACCTCTCTGCCAATTTCCATCTCTCTATCTCTTTCTACATCTCTGCCAATTTCCATCTCTCTATCCCTTTCTACCTCTCTGCCAATTTCCATCTCTCTATCCCTTTCTACCTCTCTGCCAATTTCCATCTCTCTATCCCTTTCTACCTCTCTGCCAATTTCCATCTCTCTATCCCTTAATTTCTACCTCTCTACCAATTTCTATCTCTCTATCCCTTTCTACCTCTGCCAATTTCCATCTCTCTATCTCTTTCTACCTCTCTGCCAATTTCCATCTCTCTATCCCTTTCTACCTCTCTACCAATTTCTATCTCTCTATCTCTTTCTACCTGTGTCCAACAGTTTCTCTATCCCATTCTACCTGTGGCCTAGTCTTTCTATCCCTTGCTACCTCTCTGCCAATTTCCATCTCTCTATCCCTTTCTACCTCTCTGCCAATTTCCATCTCTCTATCCCTTTCTACCTCTCTGCCAATTTCCATCTCTCTATCTCTTTCTACCTCTCTGCCAATTTCCATCTCTCTATCCCTCTCTACCTCTCTACCAATTTCTATCTCTCTATCTCCTTCTACCTGTGTCCAACAGTTTCTCTATCCCATTCTACCTGTGGCCTAGTCTTTCTATCCCTTGCTACCTCTCTGCCAATTTCCATCTCTCTATCCCTTTCTACCTCTCTGCCAATTTCTATCTCTCTATCCCTTTCTACCTCTCTGCCAATTTCCATCTCTCTATCCCTTTCTACCTCTCTGCCAATTTCCATCTCTCTATCCCTTTCTACCTCTCTGCCAATTTCCATCTCTCTATCTCTTTCTACCTCTCTGCCAATTTCCATCTCTCTATCCCTTTCTACCTCTCTACCAATTTCTATCTCTCTATCTCTTTCTACCTGTGTCCAACAGTTTCTCTATCCCATTCTACCTGTGGCCTAGTCTTTCTATCCCTTGCTACCTCTCTGCCAATTTCCATCTCTCTATCCCTTTCTACCTCTCTGCCAATTTCCATCTCTCTATCCCTTTCTACCTCTCTGCCAATTTCCATCTCTCTATCCCTTTCTACCTCTCTGCCAATTTCCATCTCTCTATCCCTTTCTACCGCTCTGCCAATTTCCATCTCTCTATCCCTTTCTACCTCTCTGCCAATTTCCATCTCTCTATCCCTTGCTATATTTCTCTCTATCACTTGCTACCAACTCTATATAATCCTCCCCACTTTCCCCAAACTCCAGACTCCTCACCCTTCCCCTAATCCTCTCCTTTCCCCAATCCCCAGACTCCCCACCCCTCCCGGATCCCCAGACTCCTCCCAGATCCCCAGACTTCCCATTCCTCCCCATGCAATCCCCCAAGGACAGTAACCCTTTCAGCAGTATCTGTAAGTATGTTTATTATATAACTAGGATCAGTGGGTTGTGATAACTATAATAAACACTGGGCTGTGACTGCTGAGGAGACCAGGTAATAGTCCTAATCAAACAGGCCTATCCATGTTACTAACAACAGATGGTTTAAACTCACACCAACATCAAACGACAATCCATGGATTTAAGCTTCCTCAAATTAAAAAAAATATCTCCACATTTCAAAATATGACACATAATTATAATTCTGATCTTCAAAGGCCCATTCTAAATCCACACAAGTGTAGTCATAATCAAAAATATGATTTTTTTTTCCAGAAAATGTTTAAATCAAAGCTAGATTTTGATTTCCTGTGAAGCTGCTTAGGCTTTTGGAGTCGACTGGTGTGAGGATATAGTCAGAAGAAACAGGAACCTTGTCAGCCAAAATACCTTGAGGATATAAGTAGACTACAAACACCACCCCCTTGACCTTATCTTAGTGTTTTAACAGATCCACGACTTGAGATAAGCCTCAACCCCAGCTGGAATTAAGTCACAATTACAACCACCATTAAGGCCAATTAGAGGCAGTACATTTCCAACAGGATCACATTTACATAGTTATTACATGAGTAGGGTAGGGACTGAGAGCTCTGAGCTATATCATATAGCCTTATTAATAAAAACACTCGTAAATTTAAGTAGTCTCATAGATTTGGATGGGGAGAAAATAGTCATAAATATTCAGCTCTAATAATTCCCCCAAAAATAAGTACTCAAGGGAAGGAACTCCGTATCTAACTCCATTTTGTTTCAATAACCTTGCTTTTTCAATTAAACTTGCTAGTAAACACACAACCAGATAAATATATATTTTTATCTGAAACAGAACTGGTATTTTTCTAAGATTTAATTGGTGTACAACAGATAACAAAAACCAAACTTTGTATCCTTTCTGTAAGAAACACAAACACAATGACATGTTGAATATTGAATCTTCATATGTGACCTTTAAGGGTCAGACATTGCACTCAATCATGCATTCAGGGTCAAAGGTCAGTGATAAAAAAAAAATGTCTGGACTCCCTACTTACTCTAATATCCAGTTAACACCTATCAGTCAAGTCAGGCAAGCAAAACAGCTTTCTTGTCAGGGGGTATTATGTGTGATTGACGGGGAGGGGGTGGGGGCAGCAGTCTGGATGTGTTACAATGGGGGGGGGGGGGGGGGGGGAGGGCGATAGAAAGGGGGGGGGGGGGACTATGATGAGGAGAAATTACAAGTCATTTAATTGGCAAGATGAATGACAAGTATTGGTAGACTAACAGAAGCCAGGTATATACAAGGTGGCTGGATACATGTGTTTAGCGTTTATCTGTATCTGTAGGAGCCGATATTTTGTACAGCTTCCAGCTCAGAATTTACCCAATTACGATATTTTCAAACATTTTATTATTCAGATATATGTGAAACAGTTTTAGTTTTTATTCTGTTTCGACACCGATCCTCTTTGAATATTTTAGTCGAGGGATGGACCCAACTCTGAGTTGAGAGGAATTCTAGCTACAATAAAACAGAGGAGAACAAAGAGCATTGATCTTAAAACTTTCAGTGTTTTTCCAAGAATTAATTCTGAATGACAAATGTTTCGAATCAATAAAACTGGGATGATCATTTACCAGTATATGTTCTGATTTTTATTTAGAGTACAGAAAATATTCTGTAAGTTTGCTACCGACTGACAGTAACTTCTACAACACCTGTCATATTTATACAGTTTACAATCAATGATGTGATCCTATTGGTTTATAATCATCGTTTATTTACACAGTTATATTCTCCCAATTCTTTTTTTGTCTGAATCTGTTGAAATCCCGATAAACACACAATAGAAAAGAACACCAATTTAACTTTTTCTAATTACATGCCAAAATGGAAGAGTCATTTTAAAAGGTACCTGGAATGAAAGCCTGTAGTTGCCGGAAATTTCATTTGTTATTCAGTATATTCAAACATGGCCAAATAATGTAGCGGTTTGGTCCAATGAGAAAAGCAGACATGCCGACCTAATTATCTAATCGTCCTAATCATATTTATTCATCGGAATTGTCAAATAGTGATTGAGAATTAGTTGCGTATACACTAGAGTATGTCTCCAGTGACAGTATCATTACGGACCTTCGATTATGTCACGGTGGTGGGTAAGAAATGTCAGATGTCTACAGGGTGGGTATGTACGAATGCTAGAGGCCTCCGATTACCAATTTAAAGCTAGCCTACAATGTTTGGCGTGTTCCCCTGTGGCCCAGTGACACGGTCCCTATTACCACCGAGTCTTGTCCGCCTGGCCAGGGTATCCTACTAGTGGAACCTGAGCGTCACCCGATGTGCTGGATTACTCATTTTAATCAGGCAGTGCTCATCTCGATCAGAGCTGAAGATTTCGTATTAGATGATATTTGTGACCAGATGATGAACCATTTAAACAAATTTAAATGCTACAGATTATCATCAGTATTAGTGGATAAATGTACAACCAGCCGTTATCTTCTGACATTTACGGAAAACACGGAAAACACGCACAAACCACATCATCATCTCATCACAATTCAACAAATCAACATATTAGATAAAAAAAATCATGTGATCTAAACTGTTGTTTAAAGGCTGTTAAACCTTTAAGGAAACAGTTCTTTTAGAATTATTTTCTTGCCCTTTTTAAAAATATTTAAATAATTTGTGAAATTTGATTAAATTTTATCATATTTCAGTTGAAAAAGCTCTTTTATTTTCTGTTGGTAAATATTTTTATAAAATAAAGGGTGTGGATCTGTTTACTGTTTCTTAGATCTGAAGCTGTTCTTCTGTAAATTCTTGTCATTGTGTTTTTGTTTCGAGTTTTATTACCGTTGTCAAAGTCTTGGTCCATGGATGCTGTGAAGATACGGTTGGCGATGCGGACTTTACCGGGCTGGTAATGCGGACCGTCCACCTTACCCTCCTTACACAGTTTGGCCAGAATCTGTGTCGGCTTCATTGGGTCTCGCCACATGTTGTACCCTTGTCTGCGGAGAACAAAACGTAGAAATATCAGGACCTGAACAAACAGTGATAGAACAGGAAATTAATGCTGCTCTACGGTCCGATATCTTAGCTATGGTCATTTGTCCAGAAACAAGATCAAATTAGAGAAATATTTCCTGTCCATCAGGTCCTAGTATTACTGACTGACCGCCACAATGGCCACAGGGTAAAACTGCAGCGTGGACAATCAGACTTGGCCGGTCAACTCCAATATAACAGACTGGTATTTGACCACTCCACGACATTAATCATACCCTATCATGTATTTTTGTGTGTCTTCTTTAAGATTTTAAATCATTAATTATCAGACAATGGAATCAAATTAGTCTGCACAATTGTATATTCTTGAAAGAGCTCAGAGAGAAAGTGTATAGATTATATTTTATGAAATATTTTTTTTTTTGCAACAGATACCCATGCAGAGAGCTGAAATCTTGCTGGTAGACAAATTTAATGAAAATAAGTAATTTCATTTTATCTTTAAATTTTGATTTCCTAATTAATGCATAAAAAATATGATAATAAATTATTTCATCTAAGATGACATATGTGTAGATCTTCCCAACTCTAAAACACATATTTTCAGCTACACATTCAAATTGAATGGTAGATAATTCCTTATGTTACATGTGTACAAGAAACTGCTAACTGCATTTTTCCAGGTGGAGTTAGGAAGTGACAATTACATTAAGATAAGTATTCTGATTATTATATATATGCAGCAACTTTTGAAGTGATAAGAAATCTTTACTTCAGTTTGAAATGACATTAGGACAAAGTGAGTATCTATCTGTTTACCACACCAAGTTTAATTGCCAACATTATACAAGTGTTAAAGTTTGGTTAAAGTAAATAGCCTGGTGCACCTGGGTGATGTTATCTGTAGGGACATGACCTCCAATTAGTGACTTTCATCACTGTTAGGGGAGGGGGTGGGGCTCTGTGTAATGGAGGAGGTCATTATATAGGGACAGATGTGTATTTATCACACAGTACCACACCCCACCATAACACAGCCATGTGGTGAGGATAACAGGAGGAGATAACCCATAAATCACACCTCCCTCCCAGTCAACTTCTCCTGTGGGTGCAAATAGATATCTAAACTGTCTACCACCATCAACATAGCCACCCACTAATAGTCTTCAATCCACAAAACCATCCACCCACACAACCATCCACTCACACAACCATCCACCCTCACAAATACTCATCCTACAACCATCCATCCACCTACACAACCATCAATCCAACCACCCACACAGCCAACCATCCACCCACCTACACAACCATCCATCCACACAACCATCCATCTACACAACCATCCACCCACACAACCATTCATCCACACAACCATCCACCCATCCACACAACCATCCACCCACACAGTCAACCATCCACCCATCCACCCATCCACACAACCATCCACCCACACAACCATCCACAAAACAACACCCATCCACACAACCATCCACCCACACAGCCAACCATCCACCCATCCACACAACCATCCACCCATCCACACAACCATCCACCCACCCACACAACCATCCACCCACACAACCACCCACCCATCCACACAACAATCCATCCTCAAAGCCACAAAACCCATACAACCATCCACCCACACATCCTTCCATGCAACCCCACAACCATAAAACTACATAACAAGCTTTCCACAAAAAATCCCCTCAAAACAGCCATTAAGACTAACAGCCAATCCCAGAACGTCATACACCTTCATATAAGGATGAGAATTCTATTACAGAAAATGCTTTCCTAGGGAATCAAAAGAACGAGAATTCTATGAAGAAAATGTTTTTCGTGAGGATCGAGTCAAAAGGATAAGAATTTTTTAACAGAAAATGTTTTCCTGCATGTCGTAATGAAGCCCCAATGAAGTTGACAGTGAAGTTTGTGATTTCTGTACGAGATCCCCTGGGCACATTTATTCTAAAGGCAAGACAATGTTAAATACCAATAATTCTGTCACAGTAATCACCCCAGAAACAAATTGCATCATTTCCCAACACATGAAGATGAAAAATGGAAAGGAAAAATCATTTCTCACATCATTACGGAAATTTATTCAATATGTCATATTTTCAATATTTTTCAATAATTTGTTGGCTTGTACCACATATTGCCCCAGAGAGATTTCCTTCATTACTGCGAACTTGGGTAATGATAAATGTGTTTGGACACGGTACTTTGTCCAAGTCTGTGTAATCCCCTCGCAATGGCCATTCATCACCGACTCTTCTCCATGTTGTTTTAAAGCAATAGACTGGGTCATTTATTAGCCAAAGTGCTTGTGTTTTAGTCGGCCGCTCCAATAAGAGGACCCATCCATTGGCTGTAACTATATCTGAATGCATGGCTCTGTGGGACAAGTCCACGGTTGGGTTCGACTCATTGTCTGCACTAACCAATCACAATGCTCATTAATTACTCGTCCCATTACGTAACACACAGCCACGCACTCTGGAACAATCTTCGTATCAGTTTCCTCTCCCCCAAATATCTACACCAGGTTCAGTCCTCTCCCAAGTCACATCTCCATACTTCACTTGTAATGGATTTCTTTACCAAATCACAACGAATAAAATCACCTTGACATTACATGATCAATATCAACAGTGACCTTAATGACATTACACAAATAACAAGTGGTGTTGACCTTTGTTGATGACCTTGACCTCCTGATGATTTTAGATACCTTGACCAAGAAAGAATTGCAAGAATGACATTGACCTTGATTAAAATTCATTACTTTTGTTCTTCATTCGACCTTTCTTATGCCCTTTTAGTCAAATGATCTATATTGGCAGAAATTAATTTGCTGCATTTTATTTTTTATTTCAGAGGAAACCTGTGATTTTGTACCTCTTATATAGAAACAATGATCACTTTGTCAACATTTATGGCAACGCTTTTTTATATTTACACCATACCTGAGATCGAACATGCATAAAATCCAAGGCCGCTAGACATCTTCCAAAACAGACAGAATACAGAATGTAACTGAAATTCAAGCTCCGTTAATTTGTAAAGGTCAAAGTGACGGTATCTTAGCAACACTTACACATCATACTTGGCACTAAACCCACATGTCCCTCGATGGCGACTGTAGTACCGGTTCTCAAGGTCAAGCTGCGTCTCCCCGATTAGGTCATCCATCCCGACAAGGTCCCAGTCGTAGACCTGCACGGTGAGGAGAGACTCCATCGGAAAGGTGGCTTCGATCTCGAAACATCTGGTAATATACAAAATTACATGTATGTAATCTCTTGTAATAGGGTTTAAATAAGCAAAAAATAATTTACCTGTAAATATATGACTAACAAAGGTGTCATGTAAAGGAAAAATAATTAAAAGTAATAATTAATCAGCATACTGGTACCTGCTGTGAACAAATGTCATGAAAACGAAAGTTAGATAATTTAGTACAGTTGTCATGGAAATAACAGAAATTTTAATGCATCTTCAAGCTTATGGAACAAACACTGAGTATGTCAAGCTTTTACATTACCTCACATAAAGACATCTTTGATACTTTATCAGTGCTTATATACAGGGTTTTATTTTGATTTTCAGATCTTTAACTTAAATGAAAATGAAAAATAAAAAGTGTCATAAATATGAACAATCTAGGTATTATACCAATTACTAATTTTGATATGTTTTTAATTAAAGTTTTCAGACAAACGGGTCAAGATTTTCTGTTACTAGTATACAAAGGTATCCCAGTATATAACTTTAAATAAGATAATATATGAAATTATTACCACCAATTGTTAAGTCAAAATTGAAGAAGACTGCACAGATCATTGCTACATGTCATTATGAATAGACTGGTTTATTTTGTTTTATGTCCTATTAACAGCCAGAGTCTTTTAAGGACGTGCCAGGTTTTGGAGATGGAGGAAAGCTGGAGTACCCGATGAAAAACCACCGACGTATAGTCAGTACCTGGCAACTGTTCCACATGGTACAATGTTGGGACACTTTAATGAAAAGATTGTTTGATTGAAATAATGTTGAAGATATTACTGACTATAGGACACAAACTCTACCAGGTTCTCTGGATTGAGTCAGGAGCAAGAACCAAATGAGGCTGTCAAAGAATAATATTTCAGCACTTTTGAACCGATATTGAGAAATTTTCAGAATTCTTCCTGGACCCAACTATTTATCTGTTTTTTTTTTTAAAGAACTCACCCCAGTTTCAGCCTGTAGAACAGGGCAGTGAATTATAAACTTATAAATCTTTGAGGTGTGAAATCAACCAACAAAGCAGAAATCCAATCATCGAAAAGGAAAAGGAACATCAATTGAAAAAGAGGCAACTCAAATTGTTCAGATTGTTGGGACAGTAATGTCAAGTTGTACTTTATTGTAAAGTTTGATTATTTGTAGATGACAAGTTGCTTTCACCGAAACAAGCAGACAGCCGTTCATTGGTATCATTCATGCAGAGGGGCAACAGAGGTATATCGATCGGCTGTTAAGTCAAAAGGAGTCTACAGCAGTCTATATCAATTAATCTATCCATGAATCAAATGATTAATTATACATGGTTAAGAATGGACTTTCGACAAGTTGGGGGAAACGCAATTATAAAAGAATAAAACAAAACGGTTGAACTGATGTTTATGATAGCTCGTATTTAAGGCTAATGACAAAATAAAAATAATCCATTTGTTTGGGGTATTGTTGACTATAGCTCTTTAATTAAAAATTCAACTGCTGAGCAGAAAGCAAGGAAACCATTAGGGTAGGTGCATTTAAAACAACAAAAGATGAAACGGTTCCACTTTGACATAAATTACCCACAACACCTATTGAAAACCTGATGGCTGGTCGATTAGATTTTGCTCACCTAATCAGGCGAATATGGAGCAAATCCAATAATTTTGCATTAGAGGAAATAATGAGTTTATGCAAAAAAGTGCAGAGCTTGGCCGTTTTACATTATGAATGAGACGATGGACCTGCAATACAATACCTCAGCTTGTTGCCATGCGAATCATGTCTCGATTTCTATCTGCTGATTTTTTTTTAGCATTTTAACGTCGTTACATATTCTCACATAACCTTTACAAAGGCGTCTGGAAAACAAGTGCGGAAAAACTTTCTATCCTGGATTTCATCAAAAGCCTTAAAAACTGCAACACCCTATAAAGACAATACCACATCAAGATAACAATGGTGGCCAAGTTTCCGTGTAAACTTTGACAATGTTTTACCCCTCTGACCAGCCAACTGAACTAACAGAAGCGTTCACGGTTCACTCAACCTAAGAAAGACCAAGTCTTCCATTCTCTTGTTCTATTCATTGCCTGAAATTTGAAACAGACATTCTATCCCCCAATTTTGTCCAGGATTACCACAGACAGACAAAATTTGAACAATACTTCCAGTCAGGTATGAAACCATTCTGATTCCACCTTCAGCTCGAGTCGTGGGTCAGTGAACGGCACCCTGAGTTAGGAGGGCTTTAATGTCAGGTAGAAACATACAGATGATCTAGAGAATGGACACCTGGGATAGATCACGCTATTGGGCCCTATCAGGATTAATTAGCCATCATAAGTTTGTATACACACAGGATCAGTTTAATTCTAACCATTTATAGAGGCAATAAATCTAAAGATCTGACCTTTATAACAAATAAAACTACGTTGTTCATCAAATTTTTTCTAACAATGTATATAATATATATCGGACCAATTATTAAAAGGCATTTGAATACAGTAAGAAACAACTTTAAATCAAGTGCAATGGGGCTCAACTGAAACTTTTCATCACGGAACCCTGTCTTTGTGGGTACCAGCCACAGGTGGTATCCTATTTTGATGGCTTTTATATTATGAATTAAAACAAAAATAAAGACAATGCCCATGTCTGGCCGATTAAGCCTGGCGCCACGTCTGTGTATGTCAGGAAGACAGCCAATGTACACAAGTCATACAATGAATATTATGTGATGGAAGTCGAAATGGATGTCTGGGAAGGTCCGTAACCTATTACAGATAAAAACTCCCGACATTGTGGGAGCAAATTTTCTGGTCTTCAATACAAGTTTAGTTTTTTTCTCTTTTCAGTAATTTATCATTTGAAATATTGAAACAAACACAATCTTGAATCAATTTTATTGTTCTAACAGCCTATGATAAATAAGGAACTTTCTAAAATCTCCTAAAGTGTCTAGTGATCACTCTTATCATTAAATATTGGTTAAATAAAGGAGCTCAAATACATCCTTAACAGTGCTGACAACATCCTGGTGTCACGTGTCAGTATCAAGGTGTCCTGTTTAGTCCAGTCTGGAATAATTCCCTGTAATTTAGTTAAACAGTCTAGATTAGAAGACTAGAGTTTAGTAAGTATCAAAGAGTCTAGATTAGTGACCTAGAGTTTAGTAAGTATCAAACAGTCTAGATTAGTATCCTAGAGTTTAGTAAGTATCAAAGAGTCTAGATTAGTATTCTAGATTTAAGTAAGTATCAAAGAGTCTAGATTAGTATCCTAGAGTCAAGTACGTATCAAAGAGTCTAGATTAGTATTCTAGAGTTTAGTAAGTATCAATCACAGTCAAGTTAATATCAAACAGTCTAGATTAGTATAATAGTATCAACAATCCAATCATTGTTTTTTGGCTATCCTATCGTGCCCTTACAAATAAAAAAAATGCATGTGATATTTAAAATTTTCGTTCCATAATGACCTCTGTTTGACTTGTCATCACAAGTTTATATTCCTTATTAGTACATTATGATCTGTATAAACTGACCCCTGTCTAATCCACATCACATGTCAGACACTGACCCTGTCTAAGACAGATCCTGTCTACTCTGGAAACTGATGCTGTTTTCACCTTTCCCACTTAAATTGTTGACAAATTCTATCAGGACTACTAGAATTAAATATCTCCTTGGTTGTATCTAATTAAATATTTTTTGCTGAACATGAAATACATTTTCTGTAGAAGTTTTTCTGTTAATTGTAAATAATTATTCATAACAATTGAATATTTTCTTACATTATATATTTTGACATCAATGCTCCATTTTAAATGATATTTATGATGTATGATCAGCGTAAACCAAACACATCTAGAACCTTTTGAAACCTGTCTAGATTAATTGTAGAGAGTATCTAAGTAAATAGATCATGATTTTGTTACACATTGTCAATGTTATAACCAAATTCATTGGTTGAGAGTTAATTTTAGACTGATTGTGTCAATGTTACAACCAAATTCATTGGATGAGAGTTAATTTCATACTGATTGTGTCAATGTTACAACCAAATTCATTGGATGAGAGTTTGCACTGTAAATTCTGACACCCAACACCAGACACTGTATAACACAGACCCTTACATATCGACCCCATACTTCTGTGCCAGTCATATAAAGCTTTAAAGGACTTAAATGTAAAACTACTAATGTGAAATCCACTTATTTTATTGTATGGGACCAAGTTCTCCTAATGTGGAGGGCCGCTCTGGACTGGACTGTCCATTTCTGTAACTCCCACAAACAAATAAATCAGGGAGGGAATTTACATGAAATTTCAATGAATACAGTGAGTTTTGTGTAAACAAAGACAATGTGTATGAGAACCATTAGCTGTGTGACTCTGACAAATGACAATTCCTCCGATATCACTGCCTCCATACCAGGTATCAAACCTCCAATGAACAGTCAGCCGTAAATCTGTGACCCGTGAGCCCAGCTAAAAAATAAGTGCTGACCCATTTGGCAGAGAATTCAAGGGTCAGTAACTCTGCAGAATTTGTGGTGATAAGCGAACACCATTACAATGCTAGCTTCCGAAATCTTATACAAATCTGTGGGGTCCTTTTAAATGGGTAAGTAATTTACTAGCGGCCATTGTACATAACTGGCCATTGTTCACGATCCTCCGGAGGAAGAATGATGGTAGCTGGACCTCTGATTAAAAAAATGTCAGATGGCTTTTGTGAAAAACAACATGACTATTTCATCCCATCAACTTAAATTAGGGAATTTTGTCTGACCCCTTTGATAATCCATCCCAGAATTTTACCTGGGAGGTTGTTCACCTTTGGTCATTATGGCAGTATTGTGTCGGAACACAGATACCATCACATAGCCGTCACTAAATTGTCTTTACTCTCAAATCTAAACTCTGTTTTATATCCTCGCCTGACCTGACCAGGATATTTTGAAAGCTGAATCCGATGTTTAAATAATTGTTGCCTGTAACATTTTATTGATCCTTGAGTAATAAACATGTATATTAGATAGTTATTCAGTGAACTCAGAAGGCAGGTAAACTGGAACAAATGAACTGCTACAGGGAAAACAGAAAACCATATTATAAAGGAAAACAAATATGTAAATATTAAGTTTGGTCTTCTTATGAAGGCAAAATGCTCATAAAACCAGCATTGCTTTATATACAGATACATATTTATTAATTATTTTATATTATATTAATTTATTAAAGTGTTACACACATTTTAAACATATACAATACTGATAAGATACAGGTAAATTTATAGGTAAATTTTATAGTAACAGGTGCGATTGTTAAATACAGGTAAATTTTACAGTAACTGGTGTGGTCTCTATATATACAGGTATATTTTATAGTAACTGGTGTGATTGTTATATACAGGTAAATTTTATAGTAACTTTTGCATTTCAACCAGGGAATTTGCTTAACTATTTCTATTTTTTAAGACCTGATGATTTCATCTGAAAGAATAGCTCAAAGGAGGCATATAAAAGTGTTATTTTTCCTTTAGGTGTACATACATATATGATATATAAGCTTTCAATTTTGAGCATGCGTAATCTCCCCCGTGAAAATTTTAAGAAGTTTGCAAGTATGGATGTGGCGGCCTCCATACTTAAATTCATCAAGTGGGGGATTGTCCTAATTTCAAAAGAGAAGTGGTCTTTATGCACAGTTATTTGTAGATATCTAAATTGATCAAGGGAATGAGAATAATTTTCCACATTTTTGGGAAATATGTTGAAACATATGTATAATGGTATACAGATAATAAACATATCAGGTATGATAAATACAGGTGTGAATAAACAAGTGTATATTAATATAAGAGTACACAAATACACACATCAGTTTCTTTTTATTTCAACTTCACTTGTTTTTTATTTATTTTTCTTTTTATATCAGGTAAAGAATTTAATTTGGTAAATTATCTGGACCAGCACAGGAACAACCACAAGTACATGGTTCTTTCTCCGGGGCAGGACTGTACACTGCCCTAATTTATCATAGTCTAATAACTGTTGTGTATTATGACTTAATCTGATTATGATAAAATTGTAATCTGGTGTATGTACCATATGGCTGATAATTCTAAATTAACAATCTGGCATTTGGAACTTAATTAATTGCCTTATCTTTGTCAGGATCTACACAAGCTGTTTGCAAACTGACCCGGAACCATTAGTCCCGCCAGCCCGGTAGATGAGCCATGCTACATGTTAAACCACGTTAATATACATACAGGAAGATTTTACATTTTAGATTAGACTTTAATTTCTGAAATCTATTGTTATTCATTGTTATTTGAATACACTGTACTGAAAAATAATACTTAATTTTGTTTATTTATTCAAATTTGGCAAGACTGTTTGCGGATCTTAGATTTCAGCTTAATGTAATTTATCTTTTTAATTTTACAATTTTATTTTCATATTCAATGAAATTCAAAATTGAAAAACTTCAAGAATCAGAACTTGAAAAAGCCAATTAATAATTAAAAAAAAACAACAAAAACACCTGTACTTTTCCAATGTTTCCCGGTAAATTGTGAACATTTGATAGACAGGTCCATATGTTAACATTACTTAGAACAACTGTTCCATGATCATATATCACATTGTCAGGGACCACAATACACTAATCAAATATCAAAAATCATATCATGTTGTTGTGTGACAGCCTATTCTACATATTAATGATGTAAAAATTTGAATTTTATTTATGTAAATAAAACAAATGAACAAGTATGATTGGTGTAGTACAGAGCAGAATAAGAGATGCCAAATATTTAAATGAAATACTACTCTGATGAATCATTTTGAAATGCACAACTTTGAATAATTTGAAGATAAACGGGGGAGAGGGAAGGAAGGAGGGGAAAGAAAAGGTAAGAGGAAGGAATGAAAGTAAAGGAAGTATGAATGAAATAAAACAGAAAAACTAATGCCAGGACAGAATGAATAAAGGAAAGAAAAGAAGGAAGGAGTGAAGGGAGAAGATGGGAGGGGGATGGGCTAGAGGTTATAACGGGAGGGGTATATAGAAGTGCCATCCTAATTCCCATCCCCTGAAGGACATTCCAGATAGATGAGGGCCTTGACACGAGCATGTGATTTCAATAGACCCCTTAATCTACAAGTATATCCACATGTTCATCCCCACATAACTGACCACACTTCAATTGGTCAAGAATTCCAGTTCTGACACTGTTTGTTTTTTCTGAGAGGAAATTCAAATTCCACTTGTTTTAAAGCCTAATTCCAGCTCCTAATGCTGTCAAAGCCAGCCCATAGAAAGTCAGGCTTGGGTGAAACCACCACACATTTACTCTGCATTGTCAGAATTTTACTTCCTAATGTGAAATTATTGGGCAAAATATGCAATAGAAATGGTTTTCAGGGCAGCCATTTACAAGTGGCAGACATAAATTGGTGCAGGGCTGGAATTTCAACAATTTTAACTTTTAAGATTTATTGGAAAGTTGATTCCAGAGAGCTTTAGTACCAGAGTAAGTGAGTTACATGTCTCAATCAATTAGTGCTGATAGTTTGTGGGGGTGGGGAGACAGAGACACCAGGAAATGATGGGTAGTGGGTGTGGGTGTTGGGGGCAGAGACACCAGGAAATGATGGGTAGTTAGTGTGGGGGTGGGGGGACAGAGACACAAGGGAATGATGGGTAGTTAGTGTGGGGGTGGGGGGACAGAGACACAAGGGAATGATGGGTAGTGTGGGGGGAGACACCAGGAAATGATGGGTTGTGTGTGTGTGTGTGTGTGTGTGTGTGTGTTGGGGGCAGAGACACCAGGAAATGAGGGGTAGTGTGGGGGGGGGGGCAGAGACACCAGGAAATGAGGGGTAGTGTCGGAGGGGGGGGGGGGACAGAGACACCAGAAAAAGAGTGGCATATAACTATAAAACTAATGGGTCATTAGGGTAATGTGTGAGGTAAATGAAAGCAAAAAAAGGGGATAATCCAGGGTTGGGTAAGGGTGGGGGCTGTGATAGGGGATAATCCAGAGTTAGGTAGGTATGGGGGCTGTGATTGGGGATAATCCAGGGTTGGGCAGGTATGGGGGCTGTGATAGGGGATAATCCAGGGTTAGGTAGGTATGGGGGCTGTGATAGGGGATAATCCAGGGTTGGGTAGGTATGGGGGCTGTGATAGGGGATAATCCAGGGTTAGGTAGGTATGGGGGCTGTGATAGGGGATAATCCAGGGTTAGGTAGCTGTGGGGGCTGTGACAGGGGATAATCCAGAGTTAGGTAGGTATGGGGACTGTAAGAGTTCTTAGAAGATATAAATTATTCTGGCTGTATTATAGGTGGTATGATAGGTGGTATGATAGGTGGTATGATAGGTGGTATTATAGGTGGTATTATAGGTGGTATCATAGGTGGTATTATAGGTGGTATTATAGGTGGTATTATAGGTGGTATCATAGGGGGCTATGAGGTATTTCAATATTTGTTTTAATGTACCTAAGTCTAGAAACACATGTACACATTTTTGAAGGTTGACAGTTGATGTCAGTGATTATTTACGAGATCAGAAATGGCCACCTGTTTTGCAGTAGGTTATAGTCTACTGACCAACCGAGTCAACAATACAACACATAACCAGGACTTATGTGGCTGTCCAAAGGATCATAACACATAGACCAGGACTTGTGTGACTGTCCATGCTTTGTGAGCTACTAATGAGATGTTAACTAATTACCTCACCGCTGTGACCTGTTCTGTTTCGGAATGTTATATGATAAAAATGTCCAACAACTTGTGAAAAATTTATGAGCCATATGATTCAGAATAAGCTATAACAAATTGACCATTACCAGCTTCCCCTATTAACTGGGTGGCCAGGGCCGGGCTGGGTTGGGAGAGCTTGGGACCAGCGATTGGTTCCATATGTTGCCTCTAATTCACTCAACCGATCCTGGGAAAATATCTAATATTTCAAAACCACAAGTCTATACGGAATGTACTTTTAATTTGAGACAATAAGAATATGATAGTACCTATCAAATATTTATATTAATGTTCAATTGATATGCTTTATTTGTGCTTTTTAATATCAACAGAATTAATTTATTAATATAGGGACACATTTACTTCAAAACGAAATATGCTAATTACTTAATTTACATTTCATCTGAGTGTAGGGTGTCTGTAATACATTTTTAAGTTGATTATCTTTTTAAATAACAAAGCTAAAATTTGATGTAAACATGGAAACATCATGAATTTCTGATGGAAGATAAAAACATACAATAATTGATGTAACTAAGGAAATATTAATTGTATTATAAATACTTTCATGTTGACATGGAAACGTCAGGAGTTTCTGATAATTTTTTTTAACAAATCAAACATCGATAAAAACATAGAAACTCAAGGAGGAGATACACTAACCAACAAAAATAAACATAGAAACCATGATGTCACCAAGGAAACATTGATGTTACTAAGAAAATATTGATGTTACAAAGGAAACATTGATGTTACTAAGAAAATATTGATGTTACCAAGGAAATATTGATGTTACTAAGAAAACTTTGATGTTACTAAGAAAATGTTGATGTTACTGAGGAAACATTGGTGTTACTAATATATGGAAACATTGATATTACTAAGAAAACGTTGATGTTACTTATGTAAGTAAACATTGATGTTACCAAGGAAACATTGATTTTACCAAGGAAACACTGATGTTACTTAGGAAACATTGATATTAGCAAAGAAAGATTGATTTATAACATTGATACACTAAATCTAAATATTGAATTTACTGAGGAAACATTGATGTTACTAAGGAAACATTGATGTTACTGAGGAAACATTGATGTTACTAAGGAAACATTGATGTTACTGAGGAAACATTGATGTTCCTGAGGAAACATTGATGTTAGCAAAGAAGGATTGATTTAAAACATTGATACACTGAAGCTAAACATTGATGTTACTGAGGAAACATTGATGTTACTAAGGAAACATTGATGTTACTGAGGAAACATTGATGTTACTAAGGAAACCTTGATGTTACTGAGGAAACATTGATGTTCCTGAGGAAACATTGATGTTACTGAGGAAACATTGATGTTACTAAGGAAACTTTGATGTTACTGATGAAACATTGATGTTACTGAGGAAACATTGATGTTCCTGAGGAAACATTGATGTTCCTGAGGAAACATTGATGTTACTAAGGAAACTTTGATGTTACTGAGGAAACATTGATGTTACTAAGGAAACATTGATGTTACTGAGGAAACATTGATGTTACTGAGGAAACATTTATGTTACTAAGGCGACATTAATTTCAATATATAAACATTGGAGTTAATAAACAACAATGATAGAAATAGATGAAAAAAATAACTTTTATAATTTAAAGAAGTTTTTTAAAATTTTCTTGACGGACAAGCAATATGAAGTATAGCAAGACAGGAGAAATACAGTTACTAAACAAACTAGAACACTGACAGGTCAGGAAGGGCCCCGTATTGCGGCTGTAGATATCCCCCACATGCCCACACGCCAACCTACTCCCTCCCGCAAAAAAATGTCATTTCTCAAATCATCAAAATTGACACTGGCTAGGACACATTGTCTCATTTCATCATTCAGCAAAGAAACTGTCAACTATTTCACATCACCCGTATCGGATATCGCCGATACAGTATGACTTGAATTCTACCCTAATATGACTTTGACCTTTGACCCATTGACCTTAGCATTCAACCTTGTGTTTTATATTTGTTTATTGAACATGTTGACCAAGTTTCATGCAAATCTGGTATTCACCCGTATCGGATATCGCCGATACAGTATGACTTGAATTCTACCCTCATATGACCTTGACCTTTGACCCAGTGACCTTAGCATTCAACCTTGTGTTTTATATTTGTTTATTGAACATGTTGACCAAGTTTCATGCAAATCTGGCAATGAATACCAAAGTTATTATGTAAAAACAAAATTTGTGGACAGACAGACGGACGGACAGACAGACGGACGGACGGACAGACGGACGGACAGACGGACAGACGGACAGACGGACGGACAGACAGACAGAGTGATTACTATAGGGCACCCGTATCTCTGATACGGGGCCCTAATAATAAAATCAACTCACCAATTAAAACTGCTGCTTTCAGCCAGGTATCTAGAAGTCTTCATCAAAATTGACACTGGCTAGGACACAATGTCTCATTTCATCATTCAGCAAAGAAACTGTCAACTATTTCACATCACCCGTATCGGATATCGCCGATACAGTATGACTTGAATTCTACCCTAATATGACTTTGACCTTTGACCCATTGACCTTAGCATTCAACCTTGTGTTTTATATTTGTTTATTGAACATGTTGACCAAGTTTCATGCAAATCTGGTATTCACCCGTATCGGATATCGCCGATACAGTATGACTTGAATTCTACCCTCATATGACCTTGACCTTTGACCCAGTGACCTTAGCATTCAACCTTGTGTTTTATATTTGTTTATTGAACATGTTGACCAAGTTTCATGCAAATCTGGTATTCACCCGTATCGGATATCGCCGATACAGTATGACTTGAATTCTACCCTCATATGACCTTGACCTTTGACCCAGTGACCTTAGCATTCAACCTTGTGTTTTATATTTGTTTATTGAACATGTTGACCAAGTTCCATGCAAATCTGGCAATGAATACCAAAGTTATTATGTAAAAACAAAATTTGTGGACAGACAGACAGACGGACGGACGGACGGACGGACGGACGGACGGACAGACGGACGGACAGACGGACAGACGGACGGACAGACGGACAGACGGACGGACAGACAGACAGAGTGATTACTATAGGGCACCCGTATCTCCGATACGGGGCCCTAATAAGTGTTTCAGTACAAATCACAGCTTTGTGTTTGTTTTTTAACAGTGTAAAGGAAATATTAAAAGGTAAAACATTTTACTCGCTGAACACCCGTCAAATTCATCGTCATAAAAACCTGAGTATTTAAACTTGTGATTAAAAGATAACTCAACATTTGAAAATGAATAATTCAAATGAAAAACAGGCCTATTTCACTGTAAAGAAATCTTTTAATAAAAACTTCCAAATAAAAAGAAAAACAATGGTATGACATGTTTCTGGTATACCGTACATGTTATATTACATAGCTATGCCAAGCAAGTCATTGTCAAGATTTTTTTTTGTAACACTGTATGCACAGAAAAAGCATTTGCTGCACGAAATATGTGAAAACTATATCTAAATGACACATACTTATAAATTATCTTAATCTGTAAAGTTTAAAAGCATACAAAAACATTTTAGCCAATTCAAGAAAATTTGCAAACAATTAAAGCTCGTTAACAGATATCTGTTCCAAGACATAATTATTTTTTACAGTATGAACAAGGGAACCTCCACATGTGGGCCGATTGTTATCTGTTGGTCTTTCTTCCACTTACTGCTTCACATTTCTACGAATCAATTACTTTTCATTATTTGATGAATTAAGAAAACATGGGGGTACAATTTCCCCACTTTATCATTTTATTTTCTCTTATCTTAATCAGGGTGATTTTCTAATACTTTAATATTTAATTATAACTTATCAAACAGGTCATGTGATTATTTAAATTATATATTAAATCACAAGATAATTGAAAATGAAATTTATGATTATCATCAACTGATAATTTTCAAAATAAAAATTTGTTGTTTTTTACATGAAGTTTAAACAGACTCAAGTGACATGCTTGCAACGAGTTAAAAAAATGATGTCATTTTAAATTCTGCAAGTTCTGTCAAAATAATATGTTAATTTCATGTAAAAGCAAGAAAGTAAAAAACATAAAAAAAAAGAATTTGGTTCACTAATGTTAAATAAGTTTGAGAATATTATAGAAATCATTTCTCATCAACTGGTTGTTTGAACAAGCATGTATGATTCGGGCTGGGGTGTGGGCTGGGGTGTGGGCTGGGGTGTGGGCTGGGGTGTGGGCTTGGGTGTGGGCTGGGGTGTGGGCTGGGGTGTGGGCTGGGGTGTGGGCTGGGGTGTGGGCTGGGTGGGGTGTGGGCTGGGGTGGGGCTGGGGTGTGGACTGGGGTGGGGGCTGGGGTGGGGGCTGGGGTGGGGGCTGGGGTGGGGGCTGGGGTGGGGGCTGGGGTAGTGTAGTAGTACAGTACACTGGAATTGTTCCCAGGTATGTCCCTAGTTACCGAATGGATACAATGTTATCTGGGGTATGTCCCTAGTTACTGGGTGGATAACATGTTATCTGGGGTTTGTCCCTAGTTACTGAGTGGATAACATATTATCTGGGGTATGTTCCTAGTTACTGAGTGGATAACAGGTTACCTGGGGTATGTCCCTAGTTACCGAATGGAAAACATGTTATCTGGGGTATGTCCCTAGTTACTGAGAGGATAACATATTACCAGGGGTATGTCCCTAGTTACTGGGTGGATAACAGGTTACCTGGTGTATGTCCCTAGTTACTGAGTGGATAAAATGTTATCTGGGGTATGTCCCTAGTTACCAAATGGATAACATGTTATCTGGGGTATGTCCCTAGTTACTGGGTGGATAACATATTACCAGGGGTATGTCCCTAGTTACTGGGTGGATAACAGGTTACCTGGGGTATGTCCCTAGTTACTGAATGAATAACATGTTATCTGGGGTATGTCCCTAGTTACTGAGTGGATAACAGGTTACCTGGGGTATGTCCCTAGTTACTAAGTGGATAACATGTTATCGTAGATATGACCCTAGTTACTAGGGTGGATAACATATTATCTTAGATATATCCCTAGTTACTAAGTGGATAACATGTTACCTGGGGTATGTCCCTTAGTTACTAAGTGGATAACATGTTACCTGGGGTATGTCCCTAGTTACTGAGTGGATAACATGTTATCGTAGATATGACCCTAGTTACTGGGTGGATAACATATTATCTTAGATATATCCCTAGTTACTAAGTGGATAACAGGTTACCTGGGGTATGTCCCTAGTTACTAAGTGGATAACATGTTATCGTAGATATGACCCTAGTTACTGGGTGGATAACATATTATCTTAGATATATCCCTAGTTACTGAGTAGATAACATGTTACCTGGGGTATGTCCCTAGTTACTGAGTGGATAACATGTTACCTGGGGTATGTCCCTAGTTACTGAGTAGATAACATGTTACCTGGGGTATGTCCCTAGTTACTGAGTGGATAACATGTTATCTGGGGAATTATTCCAGTTATCGAATGGATAACAGGTTACCTGTGGTATGTAATTTACTCACAGTACGTAAGTTACAATGTATTGTTTGAACCTAATATCTGTGTTTTGGGTTTTTGTTTCAAAATGTTGAACTATTTCATTTTATGAAGTTAAGCTATGATAAAATGCAGGAGTCTCAAAAGATTTTCCAACTCATGTCCAATATTTTGCAATGACCTTTCAGAATTCAAATTCTCGAAAATAATTTATTTGAACTCTTCTAAAACAGTAGCTACAACACAAAACAGTTACACAGCATACATCAAAAATATTTGTGTCCAAGAAACTTCAACTATATACAGGTAAACAGACTACATTTATACAAAAATAAATGTTTATTGATCAAATAAAATGTCTTATGATGAATGATATCAAATTTAAATTTTATAATCCAATTGATACTATCAGGGAGGAGACCTGGTAACTATAGAGTACACACTGCACTGTACCTTCCCCACATGTGGGTATAAGTCAGTAATGCCCAACACACAATGTATATTCTTCTGATTTACAGATATAAAACAGGTTTCTTGTCAAAAGAAAAAGCAAGACTAAAGCTCCAACTTGTAGAGATAGTGTTTTAACAAAAAATGGGACCGAACATTTAAACAATCTTGTACGCAGCTGAAATTGGCCGTGAAGTGGAACCGTCTGATAGCTCACATACACAAACCAACAGTGAGCCACCGTAGGAAATGTTAAAGGACATCACAAGGGTCTATCAAGTTTGAGCACTGAATGATTCAAGGTTTAAAAACAAATATATAGAGATAAGGAAAAGAATAAAAAACAACCTAGAAAATGTAGTAAGTTCCTGACACTATAACCTCTTTATATAGTCATACTGAATTTAAGTCATAAATGCCTTTAAAAATATATTTGCATAATTTCTTTTTTAATTTGGATTTCATAATTTTTATCAACATTTTCAGAGAGAGTAATTTATGCAGACGTTTTCTGAAACAAGACAAAAAAATTCTCTAAATTTTTTATTACATATTTTTTAATTTGGGTCATTAATAGTAAATAAAACCCCTCCTCTGAATTACAGATTATTATCAATATAATGCTTATTAACCTACATTATGTAGACATAACAAATTTATATATTTTTATTTCTGATTTTAATACCATTGACAAAAATATTAAATATCTCAACACATACACCAAATTATATGTAAATTTCCATTTAATAAAACTTTTTCAGAATTCAAAAAGGTATCACAATTTGGATTCCAAAGAAGTATAACACAGATGTTTGCATAGAGGGTTACAATTGAATTAAATACAAATTACTCCATAAATCAGTTAACTATTAACACATACTTGATTTCAGACATTTATGGCAAGTGTTGCAATATTCTGCAATAATTTATTTCGCTTGAAGAGTAATGAGTACATAACAAAATGTTATCCTTTATATAATCCGGCCTGAATAAGTTACAACTATTTAATGGTCCTCATATCAAATTTCTGTATGTCTTTTAATTACGTATTGGTTGTTTCAGGAACAGTAAAATTGTTAAAACTTCATAGAAATAAAAACAATTTTTTTTTTCTTTTCTGAAAATATGTACATTTACAATTTGTTAAAAGTAAAACCTTTCTATTTTGATAAACATTTATCCAATGGTTTTTATGGTAGGTTTATGGGAGGGTATATATAATGTATATATATATATAATAATATAGGGGTAAAAAGGGGGCATGCATTTGGTGGTAGGGTCGGGGGGGGGGGGGGGGGGTGGGTTAAAGATAATGGTAAATACTTACTTTCCAAACACGGGATTGAGTTGCTTGGAGAGATAATTTTCCTTGTCATTAATAGTTGTTTGTCCGAGTCGGATGACCAGGTAGGGATCTGCCTTTCCATTCATATCGGCAGGATGTAGGTCATTTGCCTAAAATAAAATTAATTTCCATTTTAATTGGTATCCTGGTACCTTCCAAAAAAGAGGAAAAAAATCCATGTGATGCAGGATCCCGGTAGAATTTCCCCAGAAAGAGCCGAGACAAACATCACATAAACCTGGTCAATACATGGTTACAAATCTATTGAGGATTATCAAACAAATTTTGATAATTTCCAAATATCTTCATGTTTGTGTCCAAGCAAGGTCATCAAATAAGCCAGGTGCTGAGGAGTTTTCCACTCAGCAATAACCAGGAATTGTTCGAAAACTTATACAAGGCAGTGCTCAAGGTTTTTTCTATAAGAATTTCTTACAAACGAAACTGTTTTTAATGTTATTGTAGAAACACGAAAACATGGTAGATTGATCGTGAGTTCCATGTTTACACATATGTTCCATTGCTCGTGACTTCCCCACACAAATGTTAAATTTGCTCGCATTTCCATGCTTGTATGCTGCGGTACTCGTAAGATTTTATACGACTTCAATTTGATTTTTTTTTCTCTCAAGTTAACAAATATCAAATGGAGTTAGGTGTTGGAGCCTGTCGAGAGTATATTTCGACTAGATGGGGATGGTTCGCTCAATTACAGCAGATGGACTTGAGAGTAGCTATAGGCAGAACATTACACATGTCTTCAAATTACTGTCATAATATATTTTAAGGGATCAACTCAGCCCATTACCATCATCAGAACCTCTTGCCAATTACAAAATTACAAATAAAACCGGAGGTGTAAAATTTGAAACGTACACCCCATAATGAGTGGTGTAGTGGCGGGGTTTATATGTGTGCGAGGGCGAGTGTTCCTGTGGACAGACTTACACTACAGAAAGGTAGAAACAGGCCAGACAAACGAGGATAAACAGACTGAGAACATAATGGCTGACACAGGAGACACTGCCGTAAATATTGGGTAACCTGCAGGTGTCGAAACGTGCCCGAGTAGTCAAGGGGAAGCAACCACTGTCACCACACTCAACTGAAGAGGAAATCAGACTGCCCAAAAAATTATGGTCAAAGGGAAACAACTCTTGTTAAACACTTACCTTTACAACATAGACTCTGACTAGCACTTTGATGGGGTCGTTGCCAGGGAGACCCTGGAACAGTCCTAGGGAGGGGTCACCACCTGTCACTGTAGTGTCCTCAATGTCATCTGGGAGAGGGACCTTATAGATCTTCAGCGATCCCTAGGAAACACAAATTATTATACATGTAGTACTAAGCATCAAATATACCTTCTGCGTGTTTTGATAGAGGCTGAAATGCACCTAAACATCATACCCTTCAGATGGAAACGTTGAGGCGTTTTGGAAAGCAGACCAGGTTTCAGCACAAAAAGTTACCAGAAAAAAAATATATAGACATAATTGGAATTTTAAATGATTTTTTTTCCATTTTGGAACTGGAAATTGAATTGGAAAAATTGAGCTAAAAGAAACTAATTCTCAATTGGTAAAGGGTTAAGTAATGGATCTGTTTAATGGACCTTTAGTGGGATTAGATATTCTTCAAACTTTTTATTTCATGCTTTATAAGGACTGACCTTGAACTTGCCGACAACTCGGCTTTCATCAGTGTCCTCATTGCCCGTCTTCTTTCCCCGATACAACTCGAAGGTGTGAAGCCAATCCTTGAAGTTACTGAAGTCGTTAAGGCTTTCCAACTCACAGGGATACACCTGGAGGTCAGAGGACAAAGGTCAAAGTTTATAGGTTACAGCAGCATGATACAGCATATATATAGATCTACAACCAGAGCGAGTACAGTGTGACTAATTTTATTTTTGTTGTCTGTCTGATGTTAATGCTGTTTGAAGGAAATGAAGAATTAAATTAAAATTATGTTTTCAAACAGAGGATTTTTGTCAACCAAAAATACATAATCTTTACATTTTAAGCACTGAATGAAAATTTTTATCACCGAAAAATGATCCTTTTTCCGCCACTGATAAACAGAAGTTTGCAACGAACAGTGGAGGGGAGACAACTTCCTTAAAACATTATATAACCTAAAGCCAGATAGATTTTTGCATCAGTATTTAAAGTAATAAATAAAATAATTAAAATAGTTAATAAATAAAAACAATGGTAAATCTTGTCGATCTTTCATCTCATCAACCTCGATTTTTTTTCCGTTTTACTGGTATATAGCAGTTAACATAATTCTCCAGATAAACCCATCAGAAATTGTTGTGTCAAAGCAGTTTTATTTTATCATTCGGAATATTGATATACTTAATATATGTAATAACTAAGTGTACAATGAATGCATGAATACCTGAAACTGATTTGAATACATATAACAAAATACCTTAAACCATAAATTTATATCCCTGTAACATCAAAATGAGTAATGAAGTGATTATGACAGATTTATATCACAAACAAATTAATGTACAATATTCAACATTCAACATACAAAAGAAACAGAAAACATAAAATAATTAGCCAAAAATTTTAAAAAGGAAAAAAAATGGTACATATTTCAAGTGTAACAGGTATGTCATTTTAAAGATTCCAGAAACAATTAACCTGAATACATCACAAAATATCACTAACAAGAGACCCAATGGACCTAAAATGTTCACTTGCCTTGCAGCTTAAAACTTTGTAACATAAGTCAACTTTTAAAACTTGAAGGCTAATTCACAACACATACAACTGCACAAGCACAATTAACAGACTTTTGGTTAATGGAAAAAAGATTTAAATTTTGAACATATTTGAACACCCCATGAATTGGAAAAAGGTCAAGGTTATTGATTTGAACAAACTTGGAAGCTCTTCATCCCAACATGTTAAAAGAAGTTTAAATATCTTAAGACATTTGAATGCCCTGACCTTGAAAGCAGGTCAAGGTCATTCATTTGAATAAATATGGTATCCTAGTATGCCACTAGCCAAATATCAGTAACCTGGGTCTTTTCGTTATTGAGAAGAAATGTTTGAAAGAAAATCTTGAAACCCAATAACAAACGCTGCATCAAAGTTCACTTGTCTGTACGGCAGGTGAGCAAGAAATGAAAAATCTGTCACCAATCAAATGACTGTACACTCAGAAATACCATTACTATTTATAACTACTGATACAGGACACTAGAAAATGACTGTGAATGCCCCCTCTGCCACTTCTGATTTTCTATATATAACCACACTGACCTTGGCCTTAGAAACCCTATAACACAATGATGTCATAGGTATACTCATACCTGACCATTTTATAAAATTTGATGAAAATATTTTAATGTTTACATTGAATCAGAACGGACATGGGCAACACTATACTATCCCCCCCCCCCCCATTTTATGGTGGGGGTATAAAAACTGTACACCTGAAAACACTGTCACCAATCATAATTAAGGTACTAATACCATCACCGTAATGCTGGAATTTTTACCTTCAGTAAAGTACACCTGGGCGTTTCCTCCTCCAATTTAACTGAGTCATCATTATCAGACTGAAAGGCTTTATTGACAAAGGAGGAAAAACTGGACGCAAACACTCCAGAAGATATAGTCTAAACAAAAACAACAAATACATGCAAACCTATAAATAAAAAATAACTACAAAAGAAAAAAGAAATGAAAAAGCTGGTATAAAAAAATAATCAACAGAAACATAAATTTTTACATGTGTCAAATCTCAACTAAAGGGAGATAACTCCCACTTTGATGCATCTCTAAAAAGGAAAGATTTAAGAATGCTTCTGAACAAATTGACAAGAATGGGAGACATGACACATAAAGTTTCAAACACAAAAAAGGAAGAAACGCAAAAACAATGTGATATGAAAATGCAGTCATTAATGAAAGTATCAAAGAAAGAGATACTGGGTATATTTTATGTTTCATTACAATGAATTAAACTCCATATATTTTCAAAGAAATTTCAAATCTATCATAAATAGATTACAAATATGTATAGCTCAGCAACTTTTAAAACGTCTAAAAACAAAATCAAAATTGATCATGATATTTCTCATTTTGTTTGTATTAACCTGTTAATACATTTTTCATTTTCTTTTTCTGCAAAGACTTTATATGATTTATAATTCATTTAAAACATTTAAAAAATATCATAAAGGCAAGATGCAGAATTTGGAGAAATTTCGAGATTTGATACTCATACGCAACCTTTATAAAAAGAAATTCATGCTCGTTGTCATTTAATACTAAATTGACACTGCCTGGAACAAGATGTCAACCGTCACCAACACTTCCTAAAGTCAGAGTTTGTTACCTTGAAGGTAGTTTGCCACTAAATGATAGCAATGTTATTGAGAAAGAGATTAAATATCTTCGACAAAATGGATCCACATCATAAACTAAGATACTTTCGCATGAATTTATCAAGGCTAAATACTTACTTACACATATATTTGGTTTGTGTGTTAAGATTATCTCCCTTTAATCTATACAGTTCTGTTATATAAGATCTGTGACATACCAATTTTGTCTTTAAAAGGTGTAAGTGTGGATCTCATTTGGAAAACAATTACCGTCATAATTAATGTACAGGTGAAATTTAGCCATTAGACATAAGATGAAATATTCTCATTTTCTTTTAAATAGAATAGCTAAATTCTGATAATGTGAAAGGGAAGTCAAAAGGTGATTTAGGTTAGGGAGCCTGGTCAGGTTTCTTTTCCGTTTTCCTTTTTATTTTAACAAAAGCTTTAATATAATAACAGGAAATATGGATATTTTGAAATCATTACAAGTTATGCTACAAATATATTAGATATCAGTTAAAGGTCCCATCGTTTGTAATCACAACATTTGGCAATCAAATCCACACAAAAAAAAGTAGTGAAAAAAATACATATTTCTTAAGAGAATTTATTTTTGTTTTTTCAGTCAACACATTGAAACTCTTCTGTGTTAAAGAGAAAGCATAATCCTCTGAGAATCGCTGCCTTAAGTCACAAAAACTTTCTTGGTGCAATCAACAAAATACTGTACAATACCTATAAAACTCAACACATTAAAACGTGTCTATGATCATCTAGACAACAAAGCTGACAACACACATCCTAACACACACAATAAACTTGTACCTTGAGCTGGGCAGTAGAATTCGTTGCTTTCTCCTTCTTCCTCTGAGATTTCGGTGACAGTTTAGAGGCTAGACTTGATCCCTTAGACTTTTTTTCACCTTTGGCATCCTGTTTTTCCATTTTCTTCAGAGCGGCTTCAAACTTTTTGGCTTCTTTTGCATTGAAGTCAGGATCATCTATGAAATGGTAGATCAAATTAACATCATCTTTACAAAACCTAGTCTTCCATAAAAAGCTTTGGTGAAAGGTTTTAACAGATAACAATAATATAATTGTATATGTCAGGGGAACAGAGATATTTCTAAAGGAGAAAGAAGGACTGGAGAGTAGGACAGAAAAAAACTGGCGAGACAGTGAAGATTCAGCCCCTGTTAATTACAAGGTAAATTATCTGACAGAATAAGATAAGTCTGAGCCTCAGTGTGCTGGTTCATCTTCAGGGCCACATGTACCAGATCTCTACAGTCAGGATCTTAAAGTAATAGTACAGATATTGCTTAATTCAGAAGGGCCCCTGATGGAAGTAGGAGTTGTCTGGTTCAAATGTTTGTAAAGAATATACAATGATCAACAGCTATGGAGGGATAACTCCTAGCAGTAACAATATTTTTGTTCTGTGTGAAAATTTTAAAATGCATCAAAGCTGTTAAGAGATTAAGATGGTGGAGCTGTGACAAGAAATCCTAACAGTATTGCTGTCATGGATGCCTACCATCATCATGACCTGTATCTTGACCGTTTGGAATCGTGCCATAATTGGTACCATTGCCTTGACCATTCTGTAGGGTATGCTGCTGCTGCTGTGACGAAGTGACCTCTTCCTTATTGTCAAGGTCAAGTGGATCGACACCGTCAGCCCGAGCGCGGTCATGTTCCTGAAACAGAGCAGCAGTGACCTAGTTAGAGGTCAGTGTGACAATTATCTTACTGTCAAGTTCATATGGTATAATATTTAAAAGCTACACACATCATTCCAATGCTGAAATTTCAAAATTCTAAACTAAAATACTTTAAGCAATAAGCTAAAACTGAACAAAAATTTGTGTATTCTATCAAATCACCTATTTTAATCTAAAAATAGCGTGTTTAATCTCAAATGTTCAGTATAAATCATGATATGAATTTTTCCAAGTTTGAAATGCTACTTTTTTCTATTCCTTGCAATAAAGTTAAAAAGATTAGATATTGAAAAAAACTTACAATATTAAAAAGAAAAGAATATGTGCAAGGGGTTACAAGCAGGGTTGTCTCCCCTGGGTAGTGTTTGCGTGATGAGGGTGGTGCACAGAAAAAGAGTCCAGTAAGCTGTTACCCTAGCGACACTTAGTTACCAGTTGTTCAGTTTATCTTTAAATTGCTACTTTTGATAAGTAATAATCATAAATTCTGTTTCCATGGTAATGAAAACCAAAGACTGCTATTAACTTTACACATACTTATATATAAAACATAAACGAATAAAAATCTCAGACCTAGAAGTCAATATATTGACAGACCAAGGTGTCAATACAGTTGGAAGAGTTCCAGTATTGGGTCCAGTATATGTACAACCACATCCAAGTACAAGACTGTACCAAATATACCTTGAACAATTTTCAACAACAACTCCAGGATGTTTACAATATAAACTTCACCAACAAAAATAGACAATACAATGTAAAGATAGTTTACAATTACCACTAGTGAAAATGTATGACACGAACAAATGACAATGGAAAACAGAAGAATGTGAAGATGAGAAAAGTGCAGATGAAAAAATGAATGCTGTGCATAAAACAATGGCAGATATATAACACTACATTCTGGTAAGGTACAGGTCAGATATAACACCACCTACTAGTAAGAACAGTACTACAGGTCAGATATAACACCACCTACTGGTAAGGAACAGTACTACAGGTCAGATATAACACCACTTACTGGTAAGGTACAGTACTACAGGTCAGATATAACACCACCTACTGGTAAGGTACAGTACTACAGGTCAGATATAACACCACCTACTGGTAAGGTACAGTACTACAGGTCAGATATAACACCACCTACTGGTAAGGTACAGTACTACAGGTCAGATATAACACCACCTACTGGTAAGGTGGAGTACTACAGGTCAGATATAACACCACCTACTGGTAAGGTACAGTACTACAGGTCAGATATAACACCACCTACTGGTAAGGTGGAGTACTACAGGTCAGATATAACACCACCTACTGGTAAGGTACAGTACTACAGGTCAGATATAACACCACCTACTGGTAAGGTGGAGTACTACAGGTCAGATATAACACCACCTACTGGTAAGGTACAGTACTACAGGTCAGATATAACACCACCTACTGGTAAGGTGGAGTACTACAGGTCAGATATAACACCACCTACTGGTAAGGTGGAGTACTACAGGTCAGATATAACACCACCTACTGGTAAGGTACAGTACTACAGGTCAGATATAACACCACTTACTGGTAAGGTACAGTACTACAGGTCAGATATAACACCACCTACTGGTAAGGTGGAGTACTACAGGTCAGATATAACACCACCTACTGGTAAGGTGGAGTACTACAGGTCAGATATAACACCACCTACTGGTAAGGTACAGTACTACAGGTCAGATATAACACCACCTACTGGTAAGGAACAGTACTACAGGTCAGATATAACACCACCTACTGGTAAGGAACAGTACTACAGGTCAGATATAACACCACCTACTGGTAAGGTACAGTACTACAGGTCAGTTATAACACCACCTACTGGTAAGGTACAGTACTACAGGTCAGATATAACACCACCTACTGGTAAGGTACAGTACTACAGGTCAGATATAACACCACCTACTGGTAAGGTGGAGTACTACAGGTCAGTTATAACACCACCTATTGGTAAGGTACAGTACTACAGGTCAGATATAACACCACCTACTGGTAAGATGGAGTACTACAGGTCAGATATAACACCACCTATTGGTAAGGTACAGTACTACAGGTCAGATATAACACCACCTACTGGTAAGGTGGAGTACTACAGGTCAGATATAACACCACCTACTGGTAAGGTGGAGTACTACAGGTCAGTTATAACACCACCTACTGGTAAGGAACAGTACTACAGGTAAGATATAACACCACCTACTGGTAAGGTACAGTACTACAGGTCAGATATAACACCACCTACTGGTGGTACTCTCGTTTCCAAGCAAGGCAAAAACTAAAAAGTCAGCCTCTCCTTAGTAACCTGTATGGGAGCATCTCAGAAGCTTTCTAAAATGTTACTTTGCCGTATTTTTTTTAAAACTCAACAAAAAAGCTTTTTAACTTGCATTGTCAGCTTTAAGTATAACTGTTTGTACATGTATGAAATTATCTAAAAGCAGACGAGAAGTTAGTAGGAGATGAAAAATTACTTCCCAGTACGTTTTAAACAGATAGATTCTCAGTACGTTTTAAACAGATATATCCTCAGTACGTTTAAAACAGATAGATTCTCAGTACGTTTAAAACAGATAGATTCTCAGTACATTTAAAACAGATAGATCCTCAGTACGTTTAAAACAGATAGATTCTCAGGACGTTTAAAACAGATAGATACTCAGGACATTTAAAACAGATAGATTCTCAGTACATTTAAAACAGATAGATACTCAGTCCATGACAAATAGATAGGGCTTTTTGTTCTTGCTTCTAACTATTATTCTGGAACAAATTTAATGACAGGTGCAAAAAAAAAAATATATGCAATATGGTAAATCAAACGCTTGTCACTTTGACCACCAAATATGTTTCAATAACCAATCACATTTGTTGAATATCTGACAACCAATCATAACTGAGGAGACTACCAGCCAATCACAGATATATTTGGACAGAAGACTTGATGCTCCACTTTCATCTTCAAGTAGCTGTTACGAAACTTTTAGGAATATTTTCCAAGGTTCTGTTTTTGACGGCGACTAAGGCTGCACCATGAAATCAGTTGAACAAGTTTAAAATGACATTCAAGCAATATGGAATGCAGTTACACAAATATAAGTTTCAACCATGACTGAAATCTGGCAGGAAAAATAGCAAATTACATTTTTAAAACAGCAATAATGATATTTAATTATTACAATATGTAAACAGCAGATACAGAAAACTTTGTGCACTCGTTCTTATTGAAAGTATCATATATCTAATTTGTCGGGTATTTTTCGTGGAAAGAGAAGTAGACCAGAAAAGCATGATTACAATATCCCTACTAATCCTGATAGATAAGGATTATAAATTCAACTTGATGTGTATCTGTAAATAACACTTTGCAGCCCCAGATTTAGGCTATGTAAGTACCACTGTGTCAGTATTTGATAAGTAATGTATCCCTAACAGAGGCCAGTAAGGTACCACTGTGTCAGTATTTGATATAACAGACCCTAGTACGGTACCACTGTGTCAGTATTTGATATAACAGACCCTAGTACGGTACCACTGTGTCAGTATTTGATAAGTAGTGTATCCCTAACAGTGGCCAGTAAGGTACCACTGTGTCAGTATTTGATAAGTAATGTATCCCTAACAGTGGCCAGTAAGGTACCACTGTGTCAGTATTTGATAAACAATATATCCCTAACAGAGGCCAGTAAGGTACCACTGTGTCAGTATTTGATAAGTAATGTATCCCTAACAGAGGCCAGTAAGGTACCACTGTGTCAGTATTTGATAAGTAATGTATCCCTAACAGTGGCCAGTAAGGTACCACTGTGTCAGTATTTGATAAGTAATATATCCCTAACAGTGGCCAGTAAGGTACCACTGTGTCAGTATTTGATAAGTAATGTATCCCTAACAGAGGCCAGTAAGGTACCACTGTGTCAGTATTTGATAAGTAATGTATCCCTTATAGACCCTAGTAAGGTACCACTGTGTCAGTATTTGATAAGTAATGTATCCCTAACAGAGGCCAGTAAGGTACCACTGTGTCAGTATTTGATAAACAATGTATCCCTAACAGAGGCCAGTAAGGTACCACTGTGTCAGTATGTGATAAGTAATGTATCCCTAACAGAGGCCAGTAAGGTACCACTGTGTCAGTATTTGATAAGTA
Source organism: Mimachlamys varia (assembly GCA_947623455.1). Taxonomy (NCBI): domain Eukaryota; kingdom Metazoa; phylum Mollusca; class Bivalvia; order Pectinida; family Pectinidae; genus Mimachlamys; species Mimachlamys varia. Next base: position 46,905,189 of record OX392530.1, on the reverse strand, counting down.
ATGTATCCCTAACAGTGGCCAGTAAGGTACCACTGTGTCAGTATTTGATAAGTAATGTATCCCTAACAGTGGCCAGTAAGGTACCACTGTGTCAGTATTTGATAAGTAATGTATCCCTAACAGTGGCCAGTAAGGTACCACTGTGTCAGTATTTGATAAGTAATGTATCCCTAACAGTGGCCAGTAAGGTACCACTGTGTCAGTATTTGATAAGTAATGTATCCCTAACAGAGGCCAGTAAGGTACCACTGTGTCAGTATTTGATAAGTAATGTATCCCTAACAGAGGCCAGTACGGTACCACTGTGTCAGTATTTGATAAGTAATGTATCCCTAAAAGAGGCCAGTAAGGTACCACTGTGTCAGTATTTGATAAGTAATGTGTCCCTAACAGAGGCCAGTAAGGTACCACTGTGTCAGTATTTGATAAGTAATGTATCCCTAACAGACCCCAGTAAGGTACCACTGTGTCAGTGTTTGATAAGTAATGTATCCCTAAAAGAGGCCAGTAAGGTACCACTGTGTCAGTATTTGATAAGTAATGTGTCCCTAACAGAGGCCAGTAAGGTACCACTGTGTCAGTGTTTGATAAGTAATGTATCCCTAAAAGAGGCCAGTAAGGTACCACTGTGTCAGTATTTGATAAGTAATGTGTCCCTAACAGAGGCCAGTAAGGTACCACTGTGTCAGTATTTGATAAGTAATGTATCCCTAACAGACCCCAGTAAGGTACCACTGTGTCAGTATTTGATAAGTAATGTATCCCTAACAGACCCCAGTACGGTACCACTGTGTCAGTGTTTGATAAGTAATGTATCCCTAACAGAGGCCAGTACGGTACCACTGTGTCAGTATTTGATAAGTAATGTATCCCTAACAGAGGCTAGTAAGGTACCACTGTGTCAGTATTTGATAAGTAACGTATCCCTAACAGACCCCAGTACGGTACCACTGTGTCAGTACTTGATAAGTAATGTATCCATAACAGAGGCCAGTAAGGTACCACTGTGTCAGTATTTGATAAACAATGTATCCCTAACAGTGGCCAGTAAGGTACCACTGTGTCAGTATTTGATAAGTAATGTATACCTAACAGAGGCCAGTAAGGTACCACTGTGTCAGTATTTGATAAGTAATGTATCCCTAACAGAGGCTAGTAAGGTACCACTGTGTCAGTATTTGATAAACAATGTATCCCTAACAGAGGCCAGTAAGGTACCACCGTGTCAGTATTTGATAAGTAATGTATCCCTAACAGAGGCCAGTAAGGTACCACCGTGTCAGTATTTGATAAGTTATGTATCCCTAACAGAGGCCAGTAAGGTACCACTGTGTCAGTATTTGATAAGTAATGTATCCCTAACAGAGGCCAGTAAGGTACCACTGTGTCAGTATTTGATAAGTAATGTATCCCTAACAGAGGCCAGTACGGTACCACTGTGTCAGTACTTGATAAGTAATGTATCCCTAACAGAGGCTAGTACAGTACCACTGTGTCAGTATTTGATAAGTAATGTATCCCTAACAGAGGCTAGTACGGTACCACTGTGTCAGTATTTGATAAGTAATGTATCCCTAACAGAGGCCAGTACGTTACCACTGTGTCAGTATTTGATAAGTAATGTATCCCTAACAGACCCCAGTACGGTACCACTGTGTCAGTATTTGATAAGTAATGTATCCCTAACAGTGGCCAGTAAGGTACCACTGTGTCAGTATTTGATAAGTAATGTATCCCTAACAGAGGCCAGTACGGTACCACTGTGTCAGTATTTGATAAGTAATGTATCCCTAACAGACCCCAGTACGGTACCACTGTGTCAGTATTTGATAAGTAATGTATCCCTAACAGACCCCAGTACGGTACCACTGTGTCAGTATTTGATAAGTAATGTATCCCTAACAGAGGCCAGTAAGGTACCACTGTGTCAGTATTTGATAAGTAATGTATCCCTAACAGAGGCCAGTACGGTACCACTGTGTCAGTATTTGATAAGTAATGTATCCCTAAAAGAGGCCAGTAAGGTACCACTGTGTCAGTATTTGATAAGTAATGTATCCCTAAAAGAGGCCAGTAAGGTACCACTGTGTCAGTATTTGATAAGTAATGTATCCCTAAAAGAGGCCAGTAAGGTACCACTGTGTCAGTATTTGATAAACAATGTATCCCTAACAGAGGCCAGTAAGGTACCACTGTGTCAGTATTTGATAAGCAATGTATCCCTAACAGAGGCCAGTAAGGTACCACTGTGTCAGTATTTGATAAGTAATGTATCCCTAACAGTGGCCAGTAAGGTACCACTGTGTCAGTATTTGATAAGTAATGTATCCCTAACAGACCCAAGTAAGGTACCACTGTGTCAGTATTTGATAAGTAATGTATCCCTAACAGACCCCAGTAAGGTACCACTGTGTCAGTATTTGATAAGTAATGTATCCCTAACAGACCCCAGTACGGTACCACTGTGTCAGTATTTGATAAACAATGTATCCCTAACAGAGGCCAGTAAGGTACCACTGTGTCAGTATTTGATAAGTAATGTAACCCTAACAGACCCCAGTACGGTACCACTGTGTCAGTATTTGATAAACAATGTATCCCTAACAGACCCCAGTACGGTACCACTGTGTCAGTATTTGATATAACAGACCCCAGTACGGTACCACTGTGTCAGTATTTGATAAGTAATGTATCCCTAACAGAGGCCAGTAAGGTACCACTGTGTCAGTATTTGATAAACAATGTATCCCTAACAGAGGCCAGTAAGGTACCACTGTGTCAGTATTTGATAAGTAATGTAACCCTAACAGACCCCAGTACGGTACCACTGTGTCAGTATTTGATAAACAATGTATCCCTAACAGACCCCAGTACGGTACCACTGTGTCAGTATTTGATATAACAGACCCCAGTACGGTACCACTGTGTCAGTATTTGATAAGTAATGTATCCCTAACAGAGGCCAGTACGGTACCACTGTGTCAGTATTTGATAAACAATGTATCCCTAACAGAGGCTAGTACGGTACCACTGTGTCAGTATTTGATAAGTAATGTATCCCTAACAGAGGCCAGTAAGGTACCACTGTGTCAGTATTTGATAAGTAATGTATCCCTAACAGAGGCCAGTAAGGTACCACTGTGTCAGTATTTGATAAGTAATGTATCCCTAACAGACCCCAGTAAGGTACCACTGTGTCAGTATTTGATAAGTAATGTATCCCTAACAGAGGCTAGTACGGTACCACTGTGTCAGTATTTGATAAGTAATGTATCCCTAACAGAGGCCAGTAAGGTACCACTGTGTCAGTATTTGATAAGTAATGTATCCCTAACAGAGGCCAGTAAGGTACCACTGTGTCAGTATTCGATAAGTAATGTATCCCTAACAGAGGCCAGTACGGTACCACTGTGTCAGTATTTGATAAGTAATGTATCCCTAACAGAGACTAGTACGGTACCACTGTGTCAGTATTTGATAAGTAATGTATCCCTAACAGAGGCTAGTAAGGTACCACTGTGTCAGTATTTGATAAGTAATGTATCCCTAACAGAGGCTAGTAAGGTACCACTGTGTCAGTATTTGATAAGTAATGTATCCCTAACAGAGGCTAGTACGGTACCACTGTGTCAGTATTTGATAAGTAATGTATCCCTAACAGAGGCTAGTACGGTACCACTGTGTCAGTATTTGATAAACAATGTATCCCTAACAGAGGCTAGTAAGGTACCACTGTGTCAGTATTTGATAAGTAATGTATCCCTAACAGAGGCCAGTAAGGTACCACTGTGTCAGTATTTGATAAGTAATGTATCCCTAACAGTGGCCAGTAAGGTACCACTGTGTCAGGATTTGATAAGTAATGTATCCCTAACAGAGGCCAGTAAGGTACCACTGTGTCAGTATTTGATAAGTAATGTATCCCTAACAGAGGCCAGTACGGTACCACTGTGTCAGTATTTGATAAGTAATGTATCCCTAACAGACCCCAGTACGGTACCACTGTGTCAGTATTTGATAAGTAATGTATCCCTAACAGTGGCCAGTAAGGTACCACTGTGTCAGTATTTGATAAGTAATGTATCCCTAACAGAGGCCAGTAAGGTACCACTGTGTCAGTATTTGATAAGTAATGTATCCCTAACAGACCCCAGTACGGTACCACTGTGTCAGTATTTGATAAGTAATGTATCCCTAACAGAGGCCAGTAAGGTACCACTGTGTCAGTATTTGATAAGTAATGTATCCCTAACAGAGGCCAGTAAGGTACCACTGACATGCCCCATTCGTGTCATGCTGTAAGACCCATGCACGGTAGTGGGAGACCCAGAACGGGTTTGTTGGTGGGGTCACTCCAAGATGTTTGTCAGTAAAGGGGTACCAAGGCCGAGTGTGTGGCCACCTTACTACCGTGCTTTACAAGTATTATAATTAATGCAAGTGACATTGAATTTTCTTGTACAAGTATACAATTTTGATACAGATATGAATTAATACAGTACATGTGATATAATAGATATGAAGATATGTGATATAAGTTTAATGTATCATGCCTCGCAGTTAATGTATGTGGAAAAGAATGATCTTTTGTATACGAGAAAGTATTTTGTGATATTGTTTCGATACCATGCCCGATAGTAAAAGCATGTGAAATAGAACTCTCTCTCTCAAAAAGGAGAAAGTTTTTAAAACAAATATGAAAAATTGTGAAAATATTTTTTAAATGTGATTTATAATGATATAATGATACAGAATCTTCGCTGGATTTTAACCTCAAATTGTTCGTAATACTGATCCTTGACGATCTTTACTTCCACTCTGTCATCCTCTTCATCCTGAAGTCACATGATACTGTCACATGATATATCACATTGCTTGTATGTTCTTGTTAACATTCCCAAATTGGACAATAACCTTTGACCTTGAGTAATCTTTTGAAAGAACTAACAACAGAAGTATGAGTATAGAATGTTTATATATACTAGATAGAACAAAAAAACCTACACAATTCATTGTAAAATGTATTTCCTGACTCGGGGTAAATTTGGAGTAAGAAATTTTGACTTGGCTTCACATTCAGGCCCAGTAAAACTTGATGCCTTTTCACCTAAATTTAAACTTTAATTAGAACAACTGGACTTGTATAAGACAGAAAATCATTAGCCTTTACCACTGGTGTAAAAAAAGATTGTATGGCTACAAGTGTAAAGATAAATGGACCATACATAAGACTAGTGGTGTAGGTTAAAACAAACTCCCCATGGCACAATATCTCTGACTACAAAATATGTAATTGAAAGTCAGTCTGTCAAAAAGGATACTAAGTTTTGGTTATAACCTGGCTCTACTTCAGAGACAAGAACCAATTTTCAAAAGTTTGTTTGGAAAATAAACCAAATAACTTATATTCTACTGAAATAAGATAAAGTTTATTTATTGGTTTCCAAATTTTCCATTCATCAGTTTCGTCTTGTGAACAAAATAGAGTTCTGGTGAACACCCACATGCATGCACATTTCTTACACAATAGATATTTACAAATTTGAAATAAAACATAAAATTATAAAACAATATCTATGAATTAATTTGCAAAAAAAAAAAAAAAATCATATAAATAACATAAGAGTAGAGTTGTTAGGACCTAGGGGCCGAGTGCCTTAGCAGGCGCTCATATTAGGGCAGAAATTTTGCAAAAAGGCACAAATCAGATTACAAATAGAAAATAAGAAATCTGAGAAATTGTAAAAAAAAAATTTATAGCTGGAATTTTAGGGTGAAATATTGAAAAAAAAGAGAATATATATGACTTTGGAGAAGTAGGATGCATGTCATGACAAATATTTATAAAGTAGTAGCGAACAAACTGAGAGACAGAAGTCCAAAGTATTGTAAAAAATAGGAACCATGGTAACCGTCACCGTGGTGATTTGTTAGGCTTTACCTGATTGGTTGATGATGCTGGATCCTGTAGCGATAGAGGCAGGTTGTGATAAAATGACCCAAAAATAAATCTCAAAGCAACAGAAGTAAACAAGTTGTTTATAATAAGTGCTGACATCTTGTAAAACTCTATTGTCTGTGTTATTCCATGATAAAAAAAATATATTGTTAATTAAAATACATATATCAGATAAATATTGAATGAATGTAAGAGTTGATCCCCTTCAGAATCTGTGGGAAGGCATTGTTCTGGAAACATTGAAAGCTAGCAGTAAAAACAAGGGGGGAAAAATTAGGAAACCGTAACATAAAACCTATTAAAATCATTCAGCATTAATTTCTGTTGCTTTGGACTGAAAATTGAAAAATAAATAACTGGTTCAACAAAGTTTATGGTTTAGGACAAAAGACAGACATTTCACTGTGGCAAGACTTCAAAACTCTCAAATAGGCTTAACTGTCTTTAGCAGACTGGCAAGTAGTGGCAAAATTCAGTATTTTCTGTAACCATAGAAACGGAATTTCATCTGTGTAGATTGTAGTGTCAAAAAAATCTATCCATCGATGAGAAAAATACCACTACTATTTGAAGGCTTTGCAGGATTGCTATTTTTATCAATCAAGTTCATTTTGATCACTTTAATGAATTGTTTAACAGTCTCGGTCACTGGAAAGCTTGCAGTATGTATAAGTAGACAAAAAGTACCACTAACAATGAGTTGCTTTCTTCTTTACAGATATTTGCAATTAATGAACATTTTTTTTACAACACCCTTTCCTGAGTTCCAATAGTGATAACTATGCCTTTGAATATATCAGTTGAATGTTTTCAGCCTAGAACTAATTGATGACAGGCCAAGCAGCCTGTAGAATATGTACTATATAACATCTAAAACAACACTTTCAAAATTCCTCATTTTTCTTCCTGAGGTAATATCATTACTCAAAAGATGACTTTTTGGAGAGAATTGACATACACATTTCTTAAGCTTGAACAACTTGTATAAGACAAGGTAGGATATCAGACATGGTAGGATACAAAGTTATTTTCTGCAGAGCGACCCTATGCTTTCATTGTAAGGAGATGAGCTACTTCATAACTGCTACTTGTGGTGTGTTACCTTATAAAATCCCTTTAAGGGTATATGCTACCTTATAAGGTAAACCTTTAACTTGTGTAACAGCTACAGTTGTAACTAATGCTATCTAACTATTTAATGTATCCAATCTTTAAGTGCATTTTTTTTATAGAGTTAAAGTCTCAGAAAGCTTATACACTTAAATGACAAACTAGAAATTGTGTAGTTCACAAATCGCGTGAAACAATTTTTCATGTGATTAATTTTGAAGTTCTCTGTAACAATGATCATGGTGATTTCACCTGTACCTATGTTTTATCATATACTTTAACAGACGGACGGACAGATGGACAGACGGATGGACAGATGGACAGACGCCATGCCACAGTAATATTTACTAGGACTTCTATACATATGAATCAAATAAAAAACAGGCCATACATGATCAACCTTGAGAAGATAAAACATCAAACAGAAGTTCACAGCCAGCCCACAATATCAAGTAAAGGTCGGAGGTCATAGTCATTATGGGATTACTATTGTGGTGATAAGCGGTGAGATATACCAACGATGTACAAAAAGCCAAACACAGAATATCACTTTAACAGGTCAAGGTTACTGTAGTATCCCTAAGAATCACTATATTGGATAGACCCCCTGGTAACATTATAGTAGAATTTCCCATTTAAACATTTCAAACTAAGATAGGACATCCCTGGAAGTTTGATGACCCCAGTCTTACCATATAAGGACAAGCCTTACTAAATACATGTTCTATTAAGTTCTATTAAGATCTTCCCTTCTTCTTTGCCCCCCCCCCCCCCCCCCTCCTCCCTACCAGCAGGCAGGGATATGAACCCTCAACTCAAAGCATTTTGTACCAAAATCTACTTTACTGGTCCTAAAGGAAGGTTCCTAACCTTATCTGTTCTTTCATAGTCTCCCCTGCAGACCTATTTGGGGGGAGGGGGGGGGGCCAGAGCCTTGGGGTATGGTGTAACTACCTAAATTCTTGTTCTATGTAGATTTCCCCTATTTAGACCCTTTGGGCAGGGATATAAGTGTCCCCTTTAGAACGCTGGGGGCAAGGATGTGGTTGCCTAAATTTTTGTTCTATGTAAGTGTCCCCTTTGTAGACCCTTTGGGCAGGGATATAAGTGTCCCCTTTAGAACGCTGGGGGCAAGGATGTGGTTGCCTAAATTTTTGTTCAATGTAAGTGTCCCCTTTGTAGACCCTTGGGGGCAGGGATATATGTTTCCCCTACAGAACCTTCGGGCAGGGATGGGTTATCTTACCATGATCAAAGTGTCTACAGAAGCAAAATATTAGCTCCACCAGTCCAGACTCTCAAGGTCAAGGTCATCATCATCCTCAAGGATACTTTCTCTCACAGAGACCTCCTGAGGGCAGGAGTCGTGAGATGGTTCTTTGTCTGAATAGCTATTCTATGTAAGTCCACCATACAGACCAATGGAGGCACGGACAGTTCACTAAAGATCTGCATTATTCCAAGCCTCCCATACAGAGCCTTGGGGTAGGCTGTAACTACCTCAAGTCTTGTTCTATGTAAGTTTCCCCTATTTAGACCCTTGGGGGCAGGGATATAAGTTTCCCCTACAGAACCCTGAGGGCAGAGTGTGGCTACCTAAAGTCTTGTTCAATGTAAGTGTCCCCTATTTAGACCCTTGGGGGCAGGGATATAATTTTCCCCTACAGAACCCTGGGGGCAGGGTGTGGCTACCTAAATTCTTGTTCTATGTAAGTGTCCCCTTTGTAGACCCTTTGGGCAGGGATATAAGTGTCCCCTTTAGAACGCTGGGGGCAAGGATGTGGTTGCCTAAATTTTTGTTCAATGTAAGTGTCCCCTTTGTAGACCCTTGGGGGTAGGGATATAAGTTTCCCCTACAGAACCTTTGGGCAGGGATGGGTTATCTTACCATGATCAAAGTGTCTACAGAAGCAAAATATTTGCTCCACCAGTCCAGACTCTCAAGGTCAAGGTCATCATCATCCTCAGCCGAGCTCTTCTTCCTTTTTTTGTTCTCTGCTGTTTTCTTTTCCTTCTTTTCTGCAGCCTGAACAATATGAAATGAGAATGAAATTACAGTGAGTAGGACCTCCCTCGAACTTAGACCATCAAAATTGACTCACAGGAAAACTGTGTTCCCATACTTTGGTAAATACAAATGATATTCGTTCACAGGATTAAGAGATGTCCCATAAACAAAAATTATACTACAGATGGTCAGACAGATGATCAGATAAAAGGCCAAACAGACAGACAGATCAATTGGTGCAACACTTAACCTATGCCCTCACCCTAGTGGTTGAATCACTGGACAGAAATATAGCCCACATGCTAGAACAATTGACTCCAAGACTGATGTGACCTCAGATTTCTTTAGTTTTATTTACACATTTTGTTTTTAGAATTAGAAAACAGATTTACCGTATCTATATTAACATGGGGCGGCTCCTTGTGAACCAACGGTAGGCGTTCGTCAATCGTCACGGCAACATCATCTGCCTTCACAGACACATGTCCGTCACTAATAATCTTGGGCGCATCTGGGTCTTTTCCTGTAAAATAATAGCAATGTTTTATTTGTTAGAAAAATCAAATTTAAGGTAAATCACCCAACAGTTTCTATGACGACCAAATGAAACAATCAATAAGTCAAAATTTTCTGGTGGTTCAAAAAAATCACGACAGAATTACCTGATCAGGACAAAAATAAACAAACCTGATACAGGTACAATTGTATAAAGTGTATATTGGTAATCATTCACCAAGTCCAACACTTGTCCTTAACTTATGAAATTGATATTCACTCAGTGTCATTTTACTGTATTTATCCAGCAATAAGCCCATGCCTGGTAATAATCACAGAATTTTCTGTGAGATTATTAGAGAGAATCTAATATGAAATTAAGAACATTATGGAAAAGTTCATGAAGCTGACAAAATGATTTGATGACAGACACTTAAGATTAAAATCAAGACTGATTAACATTAAGAAAAAGAAATTATGGATTAAAATTCAAATAAACATTCAAATTAACAAAGAAATAAACAAAATTCTGGGGTATGTTAAAATTGATAATAATGTTTCAAGAATAGAAAGTAACAAAACTGTTAATGATGACAAGAAAATATGAAGAAAATGAAATAATGAAAGAAAAAATAATGTTTCATATCATTTCTTATACTTGCAGAATACATTTTCCAAAATTAAAATAAAAGAATTTCAATAGTTCATAATGCATAAAAGTACATCAACAGTTATATACTTATGGGAGTTTGGATTACACATGGGGAGTATTATATTTGCATTTCATTGATACATCAGAGAAATATACAAGGGATCATGCAGTTCTTGACTATAAAACATTTCATAAATGCTACAAAAAGGCTAAGTATATTAAACTAATTTACCTTTTTTTGATAATTGTAATCTAAGGCTGGAGTGAAGATTCTCTATGCAGAAACTAAACTATCTTATAATTAGCATTTCCTAAATCCACTAGACACTACTTAAGCTTTGAGGCAGTTTCTAAGTTTTACTCCATAGCAGCTGGAGCCTAAAGCATTACAGGTTTATAATCCTGGTCATAGCACAAAATCTCTCCAACAAATTATCTTCTAAAATATCAACAATAGTTGTTTTTGGCATAGATTGAAGCAATATGCTAATAGCTTTGTGGACTAATAAACGCTCTATGCTTTTGGCATAGATTGAAGCAATGCTAATAGCGAAGTTCTATAACCTGTAGGTTTTTTTCTGGAGAGTTTTATAACAGTTTACAATGAATGACAACATCACACATTTACTTTTGCTATCCCACTTTACAACCTCATATAAAAATTCAATGGATAAAATTTATGACAACAATTTGGTAACTGCCTCATGCATGCTTTCCTTTCTGATCACAAAATTTTTAATTCAAGAAGCCAAAAACATGTGATACTATTGAATATAATATAGGATAAAATTACATAAGGAAAGAAAATAATCCATGGGTTCAAATTGATGAAACCAATAGCAGTAATAGAATAATATACATGTATTTATAAAAGTCATATCAAGCAATACAGTAGCTATCAAATATGAAATTACAAATATTTTGATAAAAAAGTACTACAGAATCATATTAGGGGTATATGTATAAATATCATTAGGGAAGACATGATGGTCTGTCTTTCCTAACCCAACTCTGGGAACCTCTGACTAATCCCACCATTGGGTGGCGAGACAGACCATGTGTCACTATGGTAGACTATTTATGGCCATGCATGTCCTACCTGACACAGGACCTTCGTGCTCTATAGTAAAAACGGAGATACTGTTAACACCTGGGCCTTATAACAGATAGAGCAAAAAACAGACTAAACAGACATCACTAACTGACAGTCTGGTCAACAGATACAAGATCAGGGCTAACAGATTTGAAAAGAGAGCTAGAAAAGTCTGAGGATGGTTTGAGATCTCAAAACTGAATACATTTTCAGAGTCACAGTGCCACAAATATACTCTCAGGGCCTGAGGAGAAATAAACACAATCAGAGCCCACATGGAGAGGGCCTGGAGAGCCATAACCATGATCAGGGCCTGGTGAGCCATAACCACGATCAGGACCTCCCATACCAAAAAAAGGTACAAAAAGTCATAACTTTTTTGTACCTTTTTAGTGCTTTTTTTGTACTTTTTAAAAAAGTTACAAAACAGTTATGACTTTTTTGTACCTTATTCAAAACTTGTAATTTACTAGTATAACTTTTTTGTACCTTTTCTGGACTTTGAAATTATCAAGTATACCTTTTTTGTACCTTTCTGGACTTTGAAATTATTAGGTATACCTTTTTTGTACCTTTTCTGGACTTTGAAATTATTAGGTATACCTTTTTTGTACCTTTTCTGGACTTTGAAAATATTAGGTATACCTTTTTTGTACCTTTTCTGGACTTAGAATTTTTTCTGGACTTTGATATTATTAGGTATACCTTTTTTATACCTTTTCTGGACTTTGAAAATATTAGGTATACCTTTTTTGTACCTTTTCTGGACTTAGAATTTTTTCTGGACTTTGATATTATTAGGTATACCTTTTTTATACCTTTTCTGGACTTTGAAATTATCAGGTATACCTTTTTTGTACCTTTTCTGGACTTATAAAAATATTGAACACCTCTTAAAAGACTGGTCTTCAAAAATACTGACTTTGATTATTTTATGTTTAATGTTTTTGTACCATTATTTTGATTATCAATGTCAGAAAAAAAAATCATACAATAACATTTAAATAAAAATTCAACCATCAATTTACTAAATTTATCAGTTTCCAAAATGAGTGTCCTGTGGAGTTTCATCAATAAAATTAATAACTCGCATCCATGGCCACTTTGGTCTTTGGTAAAAGGGAGGTAACTCTTACATAGTCTACAAATACCTTCCCTTCCACCATTGATATGCAATAACCTTAGCATCTTTTCAAACTCTGTTACCCAAAGTAGCACTTTCTAAATTTGACCCCTACCAAAACCAGGGGTAGATTTTTCAGATGTTTTCTCAAAACAATTAAGAGAAAGTGTTCACAGTATGCTGCTGATGAAATATCATCACTGCATGTCTTCTGGTAATGAAGAAATAGCCATTTAAACGTTTGAAGTTTAATGACCCCTGTGACCCTGAAAGTAGGTCAAGGTCATTCATATTTTTAAACCTGATGATTCATGACCTTAACATTTGATGTGTGAAATATCAAGGCTCTAGGCTTTACAGAACTGGAGCAGAAGTTTGTCAAAGTTTGCCACCCAAAACAGCACTTTTCAACTTTGACCCCTACAGAAAACTGGAAGTTGACATTTTAGAGAAAAATGTTCCCTGACAAATGTTATTTATTTATTATTCCACATAATTAACATATCCAAAAATTAATTCTGAACATTCAGCTGTTAATGAGATATGGCATTTAGGGTTAAAACCAGAAAAGGTGTCATGGTGGCCATTTTGCTTTTTTTGATGAATTTAGGACCGTATCATCAGCTGACGGGGGCAACTTCAAGATAATATTTTGATATCAAGTTAACAAAATGGAAGCTTTAAGAACAAGTATTATGAAACAAGAACAAGTATTATGAAACATTATCAAAATGCAAAATGTCAGCCCATAGCATATATATATATTGGGGAATTTTCAAAATGGCCTACTTCCTTAACGAGAAATGCTACTGAAAAAACAGAAGGTATCAATATCGTCGGAATGACGTGCTGTAAAAGGATTTTTCAACAATGGCAAAAAATGAAAAATTCTAAAAATAGATTAACTTTGACCTCTGGTGAGCTTTTTTACTGGACATATGTTGTAATAACTTGTAAAAGTTTTCCCCTGATGTATTTTACAGAAATATGCCTTTTGAAAAAGCTACAAGTTTAACAGTTTTTTAGTTATAACCACTTACACATTTTGAGGTATGACATCATGGCGGCCATATTGAATTTCAGACCAACACAAAATTAACACCCTTTACATAATTAGTCAGGAATGTTTAAGGATTTCTTCAGGTACATTTGAGCTAAATGGTGGAATTTGAGGAGAAGTTTGAAATGCGAGACTTTTTTTTTAACGGGAAGATCTATAGAATATATAGGGACATTTTCAAAATGGCGTTCAACCTTTAATGTAGTGCTTAAAAAAATGAAGACATCTCTTTTATGGGGATGATATTGTCCATTGCCCTAAAGAATAATTTTTAAGGAAAAAAAAAAGAAAACTAAATCCCCCCCCCCCCCCCCCCGCCCCATTTTTTTTAAATTTTTGACCCAACAGCAAGCTTTATTACTTGAAATAATTTGTATTCACATGACATGAATAGGAAGAAATTAGATATTATCTTATAGTTTATCTACAAAAAAATATATTACACGTACTCTGTACAATCAATATTTTTTGAGATATGGCTTTTTTGAGGTTTTTTGCAAATTATTTACTTCTATTAGAATATGAGAAATGGAAAAGATGTTGCATGTTTTGCATGAATAGTACTCAATAATCTGTATAAGGTCAATTTACTGGTATAAACTACTCCCACAGTCTTCAAATAAACAGAACCAAAATGAACAGTGATTACAATTACCTGTATATTACAAGGTACTAGCCTTACCTGTATAAACTACTCCCACAGTCCTGTGATTAACAGAACTTGGGCCAGGTAACAATTAATAATTGGATAATTACCTGTACCTAACAGGTAGACTCAAGTTTACCTGTACGAACTACCTCCAAAACAGAACCCATGGCCAGTTCACAATGATAATTGGATTATAACAGGTAATTAGCAGGTAAATCCTAACCTGTAGATATAACACAGGTGTACTGGACACTGTATGGACAAACCCCATTCAGCAATAAATTGATAATTACTCCCATTGAATTTATCTGGTAGTTCTACATGAACATGGAGAAAAGCTGACCAGGTGTATGCATTTTGAATAAACAAATAAAAAAATTCTAGCTGTTTTTAACAACTGTTGTGGAATTTTTCTTTGGAAAAGACTGATATTGGCTTGTAAATGCTGCAATTAAGGCTGTTTAATTAATGTGATTGTGTATATATGTGTGGCATTGACAATAAATTATTTGAAATTAAATTTAATTTAATTTAAAAAAAAATAAATAAAAATCACCAGTATATCCATAAAGGCCTAAGTATAGATTTCAATAATTTTTTCCCTATTGAAAAAAAAAAACAAGAGGCCCAATGGGCCTGCATCGCTCACCTGGTATCAATCTCTGACTTATATTATAGTGTAACCCTAAAGTTCCCTAAAATCTTTTAATGTAAGACATTTAGAAGAACATCTTAAGATTTAAACATATTTTACCCCAGTGACCTTATAAGAAAACATCATTTTCATTTTCAAATTTTGTTTGGCTTCATCCCAGGACGCTACCAGCCAAATATCATGTCTCTAGGCAAATCAAGATCAAGGTCATTTCTTTTTGCAAACTTTGTCAGGCTTCATCCAAGGAACCTTTCAGCCAAATATCATGCTTCTAAACGTTTTAAAAGATTTGACCCCTGTGACATTGAATATAGGTCAAGGTCATTTCTTTTCACAAACTTTGTCGGGCTTCATCCAAGGAACCTTTCAGCCAAATATCATGCTTCTAGGGCTTTTGGTATTTCAGAAAAAGTCGTTTAAAGGTTTTAACAGATTTGACCCCTGTGACCTTGAATAAAGGTCAAGGTCATTTCTTTTCGCAAACTTTGTCAGGCTTCATCCAAGGAACCTTTCAGCCAAATATCATGCTTCTAGGGCTTTTGGTATTTCAGAAGAAGTCGTTTAAAGGTTTTAACAGAATTGACCCCTGTGACCTTGAATAAAGGTCAAGGTCATTTCTTTTCGCAAAGTTAGTCAGGCTTCATCCAAGGAACCTTTCAGCCAAATATCATGCTTCTAGGGCTTTTGGTATTTCAGAAGAAGTCGTTTAAAGGTTTTAACAGATTTGACCCCTGTGACCTTGAATATAGGTCAAGGTCATTTCTTTTCGCAAACTTTGTCCGGCTTCATCCAAGGAACCTTTCAGCCAAATATCATGCTTCTAGGGCTTTTGGTATTTCAGAAGAAGTCGTTTAAAAGTTTTAACAGATTTGACCCCTGTGACCTTGAATATAGGTCAAGGTCATTTCTTTTCACAAACTTTGTCGGGCTTCATCCAAGGAACCTTTCAGCCAAATATCATGCTTCTAGGGCTTTTGGTATTTCAGAAGAAGTCGTTTTAAAGGTTTTAACAGATTTGACCCCTGTGACCTTTAATAAAGGTCAAGGTCATTTCTTTTCGCAAACTTTGTCCGGCTTCATCCAAGGAACCTTTCAGCCAAATATCATGCTTCTAGGGCTTTTGGTATTTCAGAAGAAGTCGTTTAAAGGTTTTAACAGATTTGACTCCTGTGACCTTGAATATAGGTCAAGGTCATTTCTTTTCGCAAACTTTGTCCGGCTTCATCCAAGGAACATTTCAGCCAAATATCATGCTTCTAGGGCTTTTGGTATTTCAGAAGAAGTCGTTTAAAGGTTTTAACAGATTGACACCTGTGACCTTGAATATAGGTCAAGGTCATTTCTTTTCGCAAACTTTGTCGGGCTTTATCCATGGAACCTTTCAGCCAAATATCATGTGTCTAGGGCTTTTGGTATTTCAGAAGAAGTCGTTTAAAGGTTTCCACAGATTTGACTCCTGTGACCTTGAATATAGGTCAAGGTCATTTCTTTTCGCAAACTTTGTCGGGCTTCATCCAAGGAACCTTTCAGCCAAATATCATGCTTCTAGGGCTTTTGGTATTTCAGAAGAAGTCATTTAAACGTTTTAACAGATTTGACCCCTGTGACCTTGAATATAAGTCAATGTCATTTCTTTTCGCAAACTTTGTCGGGCTTCATCCAAGGGACATTTCAGCCAAATATCATGTTTCTAGGGCTTTTGGTATTGCAGAAGAAGTCGTTTAAAGGTTAAAATAGATTTAACCTCACGGTGACCTTGAATATTGGTCAAGGTCATTTCTTTTCGCAAACTTTATTTGGCTTCATCTAAGGAAGCTACTGGTCAAATATGAAGTCTCTATGCCTGACGGTATTTTAGAAGAAGTTGTTTGAAGGTTTGGACATTTTTGACCCCTGTGACCTTGAAATTAGGTCAAAGTGATTTTTTTTCGCAAACTTTGTTCAGCTCCTTCCAAGAAATCTACCAGCCAAATTTCATGTCACTGGGCCTTTCAGTATTTTAGAAGAAGTCGTTTAAAGGAAAAAGTTGACGGACGCAGGACGGACGGACGACGGACGACGGACGACGGACGACGGACGGACGGACGGACGACGGACGCTGCACCATCACATAAGCTCACTTGGCCCTTTGGGCCAGGTGACCTAAAAATCATATATTATTTTAATTATTAATCATGATTATTAATGATAGAATTCTAGGCCTACATAATAATATTATTTAATTTTCATTACAAGTATATTTACACATCGAGCTGAAGACATATTTTTGAGAAATGTAAAATCAGATCTCTTGTAAAAACGCAAACAATTTAGTCTATGCATACGTAATGAAAAAATCGGTAACTGTTTAGGACGAAACAAAATACATGTACACTGCAACCTGTGCTACCCAAGCACTAGCTAGGCCTAAAAGTTTATTGAAAATTTTCGTCCCGTAAATCGTGAATTACGCCGAGTGGCTTCGTGGTGTATGACTTCGTTGTAAGTGATGAATTATCGTCAGCGACTAGCCAACAATAAGATAGCAATATATAATATATGTTGTTGTTCTTCTGATTTGATGTGATAACAAATCATTTTGATTTTGAAGTCGATGTGTGGTGGGATGTTTTCACCGAGTCCGCAATCGAACCCGGAAGTGTATTGAAGATTAGAGAAAAACATGTCGAGTCGCTACGTACGACACGATGTGCCTTTCTTGTTATATTTCTTTTCTGAAAATAATCACAATAATGATGTCATTCACTGATTCGATTCAATTAAAGACAAATGAAAACTAAATAACTAAGGGAGTTTTCGCTCGTCACCCTCCGTAAACCATATTTTTTCCCATGATGCAATAACCCCAAAATTTACTGACCAATCAAAACGTAGCGGGAAATTTATTCCTTATTTGATTCAACTTTGACCCACGACCTACGATTGCGAATGTAAACAAACGGGTGTCGGTCTCAAACCGATTCAATATTACCGGAAAACAGTTGTATTATCACGTTACGCTGGAAATTAACGGTCCCCAGCAACTGAGAACAACACACGTAGATGGTGAAGGCAACACAGAATGTTATCTACACAAACGGCGACGAATAGATTCTTCCCGAACTTGCGGCACACCTCGGCGTGGCGGCCATTACCAACGTAAGTTCATCGATATAAGTTGTGAAAGTTTCGTCAATATTTAAATTGTTTTGCTGGTACTTCAAGAACCCAATTCATCATGTTCATTAGTGAATATTCTTCATCTTTTCCAGCTCAACGATCACAATTAACAGCTGCATAAACACATGGCCACGACTTCCTCACAACGACTTGACTTGATTTTTTAAAAATTGTAATGTAAGTTTTTCAATGTATTTGACTACATAAATACTGATAAATTGTCTAACGGTAACTATTATGCATTCGTTTAAAGATTCGCTGTGATATAATAACAATTAAAGGTTTTAAATGCTTGCATTGTTTATTCAAATCTGCTTTACGTGTTTTAAATTGTCAAAATTTTTAAGAAATATAGTCAAACTAAATAATTAATTGTTTGGGGCTTAATACACTGTTGCTGAGATTAGGCAGTTTTGAAATTGATTTTAACTAAGGTGACAGTACCCAAATCGGATCAGTACCCAAATCGGATCACTTTTTTCAGAAATACTACTAAATAAACAACAGTGTCAACAGATTGATTATAACAATAATATAGTCTTAGAATAGATAGTCACACACCATTTTGGTCCACATATCATTACTTTTTTCGTTTAAATATGCCATAAAACATCTATTGAATCTCAGAACTTTGCGTTTTGTTACGTTTCTGAAAAAAATGGCGCGTGCAACGACTATGCGTTCTGTTTTGAACTATAAAAATAAATCCACCCCATAGAAATACTTGTTTTCATATAAATTCCAAAGGACATCATTAAATGTTGATATGCTACAACAAAAATATTAATTTGAAATGTAAAATACTGCGAAATTCAAGTCTTGATCCGATTTGGGTCCTCAAATTCGCAAAATCTTGAACCGCTGATTGGTGACGTCAGAGCGTTCTATAAATATCCAACGTGAACCTCGAGTGCCAATTTTTTTTGTAAGAACACCCATCAATGTTCTTCTTTTGATACAACCATTAATGGATATAATTCATCTTCAGATTTTTCAATGAATGAATAAAATGATGGTTTGGTGATCCGATTTGGGTACTGTCACCTTATATACGAACACTAATTAATTATATAATTATACCATATACATGAACCATACGTATATATATGTGCATCTATCACAAAGTCAATGTGTTAAATAATGTTTTGCTTTTGAAATTCTTCAAATTTAAAAATTAATTATTTTTTTAGGGTTTATTTTTTTCTAAAATGTTTCCATCTTAACATTAATTCTCTATATTTCAGCAATTTTGTTTTCTTTTATACACCTTTCAAACACTCAACATTTATTAACATTTCAGGTTCAATATATCATTGCAAATATTCTCAAATTTTCTTCTCATTTTGTTCCAATATTATTAATTAGGAACTTAAATATAAAAAAGCCTAAATAGAAGCACGAATTTAGATCAAAATCCATGATTAAAGTTAATAGATATGTTTTTATGTTCAAGTTGGCTGACGCCAAGACCAGAGGATCCTCAGGCCAATATCATCTGACACATGCCATCCAGAACAGACACTTACAGATCTGGACAGTACTCCTTCCTACCCAGAACCATCATCACATGGAATGGAATAGCAACAGAGACTTGATCCAAACCAACAATCGAGAGTGTCCAGTCCACATTTCAACCTAGCATATTTGACTTTCTTCAACTTCAAATCATTTTCAGTGTGCGAAAGTAATTCTTAATGTTTCATAGATAATATGTTTATCGATATTCAAATTGCATAGACCAAACAAAATTTCTGTAGACTGAATTGTTTCATCAGTGTCAACAGACCTCTTAAACACAGTGATCATGATCTGGGGCCCCCTCCTTCGACATTCATAATCATGAGCAATTAAATTCCTTAAGACATAAGGTCTACCATACTAGCATTTTGCATAGACCGACAGGTTTTCCTGTAGCCTCGGTCTATCAGTCTTTCGTTACTTTCGCACACTGCATTTTGTAGATACATCACCTGTGGTTTTTACCTATTATCCTTTTAACTTTAAATACAGAACTTTTTCGCTTGTGGTTCACCATGCGTTTCATAATGAACACTCTCCAAAATCCAATGAAAATTAGAACTTTTAAAAACCCATGGGTGCAGGGCCAGGGTCCAAGAAATAGGGATTTCCTTAAGCAGTGTAGTGCCATATTTTTCTAGAAAGAAGATTAGTGTGTAGTGAGTATAACGGTGTTAGAAGATTGTAATGTTTATTGATGTATAATTTATGATTTATTTGAAGTGATTTTAAATTTACAAATGTATGTGTTTTTATATGATTTAAGATTGTACTTATAATATTAATGTATATTTACTACCTACCTGGATCTACCTGGCATCGGTCTGTTGTAGATGTTTCCATCTCTGGACCACATTTAGGGCCTCATATTGGAGATACTGGTACCCTATAGTATCGTATTCACTGTAACTAGCGCCCCTCCCCCATTCTACCAAGGTATACAAATTATACAAGTGCCCTTTTAATCGCAATGCAACTAAAGGATTCCATCTAACGGTGCGGTAAAACCTTGCTGTGTGCATGTTTACAAGACAAAACCCCACAAATATTGGTTATTTGTGTACAAATTATCCAAAATTGATGACAATAATGTCTCACATCATGAGTACTATCCATTCTGGTCATAATACATTGTACTTATTTACCTTATTAAAAAGACATTTTATGCCCCCGCCATGTCCGTCCTGTCGCGTCCCATCCCATGGTAATGTAACCAGCTAATTTAAATAACTACTTACGCATTCTCATCAGACTTTGCATACATAATAAGTATGATGTCTTGTTGTGCACCTTGCTCTTTTTTTTTTCTTGGATCAAGGGTCCAAGAGGGCCGCCACCGCTTCTGATTGGCTAAAACATATCCTGTAATAACTTTTCTTCTATACTTAACCAATCATGATGAAACTTGGTGGGATGGATGATAACATGAAGGCGCTCATTATAAAAAAAGCTGTGGCATTACGATTCAAGATGGCTGCCAACTAGAGGCTTCTGATTTATCAAAATTTAAATATTGTCCGATTTGATTCAAATTTAGTATGTATATGTAATCTGACGATACGAAGGCAATGACAGTATTCTTTTTATGAAAAACAAAGTGGGAGACATTTTATGGTCTCTGATTGGTCAAAATCCAAATATCCAAGTTTCATGAAATTTTTCAGAACTTATTTCATATGGATTTCATATTTATGTCTCATAGATATTTCTAGTTCTTGCAGGTCCTACTTTTGTTATCCTATTAAGCGCTCCCTTTGGGACTAATTTTTAGGTGCCTAGTGGGCACTAATTAAGACAAATACAGTAATCACTATATTCACCTGTCCAATAATAGCTTATAGCTGATACCTTATTTATTGACCAATTTACTTGAAACTTGATCAAGATGTTAAGTTTACATAAATACTTTCTGAGGTTCAAGGTCATGTGGTTCAAAGGTCAAGGTCAAATTTTGTACTTTGTCACTGATGAATTTTTTTGTTGTGACATACAGTATTGAAGCAAAGTTTGTTGAAATTAAACAATGAGTCAACTGACAATAAGTCAAAGTCACTGAGTTAAAGATAAAGTCACCAGGCCAAGGTCAAATTTTGTACCTTTTCACTGATGAACATTTTAATATGACATTATGAAGCAAAGTTGGTCAGAATTAAACAAGGATTCAATAGGCCAAAACTCATGGTTACCAGGTAAAAGGTCAACTCATGGGCAAATTTTGTAACTTTCCACTGATGAACTTTTTATTTTGACATTATGAAGCAAAGTTGGTTTTAATTAAATAAAGACTCAACAAACAAAAACCATCTTTTACTGATGAACAGGTCGGTATGACATCATGAAGCATGGTTGGTCAGAAACTAACAAGGAGTTAATTGACTAAAGATCAATCTTGTTTGGTTTGACCATTGGGTCTAAAGCTCAAGATTTGATGATCACAGGAAAGAAATAGCACATGACAGGGCCCTTGCTGACCTGTCATTGTTATAGTTTGATGTATGTGTAGTGAGTATGATATAGTGTTAGAAGATTATTATTATATTTGTCAAATTTGTGTGTATTTGTATGATGTAAGATGGATTTTTTTATTATCAAATTTATGTATATCATATGATGTATGTGTTGTGGGAATCTTAAGAAGATAATATTCATTACAATTTAATTTTAATGACAGTTCCTCAATAATGACATATTTGAAATAGTAGCTTTACAAAAATAACTGCATACAGGTAGCTTAAAGGAATATTTCTACATATAATTTCTGCAAAAATTTTGATATAGTACTACAGTGGACTCCACATAATATCACACCTGTTAATATCACATTCCTCTTTAAATCATGTTTTTCCCAAGCACCAATTTTCTCTCTATATAATCTATGTAATTGTATCTGGTTAATATCATGTATTTTGAGGTGAATTCCTCTTAATATCATCTTTTTTTAACCAATAACATAAAATATTCAGAAAATGATGTCATTTCTTTTGATTTCAGATACAACTTGTACAAAATTTTGCATAGAAAATACAAAATAACCCCAAAAATGATTTTTATTTGAAATAATGTTATCTATATATTGAAACATCTTCATATGTACATTGAATATCTTACTTTTAGGTATGGAGGTTGGAAATGCACTAGATTTAGTGGGGAAAAAACATGTTTCTCTTAATGTCACATTCCTGTTAATATCATGTTTTTGTCTGAAAAATGCAACTTGATATAAATAGAAGTGCGCTGTAATAGGATAATATCAATGTTAAAGTAACCCCAATGGATTATTTTTGAAATTTGATGTTCTGAAAAAAAAATTTATACCTTTTTTGTAACTTTTTAATACCTTTTTTGTACCTTTTTTGTAACTTTTTAATACCTTTTTTGTAACTTTGCTGTACCTTTTTTATACCTTTTAAAAAGGTGTACCTTTTTTGTAACTTTTTAATACCTTTTTTGTAACTTTTTTGTAACTTTTTAATACCTTTTTGTAACTTTTTAATACCTTTTTTATACCTTTTTTTGTAACTTTTTAATACCTTTTTGTACCTTTTTAATACCTTTGAAAAGGTATACCTTTTTAAAAGGTATAAAAAAGGTACAAAAAAGTTATACCTTTTTAAAAGGTATAACTTTTTTGTACCTTTTTTATACCTTTTAAAAAGGTATACCTTTTTTGTACCTTTTTAATGCCTTTGAAAAAGCATACCTTTTTTGTACCTTTTTTATACCTTTTTAATACCTTTGAAAAGGTATACCTTTTTAAAAGGTATAAAAAAGGTACGAAAAAGTTATACCTTTTTAAAAGGTATAACTTTTTTGTACCTTTTTTTATACCTTTTAAAAAGGTATACCTTTTTTGTACCTTTTTAATGCCTTTGAAAAAGCATACCTTTTTTGTACCTTTTTTTATACCTTTTAAAAAGGTATAACTTTTTTGTACCTTTTCAATACCTTTGAAAAGGTATACCTTTTAAAAAGGTATAACTTTTTTGTACCTTTTTTATAACTTTTTTGTACCTTTTTAATACCTTTGAAAAAGTATACCTTTTTTGTACCTTTTTCTTTGACAATAAAGTGATTATTTAACTGAACAAATGTGTTGAGTATAACTTTTTTGTACCTTTTTTGTAACTTTTTAGTGCTAGATTGAAACCTCTTTTCTGATTGGGTTCCAATCTAGCATAAAAAAGTTATGACTTTTTTGTACCTATAAAAATGTAACTTTTTTGTACCTTTTTTTGGTATGGGCTGGTAAGCCATAACCATGATTAGGGCCTGGTAAGCCATAAACACTATCAGGGCCTGGAGAGCCATAAACATGATCAGGGCCCGGAGAGTCATAAACACGATCAGGGCCTGGAGAGTCATAAACACGATCAGGGCCTGGAGAGAAATAATTACCTAAACCACAACTTATATAAACCATAGTCTTATGGCAAATGTGTTATATTTAAAAGTGCTAAGGCCAAATAACACATTTGCAAGTTTTTTTCACAGATATTAAAATTGGTCAGTACACTTATGTAATATCTTACATCTAAATATATAATCAAAGAAGATGTTAAAAACACCTGATATATAACATTCAAAGATTATTGATGTCAGAAACTCGCATAAACCACAATATCAAGATATTACATTTACATTTAACATACCTTCACAGTACTGTTAACGTTTTTTATTTTGGCGCACTTATATTTCATCGCTGAATCAAAACTAAACAGAAAACTGTGATGTTCCATTGGTACACTCACAATACTTGCTGTAGAAAGCAATATACAGAAATTAATTAGCTCAAATAAAATTGCACAGACTGTTTTCAGTGTGAAAATAGTTAAAATAAAAATACTTTTATTTTATTTTTCATAATTTTTACCCCAAAAAGGTTCTTCATTTTTGTTTTTTTCCCCCAATATTCTTTGAGAAACGCCATTATTTAACTATGGCTAAAAAATAGTTTAGGAAGGAACAGGCTTTTTTCTTTTTTTTAGAAGAAATTCTGTTGATGGTTCTGAAATTATGTTAGTAGCTTTTTCTGCCTCCACATGTGGTACAAGTATTGTTAGTTACACTTTAATGTCAGCTGTGATTATGCGAGCTTTACACCCGATACTGATTATACTTGTACATAATGCCAGCTGTGATTATGTGAGCTTTATACCAGATACTGACTATACTTGTACATATTATGTCAGCTGTGATTATGTGAGATTGATATCTGTTTCTGATTATACTTGTACATATTATGTCGGCTGTGATTATGTGAGCTTTATACCCGATACTAATCATACTTGTACATATAATGCCAGCTGTGATTATGTAAGATTGATATCTGTTTCTGATTATACTTGTACATATACTGTCAGCTGTGATTATGTTTACTTTGAAACTCAACTTACCCTCTTTTTCATCTTTGGTGAAAATTATTTATATACAAAATACAAAAATGTCAAGAAATAGAAGATTAAAAAACCAAAACCTTCATTTTAAGTTAACTTGGTAATAGCAGAAGTTCATATGCAAGAACTGAAGAAATTAGAGTTATATCCCTTGGATGTGAAACTTGTGTACTGAGAGATAAGATTTTTGCCCTACACTAGATGACAGGTGGTTTTGTTGCTAAGAAAAGATTGGGGTCAATTTCGTTAATGACAGAAAGACAAAAATTACACAACTAACAGATAGTAACACTCATTGGGAAGAAATGTTCCCAGATAGATCTATTGTGAGGTGACCTAGCTATAGCCCATTGAGATTAAAGGTATGGCACCAATGAGATGAGAGTTACGTCCCTTGTTATATGAGTTATGTCCCTTACCTGGAAACAGTTTGGAGATGATGGACTTTGCTTTCTTGGTTGTGGGCACATACATGAACTTGTGTAGTGAGTTGATAACATGAGTGCCAACTAGGACGTAGCGCCCAAAGTTGCGGCAGTCCACACAGCGGATTGTGATTGGAGGACAGTACAACTCATTTTCTGGCAGTTCCTGTAGAAAAAATCATAAAAGGTTAACAGTAGTCTTAGGGAACAGTCTAATTCCATTATCAAAATTATATTCTGAATATAATTATTTAGCAAACAAAAACATGAATGAGAAATTAGCACTGTTAAGGGACTTTATGATAAGTGTATCTGAATCCTTATTGCAGTGTCCTGCTGTGTAGAAAATGAATATCGCAATTGGACAGACATTCTTAATGACTTTACAAATCTGATTTCAGAAAACAGTAATAAAATAAACTTTTTAAACACTGGTTATTGTACAACATAATCAGGAATGTAAATGCAGCCTTTATTTTTATTGACCACCTTCAGCCTATGGACTCACTGTTATCCTGCACATTTATCATGGACAACCTGATCCTCCACCTGGACAACTTGCCTACGTTGTTACTGTAGGTACAACACTTACCACATCAAAGAACTTGACGGGGACATTGAAGTTTGGGTTTTTCTTGCAGGTCTGTATGATTGAGGACTGTAGGACCTGTCCGGCACACTCAATGTCAATACGAGGCTTGTCAACGGAGGTCAGCTGGACACGCTTCAGGTCACGTACACCCCAGAACAGCACCTGTACAGCAACATAAACGCACCACATTATCAGGTCTTTCAGTAAGTAATGGGCCGCTTTATTATATACTTGAAGGCCACAGGATATGACAAGGATCATTATAGTAGAAATCTACTGTACTGCAGACTATCTTTATCACTTTCTATGAACCATTCACTATCAAACACCTCAAGATAATAAGGTTTAATCTCCAAAATGTTTAAGTTTTTTTTTTTGTAGAATGAAACCTGTCTAATCTGACCCCTGATTATTTAACATCCGGCAAAATCTAACATAATGATGTAAAACTATTTCTCACCAAAATCCACATAGCAAATAAAACCTGAGTGTTGACATCCTGGTTATACATCCCACGTTAAAGTCTAAGTTAGATTAGATAGGTGATACCAAAGTTTTGTACTAATGTAGGACTTTTGATACAGTCCAAACCTTACCTCTATGCGATGCTTGCTGAGAACTGGACGAATACCCTTTGGTACGGGCATAATCGGCCCGCGATCTTTGTCAGAGCCTGCCGGAAGTTCAAGGGGAGGTAAGTCCTGCCCAGACATGTCACCAAATGCTGCCAACTGATGGAGGAATTAAAACAGAGATTATTACAGAAAATTAATTCCCAATGTCGGCCATATCACAGCCAATATCTTTACAGTTTTGCTCTTCCTTTGTTATTTTATGTTGAAAAAAACATTGAGAAATATGAGAGTTTTTCTATTTGGTGATATGAAGTGTTTAACTTTTACAATTGAATGTTAGCTAATAACAGGACAGACATAAGTTCGTAAATTGATGTTTACTATACAATGTTTAAGTCATAGGAAAAAATAAAAGGTGAAAGAATCAAATAAAAAATAAAAAGTGTATGTATAGCATACAAAATAAAATCAAGGTGTTGTCGTAATTATTCAAATAAAATCAAAGTGTTGCCGTAATTATTCAAATTAAATCAAAGTGTTGCCGTAATTATTCAAATAAAATCAAAGTGTTGCCGTAATTATTCAAATAAAATCAAAGTGTTGCCATAATTATCCAAATAAAGGTGCCATACATAACCTTTTGTTTTTCTTGAAGTAACAACAAAGTTCCATAAACACATTGATCATTGGGCTTTAAACATTTCTTGAAGTTGTTTCCATGAAATACATGTAGGAAGATGTAATACCCCAAATTATAATGTCCTAGTTTGAGAGATAATAAAGATATTTCTTTCAATACTCTATATATCAGTGACCTTGACCTTCTGGAATAGCTTTGTTTGAGTAACTCCCATACTTAACTGATACGAGATGTTGTACCAAAATCTGTCATGAAAAGAAAGTTGCTAGACCAGTGACAAAAGGTGAACGAATATGGAAACATTTGAAGATGTAAACAGTTATCTCCCCTCCCCATCACAACAGGATACCATTAAACAAATCCAATATTTCTATAAGTTTAATATCTTTAAATGATATTTCCTTGCTGATTCCTTGTAGCTCTATCATATAACTTCTTTTCAAAATATTTACTTGTAAGATCTATAGTGGGGGTTATGGGGAGGTGGGAAGATGGCATGGGTGGGGATGGGGTGGGAGAAGGGGTTGGGGTGTGAGTGGGGGAGGGGGTTATTACCAAACGAATCACAAATCAGTTTTATTCTCTAATTGGCACCTTTATCTGGATAATTACAGCATGACACATAAAAGATTTCCAGAAAGAAAGAAAACACAAAATAATTTCCAATCGGTATGCTGAATCGGATCATTTACATGCGTGAAAACATTGTGGTAATTCTTGCAGTACGGTGCAACACAGTTTATCAACTCACAGAAAAATACAAAAATTACCAAGCTCCTTTAGCAAACAGAAGTTAATTAAATTGAAGATGATGAAAATATCATAATGAATGTATGTGATTAATTTGTACTTTTTTCTCAGCATCTGCATTAAATACACTTTTGATTGAAATTCCATATCCCGATAGATTTGCATTTACATGTTCATAGTTTTTATGTTTTCTTTCGTTTCACAAAAATTATCCCACACTAAACCCAGGGTTTCAATTGTTTTGAAAACATAATGAGATATTCTATAAACATCAACTCTACAACTAAAACCAAGTATTTAGGAAAGAAACAAAAAGTTAGGTTTATGATTTAACAAAACTATTATTCAATAATGTTTCAGGTGTATTTTGTCAATAACTTGATTGGTAATTTGGCTGTGTATCAGCAATTTTAAACGGTAGTATTTTTAAGTAGTAATTGTAAGCAAACGGAACCTTGTTTGGTTAACATACTACATTTGTTTCAAAACATATATAAAAAACACAAACAACTAAACAAGAATATACAACCAACAGACATTATACGTCCTACCAATTAGTTCAGTAATTTTGTTGGCATGAACTTTTCCAGAAATATCTTTAGGGAAAAGTGCAATGTGAGAACATTTCCTAGTCTATGTTTTGTTTTGGGAAATCTATCTTCTTTCATAGGGACTCGGTCCTGGACAGGCACATGTCATTACAACACATCACTACCGAACCAAATGTCCCTACCACACCACATCAAAAATCTCAACCTCACCACACCCCCTGCCACACCATAAGTCCCTGCCACACCCCAAGTCCCTCCCACACCTCAAGTCCCTGCCACACATCAAGTCCCTGCCATACCACAAGTCCCTGCCACACCACAAGTCCCTGCCACACCACAAGTCCCTGCCATACCACAAGTCTGCCACACCTCAAGTATCTGCCACACCACAATTCCCTGTCACACCACAAGTTCCTGCCACACCACAAGTCCCTGTCACACCACAAGTCCCTGCCACACCTCAAGTCCCTGTCACACCACAAGTCCCTGTCACACCTCAAGTCCCTGCCACACCTCAAGTCCCTCCCACACCAAAAGTCCCTGTCACACAAGTCCCTTTCACACCTCAAGTCCCTGTTTCACCACAAGACCATGTCACACCTCAAGTCCCTGCCACACCACAAGTCCATGTCACACCACAAGTCCCTGCCATACCACAAGTCCATGTCACACCTCAAGTCCATGTCACACCACAAGTCCCTGTCACACCTCTAGTCCCTGTCACACCACAAGTCCCTGTCACACCACAAGTCCCTGTCACACCACAAGTCCATGTCACACCTCAAGTCCCTGCCACAGCACAAGTCCCTGTCACACCACAAGTCCCTGCCACACCTCAAGTCCCTGTCACACCACAAGTCCCTCACGAGTCCCTCCCACACCTCAAGACCCTGTCACACCACAAGTCCCTGTCACACCACAAGTCCCTGTCACACCACAAGTCCCTGCCACACCTCAAGTCCACACCACACCACAAGTCCCTCACGAGTCCCTCCCACACCTCAAGTCCCTGTCACACCACAAGTCCCTGTCACACCACAAGTCCATGTCACACCACAAGTCCCTGTCACACCACAAGTCCCTGTCACACCAAAAGTCCCTGCCACACCTCAAGTCCACGCCACACCACAAGTCCCTGTCACACCAAAAGTCCCTGCCACACCTCAAGTCCCTGTCACACCACAAGTCCATGTCACACCACAAGTCCCTGCCACACCTCAAGTCTCTGTCACACCACAAGTCCATGCCACACCTCAAGTCGCTCACAAGTCCCTGTCACACCACAAGTCCCTGTCACACCACAAGTCCCTGTCAAACCACAAGTCCCTGTCACACCACAAGTCCATGTCACACCTCAGGTCCCTGCCACACCTCAAGTCCCTGTCACACCACAAGTCCCTGTCACACCACAAGTCCCTGTCACACCACAAGTCCATGTCACACCTCAAGTCCCTGCCACACCACAAGTCCCTGCCACACCACATCAACAGTCTCAATCTCATAACATCACAAGTCCCTGCCACACCACAAGTCCATGTAACACCACAAGTCCCTGCCACACCTCAAGTCCCTCCCAACACAGAATGTTCTTGTTACCACTTTAATGCATTGTACCCCCCATCACCACAAGTCCCTGCCACACCACAAGTCCATGTAACACCACAAGTCCCTGCCACACCTCAAGTCCCTCCCAACACAGAATGTTCTTGTTACCACTTTAATGCATTGTACCCCCCATCACCACAAGTCCCTACCACAGAATATTTTGCTACCACACAAGTCTCCACAACACATTCACGCACACAGAATTACTGCCCCTACACATGAAGCATATCAGTCTCCGAATCTCCGAGTCTCACGTGTTGTACATGAAATCACTGTGTCAATCAACATGTCATGTTAAAAAGAAACCTGTCACATTTTAAGAATTATCTTTTGTTAGGCAAAGTTTTTCAACATATTTATAACATAATTTCTAAATGTAGATATCAGGTAAGGTAAATTAGTCCAGTTTACTTCTAGCGTTATACTAGATTATCATATAAACAAATGCTATCATGCAAGTAACAAAACTACAAGAACATTCAATTTGCAGAACCGAAAGTATTCATAGCATGAAACATATTTCTTAATGTAAACAAGTAAGTAAGCGGCAGATAAGAAAATTGTAGAGCTAATTAAAAAGTACAAACAGCCAAGAATAAAAAAAAATTAATAAAATATGAAATGAAAGATCAGCAAAAATATTGGAGGAAAAGTAGTATAGGTATATGATACCAGCTGAATTTTCCTGGCATGAGGCGGAGTGCGATGGGCCTCGCGAAGGTCTGCCTCCTCAAAGGGGAACTACAACGGGGAAACCACGTTACTACACACAGGGAGGGAAGCCACGCCCCTTACGTGGAGCGCACGAACAGCAACACACACATGTATATATATAACAGTTTACAACGCAAACATTTAATATTCACTCTATCTACACAAATATGGACATATAATCTGGATTAATTTTGTGCTAGTATGTTACACAGTGTATTGAATATAGTTTTTGCCTATTTACAATACTAATTATATTTTGTGCCCTTCAACATGAAAATTATAAGCTTATTTTTGTTTGTTGCAAATATATATTTTTCTACAATCATAGTGCCGCTCCATATCTATAATACAGTCACCAAAGGAACCTTACCTTGTTGCTCTTTTTGTGCAGATTTACCAAGATTTATTTGTTAAGAGTATTTTCCATTTTTATAATATGCTGTCTTTATAACAACTATGCAAGATAACATTTACATTTATCAAACTGAATAAAAGACCATTGTGTTAGCCTGTATACGTACTGAAAGCTCAGCCACATTGCATCACTGTTCTGAGCCGAATTTATGAATCAAATACTGCATCAATAACTCCGGAAAAGTTTTTGAAATATATGTAATAAAAGCACAAACTTAAAATGTATCTTGTTTCACAAATCAGGAAATCACCAACCTGTGTACTTAAACATACATCAGACACAGGGAGAAGAAGTCTACCTTCATATAATCAATCTTGGTGTCTCTACTTAAATCTTTTTCTAAAACACCCTGCACTTTCTGTGTGTCTGGTCTAGAAGTAAGAAATTGATTATGAAAAAAAAACAAGCAAGGCCCTGTCAAGTATTACTACACTTCTGCAATATTTATAACTTAAGATAACAAACAATGGCAGAACAGTATTCTAAACAAAATACCGAAGAAGTCTCCAGCCATATGCCCATTAAACCCCTGCTGTCAAAATCCCATTGGTTAAATTGAATTATTTTGAAAATGTTGAAATAAGGAGAATAAATGACCTCTAAACATTTTCAGTGACCTCAACAATGCTTATTAAAACACTATTTCCAAAAACCTGTAAGACTCAGAAAAACCTGAAACTGATTCAATGACCTTTGAAATATAAATTTTCATCAAATATTCTGTTCCCTTCAAAGCATTAGGTGACCTTAAGCACTAGATGTGTTTACACATTAATACTATAATATTATTCACGTAATTATCTGGGTACACATGCACAACAACTAAAGGTCATACATACCTACAAAGGTAAATCATTGGTCAATGTGAATTCCACAAAGAATGCATCTTACAATTTGGGTGTGCTCATAATACAGACAAGGGAGATAACTTTATATAAGGGAGACAACTACACCAGCTCAGGTTAAAGTAATTCTGATTACATTTTGAGTAATTCTGAGTACATTATGCTCATTTGTTATGTGTCATGACAAAGTGGATTTTTTTGCATATTTTTGATTTAATCAGTTTTTTAAACAAAAACCATGGAACTCATTAGTC
The DNA here is from genome assembly GCA_947623455.1 of Mimachlamys varia. Classification (NCBI taxonomy): domain Eukaryota; kingdom Metazoa; phylum Mollusca; class Bivalvia; order Pectinida; family Pectinidae; genus Mimachlamys; species Mimachlamys varia. The sequence continues at coordinate 46,872,949 of OX392530.1, read as the reverse complement.
GAACAATAAGAACAATTCAACAATATAATTGTGCAAAAAACTCCACTTTTACATTTTATATACTGTGACTTTAGATATGGGGAATGCTTGTACTTACAGTCTGATTTTATAGAATGAAAATATAAGAACAAATCAGTCAAGACACAAAGACAGTACCTTCATTGTAAAGTCAGATTACGCTAACTCACAAAGTATACAAACGCCTACTGACATAATAGAAACACTAATCCTGACACTAACCTTGCCATTATAAAGAGATATTTTCTGCTGAAATACATCCACATAATGCAGAGAAAAACCTTGAAGAGAACACCATTAGACATAAGCCATCAAAACAGAAGCTGTGTAGTAGTTAAACAAATGGTCAGAAGGGTACCACAGCAAATTCAAGCTAGGCCACAAAAAGCAGACAAAGGATGTAAGAGGATCACAGATGAAATAGTAAAGATTGCTACACTGTAGCATACAAAATAGTACAGAATGCTAGATCATAGCAAACAGAATAGTACAGAATGCTAGACCATAGCATACAGAATACTTCACTATAGCATATAGAATAGTACAGAATGCTAGACCATAGCATACAGAATAGTACAGAATGCTAGACCATAGCATACAGAATACTTCACTATAGCACATAGAATAGTACAGAATGCTAGACCATAGCATACAGAATACTTCACTATAGCACAAAGAATAGTACAGAATGCTAGACCATAGCATACAGAATAGTACAGAATGCTAGACCATAGCATACAGAATACTTCACTATAGCATACAGAATAGTATAAAATGCTAGACCATAGCATACAGAATAGTACAGAACACTTCACTATAGCATATAGAATAGTACAGAATGGTAGACCATAGCATACAGAAAAGCATAGAATGCAAGATCATAGCATACAGAATAGTACAGATGGTACACTATAGCATACAGAATAGTACAAAATGCTAGACAATAGCATATAGAATAGTACAGAATGGTAGACCATAGCATACAGAATAGCATAGAATGCAAGATCATAGCATACAGAATAGTACAGATGGTACACTATAGCATACAGAATAGTACAAAATGCTAGACCATAGCATATAGAATAGTACAGAATGGTAGACCATAGCATACAGAATAACATAGAATGCAAGATCATAGCATACAGAATAGTACAGATGGTACACTATAGCATATAGAATAGTACAGAATGCTGGACTATAGCATACAGAATAGTAAAGAATGCTAGACTATAGCATACAGAATAGTACAGAATGCTAGACCATAGCATACAGAATAGTACATAATGCTTGACTATAGCATAATGAATAGTACAAAATGCTATAACATAGCATACAGAAGAGAATAGCATGCCAGACCATAGCATACAAATAGTACGGAATGCTAAACTGTAGCATACAGAATTGTACAGAATGCTAAATCATAGCATAAAGAATAGTACAGAAAGTTAAACGATAGCATACAGAATAGAACAGAATGCTACACTGTAGCATACAGAATAGAACAGAATGTTATACAATAGCATAAAGAATAGTACAAAATGCTAGACTATAGCATATTGAATAGTACAGAATGCTATCCATAGCATAAAGCTAGACCTTAGCATATTGAATATTAGAGAATATTAGACCATATGATACAGAATGCTAGACCATAGCATACAGAATAGTACAGAATGCTTGACCATAGCATACAGAATAGTACAGAATGCAAGATCATAGCATACAGAATAGTATAGAATACTAGACCACAGCATACAGAATAGTACAGAATGCTAGACCATAGCATACAGAATGGTACAGAATGCAAGACTATAGCATAAGAATAGAACAAAATGCTACACCATAGCATACAGAATGGTACAGAATGCAAGATCATAGCATACAGAATAGTATAGAATACTAGACCATAGCATACAAAATAGTACAGAATGCTAGCATACAGAAGAGAATAGAATACTAGACCATAGCATACAGAAAAGTTCAGAATGTTACACCATAGCATAGAGAATATTACAGAATGCTAGACTATAGCATACAGAATAGTACAGAATGCTTAACCTTAGCATATGACATAGCAAAATTGCCAAATCACAGAAGAAGCAGACAGGAAAAATAAGAAATCTGAACAATGTCTTATATAAAAGCATAGAAATTTAAGACCATAACACACAAAATAACAAGGAAAGCTAAACCATGATAGAAAGAAGGTAGAATGCAAGACCAGAGCATATGCAATGGCAAAGAATACTTCACTAGAAGGGACAGAATAATACAAAATACTAGACCATGTCAGACATAAAAGCTATGAAGGTTGGACCATAGCATGTGAAATAGCAGCAACAAATGCTACATCATAGCAGATTAAAATAACACAGAATGCTAAACATGGAGATCGATACGGGATGTCACAGGAACCAGTGAAGACTGCTTCACTGTACATAGCAAATCAAACAACAAATAAAACAGCAATGCCAAACGACTATAGCAAAGCCAAGGTAGCTATACCTTAATAGCAACAGCAAAAACAGAAGGAAATGTATCATCATAAAGGTCAAATAGCAAAGAAAGAATACGAATAATATACCAAAGATTGCTACAACATAGCAGATTTAAAACAGATCAACAAACATCAGTTACAAAGAAAATGAAATGCCTGCTGGGGATATTTCACATGAATCAGTACCAAGGCTAAATTTTCTTCATTAAAGAGTCTGACTGAACTTTTTAAACTTTGAAATATAAATCAAGACATCTGAAACAAATTAACTTAAATACTTGGATAGTTACCCTTAAAAACAATGTCACAGCTACTAGGTCTCTTATTCAATAAATTATGGTGTGAACACAAAACTTTTACAATGTTAAAGTAGCCCAAACATAACAAAAAGGAATGTTAGCGAAGACAATTTCTTAATAAGGAGATAATTTGATACAAATGTGATTTCATATGTAGAATAACAGTTGTAACCAAGATCGTTGGCTTTAAACAAAAAATCCCATATAAAACAAGACACCATATTTGGTAAATCTACCCTCTTCTATAATGATTTCTCCTTTTTTTCTCTGGGAAATGAGAACCATTTTGGCATTTATGACTTCAGCATGCATTGTTTTCAAAACAGAGTCTAATCTAAGTTACAAATCACCTTGTAAGCAAGCTCTTTATATAGAGTATTTGGCACTTCACTTCATGCAAGCCTACAGAGTATCTGAAGCTGAGACTTCTGAACAAATCCTTGCTTTTTCGCATTTACGTTCTACTTTTGGTTGCAAATAAATGATTACTACTTGTTTCCCTATATATTATACTCTTACAAATATCATGCTGGAAAAAAAACAACCAATAATTTTGCTAAACAACATTGAAATGCTCTTATGTATAACTTACGACATTCCAAAAAAGCAGTAATCTGATTGGTTACCTGTAGGAGTTCAAAGGTAGCCAAGAGTTCTCCAGCACGATCTGGTCCCCTGTGGACGTCCCACCATTCCAAGCGTGGAGGAAATTTCGGCATTTCGTATTTTTCATTGCTTTTCTTCACCAATGGCTTCGTGATGGACCGTCCGATAAACTCAGACTTTCCCTATACACACAACAGAAATGAATCTTCACATAAACAATTCTATAGACTTTACACATTCAACGCCTTAAAATCATTCTCTATATTGTGAAAAGTACTTTTTTTAATTTCATAATTTGCATTATAACTGTAAACCTCTTTTATTTTGTGTTGCTTGACAACATAAAATTAACACTAAAATATTGTTGTCAATATAACGACATGGTTAGATGATCAATCTATAACAATCTCCAATATCACAGGTACATAAAATCCATAGCGCCTTACATAAGTATTAAAACCTTAAACAAAACCATAAATTTGTTCAGGGATGTACAATTCCACAAGGCTCCTGACCAAGGAGATTGTATATCAGAGCAGGTGAACATTTTGATATTGATTATGATATCACAGGTATGACTTTTCAACATCGGCCTGGGAAACACACTACTGTCAGAGTGGAATTGTACAGCCTACACAAATTTTAAAAGTCAGGTTCAACATTCATGAATACCACTACAAACTAGTTATTTTATTTATACAATTAATTAATTATGCTACATAATAATGAACTTAAATTGTTAAAATGTCAAAGTAAAAAGACGTGTTTAAATCTTTTGATTTCAGTTTCACAAAAAAAATTAACAACGATAGGTTTTTCGTCATTTAAACTTCCTTGCTGAAATTCAGTCACAAGTCCAAAAACTTTGATTGATACTAACAGAATAAGTGCGTTGAGAAGTGTAAATCTAAGGTCAAATATCCAGTGTACAACATGTGAAACTGAAAGAAACCGATTTTTGTAAACCAACACAGTCATCAGCTCTACTTAGGTGAATAATTAAAACAAGAAGCAATATTAACTGAACTATAATTTTATCAAATCATTATATGATTGAAAATCAAAAACTAGCATTTGAGAAGAGGATAAAAGGGAGGTAATTTAAAGCAGAATGGATATAACTGGTAAATAAGAAAACAATTTGTAATCAAAAAGACATCTATAAGGATCTAATGATGGACCACCTTGTTTTGTTTATGATGTATCTGACCCTCTTGACCTGGGTAAAGTTCAAGGTCACTTTGTCTGATCCAACTTGATAGCCCACTTCCCCAGTATATCCTGCTATTACCACATTCTTTGTACCACATTCTTTGTAATGTTGTATGATGACCTTGGTCTCAGAACTATAAAATATGTCCTTCAACTGTTTTGATTTGCTGTACATATACAAAAGTATCAATATCTACATTAAATAGCCAAGTACTGTTCTCTCACTACAGGTCAAACCATGCAGTAATCAATAGGTGCTGAATTGTGAAGATATTGGGCTGTAAAGTCAATGGTTTTCACAAAATATAAGTTATTCATAGCTTGATACATACAGGTGTACATAGCATTGTGATTTATAGTAAGATGCATGACAGACATCATGTGTTCATTGTAAAATATATACGTGACACATAATACATTTATCTGCCATGTACATGTATGCATTGCTCTGTAAACCATGTATATTACACAATATTTTTCTGAAGTTTACGATAAATAAATTATTCACAATGTCACATACATTGCTCAGAAGTTCATGATGGATAAACCATGTACAATATTGCAGAAGTTACTTGCACAATATACACACCATGTACATTGCTCAGAAGCTCATGAACGATATTGTAGATCGAGGTTCATTGTGCAGTATATACAACATGTGCAGTGCTCTTTGTGATTATAAATAAGTTTCACTGCAGTGACTTTAAGAAGAGGTTTGATGTTGTTAATGTTTTTTCACAATGAAGAACTACCTTTGTGAACACTTGATATATCTACACCTATTACATTTGACAACTGCCGTGGGGGAGCCAAAGTGAAAGACATAATTCTTTCAGAATGCAAAAACAATGGAAATATACAAAATTTGAATTTGATTGCAATGTCAAAAAGAGAGCATAGTTTTCATCTTCTTAATATGTTAAATCCTAGCAATTTTGAAAGAAACTGGTTGATAACTGTGGGAGGAGATCTTCGAACAAGATTTAGATTGTGAAATATGCAAGGGAAATAACTCTTCCAAATACAGACAAATCAAATCTACGGTCAGGAAAACACAACTTCATAATTGTCATGGTGAATAAATGCATAAAGTTGGAAAGAGGAATGGTTGCATATTTCGGGAGATCTCCAGACAAATAAAAGTTTACAATGGATGGAGAGATTGGACAATGCCATACAATAAAACATCCTATCAAATATGAAGAGCGTACAAGAACTTGACAGTTCTGTTTCATATTAGATCTCATAAATGCGTTTTGCTAGTCATATCTTTAAGGAGAAAGAAAATGGTGCACTACTAGTTTCTACTTGTGCCACAACAGAAGCCACAAAAAATATTACAGATTCTCAATTGACCAGCAGGAAATAATGAAATAGAAGCTAGCTAATTTAAAATGAAAAACATTTTGCTAGCTAGTTTACAAGGAAATAAGAGCCGGCCAGCTTTCCTTGATATAGAAGCTAGCTTTTAATGAAAAGGTTAGGCAAGTTTCAAGGAAAGCCGACTAACTTATGAGAGAAAGCCATATTGAAATTGTGGCTAGCTTACAACATGAAAAAGCTAGCCAGATTCCAATGAAAAGAAGACAGTTCACAAAATAAAAGTTGGCTATGAATGAAAAAAATAATTAGCTAGCTCATGGAAAAAAGCTAGTTTCACTTTTCATATCACAGAGTACATGTAATTCAGAATTGAACAACAATATTGCCAACTAACATTAAATGGCATAGGATGACCTTAAAGAAAAAAACAAAGAAGAAAAAATATACATTATATATGACATTAAAATGTACATGTGATGACATTAAAAAATATATAGAATGATGCTATGAACTTATACTAATTTGAAAAATGCTTATCTAGGAGATAAAAAATACAGCAAATATGTAAAATAATAAACTAATGGTCAATATGGCTACATTGAAAATTGTAATCATTGAAAAAAGAAAACGTCCAAAAGGTAATACTCCAAAAGCAGAAAAAAATTAACAAGAGATTCTAGAGATCTAACAAGAGATTCTAGAGATCTAACAAGAGATTCCAGAGATCTAACAAGATATTCCAGAGATCTAACAAGAGATTCCAGAGATCTAACAAGAGATTTCAGAGATCTAACAAGAGATTCCAGAGATCTAACAAGAGATTCCAGAGATCTAACAAGAGATTCTAGAGATCTAACAAGAGATTCTAGAGATCTAACAAGAGATTTCAGAGATCTAACAAGAGATTCCAGAGATCTAACAAGAGATTTCAGAGATCTAACAAGAGATTCTAGAGATCTAACAAGAGATTCCAGAGATCTAACAAGAGATTTCAGAGATCTAACAAGAGATTCCAGAGATCTAACAAGAGATTCTAGAGATCTAACAAGAGATTCCAGAGATCTAACAAGAGATTCCAGAGATCTAACAAGGGATTCCAGAGATCTAACAAGAGATTCTAGAGATCTAACAAGAGATTTCAGAGATCTAACAAGGGATTCCAGAGATCTAACAAGAGATTCTAGAGATCTAACAAGAGATTCCAGAGATCTAACAAGAGATTCCAGAGATCTAACAAGAGATTCCAGAGATCTAACAAGAGATTCCAGAGATCTAACAAGAGATTCCAGAGATCTAACAAGAGATTCCAGAGATCTAACAAGAGATTCCAGAGATCTAACAAGAGATTCCAGAGATCTAACAAGAGATTCTAGAGATCTAACAAGAGATTCCAGAGATCTAACAAGAGATTCCAGAGATCTAACAAGAGATTCCAGAGATCTAACAAGAGATTCCAGAGATCTAACAAGAGATTCTAGAGATCTAACAAGAGATTTCAGAGATCTAACAAGAGATTCCAGAGATCTAACAAGAGATTCCAGAGATCTAACAAGAGATTCTAGAGATCTAACAAGAGATTCCAGAGATCTAACAAGAGATTTCAGAGATCTAACAAGAGATTTCAGAGATCTAACAAGAGATTCCAGAGATCTAACAAGAGATTCCAGAGATCTAACAAGGGATTTCAGAGATCTAACAAGAGATTCTAGAGATCTAACAAGAGATTCCAGAGATCAATTGCTCTTAAAAGTTGGATCTTTTTTCTTATGCATGTGTTTTATTTTATTTATACATTCTTCTTTAAGAAATGGCATTACAGTTTAATTATTGAGAGATGGGAGTCTGTGAGCAATTAGTTTTTTCTGATCAGTCCAACAATCCAAATAGTACAACTATAAGGACCAAAAGGATCCTACAAATGACACTTTAGAAAAATCCAAAAAGTACTTCCTTCTCAAGAAATAGCGAAAACAAACTTTCAATGTCAATCTCCAAGATGGCTGTCTTTCAGCCATTTTGTTTTTCTGATCAGTCCAAAAATCAAAAGAACCCCAAAGGGAACCTGCATATGAAATTTGAGAAAGATCTAAAGTACTTCTCAAAAAATTGTTATAGAAAACTTTTAGTGTCAAAATCCAAGATGGCCCTCTTTCAGCCATTTTGTTTTCTGTTCAGTCTAAAAATCAAAAGGGCACAACAAGGCACCAAGGGGAACCTACATATGATTTTTTTGAAAGATCCATCAATCTAAATACAAGATAGCCACCTTTCAGTAATTTTGTTTTTCTAATCAGTCCCAAAATCAAAAGGGCACAATTAGGGATCAAGGGGAACCGTAACATATAAAATTTGAGAAAGATCCATTTTGTTCTTCTCAAGAAATATCAATAACAAGAATTGATTAAGGATTACTACAAACGCAGGGCAATTTGATGATGGTTGGCTAATAAAGTATAGCCATGAAAAAGGTTACATCAAATAGTACATATAATACAACTTTAGTATAAGATTTCTGGCTCTTCACTTGTGAAGCATTTGTCAACAATATCAACTTTAGCATGTCCATATAGAAGAAAACCACAACTTTGTAAGCCAGGGGAGGACAACTCTATTATGAAGAGAAACCACGCAGTAAGCTCTGGACTATGGACATTGAAGGTTTATCTACTTGCCCGATGAAGCAGTAAAACTTATCTGTCACATTCATGTCATATACTTTGTTAAATATTGATTCTTCTATCCCAAAACACTCTCACAGTGACAATTCCAGATTACAACTCAATTTCTGAAGAATGCATTAAGAAAATAATCCACAACAGAATTTTCTACAAGACATCTTCTATTTCTTGTGAAATCACTGAAGTTGAATTACCAAATAACTAGCAAGCTGTGTTGTGATGAACCAATGGATGTATAATGTCACATGTATATCAGAGATGATGAAGATTACCCGGTAAACTACCAAGATATCAAAGTTGATGTAGGACTACGACTTTTTAAAACTACCAAGATATCAAAGTTGATGTAGGACTACAACTTTTTAAAACTACCACGATACCATTCCAACGATGAAATAATAAGTAAACTGGGGTAACAGTCTACATGCGAAGATTGCTGCCAAATAATAAGAAAAGGAAGATGCTACAATCCAATAGTTGCTGGTAGTGTGCTGCGTACATAATACTTAGTTACGATGCTAACACTTAAACTCGGCAAAACATTACAACAACAGCACGACACACTACAGCACGAACCCCTAGGAACGTGGTTCTGTCCATACCTGGCCTTTTATCGCCTAAAAATTAGCAGGCATGGAAACGGTTTCACTTTAATGTGATGTAACATAACTGTTGGATGTGTACCTTAATGGTACTGGTTTATATATTCTGAATAATGGACGACGTCTCACATTCTGTTGATTATATGTCATCAATGAGCCACAATTCCTTGCCATGATTATCACTGGTTTTGTCAGAAATGAATATCAAGCTCATTCTACATCAGAACACAACTTATATCATATAGTTAAGGAAATCCAGGAAGGAATGTGTATTATGGTAAATATCCTTCTTATCAAATAGACAGTAATATATTACAAAATTTTCTCACAGAGAGTGAAGTTGTGAAAGTTTGGAGTTCAGATTTCAGCTGCAGTATTTCATTTCTTGACACCAAGGAATAGTAGGTTAATAGTGCAGTAATTCTATACACATTCTCCGCAGCTAATTATATCGTTACTATAGAAACATAACCTCCAATTCTATAAACAGACTGTCTCCGCAGATAAACCTGCCGTTACTATAGAAACACAACGCTGAAGTAGTTCATAGTTTTATGATATAATCTATCATTAAAATAAAACGGTGAAAGTATAATACCATAATATAATACCATAAAAATAAACTGTTAAAAACTATCTGTGAAGACCTGAAAGTTTTAAGTTTACAAAACTGAGCATTAAAATAAAAGTATATCTACGTGAATTTTGTAACCTAGAAAAAGTTTATTAATTTTCGCTGATAATAAACTGTAAGGTCAGCCTACAGCTTCTTATCAGGTTATTTAGAAAATTAATTTTCCTCAACATTTAAAATTAAAAACTTTCAAAAAAATAAACTGTTTTGTGGAATCGTTTGTAGATACAATTCATCAACATCAATTTTACATTTAAGGACTTAAACCAAATTTTCACAATCCTCCTCAATTTTTGATGGACATCCAAACTTCAAAATTCAATATCTGATAATGACAATTTTTCTAGAAAGTGCCATATTTGACACAAAGGATCTTGATACCACCACATGTGTATCTACAGTGTACTCCGCACCTTTGATGTTCTCCTGACAAAATTGAAGTCCCAGCATGCACTGCTTTATACAGATGAAAAAGTTGCCTTAGCAGCAAAAGGTTATGAAATTCTGTATACCCGTGACCTCTAGGCTACGTTAGATTTATTAAAAAGTGGGTGTCACAGTAAAACAAAATACAGGAGACTTCCAGCCTTGTGATTGGTCAGTTTTTAATGTTGGAACCAATAAAAAGATTATAGCAACAGCCACACAAGCTTCTGCCAGGAGAAATGTCAAGGTACAAAGAATCTGTATAATATTACCAGTATATACTGGTTATAGAGCAAAACCATTGAATATTGAACAGGTAAGGGAGACAACTCAAGTTTTGTCTGATTACTCATAGTAAATCTCGGTTACAATATGAAGGATGGCAGGAGGAGTGTGAACTAGTGGTTGATGCCTTCATACCCTTATGTTATACATCACTACACTGTAAAGCAGAAATTCTCACTGATGTCAATTTTGTTTATTAAGTACTAAGACTAATACTTGATGAATGTACTCAACAATCGTGAGTTTTCAGGCAGTTTTCTGGAAGTAGATCGAGCTGTATAGAAGCGAAAAGTCTCGAGAGTCAGTCTTTTTCAAATCTGCAAATGTTTTATGTATCTGGATCAGATATTTTTCAAAGGATTTACCAGAGTCTTTCATGTCGATCAGGTCAAAAATTTGACAACATTTAAACATCAGTTTACTGGTAATAGTGGGTTCCACTAGCTATCAAGCACTAAATAAATCTGAACAGTACTAGTATTTCAGACAATTGTTAATAAATATCTAATTTGGACAGCTCTTTTTAATATAAACACTAGCCAGCACCAATTTATATGTAATTTTTATTAGAAAGAGAATCAAAATAAATAAATACTTTATGGAAGTTGACTTTTTAATCATATCAATGGAAATTTCTGCATTACAGTATATTTGTTTATATTAAGACACCTACCATCCGTAATTTTATTCTCAAGTAATTAAGTAAGTAAGTTTAGAAAGTGCAGAAAGCTCAAGGAGGATTATATTTCTTGCTGGCTTGATCAGTAACAGGATCAGAATGACAGAGATTAAGAAGAGTTCAATAAATGGGGGTTTAAGCCAAGCACTAAACTTAAGCCAGTTAACTATAGTACTTCAAAAAAGTGACACAGGGGAAAAAGTTGATTAAAATTTCATAACTTCATTTCTATGTTTTAAAATGTACATATTTTGTGAACATAAATCTTAAATTTTTTAAGAATTTTTTTTAAGCATCACATCAATTTCTATAAGTACCAGTATTCAGTTCTGTGTGTAAAGTCCAGTTAGTCTAGAAACTTGTACGCCAGGCCTACTGACAGGTCTGAATTCATAGTCTGAAATCATGTCTAATCTGGGCAAAGAATTCAGATAATTTAAACAGAACGACCGTTAATGAGAATATAACGAAATACCATTCATAGATTGACATACATGAATTATTGGACGATATCCAATACAGAGTTTTTTTTATCACACGATATAAATTATGATTTTTCATACTTTTTCTTAGCCATGATCAACGAATATTCTGAAAACTCTACATGGTATGTGACACAAGTCTTGAACTAGTAATAGTTCCTTATGGAAACATTTCTACAATGTTAAATAAGCTAAACAAAAATCCATAACAATCATCATGATACATAGTTTCCTAAATTGTTGATTCCTCAAGCTATAAATATCTTTCAATAACTGGTCACACAATTCTTAAGCTACATCTAGTCCCCATTCACATGAACGGATGCTGGCATTTAGATATCCTTGTCTATGGTACTTTCATTTAAGATATCCTTGTCTATGGTGCTTTCATTTAAGATATCCTTGTGTATGGTGCTTTCATTAAGATATCCTTGTCTATGGTGCTGGCATTTAGATATCCTTGTCTATGGTGCTTTCATTAAGATATCCTTGTCTATGGTGCTTTCATTTAGATATCCTTGTCTATGGTGCTTTCATTTAGATATCCTTGTCTATGGTGCTTTCATTTAAGATATCCTTGTGTATGGTGCTTTCATTAAGATATCCTTGTCTATGGTGCTGGCATTTAGATATCCTTGTCTATGGTGCTTTCATTTAGATATCCTTGTCTATGGTGCTTTCATTTACATATCCTTGTCTATGGTGCTTTCATTTAGATATCCTTGTCTATGGTGCCTTCATTTACATATCCTTGTCTATGGTGCTTTCATTTAGATATCCTTGTCTATGGTATATATAGTCTATGATGCTTTCATTTAGATATCCTTGTCTATGGTGCTTTCATTTAGATATCCTTGTCTATGGTGCTTTCATTTAGATATCCTTGTCTATGGTGCTTTCATTAAGATATCCTTGTCTATAGTGCTTTCATTTAGATATCATTGTCTATGGTGCTTTCATTTAGATATCCTTGTCTATGGTGCTTTCATTAAGATATCCTTGTCTATGGTGCTTTCATTTAGATATCCTTGTCTATGGTGCTTTCATTTAGATATCCTTATCTATGGTGCTTTCATTTAGATATCCTTGTCTATGGTGCTTTCATTAAGATATCCTTGTCTATGGTGCTTTCATTTAGATATCCTTGTCTATGGTGCTTTTATTTAGATATCCTTGTCTATGGTGCCTTCATTTAGATATCCTTGTCTATGGTGCTTTTATTTAGATATCCTTGTCTATGGTGCTTTTATTTAGATATCCTTGTCTATGGTGCTTTCATTTAGATATCCTTGTCTATGGTGCTGGCATTTAGATATCCTTGTCTATGGTGCTTTCATTTAGATATCCTTGTCTATGGTGCTTTCATTTACATATCCTTGTCTATGGTGCTTTTATTTAGATATCCTTGTCTATGGTGCCTTCATTTAGATATCCTTGTCTATGGTGCTTTTATTTAGATATCCTTGTCTATGGTGCTTTCATTTAGATATCCTTGTCTATGGTGCTTTTATTTAGATATCCTTGTCTATGGTGCTTTTATTTAGATATCCTTGTCTATGGTGCTTTTATTTAGATATCCTTGTCTATGGTGCTTTTATTTAGATATCGTTGTCTATGGTTTCATTTCAAATATGCAAATGTGTCAAAACAAGGCAATTTTGTAAACATTATTCTACCATTCTGGAAATATTCTACCATTCTGGAAATATTCTACCATTCTGGAAACATTATTCTACCATTCTGGAAATGTTATTCTACCATTCTTGAAAAATTATTCTACCATTCTGGAAATATTTTACCATACTGGAAACATTATTCTACCATTCTGGAAATGTTATTCTACCATTCTGGAAATATTTTACCATTCTTGAAACATTATTCTACCATTCTGGAAATATTTTACCATTCTTGAAACATTATTCTACCATTCTGGAAAGTCATTCTACCATACTGGAAACATTATTCTACCATTCTGGAAATGTTATTCTACCATTCTTGAAACATTATTCTACCATTCTGGAAAGTCATTCTACCATTCTGGAAACATTATTCTACCATTCTGGAAATATTTTGTTACCATTCTGGAAATATTTTGTAACCATTCTGGAAACATTATTCTACCATTCTGGAAACATGATTCTTGAATCATAATTCTACCATTTTGGAAACATAATTCTACCATTCTTGAACATAATTCTACCATTCTAGAAACATAATTCTGGAAACATGATTCTACCATTCTGGAAATATTTTGTTTCCATTCTGGAGGAATCATTCTACCATTCTGGAATTTTTTTTTTACCATTCTGGAAACATTATTCTACCATTCAAGTTAAAAATTAAAAAAAAAAAGTATTTCCTAAAAAATGCTAGAATTGTTTAAAAATATTCGCAAACCACAGCAGAGACTGAAACAAGCGTAAATGGAGAACTTACGACTTTATCCTGGTCGAACAGTTCCACTATAATGGTGGGTGGGGTGTTGGCGATTTCCTCCATCAGCCCAAACATGGTGACTTCGTTGATGATGAGCATTTCGTCCCAGGTAGGGCTAAGTGTCTCCTCTATCACCTGTGTACACACGCTCTGGTCCCCAAAGGCGATACGCGCAAACGGGTCAGACAGTCCTGACGCATCTGAACCAATCAGACTGCGAGCCTGATAGAGATGGGCTCGTAGCTGGAACAACTGCTTCTCTGAAAATCACAGAAAACACATCTGTAAAATCATGTCAGTCAGAGAAATATTGCACTAAAGTCGAGATGATACAGTTATAAGAACACTCATGGTAGTCTAGATACAGATTTTCTGATCAAATAATGTATAATGTATGAAGAATGGAATAGTTTTTCACCTATATACTACATGAATGTCAAGCTTTTTTCCCCACCTGTAAATTGATTGACGAGTGGGGCAGTTATTCAACTGTATAATGCATTAAGAAAGGGGTCATTTTTCCAAATGTTCCTTGTATGAGGTATGCATTTGTTTCTTACCGGTATCCTATAAACAGGGATCGTCTTTTTTCTCACCTGTATAATGGATGATGGGTTTTTACGTAAACCGTATGAAGGATATGGGTATTTTCTTACCTATTTACTGTAAGGACAGGGGTATTTTTCTTACCTGTACAAGTATTAAGGAGAGGGGTATTTTTCTCACCTGTATCATGTATAAAAGGTGGGTGGGTGTGTGTGTGTGTGTGTGTGTGTCTCACCTGTATAATGTATAAAAGTTAGGGGTATTTTTCTCACCTGTATAAAAGGGAGGGGGGGTTTCTCACCTGTATAATGTATAAAAGGTGGGGGGATTCCTTGTGGTTTAACGGCCAGTTGGGTAAGTTTATTGGTTTCGTATCCCCCAGGAAGTCCATTGAGGAAGTCCTTTTTGTGCTTGGCCAGACCAAGCCACAGATACACCTGGACTTTTGCTTGAATGGCCCAACCTGCCTGACTCGTAGCTTTCTTCCCTGGCAACTAGATAATACAAAATAGACATAAATCATCTCTTTACACTTTATTTTTAACATGGTCAAACCTGTATAATAGACCACCTTCAGAAAATGTAAAAAGTAGATTCTTGTTGTAGGTGGTCCATTACTGATTCAATTATCATGAATATATAAATGGCTTTACCCCTGGTAAATATCAACATTTATAAGGAACTAGTTATTGACATTACTTGGCACTGACCTTGAGTAGCAATGTCTGTACACGGGAGCAGTCTTTGCCGCGTTCCTCGTCTACGATGGAGTAGATGATATCCATGGCGGGAATCCTCTGGTAGGCGATCCTCTTGTTCCCACTCACCATCCAGATGAACACATCGGGCAGGGCGTGCTGGGGCTCCAAGATGAGACCCTTAAGTCGTTGCAGGTATTGGCTTGCATAGCGGATTTTGTCCTTGAGATTTCCCTTGGATACAGTGGCCTTCATACTTCTAGCTAGGGTAGACATCTGATCCTGTTCCACACCAAATAATTCATTGTTAGTCATACTATCAGTCAAAGTGTCTTCAAACATAACCATAGAGGGACAGAAGGATCAACAAGACATCTTGTTTTACTGACCCCCGACAAACTATAGCGTACCACAAAGGACAAATAATTAACGCCAGCACACACCATGTATAGCCTCTGCTCCTACTGTATAATGACCTATTGACTGATGCATTTCTAATTAACAGTATTACCAAGTAAAACGTCTTACAGGATTTGATTATTATTACACTTTCAGTTTCTGAAATGCTTTTTGTTCAATCTGACATAAGTTTGATTTCCTACCATTTCCCTGATGAGTAGATTTTTATGTTCCTTGTCCAGTTTGAATTTGCCTGATGTACCTACCATTTCCCTGATGAGTAATTTTTGACGTTCCTTGTCCAGTTTGGTTTTGCCTGATGTAAGTACCTACCATTTCCCTGATGAGTAGTTTTTGACGTTCCTTGTCCAGTTTGGTTTTGCCTGCCGTGGCTCCCCCACTTGTGCCCTTCACTATTGTCACAAATTTTGATGCTGAAGAACCGAGCTCTTCGAACACTCCACGGAGACGTTTCTCTGGGAAGGGCTGCTCCTGGTTGATCATTTCATGTACATCATTGATACCGTCCTCCTGAAAACAGACGAAAGAAAATCTTATTCCTATTTGTGAAGTTTCTTAATTTTTATAAACATCTGATAGAGATTATATGCAACTAACAAAGAAATCATTGATTAGTTTTTAATTCTCACTTTCAAATCGTGATAATTCATGACACAATTTAAGTGTATGAACCACAATAACATAGGGCCCGTCTACTGGCCAGTTTCTCGGCTACCTTAGAGCCTTTGTAAGGGTCTACTGACCAGTTTCTCGGCTATCTTGTTGATGATGTTTGTGTTGTACATTCTCCGTCTGTGGTCCTCAAACACCTCCTTGATGTACACGCATGGCTTGTCATCGTAAAATGGTAGATGGTAGTAGCATCGGTCGCGGGTGACCGGACGTAGGGGAGGTGTGTGGCTCTGCCACTTAGGTGAGTCCGTACTGACTTTTTCCATCGGTCCATCTTCTCCTTCCTCCTCACTCTCCTCCTCGCTGCTCGAGTCCTGTTTCTTCTTTGTGGGAGGGTTATACCCATCCAGAGTGTTTCCAGCATTTGCTGAAAAAAAATTGAATTCCTTTGATTATCAAATTTATCATAATTTTCTTTAACAAAATTTACTTACTGTTTCTTACACAGGTTTGGTTGGCAGGAGAAATAACCGAGATGGGGAATGTTAAAACTGATCTGTCAGTAAAGAGGCCGCCTCTAAATACAAGTGGCAATATCATTCAAGTAGTCTTTGTTGTCCTTACTGAAGTTTTATAAAGTATGTTCAATAATTTGACGTACTTAACCACCTTCAGAAAAAATTTATAAAGTTCATTTTTTTTTTATATTTCTCGTTGTCTTTAGAATAGGTAAGATGTTTCTGAGTTTGTTTACTCAAGAATACTTCACTGACATCACCGATCACTCACATCAACGATCGCTCACATCAACAATCGCTCACATCAACAATCGCTCACATCAACAATCGCTAACATCAACAATCGCTCACATCAACAATCGCTCACATCACTGATCACAGACATCACCGATCACTGACATCACCGATCACAGACATCACTCATCACTTACATCACCGATCACTGACATCACCAATCACTGACATCACCAATCACTTATATCACTGATCACTGACATCACCAATCACTTACATCACCGATCACTCACATCACCGATCACTTACATCACCGATCACTTACATCACAGATCACTGACATCACAGATCACTGACATCACCAATCTCTTACATCACAAATCACTCACATCAACGATCGCTCACATCAACAATCGCTCACATCACTGATCACAGACATCACCGATCACTGACATCAACGATCACTGACATCACCGATCACTGACATCAACGATCACTTACATCACCGATCACTGACATCACCGATCACTGACATCACCAATCACTTACATCACTGATCACTGACATCACCAATCACTTACATCACCGATCACTCACATCACCGATCACTTACATCACCGATCACTTACATCACCAATCACTTACATCACTGATCACTCACATCACCGATCACTCACATCACCGATCACTTACATCACCGATCACTTACATCACCGATCACTTATATCACCGATCACTTACATCACCGATTACTCACATCACCAATCACTGACATCACCAATCACTTACATCACTGATCACTTACATCACCGATTACTTACATCACCGATCACTGACATCACCAATCACTTATATCACTGATCACTTACATCACCGATTACTCACATCACCAATCACTGACATCACCAATCACTCACATCACCAATCACTTACATCACCGATCACTTACATCACCGATCACTGACATCACCGATCACTGACATCACCGATCACTTACATCACCGATCACTTACATCACAGATCACTGACATCACAGATCACTGACATCACCAATCACTGACATCACCAATCACTGACATCACCGATCACTGACATCACCAATCACTGACATCACCGATCACTGACATCACCGATCACTGACATCACCGATCACTTATATCACCGATCACTGACATCACCGATCACTGACATCACCGATCACTGACATCACCGATCACTGACATCACAAATAACTAACATCACCAATCACTGACATCAACGATCACTCACATCAACGATCACTCACATCAACGATCACTCACATCAACGATCACTCACATCAACGATCACTTTACTACCTACCAATGCTTATTTCAAAGTGGACAGGCTTGTCTCCAACTTTCTTGTCAATCATTGACGCCTCCAGGAAACATCCAAACAAATAGTATTCCTCCAATCGTCCTGTTGCATTCTGGGAATTATAAAAAGTAGCTATGATAATTATGTAGACATCATTGTCATTCATCGATTTTATCTTAATTTTTTCCAAACCTAGTAGTAGATACTGATCTGCACCTCACCAGGTTTGTAAATATTATGTTCAAGAGAAAGAAATGTTTTTCTTTACATGAAGTCTTAATTCATGATTGATTCAAATTTTACATAAAACGTGAAGATTTGATCAAATAAGGTTACCTAATTTTACAAACATTTCACTCACTAAACTTCAATGAAAAGCTTTAAACAGCATCATAACCGTGTTAATATATTTATAGATACAAAAAACAACAAAAAAAACTTATACTTTGTCGCAAGGTCTTTCTGCCTTCTCAGGCTTCTTCAGGCGGACTCAAGGAAATATAAAATACCAACACAAGGAAATACTATTACATTTTATATATACATATTAAAATTATTTGTGAATCTGTTTCCATTGCCTTAAACTTACCTTGGCATTGACACAGATTTGACATACATGTAAGTGATGATATTAAAACAAAAAGGAAGCTTGATTTATACATGTTACCTTTACCCTCGTAGGTCCAAAGTGACCTTGACCCATAAGTGATCCTGACCTACCAGTGACCTTGACCTTGCTTACCTCTGGTATAGGCAGTGCTGGTTCCAGCTCCACCATAGCTTTATTAGAGCCCTCCTCAACGCTGTCAATGATGTCTGTTTTTAGGGAGATGAGCATACGGCCCCGATAGGACACGCCCTCCCCGAGACCATCATTGAGGTGTGTGTTCTCATCCAGCAAGCTGTAGTCTCGTATTGACCCATACAGGTTGATCCAACAGGGGCCAAAGGTCGGGAGAAACCCTGAAACATGTCACCATTAGCAACGTCAAGATGTTTCACCACAGTATACATCATATATGTTAAGGTTACACACAGATGTTGTCATTATCAATGTAATAGTTCATAGATAAACCAAACACCATCTGGCAGAACTGGACCAAGATAATCAAATAAACCAAAACATGTTCACTGTACATTAACATGCTGAAGTCAGTTGTCCCTAATAATGCAGAAGTATAACTTCCTATAGCATAACATGTTGTCCCTGTCCTACACCTCGGTAAGCATTATGACAAGTGTTAGAAATGTAATGATATTTTTATGTATTAGATGGACGCCCCTGAAACGCACCCCTGTCAGCACTTGAAAGAGCTTTTACACCTTAATTTTGATAAACCTGTTAATACTGGAAAAATTTAAACATGAAAGCCCTTCGTTGTAATATGATAACGTTTATGTGTTAAGGCTGGTGCCGCTGTAAGTGCTGACAGAACTTTTAGATCCTGAGTTGAATGCCCCTAAGGGGTACCCCTATTAGTTATGTTAGAACTTTTAGATCCTGAGTTGAATGCCCCTAAGGGTACCCCTATTAGTTATGTTAGAACTTTTATATCCTGAGTTGAATGCCCCTAAGGGTGCCCCTATTAGTTATGTTAGAACTTTTATATCCTGAGTTGAATGCCCTTAAGGGTACCCCTATTAGTTATGTTAGAACTTTTATATCCTGAGTTGAATGCCCTTAAGGGTACCCCTATTAGTTATGTTAGAACTTTTACATCCTTAGTTGAATGCCCCTAAGGGTGCCCCTATTAGTTATGTTAGAACTTTTATATCCTGAGTTGAATGCCCTTAAGGGTACCCCTATTAGTTATGTTAGAACTTTTATATCCTGAGTTGAATGCCCTTAAGGGTACCCCTATTAGTTATGTTAGAACTTTTATATCCTGAGTTGAATGCCCTTAAGGGTACCCCTATTAGTTATGTTAGAACTTTTATATCCTGAGTTGAATGCCCTTAAGGGTACCCCTATTAGTTATGTTAGAACTTTTACATCCTTAGTTGAACACTTATGTTAGTAGCATATTAATAACTTAAAATATGTAAAGTAGAGTGCCCCTGTGGGGTACCCCTGTTAGTACTGGTAAAGTTCATACATGTAAGCCAGGTGCCTTTGTTAGTAAGACTTACAACTGTTATAGGGGCAGCTTCGGTTAGGCGTCACTTTTCACTTTTAGTACGTAATATGATAATTTTGATTGATAAGTTAACATTTTGTTAAACTTTTAATTTCAAAGTTTGATGCCCTGTGGGCTACCTCTGTAAGTTTTATATGTTAAGTTCAATAAGTTGGGTGGTCCTGTGAAACCTTCATAGTCCTGTAAGAGTTTGTACATATTAAGATATTTATGGTTAATATAAGTCCCTGATCATTAGTACCGATCAAGTCTTTGTGGTTATCATTGTGTAAGAGTTTGTACACATTAGATAAAATTATATGGTAAATATAAGTCCCTGATTATTAGTACAGAGTGGCTGCATGTGCTTGCCATCCTGTAAGAGTTTGTACACATTAGATAAAATTATATGGTAAATATAAGTCCCTGATTATTAGTACAGAGTGGCTGCATGTGCTTGCCATCCTGTAAGAGTTTGTACGTATAAGGTATATATGGTAAATATAAGTCCCTGATTGTTAGTACCAAGTCTTTGTGGTTACCATCCTGACAGAGTTTGTGCCTATTAGATATATAGTCAACTTCTAAAATAACGAAGTCGGGAATAACGAAATTCCTGCAACAACGAAGTAAACTTAAAGTCCCGATTTTCACTCTTATATATCTTTTGTATTGTTTTACTGAAACAACAAAGTCTGAAATAGTGAATTAACTGAAACAACGAAGTGATTTTTCAGTCCCCATGCGCATTTTTACCTGTAATAACGAAATAATGACCTGGGTCGACAGAAATTCCAATCAAAACAAATTAAGCTACGTTCTGTGTTTACTTGTCTCGGTTTTGTGACCACGAGTTGGCAGTGCGTTTAAATAGGTCACCTGGGTAGTCATAAACACGTATCAATTAAAAATAAACTCATGTCGTTACTTATGTATGTCTTATCATTGCTTATACATAAAACCTTCCTATCGGGAATAGCGAATTCCTCATATAACGAAATGTTTTTCATGGTCCCCAGTAATTCGTTATAAACAAAGTTGACTGTATATGGTAAATATTAGTCCCTGATTGTTGTTAGTACAGAGCGCCTAAGCTTACCATCCTTGGTGCTGGTCTTCTCTAGAACAGAATCAATTATAACACACATCACATAGTTGAAGAATTACCACCAATACATCTGTACATACTTACCATGAGACAAGCAATTAACTATTTTCGTGCCAAATGAAGTACACTTTTGTGAACATGAATTATAAATTGGAGTTGTCTCTCTTAGACTATGTAAAAGTAAAAAATAATTGACTTAACAGTTACCTCCCTTTGACTACTCAGTCTTGGTTAGCATTCTAGACTATTTATTTACATCGAGTTGTCTCACTTACACCAAGATTTTTTTTCATTTACACCTGGAAAGTTTTTTTCCCCATTTTCCCATTCCATCCTTGTCGATATAGTGACAGTAAATTTATCAATAAGTCAAACTGTACTTGGTTCAATTGTGAAACATGAAATAAAAGCTAACAAATATAGATTTACCGGTTGATATTTTCATTAGGTTTAACTTTGCTTTATATCAATAACTGATTTAAATGCACATCTGCTACAAATAAAAAGAGAAATTCAAATAGTTAAATATTGAAGAAAACAATATGTCTCTTCTTACAATCAATAGGCAGGGCAAAAATTTATTTATTTGACAAAAATTAACAATCTTATAATTATCATCAAGGAAACAAAATGTAGAAACCTAAGATCCAGTGCATCCACTAAAAGATGTGTTCTCCCAGTTAAAGCAGAGATGTTTAATATAAATACCAAACACTCTAAACCATAGACAACCAGTTAAAGTTGGAAGGTAATTATTAATTCCCTCTTTTAGTGTCCTTACCACTCTTGGCATTGGTCTTTTCTAGAAAAGAACCACATTTAATACACATGGCTTCACCTGACAAACTGCTGACTATATAGTAAAGTTTGGACTATGTTTGATCATGCAATTTCTGGTAAAAGCAAAAAAACTTCATCTAATCAAGTGTAAAAGTATTGAGTGTTAACACTTACATGTTGTGCAGTATTACTTTATCATGACTTGTAATCCGTAACGTAGATGTGTGGTTGTTATCATCGGCGCCATATTTGTTTACATGGGGTATTCCCAGGTATTCCCGGTACGGGATTCCCTTCCGGTTTGCATATTTCAGCAGTTCTGATTGGCTAATAGTTTAAGAAGATATTTACCTTACCTGTGCAGTTTTGTACGCTAAGTCATGGTCCTGTATTGAGTCCACTTAGCAGGTTGCACGTGAATTTCCAGGCATACAATTAAATTTAGCTATATAGCTGGGTGTTTCGTTTCGATAAGTTGGTCTGGCAAACGCTTTCATGTAGCTGGCCAGCTCACCTTCTTCGTCTATATAGGTATGTAGATTTTCGGACTTAGACCTCCAAATTACTCTGGGATGGGTGGTAGTTAGCCCTTGTAGGCATATAGTCATAAGTAAATATATCTATATATATTGGTAGTCGATCCTGATGGGTGGTTATTTAACATAGTTCGTGTATATTCCCCAGGGAGGGACACGGGGTGGTCATTTTTGAGGTTATTGTTTAGTGTTGAGTTATAATGGCGCCGACGTACATTGTAATATGTTGAACACATCTGTCATTGTCGTATCATGTCTGTTGTAAATATTATCATCGTTGTTCCTATTGTACATAATAAATCTGTTGAACTTTACCAGCGTGTTGTAATTCATTGATCTGTAGCCAAGTCAAAAGCCGAGACAGAACCACAGAGTTGACGAATCGAAAATCACTATACGAGGAGAAAACTTTTACATTGGTGCCGTGACCAGGATGGAGTGCTCCGGGACAGCCGTCGGTGGCATCCAAACGCGGACGCGGGACAGACGTATGAGCCCACAGATGAGGATTTTTCCTCATTTAAGGAATGAACATTTTTATTAGACTTTCGGGGGGATGGAATTTATTTTACATGGCTGTATATATTCATTGTATATATTTCATTATTCAAAGTTGAATCATTTTGTATGTGTTTGGTTATAATTGTGGTAGTATGAAGTTACTGTGGATATATGATTACTATTTTGGGAAAAAAAAAGGTTGAGTAGTTGTAAGCTATGGAATGCTGTTGGCTGTCATTGTGATAGTGGAATGAGTATATTTCTTGGTGTGGAATTGGTTATATATCGGAATTGGTACTGTTTTTCATGAGGTATTACTTTAGCGT
This sequence comes from Mimachlamys varia, assembly GCA_947623455.1. Taxonomy (NCBI): domain Eukaryota; kingdom Metazoa; phylum Mollusca; class Bivalvia; order Pectinida; family Pectinidae; genus Mimachlamys; species Mimachlamys varia. The sequence goes on along the minus strand of OX392530.1, from coordinate 46,849,038 downwards.
AAGCAGCCTAATACTTAAGTATTCGGGGCTGATCACAGTTCACCTGCTGTGTATAACATCACATGTTAATCAGTGTCAGGGTCTTATATTGAAGACAAAGGTCCGAGGGATAATTCCTTTAAAGATCCAAGAAATATGATTTTGTAGCATGTTGGCTTATATACTGCACATCCGGAAAACCACAGTATCTGATTGCTATAAGGTAAATTGTATTATTGATGTAGGATTAATGAAACAAGATGAGGGTATTGTCATTGCCTGACAATCATTTTTTTAAATATCTTGTTGAGTTTTATTTCATTGAAAATGTTAATTCAATATTGTGACTCCATTGAGAATTTGTTTAGTAATATGGAGATGTCTTTTGAATTTTTTTATAACCATGGACGCATGGTGTGAATCCTGTATTTAATTTTTTGTGTTTAAAACCCTGATTTTGTCATGATTACCTCAAATGTGGACATTTGACTATTTTTTAAGGAAGGGCGAATGTAAAAGTATTGGGTGTTAACACTTACATGTTGTGCAGTATTACTTTATCATGACTTGTAATCCGTAACGTAGATGTGTGGTTGTTATCATCGGCGCCATATTTGTTTACATGGGGTATTCCCAGGTATTCCCGGTACGGGATTCCCTTCCGGTTTGCATATTTCAGCAGTTCTGATTGGCTAATAGTTTAAGAAGATATTTACCTTACCTGTGCAGTTTTGTACGCTAAGTCATGGTCCTGTATTGAGTCCACTTAGCAGGTTGCACGTGAATTTCCAGGCATACAATTAAATTTAGCTATATAGCTGGGTGTTTCGTTTCGATAAGTTGGTCTGGCAAACGCTTTCATGTAGCTGGCCAGCTCACCTTCTTCGTCTATATAGGTATGTAGATTTTCGGACTTAGACCTCCAAATTACTCTGGGATGGGTGGTAGTTAGCCCTTGTAGGCATATAGTCATAAGTAAATATATCTATATATATTGGTAGTCGATCCTGATGGGTGGTTATTTAACATAGTTCGTGTATATTCCCCAGGGAGGGACACGGGGTGGTCATTTTTGAGGTTATTGTTTAGTGTTGAGTTATAATGGCGCCGACGTACATTGTAATATGTTGAACACATCTGTCATTGTCGTATCATGTCTGTTGTAAATATTATCATCGTTGTTCCTATTGTACATAATAAATCTGTTGAACTTTACCAGCGTGTTGTAATTCATTGATCTGTAGCCAAGTCAAAAGCCGAGACAGAACCACAGAGTTGACGAATCGAAAATCACTATACGAGGAGAAAACTTTTACACAAGTACCATTCTAAATTCTCATTAAATCTGTGATATAATTCACTTAACAATATTTTGGAATAAGCAGAAAATACTGTGATTTATATAAAAGAGTTGTCTTCCCTGTAACAACATAGAACTATAGTACTAACAATGTCTAGAGTTATCTCCCTTCTACCACTGGCCAGAACTTGGTGAAATTGTATGCAGAGTTATCTATCTTTGGTCATATTCCAAACATCCATTTCTAATCTGATTTTTTAACCTTATGTTTTATTATGAAAGAATAAAACTTTTTATCATGACTATATATTTAATTTTCCATTGATTTCATTCACAATGCGGCAATTGACGTTGCGTATTGATTTGTAAAAAAAAACCTGTTGTTAGATCAGTCAAATTGTACATAAACATGTTTTAAATTTGAAAAATAAGTTAAATTAATTATAAGCATTGATGTCAACTTTTTTAGTTTCATAGAGTTATGAAAAAAATTTTGTTTGCAAACTTTTGCAAGAATCCACTAAGCGGATTCATACAGTTTGCAAACAAAATGTTTTTCATACCCCAATGAAACTGAAAGAAATTGTCATTAATGCTAAAGTAATTTTGCCTCACTTTACGATATTTAACACTCCATCTTCCTATCTTTGCCTCACTTTACAATACCTAACACTCTATCTTCCTATCTTTGCTACACTTTACAATACCTAACACTCTATCTTCCTATCTTTGCCTCACTTTACAATACCTAACACTCTATCTTGGCCACACTTTACAATACCTAACACTCTATCTTCCTATCTTTGCTACACTTTACAATACCTAACACTCTATCTTCCTATCTTTGCCTCACTTTACGATACCTAACACTCTATCTTCCTATCTTTGCCTCACTTTACAATACCTAACACTCTATCTTCCTATCTTTGCCTCACTTTACGATACCTAACACTCTATCTTGGCCACACTTTACAATACCTAACACTCTATCTTCCTATCTTTGCCTCACTTTACAATACCTAACACTCTATCTTCCTATCTTTGCCTCACTTTACAATACATAACACTCTATCTTGGCCACACTTTACAATACCTAACACTCTATCTTCCTATCTTTGCCTCACTTTACGATACCTAACACTCTATCTTCCTATCTTGGCCACACTTTACAATACCTAACACTCTATCTTCCTATCTTTGCTACACTTTACAATACCTAACACTCTATCTTCCTATCTTTGCCTCACTTTACAATACATAACACTCTATCTTGGCCACACTTTACAATACCTAACACTCTATCTTCCTATCTTTGCCTCACTTTACGATACCTAACACTCTATCTTCCTATCTTGGCCACACTTTACAATACCTAACACTCTATCTTCCTATCTTTGCTACACTTTACAATACCTAACACTCTATCTTCCTATCTTTGCCTCACTTTACAATACATAACACTCTATCTTGGCCACACTTTACAATACCTAACACTCTATCTTCCTATCTTTGCCTCACTTTACGATACCTAACACTCTATCTTCCTATCTTTGCCTCACTTTACAATACCTAACACTCTATCTTCCTATCTTTGCCTCAGTTTACGATACCTAACACTCTATCTTGGCCACACTTTACAATACCTAACACTCTATCTTCCTATCTTTGCCTCACTTTACAATACCTAACACTCTATCTTCCTATCTTTGCCTTACTTTACAATACCTAACACTCTATCTTCCTATCTTTGCCTTACTTTACAATACCTAACACTCTATCTTCCTATCTTTGCCTCACTTTACATACCTAACACTATATCTTCCTATCTAAACACTGATCCACCATACATGCTCCTACCTTTGTCTCCTTCATTGGATATTTTAGAAATATCGATGTAGAATGTGCCAATGATATCATCATTGACTTTATCACTGTCCCGCAGTTGAACCTTCATCCTCCGACATAATGGTGGAAACATCTCCGTAAACACAAGCTGTTCATTCCATACAGGTTCGTAACATCCTTTCTTCACTGATGTCTTCCCCTGGTAAAACAAAATCAACGCATAACTAAGTTCTTTCATTGATAGAATTCCTTAACCACTGGTACCGACCTCCATAGAATATATCAACCTTTAGGAAATCTTGGAAAAGAATAAAAAGTATTTTCTGCAACAGACTGGACAAACGCTTTACAAGACAAACTTCATATATTGTGGGCAGTTCATACACTATATTGTCTGGACAAACGTTCATGGTAAGATAAAAGACCTGGTTCAGTATGATATGTTCTGGACAAGTTTATAGATGGTCCAAGGGTAAACCCATCAATTCTTTAAGTAATAATGATGAGTTCTAGTCAATAAGATACCAGGAAGGGAGTTTTGAAATCTTGTTTGATATATATATATTACATATCAACTGAGATGATGATCCCTAAACTTGTCTTATCAATAAGATTACAGGCAGTCTCTGAATCCTGGGGAAAATAGGCAATATACAGTAATAAGCATAACTAGGGACAAACCATTTCTACATACCATTTACATCTTTGACAAGATTTCTCACAAGCAATTTAATAATAGAGACAATGATATAACTGATGAGTTGTGACACCGTCTTTAATCTTTGAAATATCTTTTTTGGAATACACCGACTTCTTTACAAGACTACAGAACAAAGGACCTGATTGAAGAGTGAGGTCCTGTTACCAAGGTGATGACCTTTGATCCTTGCTACTTACCACATGCCCAGCGAAGGAGACAGACACGTAGGGGTCGACTAGGTCCTTAGCTTCACCAGTGAATGCCTTTTTGACGTTAGCCATGATCCCTGTATTCATTTTGGGTAGGCCCTCGGCTTTCAGCACTCGGACAGTGAATTTGGCACGCTGTCGATCTGCAGGAACACCCTCCGGTAGTAACAAGTTCCTGCGTCAAAGATTTCAACAAATACAATGTAGTAAAACATTGTAAAGAATTAAAGTGAAATTAGTGGTCATCTGTTATTCATGTTATTTTTTTCTAGGAATGCTACCAGTGGAATATTGTTGGTATTCACTGCTTGGTTCTAGAAAAGATGTCGCTGAAACAGCTATAGCTAATTAACCATTTTTGGGGCTGCTCTTTAGCACTACCATTTATTACCCGCATTAATGTTTCCAATTTATTATGATTGATATCCAGTACAAAGTTCCAGAAGAGAAGTCATTTATAGCAATAAAGTCAATTTGCCTCCTTTTGGCCCATCCCTCATGATCAGCTTCCTGAATTTTGAACTTTCGTTACCTAGAGAAATATAGTTGATATCCATTACTCAGTTTAAGAGAAGAATTTGCTTCAATGACTGTTTTTAGCCCAGCACTTTAGTCCCCCTGGGAAGTCAGCCCCCTTATTTGAACAATTTTGAATATCCAGCATCTGGGGATGCAACAGGCCAAATTTGGTCAGTTTCCATGCATTCAGCAGGTATGGAGAAATTGTATTTAAAAAATTGGTGATGGTCAGTCAGCCACATGAACGGAAGGACGATGGCACTGTAGTATGGCATCAGGCTCAACTTTGTCCTTTGGACCAGATGAGCTAATAAATACAGATCCTGAAAAGTGGAATGTATTAAATGCCAGATTTATGACAAACATTTCCATGTTCTATATATACAGAAGTTTTTGACGTTTCATGTTGCTTACCCTTCAATGTCGTCCTCATCCTTGTCGGACTTCGGTGGCACCTGTAATCACACAAAATCAGCCATGACTGACAAACACCTACCTCAACAAAATAGATATAGGTTAATATGCAAGTATTCCAGACTCTATTAATTTTTTGATTCATTGTGAAAGGAACAATTGAACTACAACATCCCTATTGTTTTAAAATTCAATTTTATTATAGGCATGTCTAGCATTAACTACAAAGCAATTCTTCTTGTATTGAAATTACTGGCCTCTATCATCATTCAGTGACTCAAACCTAAAGAGATTTCCACCTACAGAGATTCCCACCTTCAGCAATTACAACCTAAAGAGATTCCCACCTACAACGATTACAACCCAGAGATTCCCACCTACAGTGACTCCAACCTATAGAGATACCCACCTACACAGATTCCCACCAACAGAGATTCTGAAATATAGAGATTCCCAAATATAGAGATTCCCACTTGCAGAGATTCCCACCAACAGAGATTTCCATCAACAGAGATTTCCACCTACAGAGACTCCCAAATACAGAGATTTCTACCTATAGAGATTCCAATCTACAGAGATTCCCAAATACAGAGATTTCAACCTACAGAGATTCCCACCTACAGGGATTCCCACCAACAGAGATTCCCACCAACAGAGATTCCCAAATACAGAGATTTCTACCTACAGAGATTCCAACCTACAGTGATTCAAATCTACAGAGATTTCTACCTACAGAGATTCCCAAATACAGAGAGTCCCACATACAGAGATTCCCACCTACAGAAATTCCCATCTACAGAGATTTCTACCTAGAGATTCCCACCTACAGAGATTCCCACCTACAGAGATTCCCGTCTAGAGATTTCGACCTACAGAAATTCCCACCTACAGAGATTCCCACCAACAGAGATTCCCACCTACAGAGATTCCAACCTACAGAGATTCCCACCAACAGAGATTCCCAAATACAGAGATTTCTACCTACAGAGATTCCCACCAACAGAGATTTCCGTCTACAGAGATTTCTTCCTACAGAGATTCCCACCAACAGAGATTCCCACCAACAGAGATTTCTACCTACATAGGATTTTAACCTACAGAGATTTCTACCTACAGAGATTCCCATCTACAGAGATTTCTACCTACAGAGATTTCTACCTACAGAGATTCCCACCAACAGAGATTCCCACCAACAGAGATTCCCACCAACGGATATTCCCACCTACAGAGATTTCTACCTACATAGAATTTCAACCTACAGAGATTTCTACCTACAGAGATTTCTACCTACAGAGATTCCCACCAACAGAGATTCCCACCAACAGAGATTTCTACCTACATAGGATTTCAACCTACAGATATTTCTACCTACAGAGATTCTCATCTACAGAGATTTCTACCTACAGAGATTTCTACCTACAAAGATTCCCACCTACAGAGATTCCCACCAACAGAGATTCCCACCAACAGAGATTCCCACCAACAGAGATTCCCACCAATGGAGATTCCCACCTACAGAGATTTCTACCTACAGAGATTTCTACCTACATAGGATTTCAACCTACAGAGATTCCCATCTACAGAGATTTCTACCTACAGAGATTTCTACCTACAGAATTCTACCTACAGATATTTCTACCTACAGAGATTCCCATCTACAGAGATTTCTACCTACATAGGATTTCAACCTACAGAGATTTCTACATACAGAGATTCCCATCTACAGAGATTTCTACCTACAGAGATTTCTACCTACAGAGATTCCCACCTACATAGGATTTCAACCTACAGAGATTTCAGCCCACCAGAGATTCTTATCTACACAGAATTCCAATCTATTAGGACTCTAACCTAGAGGGTATTCTAAGTTATGATAGCTCCAAACATACAGGAATTCCAATCTATGAAGGTTTTTCATGTTTTTGTGTATTATAAAAGTGCATGTGTACTTAAATCAATCTATAGTTAGGTTTATCTGTATTTTCTGACTGAAATTCATGTAAAACTTTTACTTCACAAGTCATTATTTTTCTTATCCATCAGAAGTGAAGATGACATTGCATTTAAAGGTTTGGTAAAATTTAAACCCCCATGAACTTGTACCAAGAAATAAAATACAAAAATGTTTGACCTTAAGAAATCAAAACTGTTCAAAGCACTAATATTTAATTGTTTACATTAATTTGGTATTACTACCTTGATCAAGTTTCCTTTAGGATTATATTTGTTTTGGTATAACTACCTTGATCAAGTTTCCTTTAGGATTATATTTGTTTTGGTATTACTACCTTGATCAAGTTTCCTTTAGGATTATATTTGTTTTGGTATTACTACCTTGATCAAGTTTCCTTTAGGATTATATTTGTTTTGGTATAACTACCTTGATCAAGTTTCCTTTAGGATTGTATTTGTTTTGGTATTACTACCTTGATCAAGTTTCCTTTATGATTTATAATTGTTTTGGTATAACTACCTTGATCAAGTTTCCTTTAGGATTATATTTGTTTTGGTATTACTACCTTGATCAAGTTTCCTTTAGGATTATATTTGTTTTGGTATAACTACCTTGATCAAGTTTCCTTTAGGATTGTATTTGTTTTGGTATAACTACCTTGATCAAGTTTCCTTTAGGATTATATTTGTTTTGGTATTACTACCTTGATCAAGTTTCCTTTAGGATTATATTTGTTTTGGTATTACTACCTTGATCAAGTTTCCTTTAGGATTATATTTGTTTTGGTATTACTACCTTGATCAAGTTTCCTTTAGGATTATATTTGTTTTGGTATTACTACCTTGATCAAGTTTCCTTTAGGATTATATTTGTTTTGGTATTACTACCTTGATCAAGTTTCCTTTAGGATTATATTTGTTTTGGTATAACTACCTTGATCAAGTTTCCTTTAGGATTATATTTGTTTTGGTATTACTACCTTGATCAAGTTTCCTTTAGGATTATATTTGTTTTGGTATTACTACCTTGATCAAGTTTCCTTTAGGATTATATTTGTTTTGGTATTACTACCTTGATCAAGTTTCCTTTAGGATTATATTTGTTTTGGTATTACTACCTTGATCAAGTTTCCTTTAGGATTTATATTTGTTTTGGTATTACTACCTTGATCAAGTTTCCTTTATGATTTATATTTGTTTTGGTATAAACTACCTTGACCGAGTCGCCTTTGCCTATCACAGCGATGTCCACTTTGACATAACCTTTGACCCCTCCGTTGATGTCGTCAGAGTCCGTCAACATTGCCCATTTGTGGTAAAACTGTCGATCTTAAATGTAATAAAACCTACTTAAAGGCAAGGCTTAAAATATTCTGCAACATGTTAGATAATCATTAAATGTCATTAAATTTCACTGTTTTTAGGTACATACATTAATCTTCTAATTGCATCAACATGTAAATTTGAATACCTTTCAAACATGAATGCACTGTATGATCAGATTTCTGTATAAATCATAATCTTGTGAATTCATCAAAAGTCTTTGAAATTATCTAATCAGACTTTTACCAGAATAAAAAAAAAAATAATAATGAAAAACAGATATTTGAACTTATATGTTGAATATCATTATTATAAATTGAAATCAAGAAAATCCAACATTCAAATGTGCAAAAAAAATGTTTACACTTTCATGATGAAACTATCAAACAAATCAAGCAAACTAGAATTTAAAAACAAAAAATGAGAAATTCAAAATTTTGTTTCTTATGTTCACGATTTGTAAATATTTCTCCCTCATTCCTGGTGCCTGACCTGTCCACGGTGACAGAGTGTTAGAAATATAAATATCTTCATACACACATTTCATGTCACCTGACATTACAAATTACAACAAGGATTTGATATGTCAAAAATCAAAACCACTGTATACCACAATGTGGGAATTTAGATTTCTGAGTTTGCTCTGGAGATTGGAATACACTTTCATGCCCAGGGGTAAAACTTGGTTTCATTAAAAAGGGCCGAGTGAAAGTTAAGTAATTTACAAAATAGTAGCTAGTCCAAACATAATTTCACAGTTTTTGAGATCATTCTGGAAGTTGGAATGAGAGAAAAATACTCATGCCCAGGGGTGTACGATAGGGAAAGTCTACCCTCAGCATTTCCAAAATCCTCTGCAAATTAAGTCTCATCAGGCTTTACCAAATTTTGGTAACCCCTCGGGTGAAAATTCCCTATTCCACATCCGAGGGTATGAAAGGTCTTATATCTTTAGGATAAATGAATATTGATGCAAAAAAATGCAATTATTTCTTAAAATTAATATCATTCCAAATAATCTGAAGAAAATATTCCAATGCATATAAGTAATCAATGAAATAATTCCAAGATATAAAAATATAATGTACATGTATATAAAATGAAAGTGCAATACTTTTTAAAATCATTTTTGATATCAATATATGTTACAACAATTCTTCTCCAAAGACTCTACAATACCCATAATCCAAATGATTTAATTTCAAGAGATCTAATATTTTAACAGATGTTAATTATAATTTAAATTACAGAAAATTGACCGTGTAAGTTAAAGAGGATTTTTGTAGAGTCAAGAGATGATTGAGGTAGCACATTAACATCAGCAGAGCCAGCAAGAACAGCCTTCAAATGTTTAGTATAGCATCAAATAGCGAAAAGCACCACCGAAACAATGATAAACGGACAGAAGTGAAATTATTTCAGAAAAATATATTAGTATTTAAAATATAAACAGAATATGAAAATTATGATAGAATATACAAGTGTAAAATTTATAGAAATATAGCAATTTAGGTATTAAAACCAATTCAAGTAGTTATCAATGTCAATTAACACTGTGTTTCAATTACGCTTCAAATGTTTTTACCATTTTCCATTTTTTACCTGTACTCCTCATAAAAGATTGTGGTTTTCAAGACAGTACCTTGGGCATTGTAAACGGTGCCGACATCAAGTTTGTAAGTTCCGAGGGGCTTGTTGGAGCGGAATAGACGTCCAGACTGACAAACCTAACCGTGGACAACACAGAAGCCGTCAGTTGTCATAGCAACATGATCCTCCATGCCCACACGTGTGTGAACAGGTAAGATAAACAGTTTATAATTAACATTGAATCAGACGAAGGATCAGTGACCTATCTAATTCTAATTATGTAATGGAGCAAAATAAACCTGATGAAAGGCCTGGAAATCAAAGAATGTTGTATTTTTGTTTGTTGACATTTCTCCGACACACCATCAGTTTCCATAGTATAAAACAACCAAAATCTAATAGGTCATTCCTCATCCGAGCATAAAGAGGTGGAAGGTTTGTTTTCATTTGTAGACCTCTTTATATAAACACTGAAAATTATCATTTCTTGTTTAACACATTTTTAGATAATTCATTTTTTGCACTTACTTGAAGTCATAAAACCATTTCATTTTGGATCAATACCTATTACTTATAAAGACTTTGCCTGTGAAATGTCAACATACAATATTCGGCTCACAACCAAACAAGCAAATCTGTCATCTTCCACATATTTTTGTTGTCCTTGTGTTTTTGTTTTAACATTTCTGGTCATGCAACAGATTTTTCACTTATCGATTTGGCACATACATTTGTAGCTCTCGATAACCATCTTACTAATCCAATTTGCTTGTCAGACTAGCAGTAAAAACAACCATCATAGACTTCCAGGCCAGGGATCATATATACCCAGGAAACACAATTCCCTCATCCGCACTCTACAGGAAACACGATACAAACTGTCCTCCTGACTGCTTTACAGGAACAACCTGACAGGTTTCTATTGCAACATAATTCCTATTATTGTAGTATATGTTTTATATTATAAATTCATGCACTCAATACTACCTGGTAAACCATTTTTAAATCAAACCATGTTGTAATGTACACTCAGTGCTTGATCAGGGGGAAGGGGTTTTAGGATTACGGCAAACTCCAGCTCAGTCAATTTTTATTTAGAATTCCCCTATTTTTTTTTGGAAATACCTTCTTTGATCCTTTTTATAATCCACCAATGAATTTATTGTGTGGATCAACCAATGATATAGAATCTCTGACTTAGTTAGGAAACTGATTTAGTAGTCCCTGTGGAAAGCAGCAGTCGGAGACACTACACACATTACACCGTTGTAATAAGGTACTAGTGATCATCCCTCTGTGTGAAGGTCAAGCATTATAGTCATACGTATAGTCCAAGGTAGATATATTCTATATACCCGCAGAAACCATAGCTACAAACATCATACATGTAGCTACAGAAACCATAGCTGCAAACACCATAGCTACAGAAACCATAGCTACAAACACCATAGCTACAGAAACCATAGCTACAAACACCATAGCTACAGAAACCATAGCTACAAACACCATAGCTACAGAAACCATAACTACAAACACCATAGTTACAGAAACCATAGCTACAAACACCATAGCTACAGACACCATAGCTACAAACACCATAGCTACAGAAACCATAGCTACAAACACCATAGCTACAGAAACCATAACTACAAACACCATAGTTACAGAAACCATAGCTACAAACACCATAGCTACAGAAACCATAACTACAGAAACCACAGCTACAAACACCATAGTTACATATATAGCTACACACACCATAGTTACATATATAGCTACACACACCACCTCATCTGTCCTCAAAAGACCACATCATCAACACTGACTTAGCAGATAAGCAAAAGTAACATTAATTTTTCACTAAGCAAATTTCAAATAAATCCAACAATAAATTGAAATTGCCTTTGGAAAGATTCACTCATGCTTTCAGACAGATTAAAAGTGCAACAAAGTTTTAAAAATTTATGGAAATTGGAAATTTAATTTCTTATTTTGAAACAGTAGGAATCTAAAATTAGACTGCCATATGCCTGTTTTGTTTTGTAAATCAGTGACACGCCATTAGACTGTGATCTGTGAGGACAGGTAAGGACAAACAAGAAGGAAAAATGATGGAACGACAAATAATTTGACTATTACTCTGGCAAAAGCGATAAAAGGTTCAGAGCTTTTTAGGTATTCTAATTGTATTATGTTATTCTACTACAGTTTGCAAATATTTACGGAGTAGTTTACAGGCTAGTACGATGACCTTGTGGTTGGTAGTTTTTGACATTGAATCAGTATATAGTTTACGCTTACGTTGACTTCATTTTTCTTTGGCCTTTTTTTTGTAGTTGAATATCCTAATGAAATTTCTATGATGAAAAAAACCCATATGCATTGTGTATGTATGTAAATCATTTAGAGAACTATACAAAAACCTTTCGAAGAAGAAAATAATTGGCTGCAGGTGCATGCTGGGAAATGGGGAGATGCATAATGGGATCAAAACACTCTTGGTAAATAAGCATTACAATTTATTATTTTCCAAGTATTTTTGTCATTAAATAAATATCTCAGAAAATTATTTATGGTCTGTTTTTTCTCTCAAATATTGAGAATATTTGTTGGTAAAGTTTTAATTTTGTATTTATCATCTTGTTTTCATAGTGCATATTCTTTTGAATATTTAAAACTTTTTAAAAAGGTTTTCAATAGACCCCTGTAAGACTAGGTTCTCAGTACAAAGACTAACTCTTCTGTTTGTGCTCTTAAACTTCAATTATATTCTTCAGCAATAATCGTCAAATTATTTTCTTAGAGAAAATGAAAATATAAATCTAAAGCAACTGTGCAGTAAAATATTTAAAGATATGATAATATTTCTCTATAAAAATATTGAATAATGTAATCCAATATTAAGGATGAAAATTAGATATGAACTGCATGCTGGGAAGTACCAAGCATGCAAGTAACTTGGTCAGGGCTTCAAGAGCTCTGCAGACCAAGAAAAAATCAAGTACCAAGAGCACTATAAACCGTCCCGATATCTATCTTGAAACTGCCCACTCGGGTGCCGGAGCTGAGTAGGTTACGAGAGTGGAGCACCTGGGGAGGAACACAAATCCGTAAATAAAAACTACAAAAATTAAAACAGCAAGGCTACAGGGTTAACAAAGGTCATCACAAGGTCGTTACAGGGTCAAACAAACACAACACAAATACATTAATGCATATAGCATTTTGTGAGATTTTAGTGTATTACATAATGAAATAAAATGCATGCAATATTGCAATTTATAACCTATATCAAAACAATATAATCATATTTCATTTCCCCCTTAAAATAGACTGAAGAGACATTAGAATTAATTAGGTACAGACAATTTTGTAGAGTTGGATATCAGTCATCAGGTATGATATATTCAGTTAATTTCTGTGCTTGCTTGCATTTGAAAACATCCATTGTGTATAATAGTTAAAACATGGTAGAGCCAGTCAGCAGTCACTACCAATATGTGGTAACATTGTGTTAGCTAGGAAATAGCTGTGACATTCTAACACTGATCAGCAAGTACTACCAGGGGAGACAAACTTTTGCTAAAACAGGGGAGACAATCTAATATCAAAACAGGGGAGACAATCTAATATCAAAACAGGGGAGACAATCTAATATCAAAACAGGGGAGACAGTCTAATAGCAAAACAGGGGAGACAATCTAATATTAAAACGGGAAACAATTAAACATTACAAAAACAGGGGAGACAATTTAATAAATAGGATGGATAAGGGAGATAATCTAAAATGTTTACCAAAACAAAGTTTATACAATTTAACATTTATTTTGACAAAATATAGCTATACAATCTTACAATAGCAACGAGGACAGAAAAGGTTACAACAGGACTAGACAATATATTAATCATCACAATAATAATTTCCTGTGATTTCTATGATTTTGAATGTTACAATGAGTTAACTGGTAAAACAATTGAATGTATAGATGATATTAATGACATAAATGAGAATTGTTTAATTAAAAAAAATCAAAATATTCAAGGCATCAATTTTTCAAATGCATAGCAACAATATTTATAGAATACTTCAATCTTTTTTGTAGAAACCTACTTCCATTATCAAAACAGGGATTATCACCAATCCAAAGGACTACAGCTACCAACATGTATCACCCCATTACATTGTAACTAAAACAAGGTAAAAGCCCTGTGATATATCATTTTGTATTTGCTGCTGTAACACTGATTAGGGGAAATTAAAAGTATACACCAGACAAATTCTCACAAGCCTTCAGCTTGGGCCCTTTGCAAACAATTGCCACATCTTTATAAGCATTGCCAACTGAATGTACACAGGCGTAAAACAAACTCAAAATAAATGCTTGGCTTGTGCATGGTTGTTAGAAAATGCCAAATCTTTAACTTTTCTACAGTATTTTATAATTCTTACCTTTTAATTTCTACAAAGTGACATAACAAGATCTAGGGCCTAACAGAAATAGATATAAAACTCTTTGGCCTTAGAATTTCTTTTTCAGATATGGAGCTTTACAGAGGCCTGTAGAGTACATATATATATAGATGAAGGGCCCTACAGATCATCATATACAGATGAAGGGCCCTACAGATCATCATGTACAGATCTGGGGCTTCACAGAGCAACATGTACAGATGAAGGGCTTTAATGGTACACAGGTATAGAGATTGAGTGCCAAAAATGTACAGATCTGAAGCCTGACAGAGCATGTTATTTTCAGACCTGGGGATCTAAAGTGATCCTTATCAATGCAATGACATTATGAAATCAAGAGCCATCACATTTCCATCAGCATGTACATATCTTGGGAGCAACAGAGTACAATATTCAGATCTAGGGCTATAGCTTAACTGCCAATCACCATATACAGATCTGGGGCTCTTCTACCTGGCAACTTGAACTTACCGTCAGCGTGATGATTTTGTCAAACAACATGGCAGGGGCCATATGGAAGTCAAAAACAAAATACTGCAATGAATTAAAATACAGGGTTAATCATCAGACATCACAAATCACTTACACATCTCCTTCACATTCAAACAATGTGATGATTCTATATTTTTTATTTGATTAATGATTGAAAGGTTACTCCAATAGTCTTCTAGTTCTACATTCCCAAGGACATATACAATGTGACAAATTCATCCGAAAGGAATGAAATAAATAAGTACATTAGTAAGCTGACTTTACTATTCCACATTGGGATGCTGACATTGAGTGGGACGTACCTCGCTGTAGTAAGGACAGTTGGTGGATTCCTTTACACTGGTGTATTTCTTCTGATCTCCAACCTGGACACACACCACAGGATCCATATTGAGTCCCGCCAATTGTCGCGCCTCTATCACAGTTATGCAGACCTGAACACAAAGGTCAAAAGTCAAGGTCAAATCAAATTGAAAGGATGTCCAATGCAGTGTAAAAGTATCTCCATTTGTAAAAAAAAAGATTGTTTATTTATTCAAATTATGTCGAGGAACCCAAGGTTGTAATGAATTCATAATTATCCAGAAAAACAAAAATTCCCGTCATTGAATAATAAAGTTTACTGGTGAATTCAGAGGGGTGAAAGTACTAGAACCATACAAAGAAATACTTCCACACTGTGGTCAACATTAAGATAAACACAAAAATATTGTTCAGCTAGATCTCGTTAGGTTCTTTCCATTGTATTGATAATTGATTGAATTAATTCAAATTTGATTGAAACTCACAAATGGTTTGACTGACATATATGAATAAGCTGGTACAGACATTGAAAACATTACCACCTAGTAACCTTGTTAAACCCTTGACATAGTCCTTGGTAAACTTTGTACCATATAAAGTGTTTCATATAATTCTATAGAACCAACAAGAAAAACAACATATTTTCTTTGTTGTTATGTTATATTGTAGGCAAGTGCGCTGCAGGCTGCATTAACCATCATTATCATTAGAATTTATATTTCCATCTAATTGTTTCTACGTGTTTAAATATTTTAACACATTAAGATGCTTTGTTTTGTTTTCACTGAATCTGATCTTCACATTTGAATTCAATACATTTTCAAAGCTTAAAAATAAACACATGTAGATCTAAACTAATGCTTTTCCTTGAGGAAATCTTCCAAACAGTTCACCTGAAAATCCTGGGCTTTTAAAGAAGCTGGCTCCATTTGCTGTGCTCTTCCTTTGTTTCTGTAAAGCGATGTTATAATTAGTATATCAACTGACCTTGAAACAGAAAGATTGGGTTGTCCTATGACTTTAACTTAACGTACGTACACTTTTGATCCTAGTATATAATGTATCATGAAAATTTCAATATTTCTATAATTTAACATTAAATGAAATCAGAAGAAACCCTTCTATGTATTTTCACACATTTGTCTACTAAATCTTAATGTATGCCCGACTATGTTACATTTAAATAAGATCTCAACAGAATGAATGAAGAGTTCCTTTACGCACAACAGCATTTGCTTTCAAGCTCATTCACGACACCATTAATTCTCTAAGAAGTTAATGTCATTGGATAAAATATCTGTTAGAATTTAAATACCAGGACCTTAAACACTCCTGAACAGGAAATGAGAATTTACTGACAATCTAATTTCAGGAAGCCTTATTTAATTGCATGAACCCTAATTTTGATGGATGTCCTTGCTCTGATAATGGTTTCATAGGTCACACTGAAGATAACTGGAAGCTGAGGTTCAAAGAACTCTTTCTGTTGTACAGGATGTACAAACCTACAGTGTATTTTAGCTTAGATTTACCTTTTCTTGTCTGTATTTTTACCTGAATCTTACCTATATCTCACCTACCTTGTAAATTTCCTTTATCTTACAATTAACTACTCCCCACCCTCCCCTTACAACAGGTACTCTCCCCTAACACTACCTCCTGTTAGCGACTGGTGTTGCTATAGAGAGGATTAACTGCCCTGGTAACCCACACTTACACTACCCCTCCCCTAGAACAGTTACTCTCCCCTTACACTACCTCCTGTTAGTGACTGGTGTTGCTATGGGGATGATTAACTGCCCTGGTAACCCACACTTACACTACCCCTCCCCTAGAACAGTTACTCTCCCCTTACACTACCTCCTGTTAGTGACTGGTGTTGCTATGGAGAGGATTAACTGCCCTGGAAACCCACACTACCCCTCCCCTAGAACAGTTACTCTCCCCTAACACTACCTCCTGTTGGTGACTGGTGTTGCTATGGCAGAGGACTGACTGCCCTGGTCATCATCCACCTGTTCAGCTCGTGCCCCCAACATGGAAGCCACCTCAGCTGCCCTTGCATCAAGACTTGGGTCTGTTGACCAGACAATTACAAAAATAGTGAAAAAAAACAAATCATATTGACAAATCTTTGAAATTACAATTTTTTTTTATTATCAAAGATGTAGAAAACTTTTACAGCTGCTAAACATATCATAAAGAAAGGAAAAATATAGCAGTATTTTACACTGGGTTTGCATCCCCTCGCTATCACATCATTTTGCTCTTTCATGGTAAAGATGGAAAAGAAGGTGCTACCAATACCTGTTTCAATCTCATCAATGAGGGACTGTTTCTCATCAAAATCAGACCTCTTCCCAGACCCCATCATCATCTTGACCACAGAGGGAAAGTTTTTCACACTGAAAAATATAGCAATAACTTTAATGAAATGTCCAGCAAATGCTGTGGGTCAAGAGAAATTCATTTAAGATCTTTATACATATGTAATAAAGTAATTATAATGTTTTACTTTTAAACAATCTTCAGGTGATGACATACAGAAATGGTCAACCTTGTTATGTTCTATTTGAGTAGATTGCTTGAATGCCAAAACTCCCCCAAGCTGTTACAGTCCCATCCCCAGTCCAACTCTTAACTCCCCCAAGCTGTTACAGTCCCCTCCCAAGTCCAACTCTTAACTCCCCCAAGCTGTTACAGTCCCATCCCCAGTCCAACTCTTAACTCCCTCAAGCTGTTACAGTCCCATCCCCAGTCCAACTCTTAACTCCCTCAAGCTGTTACAGTCCCATCCCCAGTCCAACTCTTAACTCCCTCAAGCTGTTACAGTCCCATCCCCAGTCCAACTCTTAACTCCCTCAAGCTGTTACAGTCCCCTCCCCAGTCCAACTCTTAACTCCCTCAAGCTGTTACAGTCCCATCCCCAGTCCAACTCTTAATTCCCCCAAGCTGTTACAGTCCCCTCCCCAGTCCAATCCTCAACTCCCCCAAGCTGTTACAGTCCCCTCCCCAGTCAAACTCTTAACTCCCCCAAACTGTTACAGTCCCCTCCCCAGTCCAATCCTCAACTCCCCCAAGCTGTTACATTCCCCTCCCCAGTCCAATCCTCAACTCCCCCAAGCTGTTAGTCCCCTCCCCAGTTTAACTCTTAACTCCCCCAAGTTGTTACAGTCCCCTCCCCAGTCCAACTCTTAACTCCCCCAAGCTGTTACAGTCCCCTCCCCAGTCCAACTCTTAACTCCCCCAAGTTGTTACAGTCCCCTCCCCAGTCCAACTCTTAACTCCCCCAAGCTGTTACAGTCCCCTCCCCAGTCCAACTCTTAACTCCCCCAAGCTGTTACAGTCCCCTCCCCAGTCCAACTCTTAACTCCCCCAAGCTGTTACAGTCCCCTCCCCAGTCCAACTCTTAACTCCCCCAAACTGTTACAGACCCATCCCCAGTCCAATCCTCAACTCCCCCAAGGCGGTTAGTCCCCTCCTCAGTCAAATCATCAACTCCCCCAAACTGTTACTTCCCCTTCTCAGTCCAATCCTCAACTTCCCCAAGCTGTTAGTCCCCTCCAAAGTCAAATCCTCAACTCCCCCAAACTGTTACAATCCCCTTCCCAGTCCAATCCTCATCCCCCAAGCTGTTACATTCCCCTCCCCAGTCCAACTCTTAATTAACTCCCCCAAGCTGTTACAGTCCCCTCCCCAGTCAAACTCTTAACTCCCCCAAGCTGTTACAGTCCCCTCCCCTCCCCAGTCCAACTCTTAATTAACTCCCCCAAGCTGTTACAGTCCCCTCCCCAGTCCAACTCTTAACTCCCCCAAGCTGTTACAGTCCCCTCCCCAGTCCAACTCTTAACTCCCCCAAGCTGTTACAGTCCCCTCCCCAGTCCAACTCTTAACTCCCCCAAGCTGTTACAGTCCCCTCCCCAGTCAAACTCTAAATTCCCCCAAGCTGTTACAGTCCCCTCCCCAGTCCAACTCTTAATTCCCCCAAGCTGTTACAGTCCCCTCCCCAGTCCAACTCTTAATTCCCCCAAGCTGTTACAGTCCCCTCCCCAGTCCAACTCTTAACTCCCCCAAGCTGTTACAGTCCCCTCCCCAGTCCAACTCTTAACTCCCCCAAGCTGTTACAGTCCCCTCCCCAGTCCAACTCTTAACTCCCCCAAGCTGTTACAGTCCCCTCCCCAGTCCAACTCTAAATTCCCCCAAGCTGTTACAGTCCCCTCCCCAGTCCAACTCTTAACTCCCCCAAGCTGTTACAGTCCCCTCCCCAGTCCAACTCTTAACTCCCTCAAGCTGTTACAGTCCCCTCCCCAGTCCAACTCTTAACTCCCCCAAGCTGTTACAGTCCCCTCCCTAATCCAACCCTTAACTCCCCCAAGCTGTTACAGTCCCCTCCCCAGTCCAACTCTTAACTCCCCCAAGCTGTTACTTCCCCTCCTCAGTCCAATCCTCAACTCCCCCAAGCTGTTACAGTTCCCTCCCTAATCCAACCCTTAACTCCCCCAAGTTGTTACAGTCCGGGACCCCCTCCATTTAACTCCCAAAGTCGGTTACAGTCCCCGCTCCAATATTGCTTTCTGACTTTCAATGAGTTTGTCTGAGACTGAATTTGTTTCCATGCTTTCTCATTATATACCTGAACTCCTACCCCAACACATACACCATTACCTCCCCCCCCCCCCCCTTCTCTCTACATACATCCTAGAACATAATATTAACTATCTATCTTAACTG
The DNA here is from genome assembly GCA_947623455.1 of Mimachlamys varia. NCBI lineage: Eukaryota > Metazoa > Mollusca > Bivalvia > Pectinida > Pectinidae > Mimachlamys > Mimachlamys varia. The sequence continues at coordinate 46,829,209 of OX392530.1, read as the reverse complement.
TTTGCAATCGGTACAATTTGGATGACCTGCCAAGTGGAGAGACCTATAGCCTGAATCCACATGTAGCAGTACCTTACAACCTTATATCTCTTTTTCCACCTCATACCCGAGAGGTACGTACTGTTTCGGTGACCTGCCCCCTGAGGTACGTGAGGTTTTGGAGGCGAGACTGAGACGTGACTCCCTGAGGGAAGCTTTAGATGGGCTTGTCAGGATGGAGTCTGTATCCCCAAAGCTACTGCGACTTCCCAAATTGAGCTGGTTTCGTTCCTCCTCTGTCAACGGTACACGAAGCTCGTCGCTCTTCAGCTGCTTGAATTCCCCTTTCTGCCATAATCCGACAGACCCATCCGGAGCATTGTATGTCAACTCAAATGTTATCGTTGTCTGAAAGAGGACAAAACTCATCAGCAACAATATTTGGGATGGTAAACTTCTCGAATTCCAATTCCAAGATTTTACCTAATGAAGCCATTTCCCACAACTATGTTATATATATTTGCTTCAAATTGATCCCAGCTACTAAAAATACATTTTCTCAAAAATAAAAGTTTTTATTTAACAGAACACATCCGTTTGTGTGTGGAGTAAAATTAAGGCAATAAACAGCACACCATACAAATGGGGAAAACTGCAATATATTGTGATCAGGAAATGTCTTTCTAGATGTTTCACTGAACAAAATTACCTTCTAAACTCTATTAGACTATTTTTAATTCGGAATTAAAAGCCAGATTCACGCCATTTCTCACAGAATATCTTCCACAATAACAGACAAGCCAGTGCCATTTGAAAATGAAAGCACATTTCTTCTACAAGTAAAAGCTGTTTTATTATAAGATTTGAAATAAAAATAATGAAAGGAGAATCAGACAGTCTAGGTCAGAGGCCTTTCGTCGGGCGGTGTGTGATGAAATTGAAAACTTAAATTATTTTTTTCAAATTCCCTTGGTAAAAAGAGAAAATGGATTTTTGCCGTCTTTGCTCCATATCTGCCATCATTGTTTACATGATTTATGAGAACAGAAGTATCAACAGACAGCGGTGTTTTACTACACCAGGAAACTCTAGCAGGAGACCCACTGTAAAGATCCTTATAACACATACACAGCTGACACTTCAACTCTCACAAAGACATATCGCAGAGCTTACATCCTCAGAGATCCATTTCCAACATCCCTTATGGAAATGGAAACGAAACTTATGAAATAACATTTCTATTCATCTATATTGTGATGTTTCCTTATCAGTTTGTAAAAAGATTGAGGAGTTAGAATTTCCTCTGTACATTCAATGGATGTTCAAAGCTCTGATTTCAGACGCAGTGTCACATTTGGGAGAAAGTGAAATCTTTAAAGGCACGATTCGTCAAATCAATAGATCCCATTTAACGCACACAGCCATGGTCCTAGCTAAAATAGTCGTTAGTTCTCTAAAATATTATCTGGCTGTATGTCAGCGTAATGCAAACTAAGAATTACTCTGACCCTTAAAGATATTGCAATAACGTATGACAAAATTAAACCTCATCAACAATTCTATTCCCCCACACAAAAAATGCTTAATTAGAAACGCTCGGTCATAGACAGAAAGTCAAATCTGTGTAGTATGGAATTGTTGAAGGAACATGACATTTAGCTATGAATGCAGATCAATTATGTCATTAAATCTGTACCTTTAAAGTTTTAAGAAGGTCCAATCTCAACCATATTCATTCCATGTTCAATATTTTTTGAAACCAAATAGTTATTTCTCTCATGCAAAGGTTATTCATCCAAACACTTTCAACAGACAGGGAAAGTCCAAGCTATGAAAATGTAAAAGAAGCTGCACACCTGAGTGTTCCAATTCAGTAATCATTTTTTCTGCTACATTTTCAAGGCCCAAACACATTTCCTAGCCGTATATGCATTTCAAGGTCAGTTATTCACAAAACCATGGAGGCAATGTAACATTAAGTAACATTAGATAAAAGGTTCTAGAAAATTAATCGTTGTTATTCAAACTTGGTTACTTCTACATAAATCTGTCTATCTGTGATGCATTAGTGCATTAAGCCCGTGGCGCCACAGGAATACCGGAAGATATGCTTTTAAGCTAGTCTACGTATCATTCATGTAATCACATGTATATATAATCACAGTAAACTTGGATCAATACGGATTGAGTGTTCATCATGTCATAAACTTTTTTCTAATCAACCCAAGATACCGGCCACATGATTAGCCAGGTGGTTATATATATCTATTCTTCCTACATTGTTTTATATTGTAGCCAGGTGATTATATATCTATTCTTCCTACATTGTTTTATATTGTAGCCAGGTGGTTATATATCTATTCTTCCTACATTGTTTTATATTGTAGCCAGGTGATTATGTATCCATTCTTCCCACATTGTTTTATATTGTAGCCAGGTGATTGTATATCTATTCTTCCCACATTGTTTTATATTGTAGCCAGGTGGTTATATATCTATTCTTCCCACATTGTTTTATATTGTAGCCAGGTGGTTATATATCTATTCTTCCCACATTGTTTTATATTGTAGCCAGGTGATTATATATCTATTCTTCACACATTGTTTTATATTGGAGCTGTATGTCTACCAATTATCATTTAAATTTTGCATCAAGAAATGTCAACAAAATTTTAATTACATATTTATTTGGTTGTCACTAATACTTGCCAATTCAAAACACCATCAATCAACAAAAACCAATCTTTATCAAGCATTGTCTCCTCAATATAAACAAGGACATGGTCGTCAAGATCCCACACCCATCAAATATGTGCAGAATTAGCCGATAATCAAATTTAAAAGAGGATTTCAGGTAATAAGTCTATCAAGCAAGTCTAATCAAAATCCTATCATTCCTTCAAAGGATATCGTTCTGAAAGCAATCCAGATGGACAGAAGGACGGACAGACGAAATTAAGTTTTTATCCCCTGCCCAACGAAGATACATGTCTGTGGTGATATATTTTGTATGCATACATAACAGCTATAAATCAGAGAAACATAGCTCTACTGTAGTCACGAACTGCGGGACCTTATACATAAGTAATATTCCTATAACTATGGGAAAAGGAGATAAAGGATTTAATGTTTAAGGAAACTTTTGTGCTTTGTGAAGAATGACATAGATTATAATATGTACTGATGTTGTTCTTCATCGTAAATCATTGCAACTGACTGTTCTTTGCAACTGACTGTTCTGCATCTCTCAGAACAATGATAATATCAGTCAATTATCGCACATCTGACAAATGAGTTTTGCATTGCTTTGATCCTGATCACAGACAACTACATTTGCCCTTGAGTATGAAAACTGATAACATCAATTATGCCCAATATGCACTTTTTTAATATGTATGTGTTTTGACCTTTGACCTACACAATTAAAATCTTATATTATTAACCATATAAGTATTGTAGTTGGCACTCTCTGCTCAGACAATTCAGTTTAAGTTTCATCAAAATTATCTTGATCAATGCATGATTTACAGTTCCATAAAATTTTTACTGAAAATGTTTGGATTCATTTGACCACTAACAAACAGGTTATCCCAAGATTACCTTGGTCTATATATATAAAATGATGTATTCACTGCTCCCAATTCATTCAGAGTTGTCATACATTTACATATTTCCTCCTGTATGAAACATTCCTCCGGATTATAGATTATAGTCTTTTGAAAATTATTCAAACTGAAATGAAATTATATCATTTATATTACCTTGTTTATCAAGTGAAATCCTCCATTATGTTTTAAATAACGGCAGAAAGGGAAATGCTATAGTGCCTCATATGGTTCATGTCTAAGCAAACCAACTGATCACATAAACAACCATTTCATAAAATATGGGCGTGCTCCTCGCAAATATCATGAAGTTTAAAATCAGAATGCCATATTTCATAAAAACGAGATATTCATGAACTTTTCTGATGTGACAAACGGATCAAATTCTCTTGACTCGTTGTATCTCAACTTCGTATGATGCCTGAAAATTCCTTACCAGGTTTTGTCCCATTACCATCAAAGTCAATTTATTCCATTTAAAGGGTTATAATATTCTCATTTTTCATAGAAATGTATTTAGGTTTGACATTTTCCATGAGTTAAGAAGTATTAACAAAATACAAGTGCAATCAATGATAATGAAGTTCCTTTGCACGAGCAATAACACAGTGTTCATGTTTTAAAACATTTAAAACAATTCAGAAATCACAAAGGTTTAGTCTAGAATGTTTTAAATCAAGTTCAAAATGTGAAAAAAAAAATTTTAAAGTAAATTTTGATGAAAAAAGGTCAAAACCTCATATTTATTTTTTAAATATCTGAATGAAATTCCAATGTGACCAAATATCCAAAGCAACTTGATTCAACCATTGGCATTTTTTCTACACTGGTAATCGTTTTACATAACTGACTGCCAAATATTTGTAGTGTAAGTGTTTACGTTGTACTGTATTTACCCAACAATTGACTTGTGCCTACCAAAGATAAAGCCCACCAATACTTAATGCAGTTCTATGCCAACAAGTACTATTTCATTTTTATGTAATAAACATCGCACTCCATAAATATAAACATGGCACAACCAGATACTGAGCCCTATAGTCCTAACAAAATTAATTTTACAGTCCATTTCTCCGATCTTCGACCTTCGGATATATTTGGTAACAAGCCAAATAAAGGAGGAAAAAAATGTACAATTTAATTGAAGTATAAAAATGACATTTGTATCTTACAAAACTTTTCCAATAAAGAGTGTAAACTGTCTATGTAATTTCTGAAGCAGCTCGGAATTCAATTTGAGTCTTGTTCTGAAATGGTTAAAGCTTCAGACCTTTGTTTTCTTTCTGTTATATTAGGCTACCTTATTGATGTACTGGTAGAATTGCAATGTACTGGAAGTTTTCTTCAAGTCGTTCAAAACGAAATATTGAATTTGTTGAGTGTCAGAGTAATTCTATAGAAGGTAGGACCCACCATTATATCTTCAGCTCATATCGTTAAACATTCCTCACATATTCTATTTCCATCAGGGTTTCTCAACTGTATTGGATTTGGAAAGCTCAAGAATAACGTGGACTGTTGTTATTCAATAATTAAATTTGTTTCTGTTTTATCTTAAAGTTCGACAAGACACTTGATAAAATGTAAAAAAGTAAAAAAAAAAAAAAAGCCATGGAAACCCTAAGAATTGTTTGGATGAGAGATCTAGAAGTCGATAAACTTAGGCAAAGACAGAAAAAATTCTTTTTTTTTTCTCGGCTTACAGACAGCTAAACCTATCATAGTTCAAAGGGGGATTATCATTGTTCAAAGGGGGATAATTCACCAGTACTGGGAGTAAAAGGGAGAAGGGCAAAGATGATCAGGAAAAAAAGGCTGAATGCGAGATGCTTTTATGATGTTCTTGGTGAACACAAATTTCATTAGTAATGTATGTCTAACACACACCAGAGATGTGCTAGAACATCAGGTCGTCAGGTCCTGTGGAGTCAGGTGGTATGTTCTACACAAACTAGTTCTGAGGTGCATAATTTGTACGGAGCAGACGGCATGTTGTGACAGATGATGTCACAGTGATGTCAGAGCATACCAATAAAGATGTTCTGCGTTTTATGAGTTCTGTTAATGTGAGTTTGGTGATGACTGAACAGTAATTCACTGCAGATAAAGAATTTGTAGTTTCTTTTTTTCAATTAACGTACACAGGGACTTCTATTAATAGAACACTCAACTCCATGGTAACTGCATTACCTAACTGTGTACTCTACACAAAAACTAACTCGTAAGAATAGCAGATTTGTGTCACATACATCAATCCATAAAAATGCCTGCTTCAACATACTCTTTATATTTACTAGTTATTCTGTTGAAAGATTGAATACCTTGATAATTAGATATTTTCAAAGACCCAAACAATTTCGGTGATCTATAAAGCAACTTTAACAGTTAGTAAATAATTTTTTTAAAGTTCAATTTGATTAGGATGACATTATATATATAACACCAATATAGAACTACACTGTATCATGTATTAGCTTCCTTCTATGTATACTATATATATGTACCCACAGTATTTTTTTTTTTTTTAAACAAATCCAGATTTACACAAGCGCTTTCGCTTGCTTTAAGGCAAGCTCTTCAAGAGAAGCATGTATATAGCATGTAGATGTATTCTTTTCTGAGTAAATTCTAGTTTTGCAGAAAATTATATCTCAAGAAATATTACTTTTAAATAAGTGCTTTTAAGGCAGGCTTTCCCTAGAAAAAAATCAATCTTAAATCTACACTACACTTCGTTAAATAAAAACTTATGCTTACTTTTTGTATTACATACATCACATAAAATTGGTAAGCTGTTCTTGAAGGAACAATATTTGATAGTGTTATGATAAATGTGCTTTCATTGATGTGTAGGGTTGATAATATTTTGACAAGAGATTGTAAATCAATAGTCATAATGACAAAAAAGGACTTGGAGAAAATCTCCTAAACCGTTCAATTCTTATTGTGATTTAATTATGATGTTTCTTCTGGTGAAGGGAAATAAATTGCCGCGATGACCTTAAAATATCTTTTTTTAGAAGTATGTGCTCAGACAAACTACCAACCCTCATTACTACATTGTTGCCGTCTAACAGTGAGTCGGAAATTTTGACGTGTCCAACATCCACCAGCTCTTGCAAGATCATACGAAATGTGCCAATCAGTCTGAAACAACGAAAAAACACAAGTTAAAATCACGCTCATAATTCTCATCATCTTTTGACATATAATGGGAAAAAAATGGCCACACCAAATCAAATTACCTAAATGTATATCTTTCATATTGGCCAACAGCACCTTCAGTAATAACTTGCCTTTGTCAGAGAAATCGAGATTTATGACTCTGTCAATTGTTTACAGTTGAACAATCATTTTTCCTCATCTTTCGATCTTATCTCCTGTTCTCAGTGGAGTTCCAGAGCCAAGGTACTGAATGTTAGGACCAATATATGGATTTCCATGGGGGCAATATAGATAAGGACAATCTTCACACTTGGTGTTCTGAGCAAGGTTTAATGAAAAAGTTATAACCTCATAAATCTCCGTAAATCAGTTTCCTGTTTTACCAGTCCATTGGGATAATGATTCAACTCTCAATATCCAAGATCGTATTAAAAATAGTAAGCTATTTCAGAATTTATTGAAAATCTTGCTCAGTGTAGGAGTTACTTCCCCTGATTTTTCATTAGAAAAAAAATGCTGTTTAGATTATCCAAACAATGATATTGACAAGTTTTATGGAACTTTATGATTATTCTTTATGACATCCTGATTCATCATTATAATCTTGAAACAATCTTCTAAATTAGGACCCAAGGAATTTCCCTGTATTGCAAATGCCATGTTGGTGTCGTCTGCATCACACATTTTAGCTGGTACAGGTCGATCATGGTTCACACTCATTGACTTTTTATATTATTGAATCTTCCCCTTTAAATGAACATTTTTATTTTTCATTGAATTACTTTTAACTTGTCAACAAATGTCAAGTGCTCTGTACCTTTCACATTTAATGACATTTCCATTTGCTACTGCACATGTTATTGAAGGTCTAACAAAAAAAAATACTGCAGCAACTTTCATCGAAAAATAAAACCATACACAGTTCTAGGGAGAGAGTTGTGAGACAGAATCTTTGATTTTCAGCTACAGTATTGCTTTTGAAATTGATTATTTTTAACGAATAAACAAATACTGAATGCGTTGTACTTTTAAAATTGATTGAAAAAAAAATAATTTTAGCAATACAATTTAAATTCTTACAAAACTTTCTGTGGTAATATTGCAATTTACCAGAAATAAATCACACACTAAGAGAAATGAAACCAAAATCCAATTATGGAATCGGGCCTGTTTCTCTTAAAACAATACTGTATCCCTTATTGGCCTTAAACCCATTATGAAGGTGACTATACAATTTTATTACTGTAACAAAGTGTGATTTAATCTCTCTTTTAAAAGTTAAAACCTGCCAAGGTATCTATCATGACCTGTCATTATTAAAAATTCAAACTCAGTCAAGGTTTAGCTTTGTTCTATAGTTCATCGGCAGACACAGTGACGACAAAACTTAGTCAGGATGATGATTTATTCACTGTAGTGATGTGAAATTTTTGAAATAATTGATTTTGCTTTCATTGATAATTATGCATGTAGGCGGTGTTGATTGACAATACACGTTTTTACAAGTGTCATGTTTATCAAACAAACAAGTAATCAAACTTGATATTGAGTGGTTCTACACAGCAGGAAAATCTCCAACCTTATCAACTTCGTCTGTAGCCCCAAAATATTAATTACTGCAAGTCATCTTTTATGACAAAAATTCCAAGGAAGAGGGTATGACGCCTGAGTGGCCAACAGTAGACAGATTTAACGAGAAAGAACACTTTTTAATTAAGAAACCCTTTTTTAATAAACAAGAATTGCAGAGGCTGGAAGGAACTCAATTTCTTATAAAAACCTTTGTTTTTACTTCAATTCTATTTATAGCAGCAGTGACCTTGATCTTTGACCTCCATTCCTGAACAGCCTGAACAGGGACACTCATTAAAAAAGAATTGTATGAAGATTGAGTTGGACAGGCCCAAGACAACTCAAATTATTGCACAGAAACCTTATTCAGACATCGGTTCTATTTATAATAACGGTGACCTTGATCTGCAACCTTCAGACCTGAAAAGCAATCCCAAGTTTGATAAGCCCAAGACAACTCAAATTATTGCACAGAAACCTGATTTTGGATATTTGTTCTATTTAAAGTAACACTGACCTTGATCTGTGACCTTTTGACCTGAAAGCAATCTCAAGCAAAGGCTTCTAGTAAAGAAGCACTGTAATAAGTTTGAGTTTGCTTGGCCTTATCAAATCAAGTTATTGCATTTATTTCAGATGTTGGATCTATTTACAAACAGTGACCTTGATCTGTGACCTTTAGACCTGAAGAGCAATCCCTAATAAGGGCTTTCAGTAAGGAAGTACTGTTTGAGTGTAATAGGAAACTCAGGTTTTTGCAAGGAAACCTTTGTTTGGACGACATAGCCGGAACCTACAAATTTACCCTTATATGTCATCTTCTCAGGCAGATCAAAAAGTGTTGAGCTCTCACTGAAGGTAAGGTTTATACAGGTGTCAAAATTATACATTTATATAGAATTATACACCTCGCTCTGATCAGAGCTACGTTAATATTGTAGCTGAAAGTCCGGTTTGTACAGGTGTCCACATTGAACTGGCTCCGGTTTCATCAACATTCCTTAACTTAGAAATCTCCATAGGAAAGCATTACAGAATTTAAGGAAAGTTCCTTAACTAAGGATTTTCCCCTTTAATTCTGTAATGCTTTGCTAAGGAGATTTTTAAGTTAAGGAATTTCCTTAAGTTAAGGATTGTTGATGAAACCGGGCCAGGTTTGGTAGTTTTGTATTTAAGTATGAGTTTGTTGTAGACCTGTGTTACTGTACTAATTGGCAGATGTACCTGTTGCTGAGGTATTTGTTGTAGTTGAAGACTTGAATATCGATAATTTCTTCCTTTTCCACGGGACGTGCCACAGGCCATTCAAATGACTGAAACAGAAATTGACAATATCTTCAATATCATAATAAAAGTTCTGTTCATTATCTAAATTAATATTGAAAAAAAAAAGTTTTTAGATTTAAAGGTGAAAAAAAAAAGAAATCTATTAAGCCAATTCAGAATATTTGCAATTAATGCATGTCAGTTTTTCTGACTGAAAGGAATTAAGATCGATAAAACATTGGCATTATTGACTGGATATAGCCCGGCGTTACGGACGAGCTATCTGTGTAGTCTCTGTAGAAACACTAAGGTGTCAACACTGTCCTGTAATCACCATAGACCACCGCACGCGACGTTCCTCAGTGTGGTGCGACAATCAACATGGCGAGGGTACAGCACAGGAAGTCTGTGAACGAGCATTTGACACTTGGTTGGAGTTTAAGCGAGAACTCTCCCATATGGAGGGGAATTAACTAGCTTGTCTTACAGACACTGTCAGCAAAATGAACCTCATACAGATACATCTAGGTGCTGCGGTTTAGACCAGTCAGGGTTACGTATGTGAAGATCAATTTATGTTAAGTCTAATGAAACTCCAACAATGGTAACTGTTAAAGTCATTAATGAACTAATGAAAACACAAATGATCATATGTGGTTTTCACTTAACCTTCCAATTTCATTGAAGGTAAGAGAACTTTTCAAATCATACAAATTTAGTTCGAATTCATTTTAGGCAAACAGAATCATTCTTGTTTTAAATTCTGACACCATTTTTTTGGCATGAATGTTTAGCAGTGAGGAGGTCATTGATCTGACATAACTTTACACTCAACATCATCGAAATGTATCACATTCTCTCAAATGTTTTGATTAGGTGTAAGATTGATAACGTAACAAAACTGTCACATTAGGACGAAGTTTTTATACAAAAACTTTAGCACTATTATTGATTACTGAAAAAGGCATGGTGTGAAATCTATTAGCTTGCTTAAAACTCATTCAAAGAGCGGGAAGTGCAAATCCATTTCTCGTCCCCATGCATCCTCATTCAATTCACACGTGAGTACAAACAATTAAGTGGCCAATTATAAGCCTCACTTTGATGAAGAATTTGCATGTCAGAAACATCTTAAAACCGGATACATGCAAAGCGGTGCTACTTCAGGGTATGACTTTGGAATGTTAACAGAAATTATCTTTAAAATATAACTCAACACCTCCAGCAATCATTGTAATGGTACAACACACGAAGTGACATTCATATTGGAAATCAAATGCTTTCTTGACCAAAGGCTGGTAAATTTCATTTGACTTGGACTTAATAATGCTTTTATTTATTTTTTTCTGACTCAATATTAAGTTCCTTATTCACAATAATTAGCACCCCTCCCCTAACAGTGATACTTTCCCTTTATATCAAGAGAAATTAAAGCTATATAGACCCCCTCTTCAGCCCAATCAATAATCTTAGTACTCTTGTAAAGCTATATAGACCCCTCCCCAGCCCAATCAATAATCTAAGTACTCTTGTAAAGCTATATAGACCCCTCCCCAGCCCAATCAATAATCTTAGTACTCTTGTAAAGCTATATAGACCCCCTCTTCAGCCCAATCAATAATCTTAGTACTCTTGTAAAGCTATATAGACCCCTCCCCAGCCCAATCAATAATCTTAGTACTCTTGTAAAGCTATATAGACCCCTCCCCAGCCCAATCAATAATCTTAGTACTCTTGTAAAGCTATATAGACCCCTCCCCAGCCCAATCAATAATCTTAGTACTCTTGTAAAGCTATATAGACCCCTCCCCAGCCCAATCAATAATCTTAGTACTCTTGTAAAGCTATATAGACCCCTCCCCAGCCCAATCAATAATCTAAGTACTCTTGTAAAGCTATATAGACCCCTCCCCAGCCCAATCAATAATCTTAGTACTCTTGTAAAGCTATATAGACCCCTCCCCAGCCCAATCAATAATCTTAGTACTCTTGTAAAGCTATATAGACCCCTCCCCAGCCCAATCAATAATCTTAGTACTCTTGTAAAGCTATATAGACCCCTCCCCAGCCCAATCAATAATCTAAGTACTCTTGTAAAGCTATATAGACCCCTCCCCAGCCCAATCAATAATCTTAGTACTCTTGTAAAGCTATATAGACCCCTCCCCAGCCCAATCAATAATCTTAGTACTCTTGTAAAGCTATATAGACCCCTCCCCAGCCCAATCAATAATCTAAGTACTCTTGTAAAGCTATATAGACCCCTCCCCAGCCCAATCAATAATCTTAGTACTCTTGTAAAGCTATATAGACCCCTCCCCAGCCCAATCAATAATCTTAGTACTCTTGTAAAGCTATATAGACCCCTCCCCAGCCCAATCAATAATCTTAGTACTCTTGTAAAGCTATATAGACCCCTCCCCAGCCCAATCAATAATCTTAGTACTCTTGTAAAGCTATATAGACCCCTCCCCAGCCCAATCAATAATCTTAGTACTCTTGTAAAGCTATATAGACCCCTCCCCAGCCCAATCAATAATCTTAGTACTCTTGTAAAGCTATATAGACCCCTCCCCAGCCCAATCAATAATCTAAGTACTCTTGTAAAGCTATATAGACCCCTCCCCAGCCCAATCAATAATCTTAGTACTCTTGTAAAGCTATATAGACCCCTCCCCAGCCCAATCAATAATCTTAGTACTCTTGTAAAGCTATATAGACCCCTCCCCAGCCCAATCAATAATCTAAGTACTCTTGTAAAGCTATATAGACCCCTCCCCAGCCCAATCAATAATCTTAGTACTCTTGTAAAGCTATATAGACCCCTCCCCAGCCCAATCAATAATCTTAGTACTCTTGTAAAGCTATATAGACCCCTCCCCAGCCCAATCAATAATCTTAGTACTCTTGTAAAGCTATATAGACCCCTCCCCAGCCCAATCAATAATCTTAGTACTCTTGTAAAGCTATATAGACCCCCACCCGAGCCCAATCAACAATCTAAGTACTCTTGTAAAGCTATATAGACCCCTCCCCAGCCCAATCAACGATTAAATTAGACTTGTAGGACGAGATGATGCATGACTGGTGACACTGGCTGGATTTCGAGTGGAGCTACAGCCACAGTAGTCTTATGGTGATATAAACTACTTGGGAGTTGCTCAAATCTTTCACCAGAACCTGCACTTCATCATCCTGATAATCACACCCCTTTAAGCCTATGAAAACATTAATTACCAGTAACTATGGTAAACATTGAAGTTGTTGATTCTGGATTCTAATTTCATTATTATGATACTAGCAAAAATTTAGTTTTAAGAATAACTCATTTTGACTGTCATCTTTCATCTTTTCATATAAAACAACAACAACAAAGGACACTTGGAAGTAATTTCCTGTACAGTTACTGTGTAATAGTTTTTTTGAAGCCAACCTTTATGACCTTGACCTTTGATCTTGGTGCCTTGACAACATGCCATTTGGCATCATTTCTGAAACTTTCATTTATCAGTGATACCATGCAAGGTTTACTGTAAGGACCATACACTTGCATTACACTATTGTGACCTTCATCAATGACCTTGCAACAACACCTCTTGTCGAATCCCCACAACACTTTTAGAAAACTTTGACATATAACGAAGATGAAATTAGATTTTACCGCTTGAAATTGACCATCAGGTTCTATGTTTACCAAGGATCAAACACATCAATCCCAACAATGACGCTTTAAAATTATCATTTAATATATAAATAAAGTTCTTTAAAATATTGACTTTAAACAGTATCACCTTGACTTTGATTATAACCTTGACTTTTCTAGATCTTAAACAATGTACATATAAGACCCCAACCATCTGGCTAAATTATATAATCATGCAATAATCATTGTCAAAAAAGGTGATACATGTGACCTTGACCTTGTACCAAAAAGAACTTCTTTATAAAATTTCAGATAGATTTGTCGAATATTTAGTTCTTCCAAATCTTGTAGATAAACAAGTTAATAGCTCTGTAAAATCTCGTAGATAAACAAGTCAAAAGCTCTGTAAAATCTTGTAGATAAACAAGTCAACAGCTCTGTAAAATCTCGTAGCTAAACAAGTCAATAGCTCTGTAAAATCTCGTAGATAAACAAGTCAAAAGCTCTGTAAAATCTTGTAGCTAAACAAGTCAATAGCTCTGTAAAATCTCGTAGATAAACAAGTCAAAAGCTCTGTAAAATCTCGTAGCTAAACACATCAAAAGCTCTGTAAAATCTCGTAGCTAAACACATCAATAGCTCTGTAAAATCTTGTAGCTAAACAAGTCAATAGCTCTGTAAAATCTTCTAGCTAAACATGTCAATAGCTCTGTAAAATCTTGTAGATAAACAAGTCAATAGCTCTGTGAAATCTTGTAGCTAAACAAATCAATAGCTCTGTAAAATCTCGTAGCTAAACAAGTCAATAGCTCTGTAAAATCTTGTAGCTAAACATGTCAATAGCTCTGTAAAATCTCGCAGCTAAACAAGTCAATAGCTTTGTGAAATCTTGTAGCTAAACAAATCAATAGCTCTGTAAAATCTCATAGATAAACAAGTTAATAGCTCTGTAAAATCTCGTAGCTAAACATATCAATAGCTCTGTGAAATCTTGTAGCTAAACAAGTCAATAGCTCTGTAAAATCTTGTAGCTAAACAAGTCAATAGCTCTGTAAAATCTCGTAGCTAAACAAGTCAATAGCTCTGTAAAATCTGGTAGATAAACAAGTCAATAGCTCTGTAAAATCTTGTAGCTAAACAAGTTAACAGCTCTGTAAAATCTCGCAGCTAAACAAGTCAATAGCTTTGTGAAATCTTGTAGCTAAACAAATCAATAGCTCTGTAAAATCTCATAGATAAACACGTCAATAGCTCTGTAAAATCTCGTAGCTAAACACATCAATAGCTCTGTAAAATCTCGTAGATAAACAAGTCAATAGCTCTGTAAAATCTTCTAGCTAAACAAGTCAATAGCTCTGTAAAATCTCGTAGCTAAACATGTCAATAGCTATGTAAATTTTCGTAGCTAAACACGTCAATAGCTATGTAAATTTTCGTAGCTAAACACGTCAATAGCTATGTAAATTTTTGTAGATAAACAAGTCAATAGCTCTGTAAAATCTCGTAGCTAAACAAGTCAATAGCTCTGTAAAATCTTGAAGCTAAACAAGTCAATAGCTCTGTAAAATCTTGTAGCTAAACATGTCAATAGCTCTGTAAAATCTTGAAGCTAAACAAGTCAATAGCTCTGTAAAATCTTGAAGCTAAACAAGTCAATAGCTCTGTAAAATCTTGTAGTTAAACACTTCAATAGCTCTGTAAAATCTCGTAGCTAAACATGTCAATAGCTCTGTGAAATCTCATAGCTAAACAAATCAATAGCTCTGTAAAATCTGGTAGCTAAACACGTCAATAGCTCTGTAAAATCTCGTAGCTCAACAAGTCAACAGCTCTGTAAAATCTTGTAGCTAAACAAGTCAATAGCTCTGTAAAATCTCATAGCTAAACATGTCAATAGCTATGTAAATTTTCGTAGCTAAACAAGTCAATAGCTCTGTAAAATCTTGTAGCTAAACACGTCAATAGCTCTGTAAAATCTCGTAGCTAAACAAGTCAATAGCTCTGTAAAATCTTGTAGATAAACAAGTCAATAGCTCTGTAAAATCTTGTAGATAAACAAGTCAATAGCTATGTAAAATCTGGTAGCTAAACAAGTCAACAGCTCTGTAAAATCTCGTAGATAAACAAGTTAACAGCTCTGTAAAATCTAGTAGATAAACAAGTCAATAGCTCTGTAAAATCTAGTAGATAAACAAGTCAATAGCTCTGTAAAATCTAGTAGATAAACAAGTCAACAGCTCTGTAAAATCTCGTAGATAAACAAGTCAATAGCTCTGTAAAATCTCATAGCTAAACAAGTCAATAGCTCTGTAAAATCTTGTAGCTAAACAAGTCAATAGCTATGTAAAATCTGGTAGCTAAACAAGTCAATAGCTCTGTAAAATCTGGTAGCTAAACAAGTCAATAGCTCTGTAAAATCTCGTAGCTAAACAAGTCAACAGCTCTGTAAAATCTCGTAGATAAACAAGTCAATAGCTCTGTAAAATCTCATAGCTAAACAAGTCAATAGCTCTGTAAAATCTGGTAGCTAAACAAGTCAATAGCTCTGTAAAATCTCGTAGCTAAACAAGTCAACAGCTCTGTAAAATCTCATAGCTAAACAAGTCAATAGCTCTGTAAAATCTTGTAGCTAAACAAGTCAATAGCACTGTAAAATCTCGTAGCTAAACAAGTCAATAGCTCTGTAAAATCTCGTAGCTAAACAAGTCAACAGCTCTGTAAAATCACGTAGATAAACACGTCAATAGCTCTGTAAAATCTTGTAGCTAAACAAGTCAACAGCTCTGTAAAATCTCATAGCTAAACAAGTCAACAGCTCTGTAAAATCTAGGCACTAAGGGATGAATTTCAGGATGTCTTTTTATTATCGGGAATAAATGCCGACATAGTCTTTTTTAAACAGCCATCCCTTCCTGCTATCAAACACTTAATGACACTTTATCTGGTACATAGTTTCCCAATTCTGTAATTATTTCTAAATCAGGTGCTATGAATCCCCCCAATTAAGTTCTCTCTTCTAAAACAAGCATGATAATTAATCACATTTAAACTTACTAATAGGATCTACCTCTATAATGAGACCACCAGTGCTTAGCGACACTGCTATGAATCCTCCTTTCATTGTTTACCTTATTTTAAATTAATCTGTATTAAGAGACCACCTGCGTTAACAGTCCACTTTTCATGTTCTAAAATTATGGAACATTAACTGAACCTGCAGGAACCTCCAATAATAAATACTTTATTTTACTCCACATACTTTATGGAGTTTCCAAATATGTCGGCTATAAAAGGTCTGATTAAAATTCATAAACTTTAAATATACAATATTTTACTTCCTTAAACAGAACAATACAAAAACAGGTCCATTAAAGTAACAATCTATATCTGGTTCACCTTTCCCTGCCCTGACTGAGAATGCTGTATGGTAAACCAGTCCGAGTCTGCCCCCATTCCCAGGTGAATTCTCAGGATATTTACTAACACCCGATTAAACAGATGGATCAAGATTTTTATATTTCCACTTATAGGGGGGATATGGGTTGTCTATGTTACAGAGATCATGCCACTCACTAAAAATATATCCTGACCCACATCTACCCTCGCCATGGTGAATCTCCGGAGAAATCCAGGAACAAAGACTTCCTCCCCTCCTCCATATCACTCACGTCTATAGGGAGTGGATGAACTTTTCACATATTGTGACGTGCAAATATAAACATAAATGTCGTGATCACTTTAGATCAATTATCGTGGACTAATTGGATCAAAAGAGACATCTATGTTAGATTAGTACAATCAGCGTTAAGCTCACATGTGTTTTGTAATAAAAACGTTCAGTAAATCTGCTGTTGTTACAATGGAATAACCTACTGTAAAATATCATAACGGGCACTGTTTTCATTCTTATACACCTGCACATTCCTCACATACTAGGTTGTATCAAGAGTGACCCTGACCTTAAACTTTTAGACATGGCACAATATCTTTCTTTTTCGTTTTGGATAATACCCAACAACATTATTGCCATTCAATAATTTGCCTTTGGATCAAACAAAACTAATAACTAACATAAGGTTTACCTTGTGACCTTCACCTTTGACCTTCATTTATTGCAAATACTCAGGGGGACTCAGAGTACATTTTTGAATCCATACTACCTAGGAATGCTACCAGTGATATATATTTGGTGTCCATTGCTTGGTTTCAGAGAAGAAGTCACTTAAACCAATATAGCTAAATAACTTTTTTTGGCCCCGCCCCTCAGCCACCTGGGGGGTCAGTCCTGCCATCAGAACAATTTTGAATCCTGAGCACTTAGGGATGCTTCCTGCCAAATAAGGTTAATTTCCAATCAGTGGTTATGGAGAAGAAGTCGCTAATATCAATATAGCTAAATAACCCTTTTTGGCCCCGCCCCGCACCCCCTAGGGGGTCAGTCCCACAATTAGTTCAATTTGAATCCTGGGCACCTAAGGATGCTTCTTGCCAAATTAGGTTGATTTCCTATCAGTGCCTATGGAGAAGAAGTCGTTTAAAACATTGTTGAAGGACGATGGACAGACGGGTGATGGATGGACAAGGGACAGACGACAGACGCCATGGTATGGTAAAAGCTCACTTTGGTCCTTCGGACCAGGTGAGCTTATAATCCAATGGTCAATTTGAAGCATTTACAATTAGTAATAACATTCTGTCAAATATTAATCATCCACAGAACACTCATCATTATATCCAACGATGCTTCTCCATATTACAAATCCACTGGTCACTTGGAATTGTCAGAAATATCCGATCCACCACTGTCTGTTATGTTGCTGATCCACCAGTCACTAACGTTAATGCTCTGACCACTGTAATAAATCCACTGGCCACTGCACAGAATAAATATAAGTATCCAACAATTCCTTCGTAGCATATTGTTAATCCACTGGTCAAATTTATTCATCCACAAGTTGTCCTTGTTGTCCTGTAGGTGGATGGTCACTATATATTTTGGATGATTCAGAAGAACTGATCAAGAGTAATTGACCATTTGTTAAAGCCCCAGTATTCAGCCCAGTATCAGTACCTTTCTGGAGGTTGTATAGTGTTACTGACAACATGGTAACAACCAATACATGTCTACTATATTGTGTTTTCAGATTCAAAGGTTTCTATGTTGGTCAAGACAAACATCAAAAACATCTGACCTTTAGTCTGAAGCAGTGAACTTGACCTTAGATGACCTGTGTATGGTATACCTTATGTGCTGTGTTTAGAGGTGCAGCATGGCAAAACAACAAGAGGCCCAGCCAAGAGAAAACATTCTTGTTAAAAGTACTTGCATCTCCAGGGCCTAAGCATGTTTCCAAACCATATAAAAGTTTATACTACTACTCTGTCCAAGCATGCTACTAGTCAAATTTTCTCCCCATGGGCCTCCTGTTTTGCTGAAGAATTTCTATTCAACATATTACATATTTGACCCTTATTACTGTGAAAGTAAGTTAAATTAATTTATATTTTGGGAAACTTCATATCATCACTTGCCAGGTCAGAGCTAAACAGGCACAGGAATGGAAAGATTTGCCAAACAAAAAGGATTGCTCCTATAGGCTACTTGCAGATCTAGAGTATATATTTTGAGGCCATTGAAATTGATGGATGGGCTTATTGCAGGATAAATACGGTATGAGTAATATCAGGGAACCTGATAGTTATTCTCAAGTCTATATCTATCATATTCTGTACAACCTCCACAATGATATATGACATGCGATTCCAAAATATAGATTCGAGTCAAAGCATCACGGGTTCTTCAGATTACAGTTGGTGAGGATACAGCCCCTCCCCTACGTAACCAACTAGAATGACATCATATCTGATATGTCTAACAAAAGAATTCCCCTAAAATGTCCCCCAGGGACAGACAGAACCCTTCCCACTACACCATTGTCAGAGGTCATGTGATCAGTGGTCTTCGCTCAGTTACCTCATCAAACCAAATGCTGTCCTCAGCATTCTCGATGATTTTGGAGTAGTGGCAGACACCTGTAACAATAGAACAAGAAGACAGAATTATTTATATGTGTGATTTATAATTCATAACGGCATCCTGAAAACAAATCAATCTATGTTAGACTTTCAACTGGTACATACAGTTACAATCCAGGTTCTACCAATGCTGTGTGAGTCTAGTTAATGATCTATAGATATATATACTCTTTCTGTAGAAGTCCATATCAAAAATTAAATTAGTTCATGGGCTGATCAACCAATTATGTTTTTGGGTGAACTTACATATTTTTATGTGATGAAGGGACAATTTTAAGTATTTACAGTAAAATTACCAACTCATGACATTCACGGATCTATAACAATCTAAAACAGGGATCAAACTTTGGACACCTGATTACTAGTCTTACACTGAAGGAATGATTCCTCTAGCCGATCAGTATATTTAGACTAGAATTCACCAGACTACATATATACAATGAATTGTATCTTATTACCTGTATATGTTGAAAGTTTTATAATGTTTGGAATAAAACAAATTCTTAAACAAAAAGAAAATGTTCAATTCTGATTTGAATTGCTATAAATTTCAGCTAAGAGTGGACTGTTATCAGATGAGGCATTTATACATCATGAAAAACCTACAAAGATGTACGTAAACGTGGCTACAAGCTTACAGAATAATGTCTGATGCATGGGTTATACCTAGATTTACATCTAAAGAAGGTGCTGGTTTCTTTAAATTTTGAGTTGTCATATTTGTTGTGTTCAATGACAAACTGCTTCAATGTGTATAGAGAGTAAATACACACAATAATACACCAGGAGAAAATCGTTTTTTTTTTTATATTTTCATCCTAAGTCAATGTATGTGAGTAATGACTGAAAGCCTTTTACAATGACTCCCTTACAACTCTCACAGACAGCAGTGATATTCCTAGTTCCTACATGTCCAGAGGGACAACTACACATAGATTTACTGTCTGGTCACTTTGTCCTTTACATCTGATATCTATAACAAACTGTAACAATTACATACATAAATTATTGATCTTCAATCTCAGGGGACATAACTCTTGTGTTGTAAACCATCTGAACACAAGGTCAATGTTAACACAATATTAATGCATAAGCAGGCCTATAGCCAGGTCAAAGGGGAGCACAATGTCAAAATATATATCCTTTTCGACAAAAGATCATGACCTAACAGCTAGATGATGAGGAACACAGTGACCTTGTCATGGGTCTGTGTCCTCCACATAGAACACAGTGACCTTGTCATGGGTTCGTGTCCACCACATGTAACACAGTGACCTTGTCATGGGTCCGTGTCCTCCACATGTAACACAGTGACCTTGTCATGGGTCTGTGTCCTCCACATAGAACACAGTGACCTTGTCATGGGTCTGTGTCCTCCACATAGAACACAGTGACCTTGTCATGGGTCCGTGTCCTCCACATAGAACACAGTGACCTTGTCATGGGTCCGTGTCCTCCACATAGAACACAGTGACCTTGTCATGGGTCCGTGTCCTCCACATAGAACACAGTGACCTTGCCATGGGTCCGTGTCCTCCACATAGAACACAGTGACCTTGCCATGGGTCCGTGTCTTCCACATGTGACACAGTGACCTTGCCATGGGTCCGTGTCTTCCACATAAAACACAGTGACCTTGTCATGGGTCTGTGTCCTCCACATAGAACACAGTGACCTTGTCATGGGTCCGTGTCCTCCACATGTGACACAGTGACCTTGCCATGGGTCTGTGTCCTCCACATGTAACACAGTGACCTTGTCATGGGTCTGTGTCCTCCACATGTAACACAGTGACCTTGTCATGGGTCTGTGTCCTCCACATAGAACACAGTGACCTTGCCATGGGTCCGTGTCCTCCACATGTGACACAGTGACCTTGCCATGGGTCCGTGTCCTCCACATGTGACACAGTGACCTTGCCATGGGTCTGTGTCCTCCTCATGTAACACAGTGACCTTGCCATGGGTCCGTGTCTTCCACATAAAACACAGTGACCTTGTCATGGGTCTGTGTCCTCCACATAGAACACAGTGACCTTGTCATGGGTCCGTGTCCTCCACATGTGACACAGTGACCTTGCCATGGGTCCGTGTCCTCCACATAGAACACAGTGACCTTGCCATGGGTCCGTGTCCTCCACATGGAACACAGTGACCTTGTCATGGGTCTGTGTCCTCCACATGTGACACAGTGACCTTGTCATGGGTCTGTGTCCTCCACATGGAACACAGTGACCTTGTCATGGGTCTGTGTCCTCCACATGGAACACAGTGACCTTGTCATGGGTCTGTGTCCTCCACATGGAACACAGTGACCTTGTCATGGGTCCGTGTCCTCCACATAGAACACAGTGACCTTGTCATGGGTCTGTGTCCTCCACATGGAACACAGTGACCTTGTCATGGGTCCGTGTCCTCCACATGGAACACAGTGACCTTGTCATGGGTCTGTGTCCTCCACATGGAACACAGTGACCTTGTCATGGGTCCGTGTCCTCCACATGTGACACAGTGACCTTGTCATGGGTCCGTGTCCTCCACATAGAACACAGTGACCTTGTCATGGGTCCGTGTCCTCTACATAGAACACAGTGACCTTGTCATGGGTCCGTGTCCTCCACATAGAACACAGTGACCTTGTCATGGGTCCGTGTCCTCCACATGGAACACAATGACCTTGCCATGGGTCCGTGTCCTCCACATGGAACACAGTGACCTTGTCATGGGTCCGCGTCCTCCACATGGAACACAGTGACCTTGTCATGGGTCTGCGTCCTCCACATGGAACACAGTGACCTTGTCATGGGTCTGTGTCCTCCACATGGAACACAGTGACCTTGTCATGGGTCTGTGTCCTCCACATGGAACACAGTGACCTTGTCATGGGTCCGTGTCCTCCACATAGAACACAGTGACCTTGTCATGGGTCCGTGTCCTCCACATGGAACACAGTGACCTTGTCATGGGTCTGCGTCCTCCACATGGAACACAGTGACCTTGTCATGGGTCTGTGTCCTCCACATGGAACACAGTGACCTTGTCATGGGTCTGTGTCCTCCACATGGAACACAGTGACCTTGTCATGGGTCCGTGTCCTCCACATGTGACACAGTGACCTTGTCATGGGTCCGTGTCCTCCACATAGAACACAGTGACCTTGTCATGGGTCCGTGTCCTCCACATAGAACACAGTGACCTTGTCATGGGTCCGTGTCCTCCACATAGAACACAGTGACCTTGCCTGAATGTCATTGATTATGTAACGTCATGATAGATGTAGAAAAATTCATGAAGAATACAACGTCATTCTATTAATAAGGTCCTGCAGAAGACAATGTCATGGCCATAGCCACACAAGGCCATGGAGAGAACACAAGGTTATGGAGAGAACAATTTTAAAGTCATGGAGAGAACAAGATCATGGAAAGCACAAGGTCATGGAGAACACAAGGTCATAGAGAACACAAGGTCATAGAGAACACAAGGTCATAGAGAACACAAGGTCATAGAGAACACAAGATCATGGAGCACACAAGGTCATAGAGAACACAAGATCATGGAGCACACAAGGTCATAGAGAACACAAGGTCATAGATAACATAAGGTCATGGAGCACACAAGGTCATAGAGAAAGCAAGGTTGTGGACAACAAAGGGTCATGGCGAACACAAGGTCATGGAATACACAAGGTCATGAAGAAAACAGTTAAGATCATGTTGTACAAAAGTCATTTAGTTGACAAAATGCAATGCAGAATGCAAAGTCATTCTTTTTACTAGGTCATGAACATGAAAAACATAAGGTTATCTGTTACCAAGGCTATAGCAAACAGATTGTCATGGCAGTCACAATGTCATGACAGCCAGTTACATTATAATGACATTTTTACATGGATACTAATGGGTTTCCAGGTCCGTACTAAAGAGCCGATTAGAAACTGTCAACCAATCAAGATCCAGCCTTGGGCCACATACACACGGCACCTTACCAGCACGGAAAACACTTTTCTGCTAATTCTCACTGCATACAATCAATAGTGTGTATATCACCAACATGTCTGTGCTTAACAGAACTTTAACAAGGATTATGTTTTTTTCTGGTAATTTTTTTTTCATTTGAATCCCTATCTTACCATTCTAGAAAATAGGATGTGCATGTTCCCTTCAGCAGATTAAGCTGTTGTTTGTGAGTTAGGTAAGTCTGTCTCACCCTAGATAGCATGCTCTGACAAAGCATGATATGAATTATCTATTGAATTTAGCACTAAGCCATTTCCCCTAGGACCACAAGTTTTGTCTTGCTGATGATGGAACAGTGAAGAGGGTCAATGACGAGGCCCTTAGTGTCATGTCTGCACGTCAGCACGACTTCAACTTCCATCTGTATTTATTGGTTTGAACTTCCTGGAAAGCAGCAAGCCAGCGATTATATACAGGTCGTAAGCTCACACACAAACAGTCAGACAAAAGTTTATTCCTGTCAACAGTGGTGAGATGTAGTAAGGTGAGCATTTAACAGATTGGTTGGTTCGTTGGTTCAATCAGACTATTAATTGTTAAGGTATTAATTATGTCATTCTTCATCATCAAATTCATAAGAATATATCTACATTTGCGCTGCAACCCGCTATATGAAGATTACCAGCAGAAATGATTTTCATAAAAGTATGAAAGCAATGGTTATCGAGACATAGCATGTGGTTTAATAATGACGTCATAGATCAAGCTTGTTCAATGAGATCCTTGTCGCTCTGCTTCAAATAACCTGAAGAACGCCCCTATGTCAAATGCACAAATGACTAACTATTATCATTGGCACCAATTTTATTCAAGCTGGGCAGTTCCAACAACGTCATTTAACTAATAACACATTTACAGACACAGGTAATAAACTACCATTTGGAAAAAATTTAAGTAAAATTAAGGAATTATTCTAGAGCAAAAATATGAATATATGGATTAAAAGTGATTTTTTTTAACTTTCATATTGCAAGAAAGGTCAGCGGTTACATCCATATTTAGCATGAAGCCCAAGCAGGCTTCATTCAATATGGATGTAACGCCTGACCTTTCATAGCACTGTGAAAGTTAAAAAAAAAAAGACTTTTAATCCTTGTATGTTTACCTCCCGCCGAGGCTCACTAAGGCGACCTGTACTTAACTTCTACAAAATATCATATTTTTACTGTAGAAAATCAGCCATAGCGATACAATTTCATTTAAATCCTGGACTCAATCACCACTCCAGACACATTTAGGTTATTCGGAAAAGAAATTTCACTTAAACAAAAAAGTTGGAACTGAATATTATACTGCTCCAAACAAAGATTAATAACCCACTTATACAACATATCAAAACTCACCGAGAAAGGAATTTTTCAAACCTGGCAGTCACAATTTGACATTTGTAATTTTCTCTGCCAGCATTCAAAAACTAAAAATCCTTGGTTAGGTTTTAGCAAACGCACATTTTATTTATACTAGCCTTGTATTCATGGCTAAAGAAGATAAGTCTATCAATAACAGAAAAACAGTAATTTATTTGCCGTCATAATAACAGTTTCCTATAAACAAACCATTGCAGACATGAGGGAAATTAAACCGTGACAGAATTCCCCGATATCTTCAGTACAAACTGAGTAGACAGTCAAATCACTTGACCATCCCACACAAGTCACTATCCTCATTAATCTTGACTCTGTTCGACCCCCTCCTATGACAGATACATTCTATTCAAGCACTCGGGAGACTGGGATCTTACAACTAGTTTTACCTAGAGTTCTAGGATCGCTAGGACTTACATCTGAGGTCGACTTTCATCCCATCCCCAGGGGCAAGTCTCTCTTCAAGAAAGGGAAGAAATTTCGAAATTATTTTATTGATCTAATTCTTCTGTGTTGCTGAAATTTTCCAGACGTCATTGGAACATATATCCACTGGTATAATTTACTGGCATCATTATACTAACTACATCAGTTACAGACCCAATCCTCCATTATCTACTGTTACCGAGGGCAACACCAATGATAACTATTTATCTGTGTCAAACCACAATTTATATACAGTATCCGTGGCCCAGTAACTCTGGAACAGTTTTATAAGATTAACAGGTACTCTTACTTTATTGTGTTCCCTATTCTCATAAATCAAAATATTTAGTACACTACTAATAAAATAAAACTAGCAGAGCTGCTTCAGCAAACTTTCTGGTGATCAACGTAACAAGCGTGGCATATTTTTCGAAAATATTCGGTCTTAAATGTATTTACACTACAAACATGTGTATTTATTAATTAGTATGATCTTTTACTCGTAAATATAAAGTTAAACAATATAAAAACAGCTGCATATAACCTGGGAAAATATGTTTTATAGATATCACATGTGTCTGTGCTTGAAATATTACGCCGTTACATTCATGTACAGAAAAACCTAACCTTTGCACATGAGAAACTCATGATTAGCTCAGGAGCAGCACACGATAAACATGTTAGAAATGTAGATCAAGTTAAGCACATGAGCTTCAAGGTAGCTACATGTAGTTCATGTTAGCAAGGAAATTCCTCACCTCCATTGCACATGTGCAATGTTTTCCTCAGGTGAGGAAATATATTCTTACATAAGCTCATGTTAGGAAATTTCTGCTCATGTGAGCTATTCCTATATCTAACATGTTTCTCGTGTGGTGCTCATGAGCTACTCATGAGTTTATCATGTGCAAAGGTTAGATTTTCTGTATGGGTTGTTTTTCAGATCAACAAACATGTTTAAACATCCTTGCTCATTCAAATGTTAGGGACACTTGTTCAGTGTACATTTGTATTACAATTCAGTACACAACACTATTTTGTAATATCTGAATATTGTTTACAACCGATTTTGGTTGCATCTATAGATACACTGTTTGTCTAAGCCAAGGAAAAAGGGGATACAAAAAGGGGCTCCAAAAAGGGAGCTCCAAACAGGGGGCTCCAAAAAGGGTTCAATTAATGTCCTACTGCTCAGTTATTAATTTGTATAATCGGTTCCTGGTCCACCGGCCGAGTAACCAGTGTTGACAGCCCTATTTAGAAGTATTACTTCTCAAAGAAAAAGACAGTTTTAAATATCTAGATTGACTTTTGATCATGAAACAAATATATGCCACTTATAAGAAAATTAATTTGAGCACAAAACTTGTGCTTCAGCATGGAATTGGTTTCAAGAACACCATCCCAAGATGATGCATTCAGTTACACATCACAAATTCTCAGTAATTTCTCTGTTTTGTTCTGGTATCTCATCATGACATATCAAAACAGAGATCCATCCAACCAATTTTCATCCAGCTTAAACCATTGGTATTTTTTCCAATTTTAAAGCATGCCAATCACTTGATCTGTAATCAGAAAATCTTGTTGCTTGATCAAGGTCGCTGGTATTGACATCGATGGATCTGTAGAAGATAAATGCCACACGGATCAGTAATCTTTCGCCCTACACCACTTGTCTGTATCGCCATTTTCTTCCCATATGTCACTCTGACATGACACCCTGAATGCAAAAAATATCACAAATTTTTCATTGTGAATTCCTGTTAGTTTCTGTAATCATGAGTAGAACTATGTTCCTCTTCTATACAAGCAGGCTGTGCTTGATACAGCTAGGGTACTGGGTTAGCTGGGAGTTGCCTACTTGGTAGTTTAACAGAATGGTTCTATATAATTAGTGATACTGGGTACTGGGTTAGCTGGGAGTTGCCTACTTGTGAGTTTAACAGAATGGTTCTATATAATTAGTGATACTGGGTACTGGGTTAGCTGGGAGTTGCCTACTTGGTAGTTTAACAGAATGGTTCTATATAATTAGTGATACTGGGTACTGGGTTAGCTGGGAGTTGCCTACTTGTGAGTATAACAGAATGGTTCTATATAATTAGTGATACTGGGTTAGCTGGGAGTTGCCTACTTGTGAGTTTAACAGAATGGTTCTATATAATTAGTGATACTGGGTACTGGGTTAGCTGGGAGTTGCCTACTTGGTAGTTTAACAGAATGGTTCTATATAATTAGTGATACTGGGTACTGGGTTAGCTGGGAGTTGCCTACTTGGTAGTTTAACAGAATGGTTCTATATAATTAGTGATACTGGGTACTGGGTTAGCTGGGAGTTGCCTACTTGGTAGTTTAACAGAATGGTTCTATATAATTAGTGATACTGGGTACTGGGTTAGCTGGGAGTTGCCTACTTGGTAGTTTAACAGAATGGTTCTATATAATTAGTGATACTGGGTACTGGGTTAGCTGGGAGTTGCCTACTTGTGAGTTTAACAGAATGGTTCTATATAATTGGTGATACTGGGTACTGGGTTAGCTGGGAGTTGCCTACTTGGTAGTTTAACAGAATGGTTCTATATAATTAGTGATACTGGGTACTGGGTTAGCTGGGAGTTGCCTACTTGGTAGTTTAACAGAATGGTTCTATATAATTAGTGATACTGGGTACTGGGTTAGCTGGGAGTTGCCTACTTGGTAGTTAACAGAATGGTTCTATATAATTAGTGATACTGGGTACTGGGTTAGCTGGGAGTTGCCTACTTGGTAGTTTAACAGAATGGTTCTATATAATTAGTGATACTGGGTTAGC
This sequence comes from Mimachlamys varia, assembly GCA_947623455.1. Lineage (NCBI taxonomy): Eukaryota > Metazoa > Mollusca > Bivalvia > Pectinida > Pectinidae > Mimachlamys > Mimachlamys varia. The sequence continues at coordinate 46,801,320 of OX392530.1, read as the reverse complement.
TGGGAGTTGCCTACTTGTGAGTTTAACAGAATGGTTCTATATAATTAGTGATACTGGGTACTGGGTTAGCTGGGAGTTGCCTACTTGGTAGTTTAACAGAATGGTTCTATATAATTAGTGATACTGGGTTAGCTGGGAGTTGCCTACTTGTGAGTTTAACAGAATGGTTCTATATAATTAGTGATACTGGGTACTGGGTTAGCTGGGAGTTGCCTACTTGGTAGTATAACAGAATGGTTCTATATAATTAGTGATACTGGGTACTGGGTTAGCTGGGAGTTGCCTACTTGGTAGTTTAACAGAATGGTTCTATATAATTAGTGATACTGGGTACTGGGTTAGCTGGGAGTTGCCTACTTGGTAGTTTAACAGAATGGTTCTATATAATTAGTGATACTGGGTTAGCTGGGAGTTGCCTACTTGTGAGTTTAACAGAATGGTTCTATATAATTAGTGATACTGGGTACTGGGTTAGCTGGGAGTTGCCTACTTGGTAGTATAACAGAATGATTCTATATAATTAGTGATACTGGGTACTGGGTTAGCTGGGAGTTGCCTACTTGGTAGTTTAACAGAATGGTTCTATATAATTAGTGATACTGGGTACTGGGTTAGCTGGGAGTTGCCTACTTGGTAGTATAACAGAATGGTTCTATATAATTAGTGATACTGGGTACTGGGTTAGCTGGGAGTTGCCTACTTGGTAGTATAACAGAATGGTTCTATATAATTAGTGATACTGGGTACTGGGTTAGCTGGGAGTTGCATGCCTACTTGGTGGTTTAACAGAATGGTTCTATATAATTAGTGATACTGGGTACTGGGTTAGCTGGGAGTTGCCTACTTGGTAGTTTAACAGAATGGTTCTATATAATTAGTGATACTGGGTACTGGGTTAGCTGGGAGTTGCCTACTTGGTAGTTTAACAGAATGATTCTATATAATTAGTGATACTGGGTACTGGGTTAGCTGGGAGTTGCCTACTTGGTAGTTTAACAGAATGGTTCTATATAATTAGTGATACTGGGTACTGGGTTAGCTGGGAGTTGCCTACTTGGTAGTTTAACAGAATGGTTCTATATAATTGGTGATACTGGGTACTGGGTTAGCTGGGAGTTGCCTACTTGGTAGTTTAACAGAATGGTTCTATATAATTAGTGATACTGGGTACTGGGTTAGCTGGGAGTTGCCTACTTGGTAGTTTAACAGAATGGTTCTTTATAATTAGTGATACTGCAGGGCTGTTAAGTGAACTTTCAGCTAAATAAAGATAAAGTGTTTGGGGTATTTAGAATTTTAAAGACACAGCAGAAATCATTTGTTGAAAAAATGGTGGTTAATTTCAACCCAATAAAGCATCTGCATTCCCAACCTCTAAATCTGTTGTCATGGTGACACTGTGAACTGTTATTTACCTATCGATCCCCGCCATCCTTTCTTGAGTGACAACATAGTAAGACCCTCACAATAACATCAAGGGGTACAGAATGTAGTGACATGATTCAGGAACACAAAATCTGGCTAAATGATCTCATAGGCACAAGGGAGCAGCTAGGTCACATGATTAAGGCACACAGGATCAGGTCACATGATTAAGGCACACGGGATCTGGTCACATGATTAAGGAACACAGAATGTGGTCACATGATTAAGGCACACAGAATGTGGTCACATGATCTCATAGGCACCAAGAATCTGGTCACATGATTAAGGCAAACAGAATCTGGTCACATGATCTCATAGGCATCCAGAATCTGGTCACATGATTAAGGCAAACAGAATCTGGTCAGATGATTAAGGCAAACAGAATCTGGTCACATGATTAAGGCAAACAGAATCTGGTCACATGATTAAGGCACACAGAATCAGGTCACATGATTAAGGAAAACAGAATCTGGTCACATGATTAAGGCACACAGAATCAGGTCACATGATTAAGGCACACAGAATCTGGTCACATGATTAAGGCAAACAGAATCTGGTCACATGATTAAGGCACACAGAATCAGGTCACATGATTAAGGCACACAGAATCAGGTGTCATGATTCAGGCACACAGAATGTGCCTACAAGATCAGAACACAAAACGGTGTCTGCATGATCTGAGTTTACAGATGTTAAAAATGGCTTTGGGTCATGAAGCTGAGGTCAAAAGGTGCCACCAGCTTTCTGTTTAATACTTCCTTATCATAAAAAACAAGTTGATGTGTCTGATGACAGATGTGAAAACCGCAGATAATTGTCGGTGTGTTCAGGGTGATCATAGAGTATAAAGAGAGGAAGGAGCCGTAACCGATGGCAGTACGAGTCTACCATCTCCCAGGAACAGTCAGAGACCTGGGTATCAGTAGTGATGGATGGAGTCCGCTAATGTTGGGGCATACACAGGATCAGTTCCATAATGAATGCCTGTCTATGTCATCTGTAAGGCAGGAGACAGTGTACACTTAGATATCTGTCACAACACACAGGGTCATGGTTCATCTACAGGTCCCTGGCTATAGTATAAACATCTACAGGTCCCTAGCTATAGTGTCTAACATCTACAGGTCCCTGGCTATAGTGTCTAACATCTACAGGTCCGTGGCTATAGTGTCTTAACATCTACAGGTCCCTGGCTATAGTGTCTAACATCTACAGGTCCCTGGCTAATAGTATAAACATCTACAGGTCCCTAGCTATAGTGTCCAACATCTACAGGTCCCTGGCTATAGTGTCTAACATCTACAGGTCCCTGGCTATAGTGTCTAACATCTACAGGTCCGTGGCTATAGTTAACATCTACAGGTCCGTGGCTATAGTGTCTTAACATCTACAGGTCCCTGGCTATAGTTAACATCTACAGGTCCCTGGCTGTAGTGTCTAACATCTACAGGTCCGTGGCTATAGTATCAAACATCTACAGGTCTTTGGCTATAGTGTCTAACATCTACAGGTCCCTGGCTATAGTGTAAACATCAACAGGTCCCTGGCTATAGTGTAAACATCTACAGGTCCCTGGCTATAGTGTCTTACATCTACAGGTCCCTGCATGGCTATAGTGTCTAAAATCTACAGGTCCCTGGCTATAGTGTCTAACATCTACAGGTCCCTTGCTATAGTGTCTAACATCTACAGGTCCCTGTCTATAGTGTCTAACATCTACAGGTCCCTGTCCATAGTGTCTAACATCTACAGGTCCCTGGCTATAGTGTCTAACATCTACAGGTCTTTGGCTATAGTGTCTAACATATACAGGTCTTTGGCTATAGTGTCTAACATCTACAGGTCTTTGGCTATAGTGTCTAACATCTACAGGTCCCTGGCTATAGTGTCTAACATCTACAGGTCCCTGGCTATATAGTGTCTTAACATCTACAGGTCCCTGGCTATATTGTCTAACATCTACAGGTCCCTGGCTATAGTGTCTAACATCTACAGGTCCGTGGCTATAGTGTCTAACATCTACAGGTCCCTGTCTATAGTGTCTAACATCTACAGGTCCCTGTCCATAGTGTCTAACATCTACAGGTCCCTGGCTATAGTGTCTAACATCTACAGGTCTTTGGCTATAGTGTCTAACATCTACAGGTCTTTGGCTATAGTGTCTAACATCTACAGGTCTTTGGCTATAGTGTCTAACATCTACAGGTCCCTGGCTATAGTGTCTAACATCTACAGGTCCCTGGCTATATAGTGTCTTAACATCTACAGGTCCCTGGCTATATTGTCTAACATCTACAGGTCCCTGGCTATAGTGTCTAACATCTACAGGTCTTTGGCTATAGTGTCTAACATCTACAGGTCCCTGGCTATAGTGTCTAACATCTACAGGTCCCTGGCTATATAGTGTCTTACATCTACAGGTCCCTGGCTATAGTGTCTAACATCTACAGGTCCCTGGCTATATAGTGTCTTACATCTACAGGTCCTTGGCTGTAATGTCTCACATCTACAGGTCCCTGGCTATAGTGTCTAACATCTACAGGTCCTTGGCTATAGTTAACATCTTCATATGACAACATATGATATCAGCGTTTTAGGCCAGACTTTTGCCTATTACAGTGGACTCCACTTAATATCACTCCTGTTAATATCACATTCCTCTTTATATCACGTTTTCCCCAAGAACCATTTTTCTCTCTATATAATCTATGTAGTTGTCCATTGATTTCAGATACAACTTGTACAAAATGTTGCATAGAAAATAACAAATATCCCCAAAAAAGATTTTTAATTGAAATGATGTATGTATATATATTGAAACATCTTCATATGTACATTAAATAGCTTACTTTTAGTTATAGAGATTGGAAATGCACTAGATTTAGTGGAAAAACATGTTTCTTTTAATGTCACATTCCTGTTAATATCATGTTTTTGTCGTACAAATGCAACATGATATAAAGAGGAGTGCACTGTACATACAAATCCAGGTGGGACTGGGCTGCTGTCCATAACTCTCTTTAAAATCCATGTATTGCTTCAACTTAACTTAGTTGCATAACAACGACAAGGTTAATCCAGAACAATCTCTAAATCGTCAATTATGAAATAGAGTTGTCCTCCTTTGTTTACCATATCCCCAGTCAGTGTTCCTGAGAATCTGCTTGTACCCTTAACCCGCAAGCATATAATTTATGGAAATATTATCAAAAGTGAGGACATTGCATGGTACATCATAGGCGCCCGGAAGGTACCTAAACTGTAAGCTGTTTGATGGAGTCTAACATTAGGGGCCCCGGAGAGGTACCTAAACTGTTAGCTGTGTGACAGAGTCTAACATTAGGGCCCCGGAGAGGTACCTATACTGTTATCTGTGTGACGGAGTCTAACATTAGGGGCCCCGGAGAGGTACCTATACTGTTATCTGTGTGACGGAGTCTAACATTAGGGGCTCTGGAGAGGTACCTATACTGTTATCTGTGTGACGGAGTCTAACATTAGGGGCCCCAGAGAGGTACCTAAACTGTTAGTTGTGTGACGGAGTCTAACATTAGGGGCCCTGGAGAGGTACCTATACTGTTATCTGTGTGACGGAGTCTAACATTAGGGGCCCTGGAGAGGTACCTTAACTGTTATCTGTGTGACGGAGTCTAACATTAGGGGCCCTGGAGAGGTACCTATATTGTTATCTGTGTGACGGAGTCTAACATTAGGGGCTCTGGAGAGGTACCTATATTGTTATCTGTGTGACGGAGTCTAACATTAGGGGCCCCGGAGAGGTACCTATATTGTTATCTGTGTGACGGAGTCTAACATTAGGGGCCCTGGAGAGGTACCTATACTGTTATCTGTGTGATGGAGTCTAACATTAGGGGCCCCGGAGAGGTACCTATACTGTTATCTGTGTGATGGAGTCTAACATTAGGGGCCCCGGAGAGGTACCTATACTGTTAGCTGTGTGACAGAGTCTAACATAGGGGCCCTGGAGAGGTACCTATACTGTTATCTGTGTGACAGAGTCTAACATTAGGGGCCCTGGAGAGGTACCTATATTGTTATCTGTGTGACAGAGTCTAACATTAGGGGCCCTGGAGAGGTACCTTAACTGTTATCTGTGTGACGGAGTCTAATATAAGGGGCCCCGGAGAGGTACCTATACAGTCATCTGTGTGACAGAGTCTAACATTAGGGGCCCTGGAGAGGTACCTAAACTGTTAGTTGTGTGATGGAGTCTAACATTAGGGGCCCCGGAGAGGTACCTATACTGTTAGTTGTGTGATCGAGTCTAACATTAGGGGCCCCGGAGAGGTGCCTATACTGTTAGTTGTGTGACAGAGTCTAACATAGGGGCCCTGGAAAGGTACCTAAACTGTTAGTTGTGTGATGGAGTCTAACATTAGGGGCCCCGGAGAGGTACCTAAACTGTTATCTGTGTGACGGAGTCTAACATTAGGGGCCCTGGAGAGGTATCTATACTGTTATCTGTGTGATGGAGTCTAACATCAGGGGGCCCCGGAGAGGTACCTAAACTGTTATCTGTGTGATGGAGTCTAACATTAGGGGCCCCGGAGAGGTACCTTTACTGTTATCTGTGTGATGGAGTCTAACATTAGGGGCCCCGAAGAGGTACCTATACTGTTAGTTGTGTGATGGAGTCTAACATTAGGGGCCCGGAGAGGTACCTTAACTGTTATCTGTGTGACGCAGTCTAACATTAGGGCCCCCAGAGACATATACTGTTATCTGCGTGACGTTTTCTATCTTCAACGTTCAGTTAATGGCCACTTAAAGACCTTCGATATTCGTGGCCTCCTTGTTAGCTGCTGTTCGGTAAAGTTAGCCATTTATGATGAACTGGCGACCAGTTATTGGTCCCCACAATTCCCTGGGGGCCACCCGCGGTGTAGGCAGAGTAAGGGCCACTGTTCTACTAGCCCAGTGGTGGTCATATCCCATAGTTTAACAGCAATTTCCATGTTTTTATCGTTATTCACCAAAGCAGTAATTACGTTCAGATTGTATCCTCGAACAAGTGTGGATATTCATTGGGGATAAACTCGGGGATCCACGCCAATGAAGTCTGCCTGAGCTTTATCGCTTACTTTGATGGACAAACATCAACACCCGTTGAGGCTGTTCTCAGTAGTTCCTTCAATGGTGCCTTTCCGAGCTTTATCACTTAGCTGATGCAGAATTTGGAATATTTATAAACCAAGGTGTCCCAAGCATGACCTCATTGTTCTAGGCAGTATATTACATGTTTTGCTGGTCAACAAGGAATATTGATAAAGAATATCCTCATTACTACTTAACGAAGTCTGTCTCACCCGGGCGATTGTTTTGATAGACAAACAAGGTAACTCACTAAAGGCTTCTCCAACATTACTATAGGGAGCCAAGGTGTGTATAACGTTGCTTTAGGCAGCCAAGGTGTCTCCAACATTACTTTAGGAAGCTAAGGTGTCTCCAACATTATTTTAGGAAGCTAAGGCATCTCCAACATTACTTTAGGAAGCTAAGGTGTCTCAAGCATTACTTTAGGAAGCTTAGGTGTCTCCAACATTACTTTAGGAAGCTAAGGCATCTCCAACATTACTTTAGGGATCTAAGGTGTCTCCAACATTACTTTAGGAAGCTAAGGTGTCTCCAACATTACTTTAGGAAGCTAAGGTGTCTCCAACATTACTTTAGGAAGCTAAGGTGTCTCCAACATTACTATAGGAAGCTAAGGTGTCTCCAACATTACTTTAGGAAGCTTAGGTATCTCCAACATTACTTTAGGAAGCTAAGGTGTCTCCAACATTACTTTAGGAAGTTTAGGTGTCTCCAACATTACTTTAGGAAGCTAAGGTGTCTCCAACATTACTTTAGGAAGCCAAGGTGTCTCCAACATTACTTTAGGAAGCTAAGGTGTCTCCAACATTACTATAGGAAGCTTAGGTGTCTCCAACATTACTATAGGAAGCTTAGGTGTCTCCAACATTATTTTAGGAAGCTAAGGTGTCTCCCACATTACTTTAGGAAGCTTAGGTGTCTCCAACATTATTTTAGGAAGCTAAGGTGTCTCCCACATTACTTTAGGAAGCTAAGGTGTCTCCAACATTACTTTAGGAAGCTAAGGTGTCTCCAACATTACTTTAGGGAGCTAAGGTGTCTCCAACATTACTTTAGGAAGTTGTCGTCTCCAACAGAACTTTAGGAAGCTGACTTCACAGCTTTATAGCAGATTAATGTCTCAAGATTTCAGATTCAGTAACTTCTGTCAACCACTAGAAATGTCCAAAGTTTAGTTCTCATAGGACATGCCTAGCCAAGTCCTTTTCTTTAGGACAGACGTACTCCAGTCCATGTTTAGGATGGCAGTGATTAAGGTCCTTTCTTTAGGACAGACGTACTCCAGTCCATGTTTAGGATGGCAGTGATAAAGGCCCTTTCTTTAGGACAGACTTACTCCAGTCCATGTTTAGGATGGCAGTGATTAAGGTCCTTTCTTTAGGACAGACGTACTCCAGTCCATGTTTAGGATGGCAGTGATTAAGGCCCTTTCTTTAGGACAGACGTACTCCAGTCCATGTTTAGGATGGCAGTGATAAAGGCCCTTTCTTTAGGACAGACTTACTCCAGTCCATGTTTAGGATGGCAGTGATTAAGGTCCTTTCTTTAGGACAGACGTACTCCAGTCCATGTTTAGGATGGCAGTGATTAAGGCCCTTTCTTTAGGACAGACGTACTCCAGTCCATGTTTAGGATGGCAGTGATAAAGGTCCTTTCTTTAGGACAGACGTACTCCAGTCCATGTTTAGGATGGCAGTGATAAAGGCCCTTTCTTTAGGACAGACGTACTCCAGTCCATGTTTAGGACTGCAGTGATTAAGGTCCTTTCTTTAGGACAGATGTACTCCAGTCCATGTTTAGGATGGCAGTGATAAAGGCCCTTTCTTTAGGACAGACTTACTCCAGTCCATGTTTAGGATGGCAGTGATAAAGGTCCTTTCTTTAGGACAGATGTACTCCAGTCCATGTTTAGAATGGCAGTGATAAAGGTCCTTTCTTTAGGATAGACTTACTCCAGTCCATTATCTAGACAGATATAATTCAGTGCCTTTCTATTTTGGACTGAAATTATTTAGTCTCTTTCTTTCGGACAAATCTATTCTAGTCCATTTTAAGACAGATCTAATGAAGTGTTTTCCTCTCATTTAACTTTCCCTTAGAAGGAATTTAAACAAGCGCTTAAGTCATTTATACAAAATCCTTGTCTTACCTTATCACTGAATACATACATTACGTGTTGATGTCCATTTCTGATTGTTTTATATATTTTATATTATACATAGGTTAACAATTCATGAAAAATTTGACAGCCAATCAAAAACAAATTGATATAATAAAATGTTAACAAAACCGATATCTCAAACTAGCAGTATGAATTGGACGTAATGGAAAGTGCCAGGATGTTGAACCTTAATTATAATTTGAGTAAAAGTTACGAAACTAATACTGACACGTGTACTCCTCATCCTTTCCACTCCAACAGAACCAATCACATTTCTCCGTCATTAACACCTCAATTTTAGAACACAATCAGCACGATATCGGCAGTTCCATGAACTAACCTTATATGGTTACCTGTTTTTACGGCCCCATAGCCAGTGCTCCTGACGTCAACAGGCAAAGACATTTTTATTATGGAACAACAACGAAATTCTAGCTGTGTTTTAATCACTCGACAACCTTTACGAGGAAACATGAAAGTCTTGTAATACATCTTGTACCATGACATGTTTCTTGTTATGTGAACGAAATGCGTTTTAAAATGCTACAATGGTGGCTTTACATCAAATTTTTTTTGGGAAACTAAAACATCAAAAATTTGAACAAGATGTCACAAATGGTACTGTGAATTTTAATTAGTTAAAAAGCAGGCTAATTCTTCTCAGGAGACTTGTACAGAAGAAGTAAAATCTGCAACACAGCATGCAGGTTACAACAGAAATGGCCAATATTCTAAACATCTGCGTAAAACCAAGCTGTTTATCAAACCCGAGAACATCTTTGCTACATTTTGCAGTTCTGTCATTGCCCCAGCTCCTACATATTTAACATCTGTACACAATATGATTCTCTGGTCACTTGTGTCATGAAGGTGACAGAGCACCTTAATTACTTATTATCCAAACATCCAACATCAAAATGTTATACCAGCAAAGATAATATAGAAACTATAAGGTCATCAGCACAAGAAGTAAGGTAGAAAACTTTTAAATATCAATGAAATTTTGCAGGAGTTTGTCTGTAAAGTAAATACAGAAAAAATATGCCAGACACCTCAATTCCAGTTACACCAGTACCTCCCCTTTGTACACCCCCTCCCCCCCCCAACCTCGTCCCCTCTGTTTAGCCTAGTTTTCAGAGAAACAAGAGACCAGGGTGGATTGTTTGGCAATCGAAAAGTGAACAGCAAGTGAAGTTGTAGATCTCTGTATAGGTCATTTTAATATCCTAGGAACAGCAAGTGAAGTTGTAGATCTCTGTATAGATCATTTTGATCATCCTGTGAACAGCAAGTGAAGTTGTAGATCTCTGTATAGGTCATTTTGATCATCCTGTGAACAGCAAGTGAAGTTGTAGATCTCTGTATAGGTCATTTTAATATCCTGTGAACAGCAAGTGAAGTTGTAGATCTCTGTATAGGTCATTTTGATATCCTAGGAACAGCAAGTGAAGTTGTAGATCTCTGTATAGATCATTTTGATCATCCTGTGAACAGCAAGTGAAGTTGTAGATCTCTGTATAGGTCATTTTGATCATCCTGTGAACAGCAAGTGAAGTTGTAGATCTCTGTATAGGTCATTTTAATATCCTGTGAACAGCAAGTGAAGTTGTAGATCTCTGTATAGGTCATTTTGATATCCTAGGAACAGCAAGTGAAGTTGTAGATCTCTGTATAGGTCATTTTAATATCCTAGGAACAGCAAGTGAAGTTGTAGATCTCTGTATAGATCATTTTGATCATCCTGTGAACAGCAAGTGAAGTTGTAGATCTCTGTATAGGTCATTTTGATCATACTGTGAACAGCAAGTGAAGTTGTAGATCTCTGTATAGGTCATTTTAATATCCTGTGAACAGCAAGTGAAGTTGTAGATCTCTGTATAGGTCATTTTGATATCCTAGGAACAGCAAGTGAAGTTGTAGATCTCTGTATAGGTCATTTTGATCATCCTGTGAACAGCAAGTGAAGTTGTACATCTCTGTATAGGTCATTTTGATCATACTGTGAACAGCAAGTGAAGTTGTAGATCTCTGTATAGGTCATTTTGATCATCCTGTGAACAGCAAGTGAAATTGTAGATCTCTGTATAGGTCATTTTGATATCCTAGGAACAGCAAGTGAAGTTGTAGATCTCTGTATAGGTCATTTTGATATCCTGTGAACAGCAAGTGAAGTTGTAGATCTCTGTATAGGTCATTTTGATATCCTAGGAACAGCAAGTGAAGTTGTACATCTCTGTATAGGTCATTTTAATATCCTAGGAACAGCAAGTGAAGTTGTAGATCTCTGTATAGGTCATTTTGATCAACCTGTGAACAGCAAGTGAAGTTGTAGATCTCTGTATAGGTCATTTTGATCATCCTGTGAACAGCAAGTGAAGTTGTAGATCTCTGTATAGGTCATTTTAATATCCTGTGAACAGCAAGTGAAGTTGTACATCTCTGTATAGGTCATTTTGATCATCCTGTGAACAGCAAGTGAAGTTGTAGATCTCTGTATAGGTCATTTTGATATCCTGTGAACAGCAAGTGAAGTTGTAGATCTCTGTATAGGTCATTTTGATCATCCTGTGAAAAGCAAGTGAAGTTGTAGATCTCTGTATAGGTCATTTTGATCATCCTGTGAAAAGCAAGTGAAGTTGTAGATCTCTGTATAGGTCATTTTGATCATCCTGTGAAAAGCAAGTGAAGTTGTAGATCTCTGTATAGGTCATTTTGATCATCCTGTGAAAAGCAAGTGAAGTTGTACATCTCTGTATAGGTCATTTTGATCATCCTGTGAAAAGCAAGTGAAGTTGTAGATCTCTGTATAGGTCATTTTGATATCCTGTGAACAGCAAGTGAAGTTGTAGATCTCTGTATAGGTCATTTTGATCATCCTGTGAAAAGCAAGTGAAGTTGTAGATCTCTGTATAGGTCATTTTGATATCCTGTGAACAGCAAGTGAAGTTGTACATCTCTGTATAGGTCATTTTGATCATCCTGTGAACAGCAAGTGAAGTTGTAGATCTCTGTATAGGTCATTTTAATATCCTGTGAAAAGCAAGTGAAGTTGTAGATCTCTGTATAGGTCATTTTGATCATCCTGTGAACAGCAAGTGAAGTTGTAGATCTCTGTATAGGTCATTTTAATATCCTAGGAACAGCAAGTGAAGTTGTAGATCTCTGTATAGGTCACTTTGATCATCCTGTGAACAGCAAGTGAAGTTGTAGATCTCTGTATAGGTCATTTTAATATCCTAGGAACAGCAAGTGAAGTTGTAGATCTCTGTATAGGTCACTTTGATCAACCTGTGAACAGCAAGTGAAGTTGTACATCTTTGTATAGGTCATTTTGATCATCCTGTGAACAGCAAGTGAAGTTGTACATCTCTGTATAGGTCATTTTAATATCCTAGGAACAGCAAGTGAAGTTGTAGATCTCTGTATAGGTCACTTTAATATCCTAGGAACAGCAAGTGAAGTTGTAGATCTCTCTATAGGTCATTTTAATATCCTAGGAACAGCAAGTGAAGTTGTAGATCTCTGTATAGATCATTTTAATATCCTAGGAACAGCAAGTGAAGTTGTAGATCTCTGTATAGGTCATTTTGATCATCCTGTGAACAGCAAGTGAAGTTGTAGATCTCTGTATAGGTCATTTTAATATCCTAAGAAACAGCAAGTGAAGTTGTAGATCTCTGTATAGGTCATTTTGATATCCTAGGAACAGCAAGTGAAGTTGTAGATCTCTGTATAGGTCATTTTGATATCCTGTGAACAGCAAGTGAAGTTGTAGCTCTCTGTATAGGTCATTTTGATATCCTAGGAACAGCAAGTGAAGTTGTAGATCTCTGTATAGGTCATTTTGATCATCTTGTGAACAGCAAGTGAAGTTGTAGATCTCTGTATAGGTCATTTTGATATCCTGTGAACAGCAAGTGAAGTTGTACATCTCTGTATAGGTCATTTTGATCATCCTGTGAAAAGCAAGTGAAGTTGTAGATCTCTGTATAGGTCATTTTACTATCCTGTGAACAGCAAGTGAAGTTGTAGATCTCTCTATAGGTCATTTTAATATCCTAGGAACAGTAAGTGAAGTTGTACATCTCTGTATAAGTCATTTTAATATCCTAGGAACAGCAAGTGAAGTTATAGATCTCTGTATAGGTCATTTTGATATCCTGTGAACAGCAAGTGAAGTTGTAGATCTCTGTATAGGTCATTTTGATCATCCTGTGAACAGCAAGTGAAGTTGTAGATCTCTGTATAGGTCATTTTGATCATCCTGTGAACAGCAAGTGAAGTTGTAGATCTCTCTATAGGTCATTTTAATATCCTAGGAACAGTAAGTGAAGTTGTACATCTCTGTATAAGTCATTTTAATATCCTAGGAACAGCAAGTGAAGTTATAGATCTCTGTATAGGTCATTTTGATATCCTGTGAACAGCAAGTGAAGTTGTAGATCTCTGTATAGGTCATTTTGATATCCTGTGAACAGCAAGTGAAGTTGTACATCTCTGTATAGGTCATTTTGATCATCCTGTGAACAGCAAGTGAAGTTGTAGATCTCTGTATAGGTCACTTTAATATCCTAAGGAACAGCAAGTGAAGTTGTAGATCTCTGTATAGGTCATTTTAATATCCTAGGAACAGCAAGTGAAGTTGTAGATCTCTGTATAGGTCATTTTGATCATCCTGTGAACAGCAAGTGAAGTTGTAGATCTCTGTATAGGTCATTTTGATATCCTAGGAACAGCAAGTGAAGTTGTAGATCTCTCTATAGGTCATTTTAATATCCTAAGGAACAGCAAGTGAAGTTGTAGATCTCTGTATAGGTCATTTTGATATCCTAGGAACAGCAAGTGAAGTTGTAGATCTCTGTATAGGTCATTTTGATATCCTGTGAACAGCAAGTGAAGTTGTAGATCTCTGTATAGGTCATTTTACTATCCTGTGAACAGCAAGTGAAGTTGTAGATCTCTCTATAGGTCATTTTAATATCCTAGGAACAGTAAGTGAAGTTGTACATCTCTGTATAAGTCATTTTAATATCCTAGGAACAGCAAGTGAAGTTGTAGATCTCTGTATAGGTCATTTTGATCATCCTGTGAACAGCAAGTGAAGTCGTACATCTCTGTACAGGTCATTTTGATATCCTGTGAACAGCAAGTGAAGTTGTACATCTCTGTATAGGTCATTTTGATCAACCTGTGAACAGCAAGTGAAGTTGTAGATCTCTGTATAAGTCATTTTGATCATCCTGTGAACAGCAAGTGAAGTTGTAGATCTCTGTATAGGTCATTTTAATATCCTAGGAACAGCAAGTGAAGTTGTACATCTCTGTATAGGTCATTTGATCATCCTGTGAACAGCAAGTGAAGTTGTAGATCTCTGTATAGGCCATTTTGATCATCCTGTGAACAGCAAGTGAAGTTGTAGATCTCTGTATAAGTCATTTTGATCATCCTGTGAACAGCAAGTGAAGTTGTAGATCTCTGTATAGGTCATTTTGATATCCTGTGAACAGCAAGTGAAGTTGTACATCTCTGCATAGGTCATTTTGATCATCCTGTGAACAGCAAGTGAAGTTGTAGATCTCTGTATAGGTCATTTTGATATCCTGTGAACAGCAAGTGAAGTTGTAGATCTCTGTATAGGTCATTTTGATCAACCTGTGAACAGCAAGTGAAGTTGTAGATCTCTGTATAGGTCATTTTGATCATCCTGTGAACAGCAAGTGAAGTTGTAGATCTCTGTATAGGTCATTTTAATATCCTGTGAACAGCAAGTGAAGTTGTAGATCTCTGTATAGGTCAGTTTAATCATCATGTGACAAAATTAAGCATCCTTTAAAAAAATAGAGAAGACAATGAGACCCTAGATTCCTATAAAACCACCCACACACAGCAATGTCACCTTTATCAATAAGTCACCGGTAATACCTTCTCTACGTTTCCTGGATATACCTCCAGTTAATTTGATTTTAATGTTAGAATTTCTCCCACGTATTAAATCTCCCAAACCTTTTGCATCAACTTAACCAATTCTATACTTAAAGATTTATTTAGGTGTAAAAATAGCAATAACGTTCGTAAACTAACTCTTAATCTTCTCAATTAAACGATGGTACGACACTGATGCCTCCGCAAGTTAACTACACTTACTTTCCATGGTAACGGGAGTAGGGGAGACATTCTGTATCCAATACCTAGGACTTCACCAATGGAATTGAAATCCTGATCTTTATCTGTCTATACACTTTGATAAAAATTTAAATGTCAAATGTTCTCAGACTTTTACCCTGACGGTAATAGGTCGTCATTACCACCTTCAGAGATTACCAAATAGATTTTTTCACAAAAACATTCACTAATTAAAATTTTATCGAAATTTCTTTATCACTAACTTTTCATTATTTGGGTAAGTAAACATAGCTAAATAAGGACAGACCAACAGTTTACAGAGAGTCAAAATACGTTTTGAGATTTATCCTTTTGAAAAGAGAATTTAAGGACATTAATCTTCTGGAGACATTATGGGATAGTTATTCCGACTGGGTATTCCACAACCCATACACGTACCTGCATACACAGGGCTGGGGTCTAAACAATGGAATTTAGGTGAGCATGAGAACCTTCTTTGATTTATTTGTGTATGGTAAGATGCGTTGTTACGTAAATGTTCACCCTAGCAACCAAAAGCCAAGCATGGTAACAAAACAATCTCATAACTATATTCACTGATCATAGCTATACAAGGTTAAATGTGTCAACCATATACAGCATTGGGCCGAGGTTTTCTTAATTCCCGAAGTTAGATATTGTATACTTGTGTTCTATCATTGAACATCAAAAGCCAATTGTTGGAAACCTGTCAACATATGGCTCAAGTGCCATCAACATAAAGGCATTAATGACTGCTGAAACAATGGCGGAGTCAGGGATGACTTACAGACTCCATTAGCTCGCAGTCTGTAGGGTACTTACTGCAAATGTCATCAATGCATGTTTTCCCCGAGTCTCACTGTATACATTTCACGATTTGTCTGCATTTATCTCAATATAAACCCATTTGCAATTATACATACTATTTCTAGCTACATTTTGATGAATTATTCAAACAAACTCCACAAAAGACACATACAAGTTTGTTTTACTCTGTGTTATGTACCCAACATTCAGTCCTAATGTTCCAGAAATCATTGGGAAACCCAGAACTTAACAATGGTACAGAGGAATCCGTAAACCGAAGACAATACTGCTAAATTAGTGTCTGATACATTTATGTCTGATGAGTAAACACAAAATATTTTGTTTCAAAACAAAGACCATATTGACCAATGTATTTTGAAAGAGGATTGATTTTCCTGTTTCCCTATCCAAACAAGCTTTCCAGGAAACTAAATATCCAGGGATTCGATGTCTTGGGTCTAATGGTACAAGAATGTATCTAAAATTTGATAAACGTCCCAACAATAGATTCTACTTGGGATAAACTTTGCTATTTGCTAGTTTTTTTATTTATCTATTTTTATTTTACAATAACTAGGAGACTGGAGTTTGAAACATGATTTCTGTGGGTATTATCGATTGGTGGTGAACTATTTGGCACAAAATAAAGGGTTTCTGGGACTTCCTTGACTTGTATCATTGGGAACTGTCTCTGACGGTGCTGTTCAGTACATGTGTTACAATACTGGGAAATCTCTAGTAATTAAACTAAATAATACATACAACATTTTTACACATAACACAGAACATCAAATGTTCTTATACATAATACAAAACTCTCATTAATAATCCAAAACATCCTCATACAACTGACAAAACATTTCCTATGCAAGACACAAAATATTCTCCTACAAGAAATGTCAAACAAGTCTTACAATACAAACAATGTCATACAAGATAAACACAATAGAAGGACAAACAAACATTCTGGAAGGACAAACAAACATTCTGGAAGGACAAACAAACAATCTGGAAAGGCAAACAAACAATCTGGAAGGACAAACAAACAATCTGGAAAGGCAAACAAACAATCTGAAAGGACAAACAAACAATCTGGAAAGACAAACAAACATTCTGGTAATTGACAAACAAACAATCTGGAAGGACAAACAAACAATCTGGAAAGACAAACAAACAATCTGGAAGGACAAACAAACATTCTGGAAGGACAAACAAACAATCTGGAAGGACAAACAAACATTCTGGAAGAACAAACAAACAATCTGGAAGGACAAACAAACAATCTGGAAGAACAAACAAACAATCTGGAAGGACAAACAAACAAACTAGAAGGACCAACAAACAATCTGGAAGGACAAACAAACATTCTGGAAGAACAAACAAACAATCTGGAAGGACAAATAAACAATCTGGAAGGACAAACAAACATTCTGGAAGGACAAAAAAACAATCATGAAGGACAAACAAACCATCTTGAAGGACAAACAAACAATCTTAAAGAACAAACAAACAATTTGGAATGACAAACAAAAATTCTGGAAGGACAAACAAACAATCTGGAAGGACAAACAAACAATCTGGAAAGGCAAACAAACAATCTGAAAGGACAAACAAACATTCTGGAAAGACAAACAAACATTCTGGTAAGACAAACAAACAATCTGGAAGAACAAACAAACAATCTGGAAGGACAAACAAACAATCTGGAAAGACAAACAAACAATCTGGAAGGACAAACAAACATTCTGAAAGGACAAACAAACAATCATAAAGGACAAACAAACATTCTGGAAGAACAAACAAACAATCTGGAAGGACAAACAAACAATCTGGAAGGACAAACAAACATTCTGGAAGGACAAAAAAACAATCATGAAGGACAAACAAACCATCTGGAAGGACAAACATCAATCTTGAAGAACAAACAAACAATTTGGAATGACAAACAAAAATTCTGGAAGGACAAACAAACAATCATAAAGGACAAACAAACATTCTGGAAGAACAAACAAACAATCTGGAAGGACAAACAAACAATCTGGAAGGACAAAAAAACATTCTGGAAGGACAAAAAAACAATCATGAAGGACAAACAAACAATCTGGAAGGACAAACAAACAATATTGAAGAACAAACAAACAATTTGGAATGACAAACAAAAATTATGGAAGGACAAACAAACAATCTGGAAGGACAAACAAACATTCTGGAAGGACCAACAAACATTCTGGAAGGACAAACAAACAATCTGGAAGGACAAACAAACAATCTGGAAGGACAAACAAACAATCTGGAAGGAAAAATAAACATTCTGGAAGGACAAAAAAACAATCATAAAGGACAAACAAACATTCTGGAAGGACCAACAAACATTCTGGAAGGACAAACAAACATTCTGGAAGGACCAACAAACAATCTGGAAGGACCAACAAACAATCTGGAAGGACCAACAAACATTCTGGAAGGACCAACAAACACCCTCGGACAATAAACATGCTGCTATTATAACCTATCATTCTGTAATAAGCTATAAACTGACTCTATATCCTCTCCTTGTGTGGGGTAGTAGCACTGAAACAACGACCTCACGACACGGAAATCATCTAAATAATTCATACAGCTCTGAGTATTGATGTACTAAAGGATTGGGCTGAACCACACAATAGCACTGTGCTACATAATATATAACCTGCCATGGGATAGCTTCCCATCATAGTTCAATTCTCAGCATCTCGGAATGGACAATAGCCATAAAACACAGCAACATTTAATTCTGAAACGGTAATAAAGAGAAAACTATTAACTATCTTTTTATTTATGATACAGAATCCAAACATCTCAGAAACAGTTTTATTATTTTCTAATTTCCTCCAACATTGCATACTGCGTAGAATATTAATTTCATCAAAGTACAAAATGTCAAAAGTTTCATTTCATCCTTCAAACCAATCTTCAAAGTTACATGGTTTTGTCATAATTGAAACGTGCTGATCATAAATTCTGGTAAACGGACTCCACTTAAATTGAGTTTTCACAAATTGAACGATTTCTATGCATGCAATTTATGACACTGTTAGTTTTCATTTAGAAAAGCTTTTTCATAAAATGAAGGGAATGGCTGCTTGTTCAGAGTTCAATAGTTCTGTAGAACTTTATCAGTTACATACATGTTATCATAAAAATCTACCTGAACTTGTTTATTTTGACATTTAACACAAACGTTACCGTAAAATCTGTTAGGACGAGATAGAAGCATTTTTCAAGGCAACATTTCAGGATTTTAGCACTTTACTACAACCTGATGTGATTTTGATGTTCTCCTGTGGCTTCAAACACGGTTTGTTTACTCAAAAACAGTTAAAACTACAACTACTTAAATAATTTTTCATTAGGTACTGAAAGTTTCTCTTGTGCTTACTTCTGACTGGCTTGGACAGGAGACATAATCTCAGCTTTTCTTTTGCAGCTAAGGAAGTAAGTGTTTTCCTGATTTCCATTTCACTGTAGGAACTGTCATGAGAATAGACATTTACTGGGTGTGACTTTTCAAAAGTAGGAGCTAATTAAACCACCCTAGGGTACAGTCAACAAAGTAGGAGCTAAACCACCCTAGGGTACAGTCAACAAAGTAGGAGCTAAACCACCCTAGGGTACAGTCAACAAAGTAGGAGCTAAACCACCCTAGGGTACAGTCAACAAAGTTAGGAGCTAAACCACCCTAGGGTACAGTCAACAAAGTAGGAGCTAAACCACCCTAGGGTACAGCCAACAAAGTTAGGAGCTAAACCACCCTAGGGTACAGTCAAGACAGAATTTCATTGATGTTTTGCTGTCTTCAGTAAGCAGCTCTCTCCTGTAATACAAACGGGGGCAGAATGCAAAAGCATACGTCAATTTTTTAATGATTTGAGGTTAAATCAAAACAGTTTTTCATATAATCTGCACATAATCTATATTGGTTGTTCTATACAATAATTTCAAGATGCTGACAAAGGTATGACATGCATTACCTTAAGGCAATCAGAGTCGAACCTTATGCCTACCAGCACACTATCATTTAATTATAAGCACTTGAAATAGAACTGATCTCACAGCAAACATGGTCTGGTGTTGGTCTTGACTCTATATCAAATGGAAGTGCATCATTCAAAATGCCAAAATTTAAATTGTGTGAAGATTTAGCCATTAAAGAGAGCTGCCCTATCAGTTAGAGATCTCTCCTGCTGTAGACATGACACCATAAGGAGTCTGCATTCAGGATGTTGGCATGGGGCCTTCCGTGGTAATGTTGTTTTCATGTTAATGTATTTCTATCAATATGAATTTAAATGAAATGCCAAATTTAACAATATGCTTTGCAGACTGTACTAATTGATTTTCTAGTGGGTTGTGGAGAACAAAAGGATCTGCTTCTTGTTACAATAAACATCCCACAAAGCTTACTGTACTGCTGGGTAATCATTTCAATGGTTTCTGAACCATGAGAAGGAATCGGCATCAAACATGGCATTGAGAAATATTGATGCCATGTTTATCTACATATATCATTGATCAGCTACTACCATTACAATATTTGTTTACCTCTCATCATATTGAAGTGAATACAATGGCAGCAATGCCTGCATCTACTTATTAAATCCTTTTAAATATTTAAATACATTTTGAATAAATTATCTTTATTGAATTTTCGTAAAACATTTACAAAAATGAATTGTTTCACAAGCTGGAACACTGCGGCTCCTACCAAGGAGACGGCCTATCAGTGATGGTAGACTGATTATTGAAGGAAATGATACGGCTACAATTAATACATAATCACTGTTGATCTTTCCTGATGTACCTCATTTCTAGAGCAAATCCGTCCGCCCAGACATCTTGTGATGTCACCGGCACCATCAGATACCACCGATAACGGCTAATTAATCATGTAGCGAAATTGATTGTTTAGACCTTGGAGTTCCTGCCTAAAGCAGCCTCAAATTGGTATCGGTAAATGTCTAATTCACCATGACATACCAAAAATGGTATTTCTCTCGTCTGACCTATTGAACTGTGTAGTGGCTGATAAATGTTAACATCATGGCATGCACATCATAAGGCTTGTCTGCTTAGACAAGCTTGGTTAGACGAGCTGAACCACTTCCTATTCAGACAAGAACATTCCTGTTAGGTACCAGCCAAGGACGCCCGACATCTCAGGGCTGGCACGTCGGACAAGCTGAATCATTTCCTGTTGAGACAAGAATATTCCTGTTAGGTACCAGCCAAGGGTGCCCAATAACTCACAACTGGCATGTTTCATATTCACAAAAGCCTCCTCAAAAGTATTTTTTACACGATAATGACACTTAATGAAAGTTTGCAAGGTAATTACAGCCATTTATAAGCATTCTTGCAGAATTCTGTTTAGTTTTTTATGATTAAAATATACTGAACAAATGTTTCCACTCTAGTCCAAAGGCATGATGAAATGGGAAAATTTTCATTAGAAAACAATTTTTTTTTCTCACAATTTTAAGAAAAAGTCTGCGTTTTAACTGGCTTGGATAATCTCGGAAGAAGAGAAGATGGGTTGCTGTAGGATGAGAAGACGAGGTCATCATTTTCTGTGTTTATGTCAGACAGGAAGGCTTCCTGATCAGCCACATCAGACGAGGGAACTTCTCATCACATCAATAGTATTCTCTTCCCATCTTTAATCCACTAAACAGCAATTGATTTTTCAGTCAAAACTATAGAAATATATGGTAATGTCTCCTACCTTGAATGTTCACAGATCTGTTTAAATTCATAAATCTTTACTCCCAACTGTTCTACTCTCAACTATATAAATCCACAAATCTTTACTCCCCTCTGTTCTACTCTCAACTATATATATTTATAACATGCGGTTCTTCTAACAAACCAGTCAAACAGCTAATTGAGAAGAATAACACTAACAGTGAAATAACCACAAGAAGATGAAGTGTGATTGAAACTGGCCGTTTTATTCAATCAAAGTACTGAAAGTACTGAAACGCTAAAACTTTTAACAAAAGTATGTATTTTTTAACAGCTATTAAAGTGATTTTGTTGTGTGGGTTACTAAGTTTCGATATCAGAAGGTTTCAGAATATGGATTAGGTTAGTAAGTATTTAGAGTAAACATAATTTACACGCAAATTGTTTAGATTGACGAGTTGTTTTCAATGTACAAGTACAATTTAGTGCAGTGCTTTTACAATTTGACTAAAATATCTTTTTTTTTAATTTTGAAATGCATATTGATCAATTTACAGGGAAGCGAATATGTTTCTTTTAATATATGCATTTAAATAAACGGTATTAGTTTGTTAGACACAAAATGAAGCTTTATTTCATCAACGTTCCCTGCAACACTTAAAACAATTTAAGCAAAAAATCACACCTGAGATCCAGTTGGAAATGCAAGATGGGGATTAATTACGGGAGCAATGGCAGATCAAAGTTGAAACGACATATACTGGTTTGTTTTGATAATAAAATGTTTGTTTGTAAGTTAATAACAGTTTGCATTATGAAGTAGACATATCATACCAACCTCCTAAAAGTACGATTAATGAAAACGGATGTTATGTAGCAATTTAAACATTTTGTTTCATTTCATTCTATATCATACATATGTACATGTATATCTCATAAAAGATTTAAGATATGATGTCGTTTGTAGAAAACCAAATGCGACATTAACTTTAGAACATATATATAAACTATTAAGTCTTATAAACATTTAAGACATCGGATAAAGAATATCCGTGCATCAGAGACACTAACGCATGCACATACATAGTAAGTCAAACATATCTGTATGAACATTAAACGATAGGTCCCAGAAGGATCTTGGTACCCACCATAGACTATCTTCATTTGTTTTTTTAAAAAAGTTGGAATTTTTTCCTTTCTTTTTTCTTCTTAAGAAAAGGCATTATCAACTGAAAGATGGTATTCTGTGAGCTAAATGTCCAAGATGGCCGTCGGTCAGAAATCAAATCAAAACCAGGACTGTTGGCTATGAAGCGATTTTATAGTTAATAAGTTTAATACAAATTGAATGACAGTACACACATGCACCTGTTAGCGGTGTGTCTGGGACATACCACGATCCGTACATACGAGTGTATATATAGCACCGATCGCGAGAGCTCGAGGTTATACGCTATACACCGATCGCGAGAGGTTGTGTATACACAGAGGGGTCAAACTAAGAACAGAGACGTAATATTTAAATGAGGTGTGGGAGTGAAAAATTGATTTCTTTGTTACAAATTGCATATAGATTATTAAAGTCATCATAATTATCAACAATACCATGGGAACATCATTTCCTTTAATGTTCAGGCTTTCAAATAGTTCATATATCATGCGATTGGTAGTTATTCAAGCTTTTCCGGAGCGGGAGGGGAAAAAATGACATGGGTCAAAAGGTCACAGAATAGTGGCAGCAATAGACGCCAAAACTACTCGTAGTTTTAGCACTAAAAACGACATAAATTAGAAAAGCCATGTATACTATACAGTGTACATGTAACATGAAAACAAAATATGTCACATCACACAGTTATACAATACATCTAGGCATATATATTAAAAGCCATATATATGATTTATAACTTGCCTATTGTAGGAGGGGGGCAAAAAACGCCACCTGGCAAATTGAGTCCGGTGTAAGAAATGTAAGACTTTACTTAATCTAAACCTGACTCAAAGAAATATTTATAAATGGTCCTGTGTACTAATTTGTTAGTCCCATCAGTATTAAATAACACATCACAAACCTTAAGAATTGTCAACTAGAAGTGTCTTTTTTCTCTGGGACAATAGCATTGGCCCCTTTGCAATGAGGGCTCCATGCTTTTAACTTGGTAGGCCTTCATCCCAACATGCTACAGGGCAATATATCCTTTATACAAAAGTAGGCCACTCGAGTCATGATTCAAGGTTTCCAATCTAGCATACCACATTTATTATAACAAATCATGATAATGTAAGATACCTAAGATAAATATGATACATATGATTGCTCCCACAACAGGTGGCTCCCTCTATATGATACATGTGGCTCCCTCAATATGACAAACTGTACATGTGGCTCCACCTATATTATTCATGTGGCTCCCTCTACATGTAACATGTGGCCCCCTCTACATGTAAATGTTGGGCTGTCTAGAATTGATGTGAAAATTTTGATATCAGTTATCTTTTTTTATCAAAAAACAAAATAATCAAAATTAAATAATTGCCCTCTTGTCAGGCACTAAAAACAGATAACAAACAAAGGTTTGTGCAAGACCATCTCCATTGCTTCTATATTAACACATATCTGTTTTCTCATAAAGTTGCTATCATTTTGCTTCGGAGCTTGGTTCGTAGTCATAATGATACATCACACTGGTTATGACAACTACATACCAATACAAAAAGATGGCCGAATGTGTCAATGAGAAAGATAGTGGCATTATATGGTACTAGATGGGGACTGGATTAGCACCAATCTCCAGTGATGTATCATGGTGTCAATTTCATTGCCTCCGGATCACATCTTAACAGTGCAATCCTTCAGAGAAATGGATTACCTCGTCAGCAGATTCATAAAACCTACAATCACAATGCGCTAATGAAGATGTCTCTGAATGCTACGTTTAACAGCTGATGTTCAAACCAGCAGCAGTGAGATGTAAAATTAGGCCTTTTACTTCCACACGCTATATAACCATTCTTAGATGTCGACACACAATATAAAGTACATCAAATTATTTTTGTGGTCTTAAAGCGCAAAGTTGACAAGGAAAGTTTTTCCTACATCCTAATTTTCTTCCATTATCAGCTCATGTGTGAATATTAATCAGTTGCGTTTATTGTCTTCATTTGACGTCATTGGAAACACATTTATATACGCCATAGGGTAAACAACCTTAGCTACGTCATTCCCAGGACACCGTCCCAAACTATAAAATACCATTACTTAAAAATAAACTCTGCTTTCGGCACCACCATCAAAATCCCTAATTTGCACTTAATTCAAAAAGAACTTTTCATTTTACAATGGCTTATATTCAGATCTATTCTTTTGTAACGTAATAATCCACTCAGCTGCGACGACAAGCATTTCATTTAAGCAGAAAACCACTGAGTTCCGTCACCCAAAATTCCAATCAGGGACTTTGATGAAATTAACAGCAAAAATATACAGAATGTAGACTTTTAAAAACAATTCTTATGTGTGTTAGTTTGTTATTTGTTTGTGGACATTGGTGGTTTATTCAAATTATATATATATTATAACATACCATCACGTACCTGTGCCTGATATGGGTTGATACAGTAAGCTGTATATATGGAAATATATTATCCTGGACCCCCCCACCCCCTCCCAAAAAAAAACAAATATATTATCCTTTCATACATCATGCTTTAACTACTTTCAAATTATGTTATGAAGAAAAAAACTTTTCTAATATACAATACAATATCAACCCTTGCCCCCGTATCACCTCTCAGGCCTTTCCCCAATACACCCACTTCCACCATGTCTCGGGTCAACATCAGTTTTTTTAACGTTAATGTAAGTACATTAACAACCTCAAAGAAATTCTATAAAAGTTATAAATACATCAGAAAGTATCATAATCATATACAGAAGATGCTTTGCATTAATTTTTTCAATTTATTTATTTATTCCTTCTCCCACTGAGCTATCTCCCTTTCCATGACATATCAGAACCATGCATACACCAAAATACATTCTGAGAAAAGACTGACATTTACAGAATACCATTAATTTAGTATATATATGTTCATTGTTTTATTGATTCTATAGTTAAAATAGGTCAGGAAGTGATCATTTCTACAATAACGTTGAGTATTTACAGTAATTAGGAACAGTCATTGTCTTCAGACCTTGTTTACAGTTTACTTTTATATTACCATTCATTTCATGTAATTAGACAAATATACATATTGACATACTTATTGAAGTAATTGATGTATCAAATGACAGCAGAAGCATACGAAATACCACAATTTTTATACAGAAAACCAACATACCTACAGATCCCGATATTACTGCATTACTGACTACTATAAAATATATGATTACAGGAACCTGTGATTTTCTGAACAATTTTGCGTCCACAACAAAATCAAATTATTTTATGTGAAGCTGTTCTAATTGTAAAGGAACTTACAATGTTTCAAACCAGCGATAAATGTTTTTGCCAGGTCAGCTCTGCCTAATATGTCTGACGAAAATGAGGTGTCGACCATTCGTAACGCTGCCGAAATCTCCAATCAGTGGTTCTGTCTTGAGGATTGGCAGGGTGAGCGGTAATTAAATAAACCGTTTTTTTACTTGAATGGCCAATGACGTAAATCATTACAGAAAATTACTGTAATCAATGATAACAGAATTACCCACAAGCCTCTCTTCCTGTAAACACACACATGTTGATGAAACAATGGCTGCTCGGTAAGTTTTAGACAATAGATATACTGTAACTACCTAAGAAAAACACACAGGACATGAGTAAAGGATGAGTAGGGCACCTTTATCAAAAATATTTTCCTTTAAACAAGTATTTCAGCTATTTCCCTATCACAGCAGAAACATGGCAGTCTTTAATTATTCCACTCTCAAGTTGAATTTTCATTACAACATAAAAGCTTATACTAAATGAAAGGTATGCAATTTGGTCACTATCCAAGCCGATAATGTGACGTCGCAGCTTCGTTTTCATTTAGTTACTCATCTTAACCAATATAGCAACCTTTGTTATGCTCATTTTTCAACCAAATTTGTCTGCACCTCTTCTTGAAATTCAAGGCACAACACCAGCTGGCCTCACACCCTTGAACATCTTCCTATGAAATCTGACTTTTAACAAATCCAGTTTAATAACTAGAACCTTTTGGAAAGACGCTTACTTGTCTATGACCTCTGACTTTACTTGTCTATGACCTCTGACTTTACTTGTCTATGACCTCTGACTTTACTTGTTTATGACCTCTGACTTTACTTGTCTACGACCTCTGACCTTTCTTGTCTATGACCTCTGACTTTACTTGTCTACGACCTCTGACCTTACTTGTCTATGACCTCTGACTTTACTTGTCTATGACCTCTGACTTTATAAGTAATAGTCAGGAACTGGAACCTTTTAGAAAACAATGATATTGGATTTATAAACTTTGACTTTTACGATTAAAAATTGAATATTCAATACACAAAAAAAACCCCTTAAAATCACAAGTTTTTTACATATTTGGTCTGGCTTGACAGAGTGGTTTAGATCTCAACAAAAATTACTTCAGCCATGCTGATGTCGCCATGCAATGCATCCAGTGACATGGGGACCTATTTGTAACCTTGAACGGCCGATATTGTGGTCTTGTTTCAAATTGACCTTAATTCAAATAAAACAAAGTAAAACGATTCTTTTATACCTTGGGGCTCTCAGCTCATATCAATGTTAACAGGACCTGATGCGGATGCTGGGATTTTTCATTATTGTCAGTAGCCCTGATCTCCCGAGACATGCCACAGTATAAGCCAATCAAGACACCAGAACAAACAAAGGATCAACCATAAGGAGCTAGCCATGTGATCGTCAGGGTTGGTATCAGGTCTCCTATCCCAAAAGTCAACAGATCTTCCGATAAGGCCGTTTTATCTTCATCGCCTGCAGAGTGGTTGTTAAACTTGCATTGTGTTCATTTTTTTTTTTTACCAATACCAGGTATTATAATGATGGAGAATCGTTGTATTGACTTGTTTCTTTGTCAGGAATTCTTATGTAATATTTGCAGATTATTGCAATTTTAAAATGGAACTAATGAAGTTTTCATGTAATCAAATTTGTTAAGAGTATCATACCGTTGTAACGAAGACCTTTAATTACTGTTTTGAGGTATAATGATCACAATTAACTAAACCAATAAACATGAGCCTGAAAGATTACTTCTCTAGAAACAGAAATACAAGAAACTCATACAAAGTAATTCAAGAAAACACTTCTTCTTCAGAAACAGGAATACTAGAATCTCATACAAGTAAAGATATTTTCTCAGGACAAGGAACCATACAAAATAATTCAAGATAAAACTTCTTCTTTAGAAATACAAATAGGTACTAGAATAACCATACAAATTCATTCAAATAAAACTTCTTCTTTAGAAATAGAAATACTAGAAAAACCATACAAAATCATTCAAAATAAAACTTCTTCTTTAGAAATAGAAAAACTAGAATAACCATGTAAAGTCATTCAAGATAAAACTTCTCTAGAAATAGAAATACTAGAATATTCTTATATGAGAAATAAAAGTGGTGTCCGATAAGAATTATTTTCCTGGGGACAGGACAAAAAACAATACCAAGTCATTCAAGATAAAATTCTTCTCTAGAAATACAAATACGTACTCATTATTTCTTCAGTCAAGACAAGAAACCATAGAAAATCATTTCCAGTAAAAATTCCCTCCTTTAGACAAAACAAACAATTTAGAAAATCCAGGAAAATAATTCTTATCGGACACCACTTTTATTTCTCATATAAGAATTTTGAGTGTTGGCTATGAGTGGGCTATGTGAAGACATCCTCCATTTGTAATTGTCATCAGCCTCCCTAACTACCAATGAACATTAACAGTTCTATTGGCTGCCAGCCACCACTGTCCGTCTGCCAAAACAAGTACTGTAGATGTAGATCTAGACAATGAACCATGTCAGTCCTCGGGCAAAGTCTCAATGACTCTGCGCGTAGGCGAGTCGCAAAGGTTCCGAGTGTTGTTCAAAACTCATTCACAAACCGATACAATGCTGCAGCCCACTCAGGCTGAAATAAAAAATCTCTTTGGTAAGGTATCAGTTTTGTTATATAATTACATTTCTAGCATTTCCAAGGCAACCATGATCAGTTTACCATGGACTCTGACCACGTTCTTCCATGGGTGCTCATGAATTAAACAAAAGTTGTTTGAGAAAGGACTAATACCCCTAGATACCACTTTGGTATACAGAATGGGGAGTAATTAACAGTACTAATGCCCCTATATATACCACTTCGGTATACAGAATGGAGAGTAATTAAAAGGACCAATACCCCTATATACCAATTCGGTATACAGAATGGGGAGTAATTAAAAGGACTAATACCCCTATATACCACTTCGATATACAGAATGGGGAGTAATTAAAAGGACTAATACCCCTATATATACCACTTCGGTATACAGAATGGGGAGTAAATAAAAGGACTAATACCCCTATATACTACTTTGGTATACAGAACGGGGAGTACTTAACAGGACAAGATAGTCTATACAGCTGTATGTTTGATTTTTATTGAAAATGTGGAAGTCTAAAACACTGAAAATTTTGAATTTTCCCCCAAAAAATATTCCCAATTTGTCTCTTTGATATAGATGAACCCTTTAACAATTTTCAGTATCATAGTACATATATTGAATGCTTGGCAAGCCTCTCAAGAAACTTAAACTGGACAGACAGACAGACAGACAGGGCGATTCCTCTGCAACCCCTCTAACTTAGTTACCAGGGTATATAACTCTGTTACTATGGTGATTCTACTACACCTCTAACTTAGTTACCAGGGTATATAACTCTGTTACTATAGTGATTCTACTACACCACTAACTTAGTTACCAGGGTATATAACTCTGTTACTATGGTGATTCTACTACACCTCTAACTTAGTTACCAGAGTATATAACTCTGTTACTATGGTGTTTCTACTACACCTCTAACTTAGTTACCAGGGTATATAACTCTGTTACTATGGTGATTTTACCACACCTCTAACTTAGTTGCCTGGGTACTAATATAACTCTGTTACTATGGTGATTTTACCACACCTCTAACTTAGTTGCCTGGGTACTAATATAACTCTGTTACTATGGTGATTTTACCACACCTCTAACTTAGTAGCCAGGGTATAAGACCATCCTTTATATACTTGTTCCATTTCTATGGTTGCTGAACAATTATAGTTACCATTACTCCACATGTTGTTTATTTGAGATAAACTCTGTTAACCTGCTAAAGCGGTTGATTGTCATTTTCTGGAAGCAGAAAGGGAAATTGTACCTCTTTTACAAAAACAATTGAATTTGTCAAAAACATAATACTGATGACCATTTCTAGAGTTATAAAACAGAAATTCCATCATGACAGTAATTAGATTGAAGAGTACTATATGTGTATCAAGGGAGCCAGTATGTTAGACACACTGAAGACAATTAAGTACCTTTGGTAAAAGACACTTAATGTTTTCAAGACAGCACATTGAGAAGGCAATTTAGTGAAAATAAAGACAGCCACAGAAAACATATTTTCACAACAAAGTAAGAAAACTAGTCTTACAGAAAGCGAAGTTTGATCAGGAATTTCCAGGCACCCTTTCACCAGCCAGTATTTACGTCATCACTATATGTAGCTAATCACATGGCTCAGGGCACCTGTTTGTGGACCATTACAAAGTGATCCGGAACGATCCGGCTAACTGTCTCCACCGTTCATCAATAAAACAATATACAGCTAATCACCGAACTTGATTATCAATTACATCAGCAGTCCAGTATCTCAGGCATTGTTAGCTTAACCAACAAAACAAAATCAAACTGTTTCTTTTATCAAAAAAGTTACAGAAAATTTAGCTATAGAATTGAAAGATGGGCTTCCAATTAATGCAGATGTCATCATCCAAATAAATTTTCTCAAAATTTCCCGAAAGAAGTTATTTCTCAGTTAAGGTGATGATCAAGCTTATGTTAGTGTGGGTGGGCATGAAACAGTAGAGTTAATTAGGTATAGAATACACTGTAACTGACCCGAGGCACAAAGAATCTGTTAGTGACACCAACCCTGAACCAGCAATCACATGATAACTCAACCATTATCATTTTTACCGGGAATAAAATCTATTATAAACAAGAATTAGCTTTCTAGAACACTAGAGAGGTGACCTTAAACTTGCACTCTTATTCAGTGTGTGAGTCAACTAATTAATAAACAGGAACACACCCGAACAGACTTGAACATTTCATCAATGATAATTTTGTACATATCCAAGGACAAATTATAGAGAGTATCTTAATTTATCAGCTTTATATACTGTGACAAACAAACAAAATGAGAAAGAAATAAATCTTTCTCAGGCCTGTCTATAACACCAACTGTCTATAACACCACCTCCATATAAAGACCACCTGTCTATAACACCACCTCCATATAAAGACCACCTGTCTATAACACTAACTCAACAAGGCATCGCAACCGATACAAATCCCCTCGCGTGCTAACACATGAACTCTGAAGCAAAATGGGGGGTGGGGTTATTGCAGGACTTTGAAATAACATCAGTTGTCATTTGCACTGAACTGCAATAGACATGGATGGGCTTATTATCAGGCATGGGCTCATTGCCAGATAAATATGGTATATATTTTTATGCACTCAACAGTATCTGGCTACGCATCACACTAGCAACTTCATTTCCTGATAGTGATTATAATTATGTGTGTATCTAAATGCATATATAAGCATTCTCCTTTGTTCAGAAGGTTTAATTGGCATAGTAGTGCTGACAAAGATTTTCTATAAATAGTAACGGTGACCTTATCCTTGACCTTGGCACCCTGAAACACGAACTCGTTCGAGGTATTACCATGCTGGACCCATATATGAAGTTTGGTCAGGATCCATTCAAAAATGAAGTCGCAAGAGTGCTGACAAAGATTTTCTATAAATAGTAATGATGACCTTATCCTTGACCTTCGTTGGCACCCCAAAACAGGAACTCAATCGAGATTTTCCCATGCTAGACCCATATATGAAGTTTGGTCAGGATCCATTCAAAAATGAAGACCGCTGACAAAGATTTTCTATAAATAATAATGCTGACCTTGACCTTGGCACCCAGAAACACGAACTTGTTCAAGGTATTCCCATGCTGGACCCATATATGAAGTTTGGTCAGGATCCATTCAAAAATGAAGTCGCAAGAGCGCTAACAAAGATTTTCTATTAATAGTAATGCTGACCTTGACCTTGACCTTGGCACTCTGAAACACGAACTTGTTCTATCTGTCTATAACACCACCTCCATATAAAGACCACCTGTCTATAACACCACCTCCATATGAAAGACCACCTCTCTATAACACCACCTCCATATAAAAGACCACCTGTCTATATATAATACCACCTATTTATAAAAACATCTCCCCAACACCATTCTAACAAAAGATCATCTGCCTATAGAGATATATGCATGCATCCATTAAAAACCTGTCTATAAAGAACACTAGCCTAAATTTATCAAGAATACTCCAAAATGCATGTTTTACAATAACCTGTCTAGAACAACCACCTGTCTTATTCTACGTTATCCTCCGGAGATCTTGTTAAACAGATTAGATTATACATTCATACAGTGATGCTAAAAGGGGTTTCCTATTCACAAACACGGATCAAAAAGACAGGTAATTAGCTGTCAGTAATCAAAGATAATCGACAAGTAGACTGTATACATGTATCATTAAACAGTACTAACCAAAGACAGGTGCTCTATTGACCAGCTGGTGACCATAGGATCATGACCACAAGATGAGGGGAAGCTTTGTAGCTAGCTGTATCTATCCCCACATCTCTGGTATTCAAACTTATCCAATATACAAACATTTCAATGCAGTATTAAAACTGGTAATGTTATATATTGTGTGGGGAGATACCTAGCCCCATATGATACCTGACACACTCTATTATCGTGGTTTGAGCCAATTATTCAGAAAACACTGCCACATTCAATATTTTTCCAGATGCATATTTTGTTTTATTCAATTTGAAGTCCAGATACTTTTTATGCAAAAAACTGTCTTTTTGATGATTATTTCAATATGAGAAGGACATTATCATTTTGTCAAAACAATTCACCAAGATCTGAAATGTTCTCATTACTGATGGAAGAATTTTCTCGATGCATCGTGCCCTGCATCAGACTAAGCCGTGACCTTAGAAAGCTTTGACAGGTATGAGAGATGAGACAGGTCTGGTAGCAGATCACCAGATTGAATGTCATCGACCGTCTGCTCATCAATAGTGCAGGCGATTCATGTCACCTGCAGTGAGCGTTACTTATCACGAAATACTTTGTAAACACCTGTATAATTAGTCAATGCTTTCCACCATTCTCATCTGGTATCAATAATTCATCAGCATCAGTAGCAGGAACAGGTCAAGACCTATCTGTATAGGTATGTAGTCTCAGGTATATGTCAGGGAAGATTTACCTGTAGAAATCACCTGTAGAATAAAGTCTTATCAGTGGAAGCAACTGTATCAGTGGCAGCATCTGTATAAGTGGCAGTATCTGTATCAGGGTACAATCTCCATGGCCTTGGGCAATCAAAGGATATGTAGCATTGCTGAGGAAGACAATCCTTCCACAGGGAGAGGTTTCACTCAAGAAATGCATATATTAATAAAACAAGAGGCCTAGGGGGCACGTATCGCCCACAAGGTGGAACATTATGACCTGTTTTTCATTCGTGAGTGACACATTCGTGACATCTTATATCAGATATATTTTGTTATTTTTCTTGACACAACTGTTTTTAAACAATTTCCTAGCTTCCTTTTCACATCAATATTTGAGGTTATTAGTTGTTATCATACCAGAATCTGAGTTGACTGCCTCACAAATAATTGATTTATGATAGCCTGGTTATGGTGTTTGTGCTTCTCAATATTCAGATTTTATTTATAAGGCAATAACAGAACTAATACAGGAATAATTATATTAGGTCAATTGTGGAAACCCTTTCACAGCTCTGCTATAGAAAATTCAAATTAACTCTAAACACTGTTAGTTTTCCTAATTGATATAAATGGAAATTAGACAGACTTATGAGTATGGTGAAATAAGCAGAAGAAATGGTGTCTGGATTATAATAGGACATTTATTGATAGCCTCCACACCAGGGTAACATTTAACTGTCCAATTAATCCACCAATAACAATAGTTACTGTATCTATCCTTTATTACACTCCTGCCTGGTAATAAGCCCACCTATATCTAATGTAGTTCAGTGACAGGAGATGTCATGCCAGACCCCATATATGGTAACAGGAGAAATCAAGACAAGTGACACAGAATTATTATGACAGGTGCCACATGCGGTGACAGAAAATGTTACGACAAGTGCAACATGTGGTAACAGAAGATGTTATAACAGGTGCCACATGTGTACCATTTTTTGACAGGTACCTCATGTGGTGACAGGAGTTGTTAAAATAGGTGCTATATGTGGTAGCAGGAAATGATATGACAGGTGCCACATGTAATAGCAAGTAACACTAACTTGGAAAGAACACTTCGTTTCAACCACAATGTTATTGCATCAATAATGCCTTTCCTGTCGGTCTGTTGTCTACCAGATGCTTGTTGTTGGTTTCCATACCAACTTGGAATTATGAATTTGTATTTTTTGTGTTAACACACTTGGATAAAAAATGTTATTTCACAATAGAACTATTTTACAGGAATAAGTTAAAAAGTCTGCAAGAGGATGAACAGTGTGTTATAAAACCTGGATATACCAATTAATGAATTGGAGAGACCAAGCGTGTGTTCTCCTTGGAAATACCATTACATAGTACCGTAATGTAGAGATGGTAAGGTCAAACTGGATAGCATTACCAACAGTCTGGCAAAATGTCAATAAACTTGTTTGTCGATATGCTTTTAAATGTTGCAGCAGACATTCTGGTATTTACATCAATACAACGTACATATTTCTACACAACATACAGCTCGGCTTGATTAAAACACAAATTTGTATTTAATCTGTATTGATTTTATTTTCAAAAAAGACTTGTTTTTTACTTTAATACAATTAATCCCTAACATGCATGCACCTTTATTGGTATTTTTTTTTTTTACATTTTTTAAGTTGCTGTCTGTTGAATAATCAAACTTAAGGTCTTGCTAATCTTAAATTTTTTTCACATTCTAACATTTTTTTTTAAAAATATTCCCCATATAACGAACATTGAACATCACCTGACTGAAGACGTCAGCACCTTGCTATGTAAATAATCTATATTATTTTGTAAAATTGAATTTAGTTTGATTGATGCTCAAAGCAGTATTGGTTTTTGTACGGATGATGACGTACGAATACACGCATTGGTGGAAAGTGTTCCAGAAGAAAATACAATTATAAAAGTTATTCAATTATAGATTAGTGGTACCAGCAGTCCCGTATAATGGCCACGGCATCTCCATAAAACACGGGTAATCTCATTGGCTGTGCAAGAACAGTCTTACCTAAGGCGTGCACAAGAGCTCGGCGCACACCTCGCACGATCACGACAACATGAACACCTTCCTCCGAACCTACTGTCCCAACACATACTGATCAATGAACATGGCGGGATGGTTGCCAAAAACAAACTACAATGATTTTATTGTTACACAAACAGAAACAAATGTTATCAATGGATGCGGTTACGTAATACAATCCAGCTACTCTCATCTAGACTTACCTACTCTTCGATGTTACCGGGATTTTTTTTTGTGTGTGAATTTTTTTATTTCATGAAAAGTTCAAATATCCAATACTTTTAATATCATTTAACAATTTTTGCAAAACTTTTTTATTTTGTATAGGTAGCGATTGGGAATGGGATTAAACATCCTTTACATGATTCTAAATGCTTGCTTTAAAGTTGCCCTTTTGGACCCTGCCACTCAGGTCTCATGATGGCCAAGACCAATCATTTATACAAAATTTATTCTTTTCTACTAAATATGATTCTGACAAAGTTTGGTCAAAATCTGCTCAGAGGTTCGTGGCAAATAATGATTTTTAGAAAAGTCAATGTAAGGATGACAAATACTGTAGCATGGTCCTAAGGACAAGTGAGATAATACGAGGGGTGTTCCAAAAATAATGTCACTTGCATCGGTGCTCATATAGCGGAAGTGCTTTTGTTCATTTTAATTTGCTCTGCCCTTCAAAATACTCTCCGCCAGCCAGAACACACCTTTTTAGCCAGTATCCATTTTTGGAAGCATTTTTCATACTCTTCAATGGGTACACCCATTAGACACTGATAAACAGCAGATCCAAGGGCATTTCTCGAATTGTATCTCCTTCCAGATAAATGATATTTAAGTTTTGGAAAGAGAAAATAGTTGCAGGGGGCCAAGTCTGGCGAATATGGAGGGTGCGGAAGGACGGTAACCTTCTCTGACTCCAAAAAGTCAGTCACAATACGTGCCTTGTGAGCGGGTGCATTATCATGCAAAAGTCGGACATACTTAAGTCCTGTTTTGGGGCGGGGACTTTTGTAGTAGTTCTTCAACTTTCTCAGAACAACGTTTTTTATAGAATTTGCCTGTGACCGTTCTGCCTTTTGGCAACGGGATTTGAATAGCTGGACCCTTATTAGTGAAAAAATAGCATACAAAACCTTCTTAACCGTTCGTATTCGTTTGGCAATACTTGGGCGTCTGGCATTTTTAGTGGCCCATATTCGGTTGGCAACCTTCTGCTTTGGTTCAAAATAATACACCCAGGTCTCATCACCAGTGACTATATTATCAAAAGCCTTTTTACTATATTTTTGGTACATTTTGAGAAGTTTTTTTGCCATTGTTACACGCGTCTTCTTTTGCTCATCCGTTAACAAATGGGGTATACATCTTGCATTTATCTTTCTAACTTTTAGGTGTTTCTTCAAAATTGCATGAACTCTTGCTAACGACAAGTTTGTCATTCGAGCCAATTGTCTTACGGTGAATCGAGCATCAGTTTGGAGGATATTTCAGATTTTTTCTATGTTACCTTTGGTCGTAGTTGTTGCAGGACGACCTGGGTGAGCAGCATATCTTTCAGTTGCTGCTGCCCAGCACTAAATTTACCTACCCACCTACAAACAGTCTTGTGAGACATTTGGCCCTCCCCATAAATGTCACACACCTTGCGGTGAATATCTACAGCCTTCATGCCAAGTAATGACCTACCTTTTATATAGGCCCTAATTTCAAGAACATTTTCACCTCGTTTTCCTGTCATTTTGTGTCTAACGAATAGGCTATGAAACGATGTACACTGTACCGAGGCCAGTGAACGTGTGGACGAGATATTTACCTGTGTCACGAGCCAGTGATCACTCAATCGACACGAGGTGGTTTTGTGCATAAATTGCACAATTTCCGCGAAATAAAGCACAGCTGACATTATTTATGGAACAACCCTCGTATACCATAGTTTACCATTCCTAGGACAAGGTGAGCTAACAAATCCCTTTGGACCAGTTAAAGTTATCTCCCTTTATAATGTTTTATGTTAAAGCTATCTCCAATTATAATGTTTTATGTTAAAGCTATCTCCCTTTATAATGTTTTATGTTAAAGCTATCTCCCTTTATAATGTTTTATGTTAAAGCTATCTCCCTTTATAATTTTGAGAAATAACAGCATCTAATACTCTAATTATCCAATACTAATGCTTTCATTTGATCATTTACATTATTCTGAACTTTTCAAATACTTTATTGATCTATCAAACAAATTCAAACTACAATATCAGTACTCTTTAAGAACAGAGATACAAAACAAATTAATAAGGTGCCATATATCCTTAAGGTTTATGATTCTACTTTGCGTAATTATAAACATTGACAAAGATATTGCGTCTTACACAATCTAATACCTAGGAATAGAAGTATTCAGGTACTTTTGAAATTAAGCAAGGGACCATTTCTGAAAGTGTTAACCTTATTTCGGGGTAATGAGAATCGTGTTGTAAGGTGACAAAGCCTATTACAACAAGCTAGTTGTATGAGATGAGGGCGAGATGCCACTCCCATAGGAAACCCCGTATTTGTCCCCGACACGGAAAGCGATACATGCGCACAATGCAGTGAACAAATAAAGGCTAACTTTCTGTACATGAATAATGGTTGAATTAGTGTGATGAAACAACGCGGAAATAAAGGTTATAGTTCCAGCATCCTGCGTCAATTTGTTTTACGTGAATAACATGTAGATGGGCATGCCCAACCTGTATAAAAGTGTTGATAATCGCATCGTTCTATTACCGAATGGAAGTTACATCACTGATGCCAAACTCACACCTACACAAGCATAGCCTAGTCAGAGTTTGTAGGCAGTTTCAAGTGAACTTTTTTTTTTTTATATTTATTGAAATTCTTTGAAAATCAGTTATTATGGGATGATATACATTGAATGATTTCCTTTGTACCAATTCTCCTGTGGGGGTGTACCAATACATCAGTAAATTAGCAGCTGGACAATTTCTAAAGTAGTCAATACGCTATATTGAAACATTTTCCCATAATGTGATTTATGTAAAAGGTAGGCTACGATACGATTAATGAAATCATTTCTCAATTGAATCACTACTAGTAATACAATTACAGATATTGAACATACTCGCACAATAGTCATACACACAGGGCTTACAGCCGAGATAAAACAAACTGTTTCTCTTTCTGTAAATAAAATATTTTTATTTTAGAATTCATGGCCAGGGAATACTTAGGTGAATAAAGGTATTTACTGTGAATCTTTCACAAATCTTAAAACCATTTGTTTCAACAAAAAAAAATCAATATTTTTAACTTTCGTACAGTCCCTTTGGGAGTAACTTGTCCTCCATTGTAGACCCACCGAAGTGTTATAGTCTCGATCTAGCTGAGCCTATCAATGGGATATTTCCTCCGTACTTTTTGCTGCTTGATGCAAACAACAGAGGAAATCTGGCATCTGATGAGAATGACTAGTAGCACCACCCCCAAGGACCAATGTTTATACGACTTGGAGCGCCACAACGCCAGTCACAAAGTATAAACGTGAAAATCCTACGCTGAAACAAGCTCACTGACACAGACAGTGACGGGTTTAGGTGAACTAAACTACACCTTAACACATTTATGTAAATTCTGCAGCAATAACTATATCAAACATGAGGCACTAAACTACTATTCTGTGTACTAGTGTTTCTTCCCAAAACATCATGGAGCAGGGAAATTATACCATCACCGAATCTATAAACCTGGACGTAAATCAAGAGAAAGCAGACTCTGATTTGTGGAGGGTAACTTTTCTATTTATAATTTGTGGAGGGTACCTTTTCTATCTATGATTTATGGAGGGTAACTTTTCTATTTATGATTTATGGACGGTACCTTTTCTATCTATGATTTGTGGAGGGTACCTTTTTTATTCATGATTTGTGGAGGGTACCTTTTCTATCTATGATTTATGGAGGGTACCTTTTTCTATTTATGATTTGTGGAGGGTAACTTTTCTATCTATGATTTGTGGAGGGTAACTTTTCTATCTATGATTTGTGGAGGGTACCTTTTCTATTTATGATTTGTGGAGGGTAACTTTTCTATTTACGGTTTGGTTTATAAGTGTTGTGGAGGGTAACTTTTCTATTTACGATTTAACTTCTTCTTACTTCTTGCAGGGAAAACTGTTCAAACTAAAACTTGAGTCTGTTTGATCAAACGAAGTACTGTAGTAGACGTCTAAAGACAAAACAACACTATTACCATTACTGGTATATGTATATTTAATTCATTCACCCCTGAAGACACATTTGAACTCTCCCAATTCAAAGTTTGGAACAGTTTATTATGAGATTTCAGGGATGAATGAGTTAAAGAACAGGGGAACTATAGCATGTCTCCTGTCACATAAAAGCTGAGAATCAAAGATTTATTTGAGTGATTTCAAAAGGAAAATACGGCTCTACTTGGTACGCTTTGTATATATGTTAAATCTCACTTGTCCAATGTCTTCACTGATGGTTCACTAATCAAATTTGGTTCAATAGTTAAATTAAGATACTTTTCTGATGGGGAAGTCATCAGAACACTGGTGTAGGTTTCAATGAGAGAACAGGGAAGATAATTATACTAAGTGGAGTAAGAGTGATTGACAATCCATTATGGTCCAGAAACCCCATCACACTACATCCCATGATTGTGTGGAAGTCAACATTTTCATTTGTTAATATTTCATTTGACAATATCCAAGAATTGCTGAGCATTATTTTTGTTCCCATAAGAAAACGCTCCAGTTTATCTGCACATTTGCCAGACACAAAACACTAAGTTTTCCAGGGATGTAAAAGCATATTTCTTTGAGTTGTTTGATGTTATTTGTATAATATTTGAAGCAAAATAAATATCTTAACAAATATTATATTATATCACATGATAATTTCTTGGTCACTGATAGGTTAATCCCCTCATGTAGGTCCGAGTCTCTTGATTAAAAGATACTATACTTGGCGACCGACGACTACTGTAATGGTAGACATCTGAATGTGACAAGTTTCAGTGTAACAGTTTTAACATACTCTACACATATCTATTAAGGTACAGAGTCCCACAACCGTCCTACAGCCTATGTTATAGACTGGCTACCAGCCCCAAAGTTTCTATAAAGAATTTCTCTGCTGAATTTTACTACTAGCTTATCTCCCCCTAGTTTCAAACTTAGAATTAGACATGCAAGTGATCGAAATTATTAGACAATTTTTTTTCAATATCCATATACTTTTCTAGAGACGGGTACTGCCTACTGGTAAAACAGTGATACCTTGAGTTATTGCCCCTTGTCATAGGAAGCACTGTAAATTAGACTGTTAATTTTGTGCATTGCCATAGCATCAATAATCTCATTCAAAACAGAACATTCAAACTAACAATTGTGGATCGAGGCACAACAAAATACAAAATACAAAAGATTGACCAGAACTGTCCTGATGGTTTACTCCTGGTAAACTAATGAGTTGTACAGTTTATTCGACTATATTCCAGGAACTCACTGATGGCAATCAGACCTGCAAGGCATTTGATGAACTAAATCTATTAAGTTTGTTCCCCTCGGAAACAT
Source organism: Mimachlamys varia (assembly GCA_947623455.1). Lineage (NCBI taxonomy): Eukaryota > Metazoa > Mollusca > Bivalvia > Pectinida > Pectinidae > Mimachlamys > Mimachlamys varia. The sequence continues at coordinate 46,760,694 of OX392530.1, read as the reverse complement.
TTCTAGTGCTGTCTGGGAAGGCAGAGGCTGGAAATCATGGATTAACGTTACAAGATACTTAGAGCATAAAACATCCTAACAAAAAAGGAGACCTTGCAGACAAGAAGTGTCGACTTTAAACCTCGTGATGATACCCTGCGGCAGACTGTACTGAGTGACCTAATTAAATCTCAGACCTACATCTTTCTTAAGGAAAGCAATAATTGGGAAACATTCAATTACAATGATGCAAAGTCAATGTTTTCCAATGAACAATAGAAAAAAATTGTAAAATGTTTCCCGGAGCAAACTGCAGCTAAAACGCATGTTTGTTCAATAGATTTGTTAATTATTCAAACCAATACTTCTTGATTATCACTGTTGGAAGCTTAACATTAAATCAAATTTATTTTCATTACAGGAATTACAAGTAATTTAAATCAACTGTTGCCTCTAAATTTCTAAGAACTCCATTGATTTTTAACAATCTCGTTCAAACTTTACAGAAGTACACTGCCCTATGGGACCTGATCTATGGAACACCCAGCACTTTCTTACAGAAGTACACTGCCCTATGGGACCTGATCCTTACAGAAGTACACTGCCCTATGGGACCTGATCCTTACAGAAGTACACTGCCCTATGGGACTTGATCCATACAGAAGTACACTGCCCTATGGGACCTGATCCTTATAGAAGTACACTGCCCTATGGGACCTGATCCTTACAGAAGTACACTGCCCTATGGGACCTGATCCTTACAGAAGTACACTGCCCTATGGAACCTGATCCTTACAGAAGTTCACTGCCCTATGGGACCTGATCCTTACAGAAGTACACTGCCCTGTGGGACCTGTTCTGTAAACACCCAGCACTTCCATACAGAAGTACACTGCCCTATGGGACCTGATCCTTACAGAAGTACACTGCCCTATGGGACCTGATCCTTACAGAAGTACACTGCTCTATGGGACCTAATCCTTACAAAAGTACACTGCCCTATGGGACCTGATCCTTACAGAAGTACACTGCCCTATGGGACCTGATCTATGGAACACCCAGCACTTCCTTACAGAAGTACACTGCCTTATGGGACCTGATCCTTACAGAAGTACACTGCCCTGTGGGACCTGATCCTTACAGAAGTACACTGCCCTATGGGACCTGATCCTTACAGAAGTACACTGCCCTATGGGACCTGATCCTTACAGAAGTACACTGCCCTATGGGACCTGATCCTTACAGAAGTACACTGCCCTATGGGACCTGATCCTTACAGAAGTACACTGCCCTATGGGACCTGATCTATGGAACACCCAGCACTTCCATTATTAAGTGATTTTTAACATTTCAATCATATAAAACAGAATTTCCATGTTGTCTAAATAGCTACACTGTTTTAAATTAATTTCTGCTGAGCTTAAATAGTATGTTAAAATCAGTAAATATCAACATCCTAGAAAACAAACAATACATTTAGATGTCATCTTTGGAGCTATTCCCTCATATGACATCAGTATGTCATCAACCATGACATCAGTATGCCATCAACCATGACATCAGTATGTCATCAACCATGACATCAGTATGTCATCAACCATGACATCAGTATACCATCAACCATGACATAAATAGATCTTGTCAAAAAGGGACAGTTAAACAATCGTTTAATTTTGGGGTCCAAAATCGGAGAGAGTTTTCCTTTGAAAAAGGGACAGTATAATAGGCAAGTATGAAGAATAATGCTTAAAGCATGCAGCTGTTTGCCTTAAAGTCCACTTCCTCTTTATTGGTCCATAAAATACTATTTTATCTCCAAACATTTTCATTCAGAAGTTTATTTCAATGGTGATCAATGTTTATAGAAATTTTAGAACTTTTTTGATGTTGGAAAAATAACCATTAGGATTCATGTCTTCATAACGATGAATTATGACAGAATAGAACTGGCAGATATCTTTAATCAATGATTTGCTTATTTTAAGCAAAGCCACACAAAATCCATTTTTGAGAAGCTTAAATGGCAACCTTATCACAAATAGTGCTATCAGATGGCTAGAGTGTGATGTGTCGTCATTGTGAACAGACCAATTTCCTCCCGACAACAATCTGTCCTAATCTTTTAGCGTGCACATCAAGGTTGATACACATTAGCTGTTTATCCTGGACAAATTGGCAGGTTTTTCTGGAACAGCCCTATAACGACCTCAGAAATGGTGATCAGGGGGATTTAAGTGTTTTGTTGCATCATGCAATGCACTTCAAGTAAGGGATAACTGTTGCATAAGCTGTCACTTGATTTAACAGGATCTGTGACCTTAAAGGTCACTTGATTTAACGGGATCTGTGACCTTTAGGTAGAGAGTTTCAGAGGTCTGCAGAGGTGATTCAAGTTTATATACGATATTTCTCTAATTTTTCCCACCTTCAATCGCAATAAAACAATTATATGCGGTGATGAAAATTTTTGAAGATAATAATTACATGAGGTTAATTACAACAAGCTAATTCGTGGAATTTATGTCCCCCGCTTCAGGGCCACTTGGGGGGAAAGATCATGTGCGAAATTTGGCAATGGAAATTGGCTGAGCCGTTTATGCATTAAACATTTGACTGTCTTATGAGGAAATTAGAGCAAATAATATCGTGTGTGAAGTCATTTTTGTACATAATACTGGTTTAGGGCAAGGGAAAGGGCATAATGAATTATATGGAAAGTTAAAAATTCCACATGCAGGCTATATTGAATACATAGTTTTTACATACCTATTACAAAGACACACTCATCCACAGAAAGTTGAAATACCTGCATCAAAACACTTAATATATGTTACATCATTGCTTGATATGATATTGTACCAAATTTAAAGTAGATTAAATAAATAAAAAACATAAGAGTTCTGGCATTTTGTACATGATGCCTATATTTCATGATAAAAAGGGGGATAACTCCGTAAAATACGCGCGGAATTTCACGAAAATCGAACTCATTCGAGATACTTGAATAATAAGTATCCTCAACAAGTTTGATGAAAATCGAATTATTCCTTCAAAAGATAGAGCACGGAAAGCAATTTTTTGTACATAATGCTTTCATTTGGCAATGAAAGGGACAAAACTCTGTCGGATTCCAAAGAAAGTTGAGATACGACATCCAAACCCGTAATATATGTTAAACATCATTACCTTATATAATATTCTACAGAATTTAAAGTGAATTAAATAAAAAACATAAGAGTTATGGCATTTTGTACATGATGCCTATATTTGGTGATAAAAGGGGGATAACTCCATAAAATATGCGCGGAATTTTACGAAAATCGAACTCATCCGAGGTACTTGGATGATAAGTATCCTGACCAAGTTTAATGAAAATCGGATTATTCCTTCAAAAGATAGAGCACGGAAACGAAGTGTGACAGACAGACAGAGGGACAGACGGAGGGACGGACAGAGGGACGGACAGACGGACGGACGGACGGACAAACCCAAATCAATATCCCCCGTTCCTCCGGAAGCGGGGGACAAAAAGAGCAGAACGAGAAACTAATTAAGAACAGACAACAAAACTGCGGGATGATCAAGTGAGCAATATGATAAAAATAATTAAATTTTAGATCATTTGAATTTGATGAGTCAAATAACTTTACTGAGACAAATGACCAAATCTTAAACCAGAAAATGATGCCAGACCACTGGCTTATAATACCTGCATGTGTAAAGTGTTATACAGTAATTAATTATGGGAACAAATTAAAATTCTCAGTAAAAAAAAACAACATAAAATTGTGCTGGCAAATCACCTATTAAGAAACCTTTCAAAAGGTTTTAATTTGAGCACACATTTTCCTTCCCAAAAAATGGTTTGGTTCATTTATAAATGCAGGTGTGCACATTATATTCAATATGGTACAGGGACTTGAACCCCAGTCCTCGTGGTCATAAAGCAAGACTCCTTGTCATGATACTTGTTATAATTCAATTCTTCTCAGCAAAATCCCTGTGAATAATTTTAAAACTCTGTAAAATGTCAATAGTATAAAATAAAACAATATAGAAGAAATAACATGAAGTTAACAAAACAGTTCTGTATATCCATAGGTAGATTGGCTCCCGTCTCTTGAATAGTATACGGATATTGTACCTTAATAGATATGTGTAGAGTATGTTAAAAGTGTTACACTGAAAACTGAAACTTGCCACATTCTGATGTCTACTATTACATGTAAATCTTCTGTCAACAAGGTAGGTAATGATATGTATGTAAACTTGTGTTATCTAACCATCCTGTATTACAGATCAAAGGTTGTTTTCCCTTTTTCCACTAAATATTCAGATGTAACGATAAGATCAATATCATAAAAGTTAATTTCAATTAAAAAATATCCACATACCAAACCTTTGATGTTTCCATCTTAACAATTTAAGTCTTACGTCAGTGGCAGAATTATTTGGCCTCCTGCTTATTTGTGTGTGGTACAATAATTTTACAGGTCCAATAGAACAAAAATCAATGCTATATGTCTTATAGGGATTTTGGAAACAGGTAAAAATTTAAATGGTAATTTAAATCATGTTGTAACTTCATCTTTAATGGAAATTTAATTGGACTGAAAACATTGTCAATTTTTCTGAGTTAAAAATTCTCTCATTTTCACATGTAAACTATTGTGGTGTAGTAGGAGGGGTCAGGAGATGAGAGTTTGCCACCACAATTGACTTCGCGTTGTGTAATTTTAAATGTGGTACAAAATGTACCGGACCGTGACATAAAACCAGTGGCCAACAGTCACCTTCTAAACCCACCTTCCGGTTCTTTTCCCTTAGATTAGTCGAAGTGTTAGGAAAGACCCACAACAACACCACAGTAAAAGTTCTACAAGTTTATTATGAATTAAGACGAGTTTGGTTTCATTTACATAAATAACATAACAAAACAACCAAGTTCCAGTTAAAACAGATGTAAAGCCTGAAGTACAATAGAATGTAACAAGTATAGAAATGGTAACAAAATGTACACCAGGAAAGCAGACTTATCCAAATAATAGGCTTAACCCAGACTATGACGAGCTACCCACAAGTACATGCACGAGACAATCCCTGGAGAAGTTCCATGTTAACTCTCAATACACACCTCAATGCCTTGTAAATATGACCAACTTGACAAGTACTACGAAACTAGGGAGTATATATCCCACCTGGTCCATAATTATAACTACCAGCCTACGAGACGGGCTAGACTTCCACCCTCCCTCTAGAAACAACACCTAGTAAACACTAGTCTACACATGCACAGTGACTACAACTTAACGCTAATTCCTACGCTAAGTTGTTCTGGTTTCAGAACATGTTCCTATGCTAAGCAGTTCTGTTCTCAGAACACGTACACATGCATATAAGCCGCTCTGTTTTCAGAGTGCCAGCTAGGCCTATCTACTAGATGTAAACATGCAATAAAGCCACTCTGTTTTCAGAGTGTCAGCTATCTAATAGACCTAACTTACGCATGCATTATAAGCCACTCTGTTTTCAGAGTGTCAGCTAACTAATAAAACTAACCATGCATAGCCGCTCCGGTCTCAGAACGTAGCCGTATCACTAAGCTAAGTCACTTTGTTTTCAAAGCGTTGGTAATGACCAAATCCCGGTAGGGAAGTGGCGAGGTTTCTCTCCCGTCTACGGCTTAAATAGCCCTGACCTTGACCCTTAGTGTAAATACCTGGAATAACATCCGTAATCTAAGAGACTCGGTGACTGGCTCCACCACCGCAGTCTCAACCAATGACAGCGCATTACACAAACTGTCCCCGGCTCACCCAGCAAGATGGCCGTCATAACAGATAAACTGAAAATACCCGGGCAGACATTCGTCAAACCAGACAGAATATCCCCCGTAACCCCAAGGCTGTACCATCCTAGAGTACTACTATTTCGCGACTAAAGGTACGCACACCTGGAAAGAGCCAAACCCACTACAGAGTCACATAACACTACAAATTCCTTACGGAATCGAACGTAACTGTTCAAACCGCAGATGACAAAATCCACTTTTACCACAGTGGTAAAAGTGGATTTTGTCATCTGCGGTTTGAACAGTTACGTTCGATTCTGTAAGGAATTTGTAGTGTTATGTGACTCTGTAGTGGGTTTGGCTCTTTCCAGGTGTGCGTACCTTTAGTCGCGAAAATAGTAGTACTCTAGGATGGTACAGCCTTGGGGTTACGGGGGATATTCTGTCTGGTTTGACGAATGTCTGCCCGGGTATTTTCAGTTTATCTGTAATGACAGCCATCTTGCCGGGTGAGCCGGGGACAGTTTGTGTAATGCGCTGTCATTGGTCGAGACTGCAGTGGTGGAGCCAGTCATCGAGTCTCTTAGATTACGGATGATATTCCGGGTATTTACACTAAGGGTCAAGGTCAGGGCTATTTAAGCCGTAGACGGGAGAGAAACCTCGCCACTTCCCTACCGGGATTTGGTCATTACCAACGCTTTGAAAACAAAGTGACTTAGCTTAGTGATACGGCTACGTTCTGAGACCGGAGCGGCTATGCATGGTTAGTTTTATTAGTTAGCTGACACTCTGAGAACAGAGTGGCTTATAATGCATGCGTAAGTTAGGTCTATTAGATAGCTGACACTCTGAAAACAGAGTGGCTTTATTGCATGTTTACATCTAGTAGATAGGCCTAGCTGGCACTCTGAAAACAGAGCGGCTTAGATGCATGTGTACGTGTTCTGAGAACAGAACTGCTTAGCATAGGAACATGTTCTGAAACCAGAACAACTTAGCGTAGGAATTAACGTTAAGTTGTAGTCACTGTGCATGTGTAGACTAGTGTTTACTAGGTGTTGTTTCTAGAGGGAGGGTGGAAGTCTAGCCCGTCTCGTAGGCTGGTAGTTATAATTATGGACCAGGTGGGATATATACTCCCTAGTTTCGTAGTACTTGTCAAGTTGGTCATATTTACAAGGCATTGAGGTGTGTATTGAGAGTTAACATGGAGCTTCTCCAGGGATTGTCTCATGCATGTACCTGTGGGTAGCTTGTCATAGTCTGGGAAGCCTATTATTTGGATAAGTCTGATTTCCTGGTGTACGTTTTGTTACCATTTCTATACTTGTTACATTCTATTTTACTTCAGGCTTTACATCTGTTTTAACTGGAACTTGGTTGTTATGTTATTTATGTAAATGAAACCAAACTCGTCTTAATTCATAATAAACTTGTAGAACTTTTACTGTGGTGTTGTTGTGGGTCTTTCCTAACACTTCGACTAATCTAAGGGAAAAGAACCGGAAGGTGGGTTTAGAAGGTGACTGTTGGCCACTGGTTTTATGTCACGGTCCGGTACATTTAGTACCACATTTAAAATTACACAACGCGAAGTCAATTGTGGTGGCAAACTCTCATCTCCTGACCCCTCCTACTACACTATCAAGACACAAGATCCAAATTGCCAGTTAATTTGTTCAGAGTTTTTTTAAAAGAATTTACAAACATAATGTGTATTTGTTGCAACAACAGAAAAGTAAGTGTTCCATTGGTGTATAAAGTGACATTTTTACTAGACATGGTAGTTTATTTTTGTCGTACATATAGAAAACTCACGATAAAACTGACATATTGTCTACCAACACTGTCAGTCCTGTTCAAATCCACTGGACCGTGTCCTGAATCATCCTCACAAGTATAACTATTGTACTTGTGATAATGACTTTCTCTATAAAACCATGTCTGATATATGTACCTCACTACACAAGGAAAAACACCAGGGCACATGTCAGTACATAATGAAAATGTAAAAGGTATTCAGTACTGATTTAAACAAAAGTAATTAAATTTCTTTAACTTTTAAAAAAATGTGGGGTGGGCTTATTGTCAAGCATGGGTTTATCATCAATACAGAGGCAAATGAGAGAAGGTAGCAGAAAGTCTGTTGAACCAAGACAGATGAGGAGAGACAGTAGGAAACCTATTCTATCTTAAAGGAGACTTCCCTTCCTGAATAATGTAGCCCTACTGTGAATAATACAAAAGCAGAATAGGTAATAAGTTTGGTTCAGATCTATGCATATTTAAAGAAGACGTTTAAAAATTGTTAAAATTCATTAACGCTGCTATGATAAAAGTTGGAGTAGCAAATGGTACAAAAACAATACTTTAAAAAAAATAAATGAAAAACTGTACAATTTGTTAAGTGAATTATGCAGCATACTTAAAACAATACAACACTATATACCACAAGGTATTCTGAACATGACAACGGAGAAATGGGAAATAACCTGACGTCAAACAAACACACCTGACTTAACGAGTTAATGCTACCTGCTCACAGGTAGACAAGTCACTTTGATCCTACCTGTACTCACGCACCCCTGCTGAATTGTTAATGTCCTCAGCCATGCAAGCAAATTGTTTCAACAGCATGAGAAATGACTTTCTCTGGTAATTAGGTTAAACCACTAAAAAATGTATCACCACAATTACCGCTATTACAGTACCATGCTTGGGTATATAGTCAGTATATTTGCCATCTCTTGCCATTCTTTTTCTAAAAGCATCAAATTTAAATAAACCTGTGTTTTCACTTTCCACACTTGTACAATATCACAGCTTTAAATGAAATCTTGAAGCAACTAAGAACCACAAGACAAATATTTATCATAGATCTATCTTAACAAATATGAACAGCCCAAATTAAAACTTCAGTCCTTTTTCAATTACTCAACGGATTTCAAGAAAAGCATTAGGTACATCAGGAGCATCATAACCAACGTATATCAACTAAATTGTGACATTCCACTTTTCTCTTGGAAAATGATATCAGTTTCCATTTTTAAAGACCTTATAGTCTTTGTAACATGAAATGATATCTGTGTTTCGACAGTATTCGAGCAGATGGTAATGATACAGTTCCCTAACAATTTAACCTGCTAGAATAACTTACACTGATCAATATACAGGAATTCTATTTATTACATTTTTGCCTGTGAAATATAGAAAATTATCAAACTGATAAAACTTATATTTTCACTGCTCATCACAGCAGTGAAAATATAAGATTTTGCCGTGAAAATATAAGATTTTGCAGTGAAAATATAAGGCTTTTTCAGTGTAACATGAAAAAGTGACCCATCAATGAAACAACTATTCGGGGTCATTATTCTACGTTGCAAAAGTTTACCGGGTCGTTATTTTACAGTAGAAATCTTACTCAGCCTTCTGTAGAAAAATGACCCCACTCGATATTTCTGTAATTCGTCCCCTTGAGAAAGTGACCCGCCGTAGATTTCAACGGTGGGTAGTTTTAAACTGGGTAATTTTTTCACGTTACACCGGAACTTTTGTATTAGTTGTTCCCCTTGATCGGAATCGAACATGACATTGGAGGCTTGGTATATTGTTGTCGTCTGCTAGAACTTTTCTATTGTGTGTGGTGGTCTTGAAGAAATGGCATCAATTGTAAATATTGATAAGAAACTGCTGCAGGATTTAATATGTAATGAATTGGAAGATGAGAAGGGATCAATTTTCCGATCATCTTATCCCAAACAGCTGTGTACTGGACCCGATCGGTTGTGATTTCGACGGATTAGGATACCAGTACAGTGCTCTAGTTACTTTCCAGTAGGCAAGTAAAGAAAACAAATCATGAAAGTATCTTAAGTCCTCTTTCGAAATGTAATAAAAAGAAAATTCAATGGTTTGCCGTTTAATATCAAATATATTTCACTTGTATGGCAGATTTTCTTTAATATTTTCACTCGTGCTACGCACTCGTGAAAATATAAAAAAAATCTGCCATACTCGTGAAATATATTTGATATTAAACGGCAAACCATTGAATATCCTCTATATATCACTACAGTGTGAACCTTCAGTTGTTTAAATCTGTATCAGTAACACCACTTAAACAATAGTTATGTTTTATTGTACAAGCCTTTCTAGAAGATCCATTTTACTTGATAGCAAGCAGAAAGGTGAATAAGGGCAATTTTTTATTTCAACAGTACTTTGTAGATTGGTACATCATGGTGAATTTAGATTTTATTGAAAATTCTTGTTTTGATAATTTTGTCATCAATAGCAAAACATTGGTGGAACTGGAAAGGTTTTCTGAGATTTAGGAAATCTCTCCCTTCCATTTCTCTACCCTTCGTGGTCTGATATGTGTTTTTATTAAGGGTACACATTTTTCTGATTTCATTATGTAATTCTTTGAAAAATGATTTCTCATTTATGTGGAATGGTCAGAAAATTGATATGAATTAAGGTACCTTTAAACAGGCGTAAAACTCAAGTGCTAATCCTGGAAATAAAATATTTTTGTCTTACATGTATCAACAAACTCGACAAAACAAATTTTACGTAACATCCCACCACTGCCACCACTGGCCTAGTGGTACAACATTGTTACAACTATCACAACATTTAAACACAACTAAACAATCGTAAGTTTTCTTAATCTTCTTACAATTGTAAACACATGTGTATACGTATAGCTATATATAACACACCTGAGTCATTCCAATGACACAACAGCACTACATATTACTATTATTATACACCTTGTCAAAAGTCTATTTCTTCCCTAAGTCTAATGGACTACATAACTTAAAACGAATTTTCGGTGATCTTCAGTATGTGTCCAAAAACTTTTCATATAAACTGCATTCTCAAAAATAGAAGCTTTAAAAGTTTCCTTTGCTGTCTTCCAATGTGTGTTAGTATTGCAAAACTTCCTGTTACTTTGATTACCTTACCCATAAGTTATATTTTGTTTAACTTATCTGGCTTTATGCTAATCAATCAATTTACACCAGTGTAATGGTTGTGTAATGTATGTAGTATTTCATAAGTAAATGTTCAAAACTTACATTAAACATAGAATGTAATTGCCAAAACCTTTGACAAAATCTGAAATTAATATTCACTAACAAAAAGGACATGATTTTAATATTTCATCAACAGATGGGTGTTGATTAGAAATGATTTATTAACTTCTAACTGATATTTTATAAATTTTATCTAACAGTCAGATGAACAGTTAGACCTCCTGTTTTAATTGAGTTACATGGCCTATGCATTTTAATCCCATTTGAATTATTTATCTAGTAATCAATGCCAGCTTGGTATTCTATTTCTACCTTCAGGCTTTCTACCATGCCAGCAAAATTGTCAGGTATTTGTGTGTTTCTACTGAAAATGGATTAGGTGAGACGAAAACATTTGTCCTACACACAAATTCGTAGCTTCACACCAGATCAAAATAGTAGGCCTATACATTAATACACAACATCAGTAGCCTTATTGCAGGTAAACAACCCACCATAACTATAATATACAGGTAGTAAGCCCATCACAGCTTAACAACAATGCAAACAAAAGCAGCCTACAACAGTTTAACACTACAGCTAACACCAGCTCAACAACAGTAGCCCACAACGACTTAACAACAGTTGCCATCACCAGCTCAACAACAGCTCACAGACAACTAAACCATTTCCAGTGTTTCAGCTCACGGACAACTAAACTGTTTCCAGTGTTTCAGCTCACTGACAACTAAACCATTTCCAGTGTTTCAGCTCACTGACAACTAAACCGTTTCCAGTGTTTCAGCTCACGGACAACTAAATCATTTCCAGTGTTTCAACTAATGGACAACTTAACTGTTTCCTGTGTTTCAGCTCACGGACAACTAAACTGTTTCCAGTGTTTCAGCTCATGGACAACTAAACTGTTTCCAGTGTTTCAGCTCACTGACAACTAAACTGTTTCCAGTGTTTCAGCTCACTGACAACTAAACTGTTTCCAGTGTTTCAGCTCACTGACAACTAAACCGTTTCCAGTGTTTCAGCTCACTGACAACTAAACCGTTTCCAGTGTTTCAGCTCACGGACAACTAAATCATTTCCAGTGTTTCAGCTCACAGACAATTAAAGGTTTGCAGTGTTTCAGCTCATGGACAACTAAACTGTTTCCAGTGTTTCAGCTCACGGACAACTAAACCGTTTCCAGTGTTTCAACTAAAGGACAACTTAACCGCTTCTAGGGTTTCAGCTCACGGACAACTAAACTGTTTCCAGTGTTTCAGCTCACGGACAACTAAACTGTTTCCAGTATGTGTTTCAGCTCATTTTCATGATTCTTATCCTCTGTAATAAGTGGCTGTCGTGAAAGGTCTGACGCCGCTGGCGGAGCATTCAAAAACACTGAAAAATCATTAATGAAATTCCGATTAAATGTCATCCATTGACACCAATATTCTTTGTACAGTGCCAACACCTCGCACAACCTCCCACAACTCGCACCAGATAACGGCCGGACAGGCGAGCCGTTTTATCACCAAACCATTGTTTCAGTAACACTTAAGCATACGTTTTTAACAGTAATGTGAGGCAAGTGAATCCCATTTATATCCCCTCGGGTGGGGTTAAGCAGGACGTGTCATTGTAATCAGTGTTCTAGGCTAATTGTCATTAATAAGGTCATTGATATACAGTGAGGTGTTGGTCTGGCTGAACACCGGGCGGCCATTATACACCTTCATTCAACACTTTCACAGGTTAATTATAAAACATGGTTGTAAAAAGAGCCCAAAAAAGATCTCAATATAAAACATTTAAATGGCTGAAATGTAACATGATAGAACCATCTGATTGGTTAAGAAGAACATGAAGCTAAAACAACTATAAGAGCCAATATATTCGTGCGTGGAATTTTCCGCTTAGTCAGCCTCTAAACTGTTTGTGGTATGGACATTTTCGCGCTGTCAGTCATGCCGTTTAGCACTGTTTACCTAAAATACTATTATACACACTGTAGAGTTTGAGTGGTATTGAATATTTTGTGTGTGGATATATTCGCGGTTATTTAATGTCAGCGAAATAAGCGAAAATATTCGTATTGCGAACAATTCCACTTTTACAGTATTTAAGGATTGTGCCAGAAAGTGCCCTCTGGATTGGCTCATACTTGGACAAGCTACAAGTCTTCTGATTGGCTCATAACTCTGATAAAAGCTATGAACCTTCTCATTGGCTTAAAAAAAACATGCAAACAGATGATTCAGTTAGGAAGTTCAGTGATAATTCTTTTGCTTTTCAGAATGCATTAGAATTATTAACAATTTTACAAAGAAATTTATTCTCTATAAAAGCTACAAAAAATACATTAATGCAGCCATTGATATTTTTTTTGATTTACAAGATAAAGGCAACAGTAAAAAGAAAGAAAAAGGTGAAATCAAAATACATAGGTAAGATAAGTTGGTAAATAAAATGACAGTAATTGTACAAGATTTGCCAGTATAACATTTTATCCGTGTCCTTGACCTAAAAATTAACCTAGATGTTTGATAGAACAGTCACTAAATGTTGTTGACCTACTTAGATGTATTCGGCCATCTGATGTCCAGCGATTTCTGACCACAATGACAACATTGTACTACAATTACCAGGCTACACCTACACATCAATCACAATCATGGGACAATCAAGGGACGGCCACTCTCAGCTTCAGTGGCCCTTAATGGACCACTTTGGAGGTCACTAGAATAGGTCAGATGAGTGGAACAATCTACAATATTATGCGATGATATTTCTGCTCCAGTTTCAGAATACTGGTCAAACACCAGGACAATTATAGTAACAGAATCTGTAATTGAAGACATTTCATTCATGTTGGTCAAACAAACATTGTTGAGAACGAACAGAAGCTATGAAAGATGGACGATAGGATCAGAAATGTAAGAAATAGCATAATGGGAGAGTAACATAGAGAACACAGCATTGGTACTTTATATCATACAAAGTCAGTCTAGGGAACATTAGAATACACAGGAATACCTGTTTGCCTCCCTGTTGAACTTCTTCAGAAGAAGAATATGTCTGTTATCAATAAATAAAACACCCCTGAAAACCCTCTTCAGAAGAATACCTGTTTACCATTGTTTTATAAAATTCCCCTTGAGAGTCCCTTCGTATAAAACACCCCTGAAAACCCCTTCACAGAAAGATAAACTTGTCATCATTTATACACCCCTTGGGAGCCCCTTTATAAGGAAATTAGTCACAGCCAATCCTCCATCCTCTTCTTTACTAATTAAGTCTACCTTAATGAGCCTGTTCCTCTCAACATTTCTGATTAAAGGCTTTTAACAAGCTACCCTGAATTTAGCCTATTAAATCAGAAAAAAACTCTAGATTAGAAACTGTATCTACTTTGAAGTTAATAATCTGTTCACCTTGGATGTCAGTAGAACTGATAACTTAATCCTTGTCAAGAGTTAATTTTTCCACATTTCTGACATCAGATTATCACAAGGATCACTACGGAAGATGACCGACAATTTCCATTGGACCTCCTTAACATGATCTGGAGAGTATAAAACTGCGGAGAAAGAACAATGTACATTGTTAAACCCTACAGAGAGTGTAGTATTGTTCTGTATTCTATGAACTGATGTTCCACTGATCTTTTTGATATGTTCTATACAGTGTTTGAACATCAAATTGCCCGATAATCACATTCAATCCACTTACACCAGGAATTAAAAATAAATCATCTTTTCTAGGAGAGGTCAGGAAATAAATGTATAAATGTCAGGTCAGGCCCAGAAGTATGTCAGGTCAGGCCCAGAAGTATGTCAGGTCAGGCCTAGAAGTATGTCAGGTCAGGCCCAGAAGTATGTCGGGTCAGACCCAGAAGTATATCAGGTCAGGCCCAGAAGTATGTCAGGTCAGGCCCAGAAGTATGTCGGGTCAGGCCAAGATGTATGTCGGGTCAGGCCCAGAAGTATGTCAGGTCAGGCCCAGAAGTATGTCAGGTCAGGCCCAGAAGTATGTCGGGTCACCCCAACAACATCCGAGTAGATTTCTTCAAAAACATTAAATAAAATGAAGAAAGCTTCTTGGATGCTATTATCTTTTCTAAAGAAGAAATCATTTCTTTGTCAGAAGCTAAAATAAACAGTTTAGAAAACTTTCAAGAAAGAATACCATAAAATATTGATGTCAGTAGAATGATTGCTATACAAATTTCAAGGGGAAATAAACAATCATCACTGGCATCAGTTTGTACGGTAGACCGCTGTACAACACCTATAACTTGCTGCCGCAGGCAGGTTGACCATATGGACTCTTTCAAGCTAAAAGTCATGGACCCTGGTACAGAAATAGTCCTTCTTTAAATTAAATTACATCACTTTAACAAATTGTAACACCACTTTAACGTGATTATAATGAAATGTCTACACACGTAGACTTGGCATTATAAGCCAGAGAGGCTGTTCTGAACCAATTTGAAAGAGCTTGTTCCAGGAAAAGGGCTGGAGTGTCCACAACTTGATCAAATCAAACACAGACGAGACTTAAGTCTGCCCACGTCTATACTCCCTGGACCCCTGACCAAATTGTATTATGAACTACGCCTACATCAAAATATCATTAGAGCAATGTAAAATCAACTTATGCAAAATGAAACAGTCAAAGTTCAAAAGTATCACATCCATTTTTTATCAATGAATAGAACACAGAGATTAAAAGAGAAAATGAAAAGTTTCAATTAAACTTAAAACTTTTTTTAAACTGCAAAATAATTTTTGATGTAATGTCAAACAAATAGTGATGAAATTCTAGAACTGGAACTGTATTGTGGCTGTAAAATCATTTTTTCTGCGTTATATTTGACCCTTTGTAATTGATCACGCAAGTTTGCGCACAAGAAATTGAAATCAATGGTGTGTATGACAGAAAAGTCTATAACAAAACATTTGATTGCAAACATATCAAACCCTTGCATGACAGATTCTTCCAGAATACTTCATATGAGAGAAATTGTGTGCGTAAATAAATAAAGAGTTTTTGTGGGAGAGGTTCTCCAGGGATGTGACAGGGTGTAATATGAGCAGGTTGTATAAAACGATGCACCTAAGCTTCCACTGCTGACTTTAATCAAACCCCGATAGTCAGATGATGTTCATTGTATCATGAAAAACAGCAATTTCCGAATGGAAAATGCAACCACCGCACTCCATAAAAAATATAGGAATGGCAGCTACAAATGAAAATTACAGGAATTTACGGGAAAATATTTCGACAAATTGACATGTGTGCGACACACGTATTGTGAATAACAGATAGAACAAGAACAGTACGACCTCGGAACATGCTCTGAACTGTACTACGATTCAACCGTTGTATCGAATATTACATCATAAAATAGGTTTTGGTATCGAATATTGCATTATAAAAAATATTTAATTAAAGGCCACAGCAGACAGGAGAGCATATATAAGACTAATATCACAGAATCATATTAATGAAAATTGGGTCTGATTGTTAGGCAAATATCAGAATCCAATAATTGCGCTTGTTAAAGAGGGATAAGGTATACCATATAAATACAGATTATACCATGGATCACAGAGGACTGCATGTCGTTTTATAACGGGGAATGGTATTGTGTAATTACTTAATCACCGATACTGCTGCCCTTTCCAGCTTCATCATCGGCGCCACATTTTACAAATAGCTGAATGCTGTATTCTTGTTTCCATTAGCTCTGTAAGTCTTGTCTCAATTCAGATAGCAGGATAATGATGCCTAGAAATTGCTTTCTGAAATATTGCCAATTCAGATATGGAGATAATCAAATGCCTGGAAATTGTTTTCAGAAATTGTGACAATCTATTATATAAATCACTAAAGTGTGTGCACAAAGGAATTTGAAATCAGATTAAGTTGATGTAATTACAGTTTTATATAGACATATTAAGATAGTGTTTTATGGCTTCAAACTTAAATCCCGACCCCTGATAAAGTGAAATAGTTATTTTGAAGGGTTACATGTTGTGACAGGAAATATTGTAAAGGGTGCTACATGTGGTAACAGGAAACAGGAAAGGAGCCACTTGTGGTGATGGGATACATTTTGAAGGGTACCAAATGTACAATTGTTGATATGAAAAGAACACTCAATTATCTATTTTTCAATTAATTAACACAAAAAAACTGTGGATGTCATTCTGTTCTGCTGAAAAAGTTCCCCAACTAAAAGTGCCACAAAATCTTATATACTGTAGTTATACAAGTCTTCATGATACATTCTAATGAGACAAACTAGCACAGTTAAGGATGAAAACTAAACCAGTATAAATCACAGTATACACTTGGATAGGACTTGTACCAAACCAGTACAAATCACAGTATACACTTGGATAGGACTTGTACCAAACCAGTACAAATCACAGTATACACTTGGATAGGACTTGTACCAAACCAGTATAAATCACAGTATACACTTGGATAGGACTTGTACCAAACCACATCTGTTTTACAATAAAATAAAACTCAACAAGTCATTAGCCTATATAATGGATTCACCAGTTGGTAACATAGAAAACAAGACAATACTTTAATACTGTAATCTGTATACACCTTAAGGAAAGTTTATTGTGTATGAATTTCTTTGTTTTGAGTTTTTAAAGTGAAAAGAAATGGAATAATTCTTTTAGCACGTTGACACAAAGTTGGGCTCTCAAAGGAATACTCAGTTAGTTTATATATTGTTACGCCTGTCACCCTTAATCCACCCTACTCATAAAATACCGAGACTGATCAAAACATTTCTATCTCTTCATCACATCATATAAACTATTCTGTACTGATGGAAAGTTTGAAGGAAGTAACAGATTTTGGACTTGTATAAGTCTATTTGTGTGTATGACAAGTCAAATGATATCATTAGATATAACATCTAATTAATAGTTATCAATTAACAGTATTTAATTCTCAACAAACATCATCAATAATTCCTATATCATAGACTTCAGAAATGAGAATAAGAGATACATTCTTTGAAATATATATACTATCTGAAGTATAGCAGTTTTCAAAAACAAAGAACCAAGGACTCAGGTAGGGGGTAACCACAGTTAGAACATCCTTGGTAACTTCATCAAAAGTAAATATTAGCGTCATCAATCATTGTTGTGACCATGTCACACTTCCGTCAATAATCTTAATACCAGGTAAGTACGTATTTAAACCTTCCTTTAATTCCCATTATCCAATACCCTTAAAGCAGCAGTTCATTGATTCGAACAGTAATTGAATTATTTGTGAAATTAAATGCAAAATCATTTCCTTGTACAGGTATTTAAATTAGTTACCTACATCTGTCTATTTCTCAGGTGTAAATCGTAACCAGTCAATATTTTGTAAATAATAAATTTTTTTTTAATAAAAACATTCAGAGCACCTTGACTACACATGGACTTCCTCATACTTCCTCATATCGTCGGTTAATCTTGATATGACCAATATGATGTGTCCTACAGGTTGTCAGATTAGACAGGTTATTCTATAGGTTGTCAGATTAGACAGGTTATTCTAAAGGTTGTCAGTTTAGACAGGTTATTCTATAGGTTGTCACATTAGACAGGTTATTATATAGGTTGTCAGATTAGACAGGTTATTCTATAGGTTGTCAGTTTAGACAGGTTATTCTATAGGTTGTCACATTAGACAGGTTATTCTATAGGTTGTCAGATTAGACAAGTCATTTTGTAGATTGTCAGATTAGACAGGTTATTTTATAGGTTGTCAGATTAGACATGCTATTCTATAGGTTGTCAGATTAGACAGGTTATTCTATAGGTTGTCAGATTAGACAGGTTATTATATAGGTTGTCAGATTAGACAGGTTATTATATAGGTTTTCAGACTAGACAGGTTATCCTATAGGCTGTCAGACTAGACAGGTTACTTTAGAGGTTGTCATATTAGACAGTTTATTCTATAGGTTGTCAGATTAGATAGGTTATTCTAGAGGTTGTCCGACTAGACAGGTTATTCTAGAGGTTGTCCGACTAGACAGGTTATTCTATAGGTTGTTAGATTAGACAGGTTATTTTAGAGGTTGTCAGATTAGACAGGTTATTCTATAGGTTGTCAGATTAGACATGCTATTCTATAGGTTGTCAGATTAGACAGGTTATTCTATAGGCTGTCAGATTATAGACAGGTTATTCTAGAGGTTGTCTGACTAGACAGGTTATTCTATAGGCTGTCAGACTAGACAAGTTATTTTAGAGGTTGTCATATTAGACAGGTTATTCTATAGGTTGTCACATTGGACAGGTTATTCTAGAAGTTGTCAGACTAGACAAGTTTCAGAATAAACCAAATCACATTACAGGATAATAACAAAGAATTGAGAAGATATCACAGCAACAGGACTGGAAACAGAACTAGAACTCAGACAGGATAAGTATTTACTGTATAAAGCACCCATCATGAGGTCTCCCATTAAAATCACTTCAAAATGAGGATAACACACAATCAATAATGACTACAGAGTAAAACTAATGTTGGTGTACGAGATACCCTGGACAATGACACAGTAAATCTCCCTGTTGATGATATCATTCTACTATTGTATTCTTATAATTACAGCATTGTCAATCAAACAGAAGATTACCTACTAGGTATTTCGTCACAGGTAGATAACCTACAGACAGGTGAGACAACAGGTAGCTTGATTAGCATAGTTATTGTAGATTGGAAATGGAAGATCTTCCATAGTAATGCAATCAAGTATTGAAAAGGACAATCAGACTTAAATTGAAGACTCTGGCTATACAAACTGTATCCACATAGTGACAAAAGTCTGGAACATCTAAAGTGTACGGAACACCAAGAAATCAACCTTTATATCATACTCTAGCATGTATAGATACTGTCTAGTAGTCGATATAGATCTAGTCTGCATATAGACAAACAAAAACATTTGTTATCATTACTGGAGAAAGCCGTAGATCGACTAACACTACCTAACAAATACCGCTTTAGTACTTTAACAATTGTAGACGACCGTCAGGTCATGAAAGAGGACTGTATATACCGAAACATCGTGTCAAGTTTAAATGTACCCAACAAAAGCTAAGCTCCCTTACAATCACGTTTGTCTTTTGAGAAACCAGCCCGGACAGTTAATATTAGCTTGAACTCGTTAATAACCCCAGCAGAAAGTATTGTATTATACCAATGTATATACCCTGTCTCTATCTCATAACCATATCTAAGTCAATATTTCCCCAAGCACATAATGCAGGTTTCTTCAGCTATTTACATTTCTTATTATTCCATATCATCTAGAAAAAACATATTAAGACGAAACAAATTTGACGTAGAAATAACCTTACGAACACCGAGATAGCAGACACCAGGGAATCAAATGCCTCTGTACGTCCGAGATCTGTACAGTCTATTGTAGCTTGTTGATGGAATATAACTGTTTTACAGTTGGAATAAACATTTGAGTCCCAGGCCAGTGTTAGTACCCAGTTATATGTTTGTATGAGCTGGACCATGAAATAAGCTTACGATCAGTACGATCAGTACTAGTGGTGATCAGTTAGAACTCGCGAATGAATGAATGTGGTCAAACATGACAGAAAGTCCACTTAAGGTCAAGAAAGTGGTGCTTAATGTACCGCTCAGATACTTGTTGATTACTTAAGCTGGTGAAACCTAAGGCAATCTCCAACCTCAGGTGAAAATGTTCCAGGTGAAATGGGGCATTATACTAAAAACAAATCGTACACAGATATAAAATTACACTGTTGTGTTGTAGCATAAAGTGCAGGTGAAATGGAGTATTATACTAAAAACGAATCGTACACAGATATAAAATTACACTGTTGTGTTGTAGCGTAAAGTGTTATCTATATTCTAAAAGCGTCGCTAGCACTGCATTTTATTTTTTTGTTTTCTATACAATAAGAAATTATTCTCCTTTTAAATACTTCATGCTGTCATGTGTGTATAGCTTCTTATACACCCCGAACAGTTAACCCTCAACAGCTGAAGGCCGAATAAAACAGTAACAAAAGCTAAACAATTTCCACCTGAAATCGGCGCATAATTTAACAATTTGAGGATGATGCAGGATAGAATAAACTGCCAAGCATCATGTCTCGGCTCACCTCACACACTCAATACACGTCTCGTCTTATCTACATCATATTAAAACATACACTGTCAACTTAAAACATCGGCTGAATAACATTAAGGCCTCTCCAACAGGACTTACCCCTAAAGGAGACCTTGGCCAACCGATCCGCTCGGCCCCGAAGGTTCTCCGCATACTTGAGGTGTAAGATCAAAGCCATGTTGGTCCAGAAGGGGCTAGTTTACAGCCTCCAGGTACAGCGTCCGTATCGCAGTATCACCGTCCAATCACCAGGAACATCACTAACACTGCTGGGATTTAACTTTTCCAAAGTGAGAAGATCCTTTAAAATTAGAAAACACTGAATCAGTGCTGTGTCTCACATCTGATAGCACAGAACATTAAGTCTATATCAATATTGGTAAAATGGCAGTAGATACGAGCTACTGTATCAATGATTAAGTGTCGGAAGCACTGTATGTTTACCTGTTAAACAGGTAGAAGAGTATCTGTACAATGTTATACAGTCCCTATATCACAGGCTTACACTCTGCGACTAGGTGTTGACATACCTTTCTCTAGTAGCACAATGGCAGGTCTAGTGGAGCGTGAAGTAAAGCGAGAGCCACTAGGCCTATAGATCCCCACCAGGTACTGGGGTGGGGAGAGAGCGTGGGCGTGTCACCTCCCTCCTCACACCTACTTGACAATCTGTAGTACACTCAGCATGGTTAATGCAAAACGTAGTGACAGTCAAACTGTATTGATAACAAAAGTACACTGATGTAGAGGCTGTGGCGTTCGCAGCACTAGGCGAGGTATGCGAGATTCGCCTGCTCTGTCAGAACCCACCATTATATGGCTAAGTCTATTGATTCTAGTGACGACGTCCCCAATTTCCCCGGAGCCCAATTTCACAGTGCCTCAGTTCACAAAGTTTCATTTCATATTAATGAACAGTTTCCAGGTTGTTATGGAAACTTGTACATTATATACTGTGAAAAAGTCACTGGTCCAGTATTAGTGGCCGAGATGGAACACGTGTTGTAAGTCCTTCCTGTCACAAACTTGGGTGCTAACCAAACATTAAACAAATGCCTTATCAACTTTTCTTATAAAATATTCATGAGTTCATTATAAAATGTACCAAAAATAAAACAAAACATTCAAGAATAATGACAATTTGACCAATCCAGGGTATTTTTAGGTACAGGAATGGGCTTTCAAATTTTCCGATATAATATATCCACAAATATTAAGAATACCTTAACTGGATGATATAACACAGCCACACGTGATTTCTAGAATGTGCTTAACATTGTAGTCATACAATTTTGTAATAAACAACATTTTCAAATGTTTCTGCTATGATCATCTCAGCATGAATTTAAGTGCAGTGTAAAATTTATGGTTTTAGTTCTAATAACGAAGGAAGCAGAAAATGATGAAGAACGTTTTCCTCTAGCGAATTATTCTTTAACTATATTGACTTCATATTAACCCCATTTTGATAAGTTTTATGAAATATTATGTGACATTTTCAAGTTTGTAAGAACAAGCTTCACATTATTACTATTTACAACTCATAAATATTTCAGTGTAATGGATTTTGTTTCATAACTAATAAAAGCAGTGTTCATCCCTATTTCAGCAGCCACCGTACCGCTTGGTGTACATGCTATCACTGAGTTGCCTGAGGGTCCCAAACGACCAATCAGAATACCTCGGTTCCAGCTCCACCAATCAATACTAGAATGTAGTTGGTCACCATTCAGACAATGCCTAATGACAATTAGTACGGAAAGGGAGATAACTGGCATTTACCCAATCACTTGCATACATAATTAATCACAAAACCAATTAGCATCGCCATCGAAAGTAAATAATTACAATCGGTCCATATTTTGTATATTTACATATAGCATAACTGATTGTCGACAAAGGGTTATTGTGCATCATAAATGTGGACTCCTTTGGGTCAAGGCAGTATCTAGAGGGTTATAACTATTTAAGGCTGGTCCATAGCCAATCAACAGAGTTTGTGTGGATGGAATGAGATTTAATGGGAATGGTGTGAGGGGTATATTATAGTCAACAGGGACAGGAGTTGTAGTGGAAGTGGGTTACAAGGGAGTGTTATACAGTCATTCTCTGGGATGATAGGAAGTTTTAACCATGTTGTGCTTGGAAAACTAGTCTGTGGTCGAATAAATGACATACCAAGACGGTGAATTTTGTACCGTTTCACAGAACTAAACATTGGTTTAACGATGTGAGGGTATCCACTAAACTATTTTCCCCCCAACACTCAGTAACCTCCCCTAAAGGATCCCTGTTCCAGGACAGTTTTTCCCATACTCAGTAGCCTCGCCTTAAGGATCCCTGCCCCACTACACTGCAGTTTTTCCCATTACCAGTTGCTTCCCCTTAAGGATCCCTGTCCCACTATACCATTTTCCCTCCTAAACTCAGTAGCCTCACCTTAAGGATCCCTGCCCCACTACACTGCAGTTTTTCCCAATACCAGTAGCCTCACCTTAAGGATCCCTGCCCCACTACACTGCAGTTTTTCCCAATACCAGTAGCCTCACCTTAAGGATCCCTGCCCCACTATACCATTTTCCCTCCTATACTCAGTTGCCTCCCCTTAAGGATCTCTGCCCCACTACATTGCGGTTTTTCCCCCATCATTAGTAGCCTCTCATTAAGGATCCCTGTCCCATTATACTATTTTCCCTCCAATACACAGTAGCCTCCTCTTAAGGATCCCTGTCCCACTATAACGTCCCCCATATATTCAGTACCAGGGTATATACAATAAATCTGAAATTCATCTTAAATCCAGCCCATTATTTTTATCAGAACATTGTTGTTGATCATGTATTGTTTCATCTCTATAATTCTTGAAAAGTATCACAAGGAACGTTGTACCTTTCAGAAGATTTAGTCCTGCTAGAATTAAACACATTTAGAAATCATGTACAACAAGCATATTTGGAAATCATGTACAATGAAAAACCCCATTCTGAACTTTCTAGGGTCACGGTTCTTCGAATATACCCAGATTGAATGTGCCATCATTGACGGAATTACAAATCATCTAGTGATCTATTTAAGTAAATAGACAGTATCTCATATATTGTACCCCGATTTCTACCTATACCTTGAGGGAGAAGTCTGCGATGTGACTATGAAACACAGTACAAAACAAGTGTTCCAATATTGTTTCCAATATATGGCGTTACAAGAATATAAAACGGAAGCTATTTAACCAAAACAGCAATAAGGCCATGTGAGGGATTCCATTAAAAACTATTTACTTTCATGCGGGGTAAACAAAACAATACACAGGCGTAAGTAGTGTCTGTGTCATGTAACAAAAGGCTACAGTCAATAGCAGGTAAGGACAACCAGATAGCCATTATTGTGTTCTCCACTCACAGACAACAAACAGGCCCACAAAACATTGCTCTACACCACTGTAACAATAACAGGTAAGGACAACCAGATAGCCGTTATTGTGTTCTCCCACCACTCACAGACAACAAACAGGCTCCACAAATCATTGCTCTACACCACTGTAACAATAACAGGTAAGGACAACCAGATAGCCGTTATTGTGTTCTCCACTCATAGACAACAAACAGGCTCCACAAAGTATTGCTCTACACCACTGTAACAATAACAGGTAAGGACAACCAGATAGCCGTTATTGTGTTCTCCACTCACAGACAACAAACAGGCTCCACAAAGTATTGCTCTACACCACTGTAACAATAACAGGTAAGGACAACCAGATAGCCTTTATTGTGTTCTCCCTCCACCACTCACAGACAACAAACAGGCTCCACAAAGCATTGCTCTACACCACTGTAACAATAACAGGTAAGGACAACCAGCTAGCCGTTATTGTGTTCTCCACTCACAGACAACAAACAGGCCCCACAAAGTATTGCTCTACACCACTGTAACAATAACAGGTAAGGACAACCAGATAGCCTTTATTGTGTTCTCCCTCCACTCACAGACAACAAACAGGCTCCACAAAGTATTGCTCTACACCACTGTAACAATAACAGGTAAGGACAACCAGATAGCCGTTATTGTGTTCTCCACTCACAGACAACAAACAGGCTCCACAAAGTATTGCTCTACACCACTGTAACAATAACAGGTAAGGACAACCAGCTAGCCGTTATTGTGTTCTCCACTCACAGACAACAAACAGGCTCCACAAAGTATTGCTCTACACCACTGTAACAATAACAGGTAAGGACAACCAGATAGCTGTTATTGTGTTCTCCCTCCACTCACAGACAACAAACAGGCTCCACAAAGTATTGCTCTACACCACTGTAACAATAACAGGTAAGGACAACCAGATAGCCTTTATTGTGTTCTCCACTCATAGACAACAAACAGGCTCCACAAAGTATTGTTCTACACCACTGTAACAATAACAGGTAAGGACAACCAGCTAGCCGTTATTGTGTTCTCCACTCACAGACAACAAACAGGCTCCACAAAGTATTGCTCTACACCACTGTAACAATAACAGGTAAGGACAACCAGATAGCTGTTATTGTGTTCTCCCTCCACTCACAGGCAACAAACAGGCTCCACAAAGTATTGTTCTACACCACTGTAACAATAACAGGTAAGGACAACCAGATAGCCGTTATTGTGTTCTCCACTCACAGACAACAAACAGGCTCCACAAAACATTGCTCTACACCACTGTAACAATAACAGGTAAGGACAACCAGATAGTCGTTATTGTGTTCTCCACTTACAGACAGGAAACAGGCTCCACAAAGTATTGCTCTACACCACTGTAACAATAACAGGTAAGGACAACCAGATAGCCGTTATTGTGTTCTCCACTCACAGACAACAAACAGGCTCCACAAAGTATTGCTCTACACCACTGTAACAATAACAGGTAAGGACAACCAGATAGCCATTATTGTGTTCTCCCTCCACTCACAGACAACAAACAGGCCCCACAAAGTATTGCTCTACACCACTGTAACAATAACAGGTAAGGACAACCAGATAGCCGTTATTGTGTTCTCCACTCACAGACAACAAACAGGCTCCACAAAGTTTTGCTCTACACCACTGTAACAATAACAAGTAAGGACAACCAGATAGCCGTTATTGTGTTCTCCCACCACTCACAGACAACAAACAGGCTCCACAAAGCATTGCTCTACACCACTGTAACAATAACAGGTAAGGACAACCAGATAGCCGTTATTGTGTTCTCCCACCACTCACAGACAGCAAACAGGCTCCACAAAGCATTGCTCTACACCACTGTAACAATAACAGGTAAGGACAACCAGATAGCCGTTATTGTGTTCTCCCTCCACTCACAGACAACAAACAGGCTCCACAAAGTATTGCTCTACACCACTGTAACAATAACAGGTAAGGACAACCAGATAGCCGTTATTGTGTTCTCCACTCACAGACAACAAACAGGCTCCACAAAGTATTGCTCTACACCACTGTAACAATAACAGGTAAGGACAACCAGATAGCTGTTATTGTGTTCTCCACTCACAGACAACAAACAGGCTCCACAAAGTATTGCTCTACACCACTGTAACAATAACAGGTAAGGACAACCAGATAGCCGTTATTGTGTTCTCCCACCACTCACAGACAACAAACAGGCTCCACAAAGTATTGCTCTACAGCACTGTAACAATAACAGGTGAGGACAACCAGATAGCCGTTATTGTGTTCTCCCACCACTCACAGACAACAAACAGGCCCCACAAAGTATTGCTCTACACCACTGTAACAATAACAGGTAAGGACAACCAGATAGCCGTTATTGTGTTCTCCACTCACAGACAACAAACAGGCTCCACAAAACATTGCTCTACACCACTGTAACAATAACAGGTAAGGACAACCAGATAGCTGTTATTGTGTTCTTCGTCCATCACAGACAACAAACAGGCTCCACAAAACATTGCTCTACACCACTGTAACAATAACAGGTAA
Source organism: Mimachlamys varia (assembly GCA_947623455.1). Taxonomy (NCBI): domain Eukaryota; kingdom Metazoa; phylum Mollusca; class Bivalvia; order Pectinida; family Pectinidae; genus Mimachlamys; species Mimachlamys varia. The sequence goes on along the minus strand of OX392530.1, from coordinate 46,733,738 downwards.
GGACAACCAGATAGCCGTTATTGTGTTCTCCCACCACTCACAGACAACAAACAGGCCCCACAAAGTATTGCTCTACACCACTGTAACAATAACAGGTAAGGACAACCAGATAGCCGTTATTGTGTTCTCCACTCACAGACAACAAACAGGCTCCACAAAACATTGCTCTACACCACTGTAACAATAACAGGTAAGGACAACCAGATAGCCGTTATTGTGTTCTCCATTCACAGACAACAAACAGGCTCCACAAAGTATTGCTCTACACCACTGTAACAATAACAGGTAAGGACAACCAGATAGTCGTTATTGTGTTCTCCACTTACAGACAACAAACAGGCTCCACAAAGTATTGCTCTACACCACTGTAACAATAACAGGTAAGGACAACCAGATAGCTGTTATTGTGTTCTCCACTCACAGACAACAAACAGGCTCCACAAAGTATTGCTCTATACCACTGTAAAAATAACAGGTAAGGACAACCAGATAGCCATTATTGTGTTCTCCCTCCACTCACAGACAACAAACAGGCCCCACAAAGTATTGCTCTACACCACTGTAACAATAACAGGTAAGGACAACCAGATAGCCGTTATTGTGTTCTCCACTGACAGACAACAAACAGGCTCCACAAAGTTTTGCTCTACACCACTGTAACAATAACAGGTAAGGACAACCAGATAGCCGTTATTGTGTTCTCCCTCCACTCACAGACAACAAACAGGCTCCACAAAGTATTGCTCTACACCACTGTAACAATAACAGGTAAGGACAACCAGATAGCCGTTATTGTGTTCTCCACTCACAGACAACAAACAGGCTCCACAAAGTATTGCTCTATACCACTGTAACAATAACAGGTAAGGACAACCAGATAGCCGTTATTGTGTTCTCCCTCCACTCACAGACAACAAACAGGCCCCACAAAGTATTGCTCTACACCACTGTAACAATAACAGGTAAGGACAACCAGATAGCCGTTATTGTGTTCTCCCTCCACTCACAGACAACAAACAGGCTCCACAAAGTATTGCTCTACACCACTGTAACAATAACAGGTAAGGACAACCAGATAGCCGTTATTGTGTTCTCCACTCACAGACAACAAACAGGCTCCACAAAGTATTGCTCTACACCACTGTAACAATAACAGGTAAGGACAACCAGATAGTCGTTATTGTGTTCTCCCACCACTCACAGACAACAAACAGGCTCCACAAAGTATTGCTCTACACCACTGTAACAATAACAGGTAAGGACAACCAGATAGCCGTTATTGTGTTCTCCACTCACAGACAACAAACAGGCTCCACAAAGTATTGCTCTACACCACTGTAACAATAACAGGTAAGGACAACCAGATAGCAGTTATTGTGTTCTCCACTCACAGACAACAAACAGGCTCCACAAAGATTGCTCTACACCACTGTAACAATAACAGGTAAGGACAACCAGATAGCCGTTATTGTGTTCTCCCACCACTCACAGACAACAAACAGGCTCCACAAAGTATTGCTCTACACCACTGTAACAATAACAGGTAAGGACAACCAGATAGCCGTTATTGTGTTCTCCCACCACTCACAGACAACAAACAGGCTCCACAAAGTATTGCTCTACACCACTGTAACAATAACAGGTAAGGACAACCAGATAGCCGTTATTGTGTTCTCCCACCACTCACAGACAACAAACAGGCTCCACAAAGTATTGCTCTACACCACTGTAACAATAACAGGTAAGGACAACCAGATAGCTGTTATTGTGTTCTCCCACCACTCACAGACAACAAACAGGCTCCACAAAGTATTGCTCTACAGCACTGTAACAATAACAGGTAAGGACAACCAGATAGCCGTTATTGTGTTCTCCACTCACAGACAACAAACAGGCTCCACAAAGTTTTGCTCTACACCACTGTAACAATAACAGGTAAGGACAACCAGATAGCCGTTATTGTGTTCTCCCACCACTCACAGACAACAAACAGGCTCCACAAAGCATTGCTCTACACCACTGTAACAATAACAGGTAAGGACAACCAGATAGCCGTTATTGTGTTCTCCCACCACTCACAGACAGCAAACAGGCTCCACAAAGCATTGCTCTACACCACTGTAACAATAACAGGTAAGGACAACCAGATAGCCGTTATTGTGTTCTCCCACCACTCACAGACAACAAACAGGCCCCACAAAGTATTGCTCTACACCACTGTAACAATAACAGGTAAGGACAACCAGATAGCCGTTATTGTGTTCTCCACTCACAGACAACAAACAGGCTCCACAAAACATTGCTCTACACCACTGTAACAATAACAGGTAAGGACAACCAGATAGCCGTTATTGTGTTCTCCCACCACTCACAGACAGCAAACAGGCTCCACAAAGCATTGCTCTACACCACTGTAACAATAACAGGTAAGGACAACCAGATAGCCGTTATTGTGTTCTCCCACCACTCACAGACAACAAACAGGCCCCACAAAGTATTGCTCTACACCACTGTAACAATAACAGGTAAGGACAACCAGATAGCCGTTATTGTGTTCTCCCTCCACTCACAGACAACAAACAGGCTCCACAAAGTATTGCTCTACACCACTGTAACAATAACAGGTAAGGACAACCAGATAGCCGTTATTGTGTTCTCCCTCCACTCACAGACAACAAACAGGCTCCACAAAGTATTGCTCTACACCACTGTAACAATAACAGGTAAGGACAACCAGATAGCCGTTATTGTGTTCTCCACTCACAGACAACAAACAGGCTCCACAAAGTATTGCTCTACACCACTGTAACAATAACATGTAAGGACAACCAGATAGCTGTTATTGTGTTCTCCGTCCATTCACAGACAACAAACAGGCTCCACAAAACATTGCTCTACACCACTGTAACAATAACAGGTAAGGACAACCAGATAGCCGTTATTGTGTTCTCCCACCACTCACAGACAACAAACAGGCCCCACAAAGTATTGCTCTACACCACTGTAACAATAACAGGTAAGGACAACCAGATAGCCGTTATTGTGTTCTCCCACCACTCACAGACAACAAACAGGCCCCACAAAGTATTGCTCTACACCACTGTAACAATAACAGGTAAGGACAACCAGATAGCTGTTATTGTGTTCTCCCTCCACTCACAGACAACAAACAGGCTCCACAAAGTATTGCTCTACACCACTGTAACAATAACAGGTAAGGACAACCAGATAGCCGTTATTGTGTTCTCCCTCCACTCACAGACAACAAACAGGCTCCACAAAGTATTGCTCTACACCACTGTAACAATAACAGGTAAGGACAACCAGATAGCCGTTATTGTGTTCTCCCTCCACTCACAGACAACAAACAGGCTCCACAAAGCATTGCTCTACACCACTGTAACAATAACAGGTAAGGACAACCAGATAGCCGTTATTGTGTTCTCCCACCACTCACAGACAGCAAACAGGCTCCACAAAGCATTGCTCTACACCACTGTAACAATAACAGGTAAGGACAACCAGATAGCCGTTATTGTGTTCTCCACTCACAGACAACAAACAGGCCCCACAAAGTATTGCTCTACACCACTGTAACAATAACAGGTAAGGACAACCAGATAGCCGTTATTGTGTTCTCCCTCCACTCACAGACAACAAACAGGCTCCACAAAGTATTGCTCTACACCACTGTAACAATAACAGGTAAGGACAACCAGATAGCCGTTATTGTGTTCTCCCTCCACTCACAGACAACAAACAGGCTCCACAAAGTATTGCTCTACACCACTGTAACAATAACAGGTAAGGACAACCAGATAGTCGTTATTGTGTTCTCCACTCACAGACAACAAACAGGCTCCACAAAGTATTGCTCTACACCACTGTAACAATAACATGTAAGGACAACCAGATAGCTGTTATTGTGTTCTCCCACCACTCACAGACAACAAACAGGCTCCACAAAACATTGCTCTACACCACTGTAACAATAACAGGTAAGGACAACCAGATAGCCGTTATTGTGTTCTCCCACCACTCACAGACAACAAACAGGCTCCACAAAGTATTGCTCTACACCACTGTAACAATAACAGGTAAGGACAACCAGATAGCCGTTATTGTGTTCTCCCACCACTCACAAACAACAAACAGGCCCCACAAAGTATTGCTCTACACCACTGTAACAAACACAGGTAAGGACAACCAGATAGCTGTTATTGTGTTCTCCCTCCACTCACAGACAACAAACAGGCTCCACAAAGTATTGCTCTTCACCACTGTAACAATAACAGGTAAGGACAACCAGATAGCCGTTATTGTGTTCTCCCTCCACTCACAGACAACAAACAGGCTCCACAAAGTATTGCTCTACACCACTGTAACAATAACAGGTAAGGACAACCAGATAGCCGTTATTGTGTTCTCCCTCCACTCACAGACAACAAACAGGCTCCACAAAGTATTGCTCTACACCACTGTAACAATAACAGGTAAGGACAACCAGATAGCTGTTATTGTGTTCTCCACTCACAGACAACAAACAGGCTCCACAAAGTATTGCTCTACACCACTGTAACAATAACAGGTAAGGACAACCAGATAGCTGTTATTGTGTTCTCCACTTACAGACAACAAACAGGCTCCACAAAGTATTGCTCTACACCACTGTAACAATAACAGGTAAGGACAACCAGATAGCCATTATTGTGTTCTCCACTCACAGACAACAAACAGGCTCCACAAAGCATTGCTCTACACCACTGTAACAATAACAGGTAAGGACAACCAGATAGCCATTATTGTGTTCTCCACTCACAGACAACAAACAGGCCCCACAAAGTATTGCTCTACACCACTGTAACAATAACAGGTAAGGACAACCAGATAGCCATTATTGTGTTCTCCACTCACAGACAACAAACAGGCCCCACAAAGTATTGCTCTACACCACTGTAACAATAACAGGTAAGGACAACCAGATAGCCGTTATTGTGTTCTCCACTCACAGACAACAAACAGGCCCCACAAAGCATTGCTCTACACCACTGTAACAATAACAGGTAAGGACAACCAGATAGCCGTTATTGTGTTCTCCACTCATAGACAACAAACAGGCTCCACAAAGCATTGCTCTACACCACTGTAACAATAACAGGTAAGGACAACCAGATAGCCGTTATTGTGTTCTCCACTTACAGACAACAAACAGGCTCCACAAAGCATTGCTCTACACCACTGTAACAATAGCAGGTAAGGACAACCAGATAGCCGTTATTGTGTTCTCCACTCACAGACAACAAACTGGCTCCACAAAGCATTGCTCTACACCACTGTAACAATAACAGGTAAGGACAACCAGATAGCCGTTATTGTGTTCTCCACTCACAGACAACAAACAGGCTCCACAAAGCATTGCTCTACACCACTGTAACAATAACAGGTAAGGACAACCAGATAGCCGTTATTGTGTTCTCCCTTCACACACAGACAACAAACAGGCTCCACAAAGTATTGCTCTACACCACTGTAACAATAGCAGGTAAGGACAACCAGATAGCCGTTATTGTGTTCTCCACTCACAGACAACAAACAGGCTCCACAAAGTATTGCTCTACACCACTGTAACAATAACAGGTGAGGACAACCAGATAGCCGTTATTGTGTTCTCCACTCACAGACAACAAACAGGCTCCACAAAGCATTGCTCTACACCACTGTTACAATAACAGGTGAGGACAACCAGATAGCCGTTATTGTGTTCTCCCATCACTCACAGACAACAAACAGGCTCCACAAAACATTGCTCTACACCACTGTAACAATAACAGGTAAGGACAACCAGATAGCCGTTATTGTGTTCTCCACTCACAGACAACAAACAGGCTCCACAAAGCATTGCTCTACACCACTGTAACAATAACAGGTAAGGACAACCAGATAGCCGTTATTGTGTTCTCCCATCACTCACAGACAACAAACAGGCTCCACAAAGTATTGCTCTACACCACTGTAACAATAACAGGTGAGGACAACCAGATAGCCGTTATTGTGTTCTCCCATCACTCACAGACAACAAACAGGCTCCACAAAGTATTGCTCTACACCACTGTAACAATAACAGGTAAGGACAACCAGATAGCCTTTATTGTGTTCTCCCATCACTCACAGACAACAAACAGGCTCCACAAAACATTGCTCTACACCACTGTAACAATAACAGGTAAGGACAACCAGATAGCCGTTATTGTGTTCTCCCATCACTCACAGACAACAAACAGGCTCCACAAAACATTGCTCTACACCACTGTAACCATAGCAAAACTTATATACACCATTCACAAAGTTTTTATTGTTCTACAGGTTATGTATATTTACAATTATTTTGATTTAGAGTACACATAACCGCCCCATGGAAATTTCAAAATGGATTTTAACATATGTACACTAAAATAATATGAATATGGCACCTTGACAAGTCCTATTATATATTCTGATTAATATTTGATGTTAATTTTTATAGGTTTTTTAAGGGAGAAATCACCAATTTGAAAGTTAGCATATATCATAAAGGGAGATATCTCTACCCACATCACGGGTATCAGGGTTTGAATTTAACACTTGCGTCCTCGCAAAATGCAAATTGATTTCTGAAATTGCGAGCAGAATATTATTGTACTTGCATTTTTCGGCAAATGGGTATAATAATGCCTGTTGAAAAGTGTATTATATTATTCCATTCTATACATAATTGTCAGAAAGTGTCGTTGAAAGTATAAACAAATCTTGAAACAAAACCACACACACACAAATAGTGCAATGTCTTATTGACACTTGTCTATAAATTGTAAATTAGACTGATTCAGAAAGCAACATAGTGCTTCCATTATCCACTTCATGATTGCGAGCAAGTTTCTAATTTGGCAAGTTAAAATTTAACCCTCCCGCCACAAAATGTGAGTTGCTATGAGTAGTTAAATTCTACCCCTGGGTATATTTCAAAAGTAGATTGCTGATGGTTCTTATCATTCATTGATGGTTCTGAATATTCAAAGCTACACATGCAATATTAATTTTATTAATGTAGTTGTTTTAAATCAATGCAAAAAATGTTTATAGAAACAGCATCAAAAACAATATAACCAGTTTCAATTGAATAGTTGTGAAATTTGATTTAGTTTTTGTTTTATTGAAGATCTGAAAAATGATTACAGAAAATGAAAGAGAACACTGATTATTATGTACATAATCTGCATGCTGTACCCACCTGTAAATTACTCCTATACATCACCAACAATAATAGACAATGACGAGAATTTATCCAATTTAGGAATTGGATACACACAAGAGATACATATACAGGTACAGGATCAATATGCAGAGCAATGAAATCTGTGGCCGATATTGAATGACACAGCATGCATTTCAGTAATTAATCAATGAAAATATAAAGTGGAAATTATTCCCATGATGGAGTGAACTGAAGCGTAACCATGTTCAAGTGAGTTCTCAGACAGATACATAAAGTGGAAATTATGGCATCATATACTACAAAGCCAGGCTATTTTACCCAGTCTACCCCACAGACTATCCCAGGATAGTGTTACTTACACAACAACAAGCACAGTCTCAGGATAGTTTTAGGTACACAACAACAAGCACGGTCTGTCACTTAGATCTGTACACACTTTCAGACATTATATTCCTGCCGCTTATATCTTTGGTCACAGTTGACCTGTATCATATTTCAGCTCTCAAGTGTAACTCTAAATGGGATATTTGCATAATAAACCTATTTCTCCTGATATGTGTGGTCTACTTGTAAATTGATTTTCTTCCACACGTAACATGATAAGGGAAGACTGACAGACGGAGAGTGAAGACTGACGGACGGACAGTGAAGACTGACGGACGGACAGTGAAGACTGACAGGCGGACAGTGAAGACTGATGGACGGACAGTGAAGACTGACGGACGGACAGTGAAGACTGACGGACGGACAGTGAAGACTGACGGACGGACAGTGAAGACTGACGGACGGACAGTGAAGACTGACGGACGGACAGTGAAGACTGACGAACGGACAGTGAAGACTGACGGACGGACAGTGAAGACTGATGGATGGACAGTGAAGACTGACAGATGGACAGTAGGAACCCTTGACCAGGACATCCTCTATAAAAGATATTAAAGTCTGACCTATCAGAATGGTCCTTCTCCATCCAAAATAGGGGGACAAAAAACAGTATAGATCCGCCAGAAGTTTGTGTCAAGTAATGGATACTGGTATTAGACAAGTAATGGATACTGGTATTAGACAAGTAATGGATACTGGTATTAGACAAGTAATGGATACTGGTATTAGACAAGTAATGGATACTGGTATTAGACAAGTAATGGATACTGGTATCAGACAAGTAATGGATACTGGTATCAGACAAGTAATGGATACTGGTATCAGACAAGTAATGGATACTGGTATTAGACAAGTAATGGATACTGGTATCAGACAAGTAATGGATACTGGTATTAGACAAGTAATGGATACTGGTATTAGACAAGTAATGGATACTGGTATTAGACAAGTAATGGATACTGGTATTAGACAAGTAATGGATACTGGTATTAGACAAGTAATGGATACTGGTATTAGACAAGCAATGGATACTGGTATTAGACTGACTGGTTTGCATTGGTTTGATTGTTTTTATGTCCTATCACCAGCTAAGGGTCATTAAAAGACAGCCTCCTGGTGTATGGGATGTTCACTCTGTCTTGAATGCATGCATATTAGGAAACTCTGGTATGTTCATGTAAGCCTCCATCGATAGTCTACATCTTAAATTTTGCTGATTTAAAGTGCTACCGCACTGAAGTATACTGCCGAAGGCCCACGGCAGAACCCGGTCACATTATACTGACAACGGGCAAACCAGTTGTTCCACTTCCATCATGCTGAGTGTCAAGCAGGGAGTAGTAACTACCACTTTTTATGTCTCAGCCTGGGGACAGAACCCAAAGCCTTCCTCACAGGGCGAACACTCTCATAAAGGCAAAATGTAAGGTAGTGTCAAGGGGGACATTAGGAAGGAGAAAATGGTTAAGAAAGACAAGAAAAGATAATATCATAAAAGTTGCCTCTAACAATCATACAATGGGAGCAGCAGGCATCATTCTTGCACCCTAACTGCAGAGTAAAACAAATGATGAAATACTGAGGGACATTAATAGTTCACCCACACTTATCAACAAGGGCATTCAACAGTATATAAAATTAACAATGCTTCAAAACCACAAATTATTTTACTCTTGCTGACTTTAATAATTAAGCATTGCAATCTTTCTAGCTTCAGTGCTTATTTGTTTTACATATTGAAACTGTTACATCAGACGTATAGCCATACAGAAAGTGTTTTCGGTATCATACAGCAAAAATACACAACATTAAATGGAAAAGCCAAAGTACTTAAGTAGTTTAGACAAATATTTATTTCACAAATAATAAGACAATTTTCAAGACATTGGTTTCACCGTCAGTCATTGGATATTTATGTATGTCATCTTTTATGACTGTCCAACACTGTAACACTGACCTTGAGAACTTTTATGACTGTCCTACAATATAACATTGACCTTGAGAACTTTTATAACCTTCCCACACTGTAACATTGACCTTGAGAACTTTTATAACTGTCCGACACTGTAACATTGACCTTGAGAACTTTTATGACTGTCCAACCCTGTAACATTGACCTTAAAAACTTACAAGTTTCAGTCAATCTGGCATTATACCAAACATATCAACATAATTATTAAACTTCATGGTTCAATAAATAATTTTCTATCACTTCTCAATGAACAAAACAACAAAAATTTAAAGTTTATATTTTATTATTTGACAGGTCATCTGTAACAGATGCAGACAGAGAACTACTTGTGTGAAGTAATACAGCATGAAATTATTACTTCACACAAGACACACTGGATCTATGATGCATGCAGAGACTACCACTGAAAGACATTAAAAGCTGAAACATGAACATCTCACTTTCATTCAGATATATTTGGGTCAATTCTTAAAAATAGCCCTTGTTCTCAATACAAATATGAGGCCTGTATAACTCACCTGGTATTTCATCGTTTTACCTACCACTGTATCAAAGACTTACAAGATGTACAAGTTGAAAGAAGAACTAAAGGTACATAAAAATCATGGGTGGGGAATTAAATACACCAAAAACTTGAGTTGCAAGTCCCATGGAGGGACTGGTCTGGACCTCCGGGGCCAATCCTGCTGGCTTAATTTTCCCCTTGAAATAATATGGACAGTGAAGGATTCCATTGATTAACCTCTATTTCCTATGAGGTCGCACCCCTCTGACCCTGTAATGGCCGGGAAGCTGAGCACACTGCTCTAGACCAAATTTGGTTGAGCTCCTTCTGAGCACTTCAAAGGAGATTATCCTTTCTAAGTAACATAGCTCTCAAATTCCCCTGTACCTTACCCATCAACATGTCTTTCTACATCTGGTAGCCATGATGAGTTCGTACCTGTGCCTCACCAATAATGTCAACACAATCAGAAGGCACTAAACATCTTATCATGGTCACCAGCTGATCAGAGGGACATGGCTTGTATGTGTGATCAGTTTTACCTAACTAATGAGAATGTGTGGTGATACATTTGTACACTAATCAATAGTACAGATATTTTGTACTCTTAGTGTTCATTAATCCACAACAGACATACTACCTAGGAACACATTCAACAACAATGGTAACATTGATCTTGGGAGAATAATATTGGTTCCCTGAGGTCAACAGCATCATTCCTGACACTACGTACAAGAGTCCATCTCTTAAACAGTCCTGACACTACGTACAAGAGTCCACCTCTTACACAGTCCTGACACTACATACAGGAGTCCACCTCTTACACAGTCCTGACACTACATACAGGAGTCCACCTCTTACACAGTCCTGACACTACGTACAGGAGTCCACCTCTTACACAGTCCTGACACTACATACAGGAGTCCACCTCTTACACAGTCCTGACACTACGTACAAGAGTCCACCTCTTATACAGTCCTGACACTACGTACAGGAGTCCGTCTCTTACACAGTCCTGACACTACGTACAGAAGTCTACCTCTTACACAGTCCTGACACTACGTACAGGAGTCCGTCTCTTACACAGTCCTGACACTACGTACAGAAGTCTACCTCTTACACAGTCCTGACACTATGTACAGAAGTCTACCTCTTACACAGTCCTGACACTATGTACAGGAGTCTACCTCTTACACAGTCCTGACACTACGTACAGGAGTCCACCTCTTACACAGTCCTGACACTACGTACAGGAGTCCACCTCTTACACAGTCCTGACACTACGTACAGAAGTCTACCTCTTACACAGTCCTGACACTACGTACAGGAGTCTACCACTTACACAGTCCTGACACTACGTACAGGAGTCCACCACTTACACAGTCTTGACACTACATACAGGAGTCCACCTCTTACACAGTCCTGACACTACATACAGGAGTCCACCTCTTACACAGTCCTGACACTACGTACAGGAGTCCACCTCTTACACAGTCCTGACACTACATACAGGAGTCCATCTCTTACACAGTCCTGACACTACGTACAAGAGTCCACCTCTTACACAGTCCTGACACTACATACAGGAGTCCACCTCTTACACAGTCCTGACACTACGTACAGGAGTCCACCTCTTACACAGTCCATAACACTACATAGGAGTCCATCTCTTACACAGTCCTGACACTACGTACAAGAGTCCACCTCTTACACAGTCCTGACACTACATACAGGAGTCTACCTCTTACACAGTCCATAACACTACATAGGAGTCCACCTCTTACACAGTCCTGACACTACGTACAGGAGTCCACCTCTTACACAGTCCTGACACTACGTACAAGAGTCCACCTCTTACACAGTCCATAACACTACATAGGAGTCCATCTCTTACACAGTCCTGACACTACGTACAAGAAGTCCACCTCTTACACAGTCCTGACACTACGTACAGAAGTCTACCACTTACACAGTCCAGACACTACGTACAGGAGTCTACCTCTTACACAGTCCTGACACTACGTACAGAAGTCTACCTCTTACACAGTCCTGACACTACGTACAGAAGTCTACCTCTTACACAGTCCTGACACTACGTACAGAAGTCTACCACTTACACAGTCCTGACACTACGTACAGAAGTCTACCACTTACACAGTCCTGACACTACGTACAGGAGTCTACCTCTTACACAGTCCTGACACTACATACAGGAGTCTACCTCTTACACAGTCCTGACACTACGTACAGAAGTCTACCTCTTACACAGTCCTGACACTACGTACAGGAGTCCATCTCTTACACAGTCCTGACACTACGTACAGGAGTCTACCTCTTACATAGTCCTGACACTACGTACAGAAGTCTACCTCTTACACAGTCCTGACACTACATACAGGAGTCTACCTCTTACACAGTCCTGACACTACGTACAGGAGTCCACCTCTTACACAGTCCTGACACTACGTACAGGAGTCCACCACTTACACAGTCCTGACACTACGTACAGGAGTCCACCTCTTACACAGTCCTGACACTACATACAGAAGTCTACCACTTACACAGTCCTGACACTACGTACCGGAGTCTACCACTTACACAGTCCTGACACTACGTACAGAAGTCTACCACTTACACAGTCCTGACACTACGTACAGGAGTCTACCTCTTACACAGTCCTGACACTACGTACAGGAGTCCACCTCTTACACAGTCCTGACACTACGTACAGGAGTCTACCACTTACACAGTCCTGACACTACGTACAGGAGTCTACCACTTACACAGTCCTGACACTACGTACAGAAGTCTACCACTTACACAGTCCTGACACTACATACAGGAGTCTGTCTTTTACACAGTCCTGACACTACGTACCGGAGTCCACCTCTTACACAGTCCTGACACTATGTACAGGAGTCTACCACTTACACAGTCCTGACACTACGTACAGAAGTCTACCACTTACACAGTCCTGACACTACGTACAGGAGTCTACCTCTTACACAGTCCTGACACTACGTACAGGAGTCCACCTCTTACACAGTCCTGACACTACGTACAGGAGTCTACCACTTACACAGTCCTGACACTACGTACAGGAGTCTACCACTTACACAGTCCTGACACTACGTACAGAAGTCTACCACTTACACAGTCCTGACACTACGTACAGGAGTCTACCACTTACACAGTCCTGACACTACGTACAGGAGTCCGTCTCTTACACAGTCCTGACACTACATACAGGAGTCCACCACTTACACAGTCCTGACACTACATACAGGAGTCTACCACTTACACAGTCCTGACACTACGTACAGGAGTCCACCTCTTACACAGTCCTGACACTACATACAGGAGTCTACCACTTACACAGTCCTGACACTACGTACAGGAGTCTACCACTTACACAGTCCTGACACTACGTACAGGAGTCTACCACTTACACAGTCCTGACACTACGTACAGGAGTCCATCTCTTACACAGTCCTGACACTACGTACAGGAGTCCGTCTCTTACACAGTCCTGACACTACACACAGGAGTCCACCTCTTACACAGTCCTGACACTACGTACAGGAGTCTACCTCTTACACAGTCCTGACACTACATACAGGAGTCTACCTCTTACAACTGAACCATACTGAACTTTTAATCTGATGAGGTTTTCAAAAAGGTTGTCTCCTTAATTTAATAGGATTTACTGTAGACAGTAATAGACAGGTGGTCTCTAAGTCTGGTCTATCTCAGTTATAGACAGGTGGTCTCTAAGTCTGGTCTACCTCAGTTATAGACAGGTGGTCTCTAAGCCTAGCGCCAGTGTATGTTATATCTCAGTTCAGTATAGTTAATGTAGTCAAGTCCGGAACAGCTCGTCCGGTGTTAGCATCTCATGCGTGTTTCCGCCTTCTGTGTTTAGTCATTAAAACCACGAGGTTTACAGTCTGGGCTGTTGTGACATTGTGTTTTATCTTCCTAATTGGCGTGGTGGCAGCGGGTTACGAACTGATCTCTGAACACAAACAGACTTGTAAGTGCATTTTACAATGTGTACTCGGACCCGCAAAGCATATTAATTGTCATACCGTAGTAAAGTCTACCGTGGATAGCCCAGTCTAAAAATAGTTCAAAATGGCTAGCACACACAGAGCACCAAAACAATGGTGTTTAACCAAAATTGAAACAGTGAACTCATTCGAAAATTGGCGTCAGAATCTTTTATATACACTGTCATTAGACTGCAATTTTGCTCCATTTTTGGTCGAGGGTGCCCGATGGGAAAAGAAATCCAAAGCATCTCCGTATCGTGGGTTTGTCAACGATAATAATGATATTGAAGAACGAAACTGACGGTCGCGTGATCAGAAAGTGAACATGTTAGAACTGATGTTGGGCCAAATAGCGAACTATTGTCCATTTATGTCCAGAAACACTATTGTGAAAAATTCTGTGTCCATTGAACAAATATGGCAAACAATTCGCTTGCATTATGGTTTCCAGTCAACTGGAGCCCATTTTATCGACTTCTCTGCTTTGAAGTTGGAATCTAGTGAAAGGCCCGAAGACCTATACCAACGTTTGATCGCATTTGTGGAGGACAATCTTTTGTGCAAAGACTCTGGTATTAGCCATCACGGAGAGGAAATCACCGAGGATGAAGAGCTCTCACCATCCCCTGAGAATTTTGTTGTGTTAACCTGGTTACGCCTTATAAACCCTGACCTACCCAAACTCGTCAAACAACGTTATGGGACCGAACTCAGATCACGTACGTTGGCCTCAATCAAGCCCGAAATTTCTCAAGCTTTAGACTCGTTGTGTGAAGAACTACAGACGAGCGAAGATGCCAAAGCTATGCGTACAGCAGTGACAAACTTCTCCAAGCCAAAAACCAGTATTCCTGGCACTGGAGTAAGAACAAAACGTGCATGTCCACTTTGCAAGGAGGCAAAAAGACCATATGATCACTTCCTCAGTAAGTGTACATTTTTTCCGCCCGGTGACAGGAATTACTTAGCAAAAGCTCGTACAGTCATCGGTGTAGATGAAAACAATTCTGATGACTCTGATTCCCACGAAGGAGCAGATCTGGTACAGCGTGTTGTAATCCGTCAGTCCCCCTATTTGGACACTTTTCATGCTCATATCCCCGTTCGGCTTACTATTGATAGCGGGGCAACCGGAAATATGATCAAAGCGTCTTGTGCCAATCGCCTTGGTGTCAAAATCACAAGTAGTACCCAGTCTGCACACCAAGCCGATGGTTCATCATTACTTAAAGTCATCGGGGAGACTCGCACATATTTTGCATGTGGCGGTCATGAACTGTTCTTTGAAGGACTAGTTGTCGACAATCTTGACACAGATGTATTGGCAGGAATACCATTCATGGAAAAGAATGACGTGTCCATCCGTCCATCGAGACGAGAAGTTATCCTTAACAACTCACACGTCTACATATACGGTTCTGCAAAAACCACTATGGACCGACATGCAGTGCGACGGGCATGCATTCTCCGCGCACCCGCTAGGTCTGTTGTATGGCCTGGTGAGTTCCTTGAAATTTACCTACCCGAAGAGTTCGCTGGCTCTGATAGTGATGTCGCGATCGAACCTCGCTGTGAACTTATCACCAGTCAATCACCAGATTGGCCGAAACCGACAATCGTAAAAAGCTTATCGGGGAAAATCCGTTTACCAAATCTTACCACAGACCAGTCTCTGTTAAAAAGCATGACCATGTGTGTATTGTGCGAGCAACTGTGGTACCTGATGAGGAGACTCGTGAAACAATACCAATCACACCCAAACACAAACAGCCTCTGGACATAGCTGATTGTGTCCGCCAGGTTAGCCTTGATCCTGATCATATTATGCCTGATAACCTTAAAGCCAAATTCTGTGACTTGTTGAATGAGTTTAGTGAAGTTTTTGATCCACAAATCAAAACCTACAATGGCGCTGCCGGTGCATTCAAAGCAAGGGTCATCATGGGACCAGTCTTGCCCCCTCAACGTAAGGGTCGTGTCCCACAGTACTCGCGAAATCAGCTTCAGGAACTTCAGGCAAAGTTCGACGAACTTGAAGCATTCAGCGTCTTTCGTCGACCCGAGGATGTTGATGTAGCTGTTGAATACGTCAACCCTTCCTTTCCGGTAAAAAAACCATGTGGAGGCTTACGATTAGTAACAGCTTTTGCTGATGTTGGCAGATACAGCAAACCACAGCCCTCTCTAATGCCGAACGTAGATGCTACGTTACGACAAATTGCACAGTGGAAATACATCATCAGCACTGCATGATCTCAGCCAAGCAGTTTACCAAATACCGCTCTCAAAGGATTCTATGAAATACTGTGGTGTTGTAACCCCTTTCAAAGGCGTGCGCGTCTACACCCATACCGCTATGGTATATGCCCGGTTCCGAAACTGCACTTGAGGAATTAACTTGTCGTGTCCTTGGCGATCTTGTGGAGCAGGGCAAAGGTGCCAAAGTTGCCGATGATCTGTACTGTGGGGCAAACACACTTGAGGATCTCCTCAAAATATGGAGAGATGTTCTTCATGCATTACGTAAGTGTAACCTTAGCCTGTCTGCCCACAAAACTGTTATAGCTCCTAAGCAGACGACCATTCTTGGGTGGATATGGCGCCTCGGAACTATTCAAGCCTGTCCTCACCGCATAGCTACCCTATCATCCTGCCCACCTCCTAATACAGTCACAGGGCTTCGATCTTTTGTCGGCGCATACAAAGTGCTCTCAAGAGTTGTCAAAAACACAGCAGTGCTTCTTTCCGCTCTCGATAACGCCGTCGCTGGTCGGGATTCAAAGGAAAGTCTACATTGGTCTGATGAGCTGCTCCAGGCTTTCTCCACAGCCCAAGCGGCCTTAACAACAAGTCCTGCTATCACTCTTCCTCGGCCTGATGATCAGTTATGGATAGTGACAGATGGTGCAGTCAAAAATCCTGGTCTTGGTGCAACTTTGTACATTACTCGTGACAACAAGGTCCAGGTAGCTGGTTATTTTAGTGCCAAACTCCGCAAAAACCAAGTTAACTGGCTTCCGTGTGAAATAGAGGCACTGTCAATTGCAGCGGCCATCAAGCATTTCAGTCCATATGTAATCCAATCATCTCAAGCTGCATGTGTTCTCACTGATAGCAAGCCGTGTGTTCAAGCCTACGAAAAATTGTGCAAAAGTGAGTTTTCTGCCAGTCCACGCGTTAGTACATTTCTGTCCACTGCTAGCAGGTACCAGATTTCAATAAGACATGTCGCAGGATCCGCTATCTTGCCCTCTGACTTCGCCAGCCGCAACGCCGCAGAGTGCAGCGAACCAACATGTCAAGTTTGTTCATTTGTTACCTCAGTTGCCAACAGTGTTGTTCGCCGTTCGTCAGTTTCCGAAATACTTGATGGATCAGCTAAGCTCCCGTTTACCAGCCGGTCAGCGTGGATATCCATTCAGTCAGAATGTGCCAATCTCCGTCGCACTTGTGCTCATCTACGCCAAGGCACAGTCCTTCTAAAAAGCAAACCAACATTCGTGACGTCAAACGCTACCTCAATGTTGCCACCCTTTCCAGTGATGGTTTGCTTGTTGTTAAGACGCCATACCCCACTTTCACAGTCCGCAGATTGTATAGTGGTCCCACGTCAAGTTCTTGACGGTCTTCTTACCTCACTACACGTAAAACTTGACCATCCAACTGCTCATCAACTTAAGACCATAGTTAGCCGATACTTCTACGTGTTGGACTTGGAGGTCCTTATCCACCGTGTCTCTGATGGGTGCCACCAGTGCGCAGCAGATGTTATCAAAAGGGAACGTCAACTAATTCTTGTAGTTCGCGAGTGCGTCACATCTTATACATCTGCTACGCTTCTTACTGATGAGCGTCATGAGTCTTTGCGCAAAGGAATTATTCGGCTTTGCATTGAACATCACCCTCTAGATGGCCCATTCGCCACTATCCGCACTGATCCTGCCCCTGGATTCAAAGCTTTGTTAAACGATGATCTTCTCAAGCAGTATAGACTTTCGATTGACATCGGAAATGCCAAAAACCCAAACAAAAATCCTGTCGCAGAAAAGGCAATACAGGAACTTCAAAGGGAAATTCTCCGCTTAGAGCCTGGATGTCGCGCTGTAACTCCTTTGCTACTCGCTTCAGCTATTGCACGCTTAAACACTAGAATCAGAGGACGTGGCTTATCATCTCGCGAAATGTTGACTCAAAGAGACCAGTTCTTCAACAGGCAGATTCCAACCGATGACCGTGATCTTATCATCCAACAAAACCGATCACGCAATGAAAACCATGCTTATAGTGAGAAAAGCAAAACTCCGTCTGGGCGTAAATTGTCGCCTCCTCTCATCAAAACAGGTGACCTTGTCTATCTCTACTCTGACCGAAACAACTCACATGCACGCGATCGTTATTTGGTCACAGGTGTTGATCATCCCTGGTGCAACATTCGAAAATTCGTTGGGGCCCAACTTCGTGAAAGTTCATATCGTGTTCGACTGACAGACTGTTACACAGTTTAACCGTACAAAAACAACGCGAATATTGTTGTCAACCCCCCTGACGTTGAGGACTTTGATAGTGAAGATACTCCCCAACCACCACAGCAACCCGATATTCCGTCAGTAATATCACAGCCTCCTACTTTACCAGGTCCAGACATTAGTACTGGTCACACTGATGACGTTGAGTGTGTTGTTGACTGTCCGAATTCTCCTAGCTATACCACATCAGCCGAAAGTGACACGGATTGTTTCAACTCTACCAACTCCAGTGATAGTGACACTAGTGTCAGTCCTCCTGGCAAAAACTTTAGTCAGACTCTCCAGTCTAGTGGCCCACCTAGACGTTCTAGTCGCAAAAAGCAGACTCCCAATCTCTTCAAGGATTATGTGTTGTATTAAGTGGTTTGACTGTCGTATTTGAACTTCCATTATTACTCTTAAAGACCAATAGTCTTTAATTATGTTTCTATTTCATTTGTAGGCCTATTTTCAGTAATTAAGAAAAGGTCAGTGTTACATAAACTCTAAAACACAGTATGAACTCCTGTACTACTGAACTCTTAGTATGAACTCTTAGAAAAGAAAAAAGGGTAGCGCCAGTGTATGCTATATCTCAGTTCAGTATAGTTAATGTAGTCAAGTCCGGACCAGCTCGTCCGGTGTTGTGTCCATTATTAGCATCTCATGCGTGTTTCCGCCTCCTGTGTTTAGTCATTAAAACCACGAGGTTTACAGTCTGGGCTGTTGTGACATTGTGATTTATCTTCCTAATTGGCGTAGTCTATTTCAGGTATAGACAGGTGGGCTCAAGTCTGGTCTACCTCAGTTATAGACAGGTGGTCTCTAAGTCTGGTCTATCTCAGTTATAGACAGGAGGTCTCTAAGTCTGGTCTATCTCAGTTATAGACAGGTGGTCTCTAAGTCTGGTCTACCTCAGTTATAGACAGATGGTCTCTAAGTCTGGTCTATCTCAGTTATAGACAGGTGGTCTCTAAGTCTGGTCTATCTCAGTTATAGACAGGTGGTCTCTAAGTCTGGTCTACCTCAGTTATAGACAGGTGGTCTCTAAGTCTGGTCTACCTCAGTTATAGACAGGTGGTCTCTAAGTCTGGTCTACCTCAGTTATAGACAGGTGGTCTCTAAGTCTGGTCTACCTCAGTTATAGACAGGTGGTCTCTAAGCCTAGTCTATTTCAGGTATAGACAGGTGGTCTCAAGTCTGGTCTACCTCAGTTATAGACAGGTGGTCTCTAAGTCTGGTCTACCTCAGTTATAGACAGGTGGTCTCTAAGTCTGGTCTACCTCAGTTATAGACAGGTGGTCTCTAAG
Source organism: Mimachlamys varia (assembly GCA_947623455.1). Taxonomy (NCBI): domain Eukaryota; kingdom Metazoa; phylum Mollusca; class Bivalvia; order Pectinida; family Pectinidae; genus Mimachlamys; species Mimachlamys varia. The sequence goes on along the minus strand of OX392530.1, from coordinate 46,713,758 downwards.
CCTAGTCTATTTCAGGTATAGACAGGTGGTCTCTAAGTCTGGTCTACCTCAGTTATAGACAGGTGGTCTCTAAGTCTGGTCTACCTCAGTTATAGACAGGTGGTCTCTAAGCCTAGTCTATTTCAGGTATAGACAGGTGGTCTCAAGTCTGATCTACCTCAGTTATAGACAGGTGGTCTCTAAGTCTGGTCTACCTCAGTTATAGACAGGTGGTCTCTAAGCCTAGTCTATTTCAGGTATAGACAGGTGGTCTCTAAGTCTGGTCTACCTCAGTTATAGACAGGTGGTCTCTAAGTCTGGTCTACCTCAGTTATAGACAGGTGGTCTCTAAGCCTAGTCTATCTCAAGTATAGACAGGTGGTCTCTAAGTCTGGTCTACCTCAGTTATAGACAGGTGGTCTCTAAGTCTGGTCTACCTCAGTTATAGACAGGTGGTATCTTAGTCTGGTCTATCTCAGTTATAGACAGGTGGTCTCTAAGTCTGGTCTACCTCAGTTATAGACAGGTGGTCTCTAAGTCTGGTCTACCTCAGGTATAGACAGGTGGTCTCTAAGTCTGGTCTACCTCAGTTATAGACAGGTGGTCTCTAAGTCTGGTCTACCTCAGTTATAGACAGGTGGTCTCTAAGTCTGGTCTACCTCAGTTATAGACAGGTGGTCTCTAAGTCTGGTCTACCTCAGGTATAGACAGGTGGTCTCTAAGTCTGGTCTACCTCAGTTATAGACAGGTGGTCTCTAAGTCTGGTCTATCTCAAGTATAGACGGGTGGTCTCTTAGTCTGGTCTACCTCAGTTATAGACAGGTGGTCTCTAAGTCTGGTCTACCTCAGTTATAGACAGGTGGTCATTAAGTCTGGTCTATCTCAGTTATAGACAGGTGGTCTCTAAGTCTGGTCTATCTCAGTTATAGACAGGTGGTCTCTAAGTCTGGTCTATCTCAGTTATAGACAGGTGGTCTCTAAGTCTGGTCTACCTCAGTTATAGACAGTTGGTCTTTAAGTCTGGTCTATCTCAGTTATAGACAGGTGGTCTCTAAGTCTGGTCTACCTCAGTTATAGACAGGTGGTCTCTAAGTCTGGTCTATCTCAGGTATAGACAGGTGGTCTCTAAGTCTGGTCTATCTCAGTTATAGACAGGAGGTCTCTAAGTCTGGTCTATCTCAGTTATAGACAGGTGGTCTCTAAGTCTGGTCTACCTCAGTTATAGACAGATGGTCTCTAAGTCTGGTCTATCTCAGTTATAGACAGATGGTCTCTAAGTCTGGTCTATCTCAGTTATAGACAGGTGGTCTCTAAGTCTGGTCTATCTCAGTTATAGACAGGTGGTCTCTAAGTCTGGTCTATCTCAGTTATAGACAGGTGGTCTCTAAGTCTGGTCTACCTTGGTTATAGACAGGTGGTCTCTAAGTCTGGTCTACCTCAGGTATAGACAGGTGGTCTCTAAGTCTGGTCTACCTCAGGTATAAACAGGTGGTCTCTTAGTCTGGTCTACCTCAGTTATAGACAGGTGGTCTCTAAGTCTGGTCTACCTCAGTTATAGACAGGTGGTCTCTAAGTCTGGTCTACCTCAGTTATAGACAGGTGGTCTCTAAGTCTGGTCTACCTCAGTTATAGACAGGTGGTCTCTACGTCTGGTCTACCTCAGTTATAGACAGGTGGTCTCTAAGTCTGGTCTACCTCAGGTATAGACAGGTGGTCTCTAAGTCTGGTCTACCTCAGGTATAGACAGGTGGTCTCTAAGTCTGGTCTATCTCAGATATAGACAGGTGGTCTCTACATCTGGTCTACCTCAGGTGTAGACAGGTGGTCTCCACGTCTGGTCTACCTCAGGTATAGACAAGTGGTCTCCACGTCTGGTCTACCTCAGTTATAGACAGGTGGTCTCTAAGTCTGGTCTACCTCAGTTATAGACAGTTGGTCTTTAAGTCTGGTCTATCTCAGTTATAGACAGGTGGTCTCTAAGTCTGGTCTACCTCAGTTATAGACAGGTGGTCTCTAAGTCTGGTCTATCTCAGTTATAGACAGGTGGTCTCTAAGTCTGGTCTACCTCAGTTATAGACAGGTGGTCTCTAAGTCTGGTCTACCTCAGTTATAGACAGGTGGTCTCTAAGTCTGGTCTACCTCAGTTATAGACAGTTGGTCTTTAAGTCTGGTCTATCTCAGTTATAGACAGATGGTCTCTAAGTCTGGTCTACCTCAGTTATAGACAGGTGGTCTCTAAGTCTGGTCTATCTCAGTTACAGACAGGTTGTCTCTTCGTCTGGTCTATCTCAGTTATAGACAGGTGGTCTCCACGTCTGGTCTACCTCAGGTATAGACAGATGGTCTCTAAGTCTGGTCTACCTCAGGTATAGACAAGTGGTCTCTAAGTCTGGTCTACCTCAGTTATAGACAGGTGGTCTCCACGTCTGGTCTACCTCAGGTATAGGCAGGTGGTATCTTAGTCTGGTCTACCTCAGTTATAGACAGGTGGTCTCTTAGTCTGGTCTACCTCAGGTATAGGCAGGTGGTATCTTAGTCTGGTCTACCTCAGTTATAGACAGGTGGTATCTTAGTCTTGTCTACCTCAGGTATAGACAGGTGGTATCTTAGTCTTGTCTACCTCAGGTATAGACAGGTGGTATCTTAGTCTGGTCTACCTCAGGTATAGGCAGGTGCCCCCATATCCAAGATTTTCGCTAGACAGTTGGTATACAGGACAGGTTTTACTTTACTCATAAACAGGTAGTCAGGAGGAAATGTTTGACTTTATTCCCAGACAGGCAGACTCTGAAGCACTTGGAAACCTAAATATCGTACACCTTATAAACATTATATCAGTTCTGTAATATGTAGACAAGGTAGACTTAATCAATACAAAGAAACCAAGGATCAAAACATCATGTCAAGACATTACATTAATGGGTTTTAATTTTTAAAAGCCTTCTCTTTGATCATATATTTTAACAATTCATTTGGTGAACAGGAATTTACATGAAGACAAAACAACTTACTTTTCTCACACAAGACATCAGAAATCTGGAATGATGTAATTTCAATATATATACAATGGTTACAGGTTTGAAGCTGAAGCTGTAAGCTATACAGATCAGGGTAGAGGAGAAGGACTCAGTAAAATTCCATAAGACTTTGTCAGAGAACGGCCAAGAGTCACTGAAGCAGAACAAAGTACTGTACATTCATGTGATAAAATCACAGGCATAATTAATTATTTGCTTTCATTGGGCTAAATACCAAGTGAAAAGTCATGCAGACAAGTGTATATATGCCACCTCAATAGACCTGGCCACGATGTGGAAGTTGATAAGTGCTTTGTACCATACATATGTAAAATATCTATGCTGGATTTACATATCAACGTAACATATCATACAGTCTAGAATGTTTTGAATTACTGATCTATAACCTGATCACCAAGAGTGGATTCAATAATTTCCTATTTAATGAAACCAAGATTTAAGCATAATTTTCATTTTTCCCACCAGCAAACTCTAAGAAACAAGCATATACTGGTACACAAGAGGCCAATGGACCTACAGTGACCATCAGGTTGGTTAAACCCTAATGCAGTAATATCTGTTTTAAAACATATTTGACTTAATGTATAGCCTTGATTGTATGTCAAGGATATTTATTTTCTAATAACTTATGAAACTTAAATCCAGCAAGCCCCACCATTTTTATCATGACACCCGATGTATTAGGGTTCCTCAGGAAAAAATCAGAATAACAAAGCGTCAGGAAAACCAAAATTGATCATACCAGGGGCTAAATATGCACAAAGAAAAGATTTACACAGATACCATTGAAAAGGTACAAGAGAATAAGACCAGGTGTTCCGGAAAAGTAAGCACATTTTGCTTCTCGATGATACCGCTATGTAAATCAATCGATCTTAAGGTAACATCCATGTTAATGTCATGGCCTCAAAGTGAGAACTACAGCATAATTGATGTAGATGTAGAATATTTCTCAATGAGACCAAGATGTTGACCATATTTTCTGACACATCTGACCTCACTTAATCTAGGACACATTGACCTCACTCAATCTAGGTACAAGTCGAAAAAAACTTAGATTCTATTCATCATATAACTAATATTCATGAGAAAATACACAAAATCTCTCAAATTAATTCCTGTACAAGAAAGATAAAACCTTCTTCGATTAAATGTATCGAGACTAAGTCATAAAACCTTCATTTATTTATGATATCACAATAGTGTTATTATACATGTGCCATATCATATTTATAACATGGCCGTATGACATGACTGAAAGAGTCAGTTATATGTGATAAAATCTGGCACATCAGAATGTCCAGCTTAGAATTGTCAGAACCAGAACAAAACATCGAGAAGACTTGAACACAGAATAGATGGCTTAAACTGGGAAACCAAGACAATGGTTGGATAGGCACATATTGACAGACAATGTCTCCTCAAACTGCTCATCAATTATTCATCTGACCTACCATGCCCTTCCGCGCCCTAACATTTCTGTAAAAGATAGGGCTATTGACCAGCGACCTATCTTAGGTCATTTGGTGTCATTGCAGCCACTTTTCTGGACAATGTAATGACAGTAGAAAATTGACCATCAATTTATTATAACCTTCGAAATTCAATTAGCTCCTGCACACATGAATCTATTTTTGTCCCCTTGTGTAAAAAACTGTGTTGGTCATTAATAAAGAATAGAAGCAAAATATCAGACGTATTCGTAAATTGGGAATGAAGCGACAGCTGTTGATTGGAACAGGCAGAAATAGAATTGAAAAAAATAAACCCGAACAGACACAGTTACCTGGTCTTCTGTGTGTGATTACACAAAGAAAATATTTTATATTGCTATCTCTTTCAATTTGTGGGGTCAATATTTTGTGGTTTCATAATCAGTACATATTCAGGGTGATTTTTATGTAAGTGATATGTACTGTCCAGTCACAATGTCTGCTGGTAATCTGATTGGAGTTTTTAACCTTGCATAAGAGTGATTAACATTTTTCAATAATTTCACTGTTGTTAAGAATTTGTAGATATCGGTCAAAGTGCTAATACAACGAAATCAAAACCCCGTTAAAGATACACCACTATACAGTATATGCCAACATCAAGACAGGGACAGACACAGTTTCTGGTGAATACACTCACCGGCTATTACTTTGGGAACCAAACAAAAACAAACCAATTGATCACAAACAAAGCTATAGTCTTTACCATATAATTATCCAGTGTTTTAAAGTTTTTTTTGTTAAACATATAGTCTGTTTCTGACAATCCATGAAGAAACAAGACTTCTTATCAAGAACCCTTCAGCTAATAACATCTTTGAGCATGCCTGCAGAAATTTAAGTCTATTGTCTATAGTGTTTCAGAAAGCTTACTGGTCATTTTCTGCAGACATGCTGAATAATTTACGACAGATTCAACAGGTTTTTTTTGTGTTTGATGAATATGCGTACTTCTAGTCTGTATTGTTAATTATACGGAACCATTTGATTGGCTCCTGGTCTAATGCCGTCACTGCGTGGATCTCGGTTGCGCTTGAGGGATATAGAACTCCTATCAGACATGCATTTTTTATGTTCGACAGACAACATGACCACCGTTTATGTTGCCACCATTCACCACTCTGAAAACTCTTGGCCTCGAAGCGTCGTCGATTACAGATAATAAATTCTTGTGTAATATTCATATAGAGAGTAATTTGTATGTAGCCCTGATCCCTGACCAGTAGGGATATCCCTGAGTTTGATGGCCGATTCTGCGATTCACCCCGATGTCTCGCCAACGTTTCCCAACATACTATCTCTAGGGCTGTCTAGACACTACAATAAATATATATAACAATGGAATTTGAAAGATCATCATCAAACAAGCCCACGTTTACTTTGCTAATACTCCATGAATAATGTCTACTCTGATACACATCAGTACTACCGATGTCAGCTTCAGGAATCACAAGGGAGATCACTCACATTTATGTCCAACAAAACACATAGAAACTTACCTCTTTGTCATACAAGAATCTTTTAATACTTTTGGTTGGGAAAAAATTAAAATCATTACTATACAGAGGTTTGTGTTCCATTGTAATTCCATGGTTAATATTACCATTCAACAGTTCTATTTTACATTATAATTATAGCCTATAATTCTAATAGTATCCTATTGTTGCCCTAACATTCCTTAGTTTTTTGGTAGCCTATAGTTCTAATAGTATCCTATTGTTTCCCTTAACATTCCTTAGTTTTTTGGTAGCCTATAGTTCTAATAGTATCCTATTGTTGCCCTAACATTCCTTAGTTTATTTAGTAGCCTATAGTTCTAATAGTATCCTATTGTTTCCCTTAACATTCCTTAGTTTATTTAGTAGCCTATAGTTCTTATAGTATCCTATTGTTGCCCTAACATTCCTTAGTTTATTTAGTAGCCTATAGATCTTATAGTATCCTATTGTTGCCCTAACATTCCTTAGTTTTTTGGTAGCCTATAGTTCTAATAGTATCCTATTGTTGCCCTAACATTCCTTAGTTTATTTAGTAGCCTATAGTTCTAATAGTATCCTATTGTTCCCCTTACATTCCTTAGTTTATTTAGTAGCCTATAGTTCTAATAGTATCCTATTGTTTCCCTTAACATTCCTTAGTTTATTTAGTAGCCTATAGTTCTTATAGTATCCTATAGTTTCCCTTAACATTCCTTAGTTTATTTAGTGCCTATAGTTCTAATAGTATCCTATTGTTGCCCTAACATTCCTTAGTTTATTTAGTAGCCTATAGTTCTAATAGAATCCTATTGTTCCCCTAACATTCCTTAGTTTATTTAGTAGCCTATAGTTCTAATAGAATCCTATAGTTTCCCTTAACATTCCTTAGTTTATTTAGTGCCTATAGTTCTAATAGTATCCTATTGTTGCCCTAACATTCCTTAGTTTATTAAGTAGCCTATAGTTCTAATAGAATCCTATTGTTCCCCTAACATTCCTTAGTTTATTTAGTAGCCTATAGTTCTAATAGAATCCTATTGTTTCCCTTAACATTCCTTAGTTTATTTAGTAGCCTATAGTTCTAATAGTATCCTGTTGTTCCCCCAACATTCCTTAGTTTATTTAGTAGCCTATAGTTCTAATAAATTCCTATTGTTCCCCTCACATTCCTTAGTTTATTTAGTAGCCTATAGTTCTAATAGTATCCTATTGTTCCCCTAACATTCCTTAGTTTTTTGGTAGCCTATAGTTCTAATAGAATCCTATTGTTTCCCTAACATTCCTTTAATTTATTTAGTAGCCTATAGTTCTAATAGTATTGTATTGTTCCCCTAACATTCCTTAGTTTATTCAGAAGCCTATAGTTCTAATAAATTCCTATTGTTCCCCTAACATTCCTTAGTTTATTTAGAAGCCTATAGTTCTAATAAATTCCTATTGTTCCCCTAACATTCCTTAGTTTATTTAGTAGCATATAGTTCTAATAGTATCCTATTGTTGCCCTAACATTCCTTAGTTTATTCAGAAGCCTATAGTTCTAATAGTATCTTATTGATCCCCTAACATTCCTTAGTTTATTTAGTAGCCTACAGTTCTAATAGTATCACATTGTTCCCCTAACATTCCTTAGTTTATTTAGTAGCCTATAGTTCTAATAGTATCGTATCGTTCCCCTAACATTCCTTAGTTTATTTAGTAGCCTATAGTTCTTATATCCTATTGTTCCCCTAACATTCCTTGGTGTATTTAGTAGCCTATAGTTCTAATAGTATCCTATTGTTCCCCCAACATTCCTTAGTTTATTTAGTAGCCTATAGTTCTAATAGTATCCTATTGTTCCCCTAACATTCCTTAGTTTATTTAGTAGCATATAGTTCTAATAGTATCCTATAGTTCTAATAGTATCCTATTGTTCCCCTAACATTCCTTAGTTTATTTAGTAGCCTATATAGTATAGTATCCTATTGTTCCCCTAACATTCCTTACTTTATTTAGTAGCCTACAGTTCTAATAGTATCGTATCGTTCCCCTAACATTCCTTAGTTTATTTAGTAGCCTATAGTTCTTATATCCTATTGTTCCCCTAACATTCCTTAGTTTATTTAGTAGCCTATAGTTCTAATAGTATCCTATAGTTCTAATAGTATCCTATTGTTCCCCTAAAATTCCTTAGTTTATTTAGTAGCATATAGTTCTAATAGTATCCTATTGTTCCCCTAAAATTCCTTAGTTTATTTAGTAGCATATAGTTCTAATAGTATCCTATTGTTCCCCTAAAATTCCTTAGTTTATTTAGTAGCATATAGTTCTAATAGTATCCTATAGTTCTAATAGTATCCTATAGTTCTAATAGTATCCTATTGTTGCCCTAACATTCCTTAGTTTATTTAGTAGCCTATAGTTCTAATAGTATCCTATAGTTCTAATAGTATCCAATTGTTCCCCTTACATTCCTTAGTTTATTTAGTAGCATATAGTTCTAATAGTATCCTATTGTTCCCCTAACATTCCTTACTTTATTTAGTAGCCTACAGTTCTAATAGTATCGTATCGTTCCCCTAACATTCCTTAGTTTATTTAGTAGCCTATAGTTCTTATATCCTATTGTTCCCCTAACATTCCTTAGTTTATTTGGTAGCCTATAGTTCTAATAGTATCGTATCGTTCCCCTTACATTCCTTAGTTTATTTAGTAGCCTATAGTTCTAATAGTATTGTATTGTTCCCCTAACATTCCTTAGTTTTTTCAGTAGCCTATAGTTCAAATAGTATCCAATTGTTCCCCTTACATTCCTTAGTTTATTTAGTAGCCTATAGTTCTAATAGTATCCTATTGTTCCCCTAACATTCCTTAGTTTATTTGGTAGCCTATAGTTCTAATAGTATCCTATTGTTCCTTAGTTTATTTAGTAGCCCATACAGTTGAATGTAGACTCAAGGTTACACCGAAGTGCACTCCGTTAGGACTTGGAGTGCACACCATTGGACTCAATGTTAACTTGGAGTGCACTCCTAGTCCACTCCGAGTCTACCGGGAATCCTTAAAGACATGTATGTGTGCTTCCTGTAGCTTGTTTGAAAACTGTAGGTTGAGAATTACAATTTTATAAAATGTATATAACAGAGTGATAGTTACTTAATAGGTGCTTGTTTGAAACCAGAGATGGTGTCAAAGCCACCCAATGCTAGCCCGTACACACTTAGTTCGTAATTTTATATTTACTGTGTAGTATACATAGATAATGACTATACAATATCATGAAGAGTCACAAGAAAATGTCATGAAATATAACCATGTTACAACCTCATAGGATATAACATATACAAAATTTGTATTCATAATGGTAGTTTATCGGTCAAATCCAGCAGCCGAAGGTTAGCATGTGCTGTGAATCCTTAGACACATCAAGCATGTAAGTTTGGTTGATGTAGAACTTATAGTTACTTCACAACGGACTTAGCCATTCTTCTTAACCAAACTCTCTAAGTCCGCAAATATTGTCATTCAAGTTGAAAATATAGGTCAAATCCAACATGCGAGGCTTAGCATGTGCTGTGTATCCTTAGACACATCAAGCATGTAAGTTTGGTTGATGTAGGACTTTATTCGCGCTCATGCCGGGGGTATTGAAAAAGCTCTCCCTGTTCTTCAAACAGGTGAGATAAAAAGCAATAAAAGTTGTGGATAGGCAGAATAATAGGGTAGAATATATACAGTGAATTATAAATTTTGTCTGACACCATGAAAAGGAGAAGGAAGAAAGTTTTTTGTAGTTTGTGCCATAATTATTAGGACAGTTCTCGAAACCTAAGACACAAGAAGTCTGAATGCTTGATGGCTGACAAGCTGGCCTGAGGCGACCTCGGGGCCCTAATGAATCGTCACTGGTGGTTCAGCAGACGACAATTACCCCTTACGTACGTCACTCGATCAGACAACTCCCGTCTGAAACGTCAATGTAATTCTCTCTATCACACCAGCAAAGTGCGTCAGGACAGGAGCATACGTGTTCCGTGCTCCGTCTCCGTGTCTCACCGTGTTTCACCGTCCCATGCAGAGTTAATCATGTTGATTACATTCGTGTCTTCAGCTCCGAGTCTCATCACAATCTTATTTATACTTCATTGCTGTTGTTATCAACTTGAAAATTACATCTCTTAAATAACAAATCCCGAGACAGTCCAACAAATTCTGGTACTTATAACTCGCGCAGGGTTAATGTGGAAACTTGTTAATGATATATTAAACCAGCACTTTCATTTAAACACAGGAAAGTAGATAAAAGTAAAAAAAAAAAAGAAATCAGCCTATTGACAATTTACCAGAGTGACGAAGTTCTGAAACATTATGTAATGTTTCCTTGAACCCGATATTTACTATATCTGAAGTGGATTTAGCCGGGAGAAGCACATTCTTTCCTTAGGTCCATTGATCCAATTCTTCAGCAATATCTAATAGCTTCTTCACAAAACACCAAGTGCAGTTGAGACAACACAAAAGCTGCACATGATGGCGCGCTTGGCTTGTACGAGGCTGGCCAGTCGGCACCAAGCATGATTGCCGATGATAAATGTTTAATGAAGACAGACCATTTTCAGCAGCAAGCACATCACTTGATTGATTGCAGAAAAAAATCTTGTTTTAAGGCAGAGCGGAGGAAATGTGAGTGCTATCATTTATTTTTACTGCCTTTGGAATCGGAGAGGAGGACATCCTTTGAAAAATGAAACATTGCCTATTTTATTCCTTAATGCATGAACTTATATACCATATCATGATGTTACTCAACTTGCTTCTGAATCAAGGACACATAGTTTTGAAACAATGTGAAGTAAAATATGACTGGTGTATTCTGAAATCATGTCAAATCAGACTGATATGTTGTGTCCCACAAATTGTTAGATTAGACAGGTTATTCTGACCAACATGTGTCCAACATGGTGTCAGATTACACAGGTTGTTTTGGCCAATATGTTTTGTCCCACAGGGATCCATTTAGACAGGTTATTCTAATCAGTATGTTTATTCAACAGGGAGTCAGATTGGACTGGTTTTTCAGACCAATATGTTGTGTCACAAAGGGTGTCGGATTAGACAGATTATTGTGACCAATATGTTGTTCCCACAGAGTGTCGGATTAGACAGGTTATTCTGACCAATATGTTGTTCCCACAGGGTGTCAGATTAGACAGGTTATTCTGACCAATATGTTGTTCCCACATGGTGTCAGATTAGACAGGTTATTCTGACCAATATGTTGTTCCCACAAGGTGTCAGATTAGACAGGTTATTCTGACCAATATGTTGTTCCCAAATGGTGTCAGATTAGATAGGTTATTCTGACCAATATGTTGTTCCCACAGGGTGTCAGATTAGACAGGTTATTCTGACCAATATGTTGTTCCCACAAGGTGTCAGATGAGACAGGTTATTCTGACCAATATGTTGTGTCACACAGGGTGTCAGATTAGACAGGTTATTGTGACCAATACGTTGTTCCCACAGGGTGTCAGATTAGACAGGTTATTCTGACCAATATGTTGTTCCCACAAGGTGTCAGATGAGACAGGTTATTCTGACCAATATGTTGTGTCACACAGGGTGTCAGATTAGACAGGTTATTGTGACCAATACGTTGTTCCCACAGGGTGTCAGATTAGACAGGTTATTGTGACCAATACGTTGTTCACACAGGGTGTCAGATTAGACAGGTTATTGTGACCAGTACGTTGTTCCCACATGGTGTCAGATTAGACAGGTTATTGTGACCAATACGTTGTTCCCACAGAGTGTCAGATTAGATAGGTTATTCTGATCAATATGTTGTTCCCACAGGGTGTCTGATTAGACAGGTTATTGTGACCAGTACGTTGTTCCCACAGGGTGTCAGATTAGACAGGTTATTCTGACCAATATGTTGTTCCCACAGAGTGTCAGATTAGACAGGTTATTCTGCCAATATGTTGTTCCCACATAGTGTCAGATTAGACAGGTTATTCTGACCAATATGTTGTTCCCATAGGGTGTCAGATTAGACAGGTTATTCTGACCAATATGTTGTTCCCACATGGTGTCAGATTAGACAGGTTATTTTGACCAATATGTTGTTCCCACAGGGTGTCTGATTAGACAGGTTATTCTGCCAATATGTTTTCCCACAGGGTGTCAGATTAGACAGGTTATTCTGCTAATATGTTGTTCCCACAGGGTGTCTGATTAGACAGGTTATTCTGACCAATATGTTGTTCCCACATGGTGTCAGATAAGATAGGTTATTCTGACCAATATGTTGTGTAACAAAGGGTGTCAGATTAGACAGGTTATTCTGACCAATATGTTGTTCCCACAGGGTGTTATATAATATAGGTTGAACTGCCAATATTTTGTTTTGCATGGTGTCAGATTAGACAGGTTAATGTGACAAATATTTTCTATCACATTGTATTTTTTATTTCAAAACTATTTGGTATTCAGATATTCAAAGGGTTTCATACCAGACAGATTTCTCCCAACAAGTACTGTATTGTAACAGACTTGACTCCAAACAAATACAATGTAATATATTTGTAACAGACACAACTCCCAACAAGTACAATGTAATATATTTGTTACAGACACAACTCCCAACAAATACAATGTAATAAATTTGTAACAGACACAACTCCCAACAAGTACAATGTAATATATTTGTACCAGACACAACTACCAACAAGTACAAAGTAATATATTTGTAACAGACACAACTCCCAACAAGTACAATGTAATACATTTGTACCAGACACAACTCCCAACAAATACAATGTAATATATTTGTAACAGACACAACTCCCAACAAGTACAATGTAATATATTTGTTACATACACAACTCCCAACAAGTACAATGTAATTCATTTGTACCAGACACAACTCCCAACAAGTACAATGTAATATATTTGTAACAGACACAACTCCCAACAAGTGCAATGTAATATATTTGTAACAGACACAACTCCCAACAAGTACAATGTAATATATTTGTAACAGACACAACTCCCAACAAGTACAATGTAATATATTTGTAACAGACACAACTCCCAACACGTACAATGTAATATATTTGTAACATACACAACTCCCAACAAGTACAATGTAATATATTTGTAACAGACACAACTCCCAACAAGTACAATGTAATATATTTGTAACAGACACAACTCCCAACAAGTACAATGTAATATATTTGTAACAGACACAACTCCCAACAAGTACAATGTAATATATTTGTAACAGACACAACTCCCAACAAGTACAATGTAATATATTTGTAACAGACACAACTCCCAACAAGTACAATGTAATACTAAAAAGTATGTTTGTAATAGACACAACTCCCAACAAGTACAATGTAATATATTTGTAACAGACACAACTCCCAACAAGTACAATGTAATATATTTGTAACAGACACAACTCCTAACAAGTACAATGTAATATATTTGTAACAGACACAACTCCCAACAAGTACAATGTAATATATTTGTAACAGACACAACTCCCAACACGTACAATGTAATATATTTGTACCAGACACAACTCCCAACAAGTACAATGTAATATATTTGTAACAGACACAACTCCCAACAAGTACAAAGTAATATATTTGTACCAGACACAACTACCAACAAGTACAATGTAATATATTTGTAACAGACACAACTCCCAACACGTACAATGTAATATATTTGTAACAGACACAACTCCCAACAAGTACAAAGTAATATATTTGTACCAGACACAACTCCCAACAAGTACAATGTAATATATTTGTACCAGACACAACTCCCAACACGTACAATGTAATATATTTGTAACAGACACAACTCCCAACAAGTACAATGTAATATATTTGTACCAGACACAACTCCCAACAAGTACAATGTAATATATTTGTAACAGACACAACTCCCAACAAGTACAATGTAATATATTTGTAACAGACACAACTCCCAACAAGTACAATGTAATATATTTGTAACAGACACAACTCCCAACAAGTACAATGTAATACTAAAAAGTATGTTTGTAATAGACACAACTCCCAACAAGTACAATGTAATATATTTGTAACAGACACAACTCCCAACAAGTACAATGTAATATATTTGTAACAGACACAACTCCTAACAAGTACAATGTAATATATTTGTAACAGACACAACTCCCAACAAGTACAATGTAATATATTTGTAACAGACACAACTCCCAACACGTACAATGTAATATATTTGTACCAGACACAACTCCCAACAAGTACAATGTAATATATTTGTAACAGACACAACTCCCAACAAGTACAAAGTAATATATTTGTACCAGACACAACTACCAACAAGTACAATGTAATATATTTGTAACAGACACAACTCCCAACACGTACAATGTAATATATTTGTAACAGACACAACTCCCAACAAGTACAAAGTAATATATTTGTACCAGACACAACTCCCAACAAGTACAATGTAATATATTTGTACCAGACACAACTCCCAACACGTACAATGTAATATATTTGTAACAGACACAACTCCCAACAAGTACAATGTAATATATTTGTACCAGACACAACTCCCAACAAGTACAATGTAATATATTTGTAACAGACACAACTCCCAACAAGTACAATGTAATATATTTGTACCAGACACAACTCCCAACACGTACAATGTGATATATTTGTAACAGACACAACTCCCAACAAGTACAATGTAATATATTTGTACCAGACACAACTCCCAACAAGTACAAAGTAATATATTTGTACCAGACACAACTACCAACAAGTACAATGTAATATATTTGTAACAGACACAACTCCCAACAAGTACAATGTAATATATTTGTACCAGACACAACTCCCAACACGTACAATGTAATATATTTGTAACAGACACAACTCCCAACACGTACAATGTAATATATTTGTACCAGACACAACTCCCAACAAGTACAAAGTAATATATTTGTACCAGACACAACTACCAACAAGTACAATGTAATATATTTGTAACAGACACAACTACCAACAAGTACAATGTAATATATTTGTACCAGACACAACTACCAACAAGTACAATGTAATATATTTGTACCAGACACAACTCCCAACACGTACAATGTAATATATTTGTAACAGACACAACTCCCAACAAGTACAATGTAATATATTTGTAACAGACACAACTCCCAACACGTACAATGTAATATATTTGTACCAGACACAACTACCAACAAGTACAATGTAATATATTTGTAACAGACACAACTCCCAACACGTACAATGTAATATATTTGTACCAGATTGTTTACAGAAGATCAAAGGTTTCCTGAAAAGTCAATATCAAACACAAACAACAAAGCTCTGAAATAAATCATATGATCTCAGAGAGTTATATTTCATTTATTTTCAAATGTTTATATGGTTTCTAATATTGTAGTTGACTTAAATCAATATTTACATTCAACATCAAAGTGAAGCTATGGTCTGATAGTAGACATTTACACAATTGTGTTTCATTTAATATGAAATATGATCAAAATGATAATGATATTTGAACACTGCACATGTACAAAATAATACGACACAGAGTGAAGAGCTCAGAACTAAGTATGATTATACCCAATATATATATTGTTATCATCTTCAAAACAAGGTGAGACTCTGACCAAGTCAACAACCAGGCGATATACAAAGTCCCAGGAGATAGAATTTTCTGATGAGGAGGAGCTTATTGTCATAAGTCTGAGATTTGTATTTCCGGGCGTCTCTCTCTAGCACCAACATGGGGAGCAATATCCATGAATCTGTCCATTGGGTCCGATTTAATTCCTGCTAGGTCCTTCATGTAGCAGCTTTGGTAAGAATAAACAGACCAGGCTAACGGGGCTCAAAGGGATAATCAAAGTGGCTTAAAGTCAGCTTAATTGGTAGTCTGCATGAAGAGCTCCAGCCCAGGTCTACAGGAAATCTATTATAGCAACAGGGAGTCCACTGATCCAACTTGTATATCTGTTTACACTGTGCCTCTACAGCTCGGTTCATCTAGACAGCTTTTTGTGGCCATCATTGTTAAATTTCTCTGATGTTTGGCACTAAGTATCCATAATAGCCTTATCGATGACAGTACTAATATTTCCCCAAGTTGATTAAGAAATAAATAGTCTTTAGGGCCTATATTACTCATATCAGCCAAAATACTTGCCCGTTACCCCAACCCCAAACATACCATACCCCCAACCGAACCCCTACCCCATGACCTAGGCCTAGCCTTACCAATACCCATAGCCCACCCCTACCCCATGACCTACATGTAGGCCCAGCCTTACCAATACCCATAGCCCACCCCTACCCTTGGTGATCTACACTCCTTCTCTCAACAGCTGATTTCAAGGGCTGGTAATTGTATATGTGATTTTGAACAGTTTCATAGTAAAATCCAAGAGAGCAAACCTCTTTTGGGTCAGGCCCAGAACCAAGGTAAATTCTGATCGCATCATGACTGTGTACCTCTTTTCATGACTAGCAGTGGTTTATACGGTTATTCCCCAGGGGTGGGGCTAGATCCTGGTGCTTATCTTGGTGGCATGACTGTTTCCCTCTTGTTATGTTTAGCAGTTGAATGGGATATGGTTGTGCGATTGGAATCTGAGATTAACAGTGTCATATTATTACCCAGGAAGTGAGTCTACCAAGGTGAGCCGACAAACTGTGGGAAGGACATCAGAATCTGTTCCTTACAATAGCATATCAAACACTTTCAGTTTGTGACTTTTTTCAGTCAAACTTAACAGCCGACTTGAGGGCTAGCCCTTTTCTTGCACAATTTTAAGAATCATCCTGTGAAGATGTTTTCATGTAAACATGGTCGATATATATCCATTACCTTACAGGAGAAGGTCCTCAAACTTAAATGGCCAAACTATCCCTTTTTGATTTTTGTTTTCTATCATGTAGAGGTTGATGCCTTATGACAGAATTACTGCTTTAAAATAAGCTCACAAGTCCCCAGATATCAGGACATACGTAGCACCATCATACTTATAGGTCTTAACCATGCTAATGAGGCCTGAAATCCAAGGATAAGACTGATAAATTGTACAGTAATGGTTGTAAGTAGGATCACTGCCTTCCCAATGACTATTCACAAAATATTCTCATTGATCTTTACTGTACAGTATAAACAAGAGGCACAGATGACCTGTTTTGCTCATCTGAATATTAAGGCAACCATGGAAAATCATTATTACAAAAAAAAACCCTCTAATAGGAGAAGAAGGATTTCAAAGATTTAAACCTAACACTCACTTACTGGGTCCCAAACCTTTGATAATGTATACAAAATAAGGCTCCTTTGCCCAAGGATACTACAGGCCAAATTAGATGAAATCCCTCCAATGGTACAGAAGAAACTGGATTTTATAGACAATTTAGCCCTAACCCTTACCCTAAAACTGCTGATATTTTGGCAGAAGAAGTTTTTCAAAGATAGTACCTCTATTTCTCCTATGGGGTTCTTTCCTCTGCCCCCATGGATCCAAACCTATAGTTTATTCAAAATTGAACGGTTCAACCCCCTTGGCCAAAGGATGCGCCAGACTAAATTGGGGTGAAATATCCCAAGTAATCCCTAAGATAGAATTTAAAAGGTTTCATCTCAATTTCCCTATTCGGCCTCACCCCTCTACCACAAACAGTTCTAACCCACCATTTTTTTATGAAATTTGGTGGGTCCCTTTTACCTAAGGACGTTTCCTTCCAACAATATTAGAATAAAGGATTTATAATCAAGTCAATGCCACAATGATTTATGGAAGTTCATATAGTCTGTTTATGAGGTAGGTATACTAGAAATTTGATAAATTCTGAGGGAGGACAATATATTTCCTGAGGTTACAAAGAATTAGTAACAGTATGTCTATTTTGTGTCGAGTATTGTCTTTCCTTCTCGATACATGCACTGATTTACCCGTACACATTTGTTAATGACTATTGTACTGGTACTGGTAATTCAGTTCAGAACAAAAGAAATCTTATCTTAGTCGTGGTGCTATTTAATAAAAAAAATAACAGTGCTTGTGTTTCATTACAGTGATTGTTTGTATGTACAATATGAATATTCAGAAAGTTTCATGTGTAACAGGAGAGGAAAAATGCACGGCCAGACCTGGATTCAAACCCGGGACCTTCATAACTGTAGACGGACGCTCAACCAGTTGAGCTATCTGGTCGCTGACGATCGACCTGGTCTAGATCCGCTACACATGCCAACTGACCTATTACAGTGACCTTGACATTGGTTATATGAGCCTAGTGCCTCTCTTACATTTTAAGGTAATGACAGTAACAAAAGTCAAAGGTCATAAGCAGGTCTAACTTTGGACTGTTAATAGTGTGACCTTTACAAAGAACCTTGACTAACTCTGATCCCTAGAGAAATGTCATACTTATAGTCCCTGTCAACTTTACCTCCGACCCCCAGAACCAGAGTACCGTGACAGTACATGATACGCCCACCTGCGAAATCAATGAGCGTAATTACGGAAGCAGACAAGGACCATTCTTACATTTGTTGAAGTTTTCAAAGTTAAAGGGCCATAACTCTGTAACAACATATTGAGTGAATCTCATAATCGACTTGGTTTCAGATCTTCATGCATTTCACCTTTGTCTGAAGTTTCATCAACATCATTGAAACACTTTTTCCAGAAAAGTGTCGGTCAAACCAAATGTTGATGGATGAATGAACGAACGTTACCAACGAATGGATGGACATATACCCCCACCATTTGGGTGGGCGTGTGGGGTGTACAAATGTCGTACTTATAGTCCCTATCAACTTTAGTCTTGTCAACCCCAAGAGCAATTTCAACACTTCATTATTCTTCTAGTTGATACAAACCAATATAACGTGGGTATATATGTAACCAATCAATTTCAAAACACCTAAACTTTACAATTATACATGAAGGCTTGACGATTCCTAGAGGCCTGACAACTCCCATAAGTCATAGACAGTGGACACAGTCCCTTTATGCAAGGAACCTAGCTCATATAAGTTTTCCTGTCATAAGATAAGGGAACAGAAACTACGTCATTCTTACATGCAATGTGATTTAACAATTTCATTGATTAATAGATACATTGTTCCTTGTATGAATTATTCATTCATTCTTGTTAATCAAGTTTCCACATTTCTGTTGTTCAACAATCTAGTCAGAATTGTTCTGTTCATGCATATCCAACAACTGATATGTAAATGAAGTCAATGGGTCAATAGACTCTGCAACACAGTCTGCTGTGTTGATCCGGTTTCACAGTCTTAAAATCTATAAGGCATGTTAGTTTGCTGAGGTAGCCAAAGCTATAGACAAAGGGCAATAACTCTTACACATCAGTTTCTTCAGGCAAAGGGCAATAACTCTTACACATCAGTTTCCTATCTATACCAGTAAGATATTAGCAAGATATTAGACTGTAATTTAGGTAAAACTTATCAGTAAGATATTAGACTGTAGTTTAAGTAAAACTTACCAGCAAGATATTAAACTGTAATTTAGGTAAAACTTATCAGTAAGATATTAGAATGTAGTTCAGGTAAAACTTATCAGCAAGATACATTGTATAAGACTGTAGTTCATGTAAAACTTATCAGCAAGATATAAGAATGTAGTTTAGGTAAAATTTGTAAACTCCTTATTATATATTAGTATGAAGACCAAGGCTAGAGTAAGGCTGGTCATAAGTTCATAACTCTTTATATTTTTCAAAGTTTTCATGTGATAGTCAAGCCATGATTGATCATAAATCATGATTGATTAATCACAGTCAGATGCACAATGATTATTCAGATCAACACTACCGTTAATTCACATTCCAATATTCCAGAGTTCTTAGTGATGAAATTTTGGAAAATGGACTCAAGGACGAATCTGAGAAAAAGTCATTATTATAAGAACCACTTTAAAAATTTAGATTATTTATATAAACAGCAACAACTCTAAACCTGACATTAGATTGTTTGACTTTTATATCAGACATTCATCGCATCTTTATTATCTTCTCCTTCCTACATAGACTGAATTTGTAGAAGTCATTAAACTGTCAGGAATCAATTCAAAATCAATTGATCTTGAATTTCTTTTATGGGAATTTTGAAGGGGCAAATTGAATAAAATAACACACTTTTCGAATGGGAATAAGTCCAACCTAAAATTTTTTGTATTTCAATGTCTGCATGTCAACTTTTTCCCTAACAAGAGAGGGTGTCAAAGCCACCCAATGCTTGCCTATAAACACATAATTCATAATGAAACAAAAATGAAAGCATTAATTCAGTGCAATAAATTACTTGTTTGAAAATTTGTTTTAAAATCCAAGTCTCTTCCAATACACTTTCGTTCAAATCTGGCAAGAGCCGGATCAATAATTATATCGAAAGCCTGATTGATGTAAGAATTGTTTTGACCAACATGGAGGCTGCAAGCTCCTAGAACTAGCAAACTAAACACAGCCTGTCGTGTGTATAAAATTAAAATCTGAATATATATATGTATGTCATATCATAATTCTCTATTATTGTTTCATTATTATTATTTTTTTTAATTAACATTAATACTGTGATATCTCTTTTTTCTATTTTTTCATGTTTTTTTTATTTTTACTCGTTTTTTGTCGTAAAAAAAAACCTACAGGGCCAATGTTTTCCTGTTTAACATATACGGCTTTAAATAGTAACATCTACTCACTTTACTGCCGGTGGACGGAAAGGACTGGCCCAACCACCTGCTGACTTACTTACTGTACCTGCCAGTACCTTTCCTTTTACCTGTCACATTTAATTTTCTCCTGAATAATTATATATATAATTATATATATATTGTATATAAGACAAATTATTATGTAATATAGAGTCTGTAATTTGTGCTATACAAACCCAATATCGTGAAAAAATCTCAGTTTGTTGAAAGCACGGAATTATCTAAGTCGGTGGTCGAAAGCGGTCACATTATATTATGACTATATGCACTGACTTACATAATCTAATTCCGTGCTATATGGTAGAACTATTTCTTCCACTGTCTAAAGGGTTTGTATAGTTTTCCGGAAAGCATTTAAAAGTCATTCAAATTACAGATGCATACATAGCGACCTCAAAACATTACACATACCTGTCTATCCGTACGGCAAACCGATGTCTTCAGCTGGGTCGTCCATTTCATCTTTGACAAACGGCGGGAAACAATTGTAGTTATTCCCCTTTAATCGTTCCACCATCCTCAAACAACCACCGGACCCCTTCCATTTTTGATGATTATAAATAACATCAGCCGGGTCTGTTGGGAAAGATTTCAGGGGCGTTAGGAGGGTTAGTTCAAGATCAATTTAAACGAGTGACGTATATTAGACACAGGGATCTGATAATTTGTGACAGCTAGTTTTGGACCTAAACTAGGGTGTTTAAGGTTATTTTACCCGTTGTGGGGGTTAAGATCAATTTTCGATAAAATTGCCCACTCAATGGTCATATAGCCTTTATAACGCTTGAGTGGACCAATTCTTAGGTCCCTGTGATATTAGAGAGCGTTATATCACGGAATTAGATTACTATATAAGTTTTAAGGTTAAATACACAGGGACCTGAGAATTTGTTACAGCTAACTATATTTTATATAATTTTTGGGCCTAAACTAAGGTGTTTAAAGTATTTTTTTTATTTTTTTTTTTTTTTTGGGGGGGGGGGGGGTGGTTAGATCAATTATTGATTAAAAGTAAATGCCCTCCTCAATGGTCATAAAGCTTAGGCTAACCATTGAGGGGGTATTTTTATCGAAAATTGATTTAAGCCCAAAACTAGCTGTAACACATTCTAATATCAATATTATGTTGATCGACAATTCAAATATCATATATTTCACACAAGTTATAATTCAACATCTTGTTTCAATATTGATAATCATCTCGATCATTTCCATTAGTTTACTAAAGCGCAAAATAAGTGTACCGTTAATTAAGTAACACTAAACACACCTGTGCCTATAGTACTTGACAGCAGGAGGCCAAAGACACCTTCATACCAGAGTCCAGGTATGACATCACAGGGATGTCAACAGGTAGGTAAGGGGCATACCTGAAGTTAGTTGAGTGTAGTTTGTGTATGTCCTCAGGCTAGATAACAGGGAAATGAATAAGGATCTATTTCACGGAAAATATGAACTGCGTGAGCACCGTCGAAGAAACACGTACCCGGCAGATAAAGGTTAGGAGCAACGCAAATGATGCTAGTCCATGTTGTACACATAAATAATCTGATCGGGTTTTAATGGAAAATAAATCTAGGTAATAGTAAATGTGAGACTAGAATGGGATAAGTTCTCTCTCTGCAATATTCTTAATATGGACGAATATTTTAAATTTAAACGAAAGACGTGTATCATTCTCTGGATAGAATGAAGATAGACTAAAAGCTAAAAGTAAGGAAATATTCAACTTCTTGCTTGCATAACCGATGTCACATACATCTGTGTTGGGGGGGGGGGGGGGGGTAGGTAACAGGTAAGTAATTATATAACACACCGAACAGATAAACGCACCAAATATGAAAACATAAGTAAATGAACGAAGGGTAGCGAATACTAATTGGACAGTACGCTTATAACAATAGACACGAGGGTTTCCCCCTAGAGGACAGCCACGTGCAGGACTACCGACAAGTGTTTTTTTCTACATTATTCGAAAAGTATCTTAAAATTCGACAGAGAAATGATCGAGTTTTATTACATACTACGTATATCTTACTAAAATAAATAGTAGACTAGTTACAATGTAACAGCCAAATGTGCTTCCGTTCAAAATTGATTTGTTTTTAATTCAATTATCAATCAAAATAGGAAAACGTCGTTTGGACACAATTTTATAGACGAACCTCTATTTGTTCTCCATATTATACCATCTCTATTGATCTGATGTGTTAGCCTGATCAGAGATGTATATTACGTGTGTTATGTTGATGTTTAAGAAGTATATGCAAATTATGAACCGGTTAAGCATTTATATCGATTCTCCGAGTAACCTGTTAACTATTTAAACCGATGTTCCGAGTAACCGGTTAACCATTTATATCCATGTTTTGAGTAACCTGTTAACCATTTATACCGATGTTCCGAGTGACCGGTTAACCATTTATATCGATGTTTATATTAACCGGTTAACCATTTATATCGATGTTCCGAGTAACCGGTTAACCATTTATATCGATGTTCCGAGAAACCGGTTAAAGGCCAAATATACGTAACTTTCGGCAAAACTTGAAGCGAAAATCAAGCTTAATAACTTATTGTATATATAGATTTAGTTAAGATTAACTGATATTAGCAATATTCAAGATGAATTCTTGCGCGGTTACCGGTACAGGAGCATTTGAAACCCGCTATTTGTAAACACGCGTCCACTTCGAACCGCCTATTACCTTCGGTTTGTTGTTGAAGTGGGCCCCACCTGAATTATTTTCAATTCTTTGGATTTTTTTGTCAAGAGTTTCTTGTTAGTTCCCGCTCAGGTTTACTTCGTTTTAGGCTTATTTTTGCATGGCTATCAACTGGATTTTTTTTCAGAATTTTTCAGAATTACGGAAATTTCCCTGAAGTTACGTTTATTGGGCCTTTAACCATTTATACCGATGTTCCGAGTAACTGGTTAACCATTTATACCGATGTTCCGAGTAACCGTTAACCATTTATATCGCTTATGAGTGCCAACAGAAAGCAGTTCAATACTTATATTTACCATTTTTAAAATCTGTTCATCTCACAAAAAATCTTTTACCCTTATTGTTTCTCAGCATTTGGCTCAAACAATATATATATCGTGTATACTTGTTCATTGAAAAGAACAGCCATCGCCCGGGACGGTCAATGGTATCCAACGTAACAGTTATGATGTCAAAATAATGATGACGGCAACAATCTGTCAATGGCATTCATGGCCTGATGAATGCCAACTGTATTTAGTAGGGTCATATATTGACAATGCCATGCAATGGTAAATATTACGGTGTAATGTCAATGGTGTACAACGTAACAGTTATGACGTCAAAATAATGATAACGTCAACAATCGGTCAATGGTATTAATGGTCTGATTAATGCCAACGTAACAGTTATAACGTCATTATAATGATAACGTCAACAATCGGTCAATGGTATTAATGGTCTGATTAATGCCAACGTAACGGTTATAACGTCATTATAATGATAACGTCAACAATCGGTCAATGGTATTAATGGCCTTGTGACTTATGAATGCCAACTGGATTGGGAAGAGTTATATAGTGGCAATACCAGGCAATGGTTTATATGTACTTTTCAATGACCCCAGGAGACTTAGAAACCATATAGTGGCGCTCTGGATTCTTAGTAAACGTATCCAAAGCCGGTTTTATCATAAAAGGCGACACTTGCTGAGGGTACCGTGGTAGTCCGTCCTATTTTCTCGAATGACAAATTGACGTTAGACAATGTAAATTAATTATGTTTTATATTGACATTGTAAACAGTAGCACTGTGTCGACAACGAATAATGACAACGTATA
Organism: Mimachlamys varia; assembly: GCA_947623455.1. Classification (NCBI taxonomy): domain Eukaryota; kingdom Metazoa; phylum Mollusca; class Bivalvia; order Pectinida; family Pectinidae; genus Mimachlamys; species Mimachlamys varia. The sequence goes on along the minus strand of OX392530.1, from coordinate 46,689,144 downwards.
TATAATACTGTGTCTATAACGATATTAATGCGGACCATTAAGGATCTGTTCTCGTCCTTACAAACAAAAAGATCGTTATTTGATGATGTAACGGACCGATATTCCCGCCATTATCATATAATGATTCGTCTAGTGTTTGTTGTCTGTCCACAATATTGCAGTCATGAGTTGATTAATGCAGCTTCTGTTTCTTCAGCTATAAAACGTTCCCGGGTCGTTATTAATTGCTCCATGGGCTTTAATGAGTTTTCAACGTCTGAAAAAGAATCTCTCCCACGAAGAATAATTATGTAAAATATGTGTATAAACTGAATACATAGAAATATAGTGTTGCAGCGTGGAGCGACACACAATGTACCATGGTCAATACATACGATAGGACCAAAACTATAATCAGTCCCAGAGACCTAAGAAGACAGTATTATTTTATGAGTTATTGTCCTATAACTCTATTAAAATGCAGTTCAATAGGTTTATTTAAAAGTAAACTGTTATGTATTTACCATTGTGTGGTATTTCTACTATAGAACCTTGTCATACTCAGATGGCATTCATGAATGCCACGATCTGAGTACGGACGTCATCGTGGTTTTGTTTGGTACCACTATCTTATTTGACAGGTGGTTGTTTGTTCACGTTATTGAAAAAAACATACAAGATGTACATATTGCCGACGTAAATACTGAAAAACAAGTTAAATCGAATTTCTATTTTAACAATGTTAAATGTTAGTACTGTACTGCTTTCATAGTGAACAGTATCTGAATGCAGCATACTTATATGAAATTGTCTTTGTCGTGTTGGCATTCATATTGCTAATGTATGATAGGCCTATCTGAATGTAATTCAATGTTTTTATTGTATTTATCTCAAACATTACGACAATGACATCACATCTGTTATGACGTCACGATTATCGCTGTATAGTCGTTTAGCGGCGGTAAGATTAAATCGACAGTCATGCAGACAGATGTTCTCTGGAGTTATTAAAAAAGCGGTAACAAATGTTTTTTTTTTTTTTTTTACAAAACACGAACCCATCGTGGTATAGCGCGACGACGGTGCTAATGTGTGTATCACGTGTGAACTTAGCAATGTGATGCAGTATAGGATACAGTATTCGGAGAGACAGGTACTTCATATCAAAGTGCTCTCAAAATAATGAGCTTGGTTTAACTTGAATTTGGACAGTACAAAGGAAAAATAAGTGATTGGATTAGCTCCCCTTAACCAAAAGATTTTTCTTCTCATATCGGACAGAAACGATATTTCACGCGACGTTTTGGCGTCCATGGACATGTCCAATTTTGCTACTTAAAAAAGACTGGTGGGCATAACATTTGAAAGACCTTCATATGGTTCAGTAAGTTCATCATTACTGGACATTAGGCTAAATTTCATTTTGACCGATAGATCGAACACCAGCTATATATTTGTCTAAAATGTCCAGTTTGATGTCAGGGCAGAAGGAACTCGGTCTAGTACACTAAATGACGTCGAGTACAACATCATGACGTCACTTCATATCAAATTAATCCAATGACGTTGTGACCAGTATGTTCACCAGTCTGGATGATATAAACAGGAGTCAAGGTCACCTCGCGGGTTACGTCATAAACCCACTTCATCGACCATAAGAACACACGTGTTATAATGAAAAATGTTTTACCTGCTAAGAACTATCAAGTCCTTGAGTCTAGAACATAAAATGGCGTTTTGTCCAGCGTCATGCAGTGGCGGAGGAAGTTGTCAAAAAGTGAGGCGGCAAGAATGTTGAAAACCTTAAAAATGTACACTTCGAGCGAGTGACGTAGTTTACGTACATTATGTATTGCAAAGCATGGCCGTATATAGAGAACACCATGTGATGTCATGTCTAGTGATATATTTTAAAGTTGTTTATTTGACGCGTGATTTTTTTGTCCAGTACCATCACACGAATTCATGTCCTATACAGTCATGTGACGCTTAGTTCTGATAACTTGATGTTTTGTTCACATCACGTGGCCTCCAAATTCCTAAATGTGACGAATATGGTATTGGACACTGTCAATGTGAATGCATCATCGACATGACCCATTTCTACAGGTTGCGTTATTAGGTGTTATGCGTCATTGTCGAACCAGTTTTCACCAATGTGATGTCATGATCACTGTTTGGACTGCAAATTAAATTCTTCCTTGGTTTAACACTTTGTTCCAGTGAGTTCCTGTCCATCACAACTGATTGCGGCTATAAATCATGATATTTTAGAATGATGTCAGTTCTTACCGTTTAGATGAACACTTTCCATTCAGTGTTTTTTGGATATCAATTTGGGGTTTTCCGTCCGTCTGGATGCCCGTCACACTTCGTTCCGGTGCAGTAACGGCAAGAAATATGATCCGATTTTCTTGAAACTTGATTACAAGGTCAAGTGCCTAAAGGGCTCGGCCACGTTCGATCGTCTCTTCTGGTGGATGTTATTTGGTGGAGTTATGGCCCTTTGATTAACGAAAAATGTAATTTTATTTCGTTTCCGTGCAATAACAACAAATATTTTTCTTGAAACTTGGTAATTTGGTTCATTATCTAAAGGGCTCGGCCAAGTTCGATCGCCACTTTTTGCGGACTTTATTTGGCGGAGTTATTGCCCATTGATTAACGTTTCCTTGCAAGAAGAGTAACACATATCACGGACTTAGATAGCTCATTAGAGTTAGTGTTTTATTTGTTGTATACGGTGACTGATATGTGCAATTTCGATTTTTCGCCAATAAATAACGATAGTTATCTTTTTTCGCCCCGCTAAACAGCGTCTTTTCGCAGCGACGCTGTTTAGCGGCACAAAAAAAACCCCGATAATTATCGTTATTTCGCGGCGAAAAAACAAAATAACGAAATGGCACATATCAGCCACCATAGTTGTATCTGACATGCCGACTTTGAAGAAAACGTATCCTTTCCTATCAATGTCCTATGATGACCAAGGCGGGGGTATATTTTCCTAGTCAAGTAATTTCTCGTGTGTTCTCGCGCCAGTGAAGGGCACCAGTCATATTTCCTATGACAAAGAGGAAGTTGACTTTCCCTCTAATCTAATTCCATGCAAATATTAACCAATGTCTGTGTATAAGCACGGAATTAGCTATCTAAGCGAGGTAAAAAGCTTTAGTTTTTGTTCTCTTTCCAAGCAATACATCCTGTGTAAACAACATGGAAATTACAAAACAGTTTTACCAAAGACGCATAATTTTATGTGACCTACGATATGATTACCCCTTACGAAAGCGGAGTATATAAACCTACGACTTAGCTCGTTTACATAATTATCGCTAGTGTTTTGCTGTTTGTTGGGTTGTTCACACAATAAATTGTAAAAGGTTAATATTCTGATAAGGAATAGTTTGTATGTATGTGTTGACTGTACATATTTTGTATCGAGGCAAGGTAGACCTTGGCAATCTCTGGTTATGTAGGTGTCAAACCACACAGGGAACCAGTCAGATAACATTATGTATGTCACAGGGACCTGAGAATTTGTTACAGCTAGTTTTGGACCTAAGCGAGGGTGTTTAAGAGTAATTTTTCACTTTTGGGGGGTTTAGATCAAAATTCGCATGTCTCTGTGTTGCACGTGACTGATATAAACCCAAATGCATTTTGGATTTTGCCAAACTCGCGCATACCTTTTTAAGAGACGATGGTTTTAGATGTCGCTGCCTTTTTGCAATCGCCGAATGAATACCAGCAAGAAAATCCATTTTAAAATTGTCTGTCGTGTTAATAGGCAATATCTTGATTGTCTTGGGTTGAATTTTGATGAAATGTTCCCGAGTATTAAGGCTATATACGGGACCTAACAGTCCTCCATTAGCCCCAGCAGATCAAGCTGACCGCTTCAGCTATCAAAACAATCGATGCATGCTGTGGCTAGACGCTTAATAAATAAACAACCGATTATAGAAGTAACGACGCAGGGTCCATGTCGACTGCTGGAATTCTATAAAAACCGATTCCGCGGGCTTACGATAGCCTTGTCAATACATTATGCATGAAGAATGTAACCGAAGGTAGGTCTGCAGCATGTATCGGGGCGCCTCGGTCGCCGTTTACCCAATTTACTGATGAACTCGCCATTGTGTTATCTGCCTGGGTATATAATTACAACATATGGGTAGGCCATTATAATACCTCCTACAATTCAATATTCATCAATCGGGGTGAGATAAACTGGAGTCAAGGTCACCTCGCGGGGCATGTCACAAACCCGCAAGACCGATCAAGACCATTCTAGCCATGGACGCCGTGGACTGTTGTGTATCGGTGTCCAGATGCTAAGATTTGTTTATAAAACATCTCCGCATTGACGCTAGTATTGGAGCACGCTGCGTTCTACTGAAATGTCTGTTGCCTGCCATTCACACTCTCATCGGGCCAACGGACGGCGCTGAACCGTGTCCTAGCTACACCGACGACGGGATGCATGGCTTCGTTACGTTAACGTTGATTGACAAGCATTGTTGTTGTTTCTTGCTTTCGTAGTAAATCGCCAGCGACCTAAGCCGGTTGGACTTATGATATAACGGTCCCGTGGTTGTACGTATTCCATTGACACCCGTATGTATAAACGAATACACGGCATGGGTATACGTGTGTGCCACAGGTGAAGTAACCCCGTACAATACAAACATATCCCGTGTCAGTGCTGGGGACTGCATACCCTACTCACTGGGAAGAATAGTGTGTGGATTTCATTGGATTATAAGACTACTGTGTGTTTTCAGTCATTCAGAATAAGGACGTGATATAATGTCCAAATGTTGCTTTGGACGTAAAACTAACTGACAGCTGCATACAGACTACGCTACCGTAAGTATATGATATATATACCACAACACGCATCGTAAATCTCACGTGCGTTTTATTATGATGATCATATATATATATGTGTACATGAATATGAATGATATTTGTACACATATATGTAATTATTTACTCTATGATTTGAAGATTGATATTCACCAGTCCCCAAACATTGTACATGTATTTCTTGGTATTTAAAATGTGTATGCATTGTACATGCCTGGTGTAAGTATTTTATGTATACATTGTACATGTATATTCCTGGTGTTTTTACCTGATATGTGATGTGTATTGCACACGCAGGAGGAGGAACGAGGTACCTAAATAAAACATGCATTTAACCAGCTTGGTATAATTAAATTAATTCAACATTATACATACATCTGTACTAGTGAATGTTTGTCCTCTGATCGGGTGTAAACATTGCGGATGTGTACATATATAAATTTGTAAACATGTGTACGTATACATGTGTATGTATGTTCATGTACTTGTGTATCAAACAAACTAATTAACACATATTATATAACAGCACTGCTCCGGTCAGATAGCATGTGATTACACTACATGTGGGAGGAGGAGGATGAGGCAGGCGACTATACCCAGCATCAGTTGTCTTGTCAGACCTAGTGTTAGGGAGTGCCATTGATTGTATCACACGTGTCCCCCATCTGTCCCCAGCTGACTCATGGCTGTACACCAGGGGCCGCTCCGCAGCTTCATTCCTCCTGTCTTTGGTTTGGTCATCAAGTCTAGCGTAATAAATGGTCGGTATTGAGTAATGGCTTCCAGGAAATCAATGGTTATCCCATGTGTGTAAGGCTCACTTCAGTAGGCATGGCAATTACAAATGATTTACTCAAGTAATATTTAACATCAATTACAAGTTTTATAATAGCCTTCTAACCAACATATTTGAAAAAAATTATCTTCTGTGATATTCACTGTTTTTTTTATCATCAATAAAAAAGAAACTATCAGTCAGTACAGTCACTCAAATTACTATCATACAAGTTGCAGCTCCTAAATCAGGTCTTTACATTATACCACACACCTGTGTACAGTGTTTATATCACAAAGGTGTACAGATCACAGGTGTGTTATGTAATCAGTGATTATATCACAGGTGTGTAATGTAATCAGTGATTATATCACATAGGTGTGTAATGTAATCAGTGTTTATATCACACAGGTGTGTAATGTAATTAGTGTTTATATCAGATAGGTGTGTAATGTAATTAGTGTTTATATCACACAGGTGTGTAATGTAATTAGTGTTTATATCAGACAGGTGTGTAATGTAATTAGTGTTTATATCAGATAGGTGTGTAATGTAATTAGTGTTTATATCACACAGGTGTGTAATGTAATTAGTGTTTATATCACACAGGTGTGTAATGTAATTAGTGTTTATATCACACAGGTGTGTAATGTAATTAGTGTTTATATCACACAGGTGTGTAATGTAATCAGTGTTTATATCACACAGGTGTGTAATGTAATCAGTGTTTATATCACACTGGTGTGTAATGTAATTAGTGTTTATATCAGACAGGTGTGTAATGTTATCAGTGTTTATATATCACACAGGTGTGTAATGTAATCAGTGCTTATATCACACAGGTGTGTAATGTAATCAGTGTTTATATCACACAGGTGTGTAATATAATGTTATCAGTGTTTATATCAGACAGGTGTGTAATATAATGTAATCATTATTTATATCAGACAGGTGTGTAATGTGAACAGTGTATGTCAAACATATGTGTAATATTATCAGTGTTTATTACATATATATATATAATAATAATCATAATATAACACAGCTATAAGCATGAAAACTGCAGTGTTTATTTTAGATTCAACAAGTGTGTAACGCAATCATACAGCTAACAGGTGTAATAGAACGAGGAAAGATAAACGATAAAGATAGTGCCACCCCTGGGGCTCGAACCCATGACCCTTTTAATTGGCACTCCAACCCGATGCTCTACCGACTATTCTAAAGGGAAATTCCCTACAGCTCACGCTTGTAAGGCAACCTAATCAATGCACATGACATCTTTTACACAGGTGACTTGACATATATAGGGACCCATATCTAAAGTAAGGGTTTCTTTACAATATTAACTGGAGTTCTTTTGGGCCCATCAAGCTCATTCTTTATACAGTATTTCCTTCCTGAAAGTTCTTGCTGCTTGGGATAGCTATAGATCTTCAGGTCTGATGGTTAAAGAACAAGGTCACTGTTACTATAAATAGAACCTATGTTGCCTGTTGGCCACACAGACAACACATGCACTTCTGTGTTGATCAGTTTCCATGTCCTCATTTCTTAATTGGAACCAAACAACTGTTGCAGACATAATGTAAATATATCAAAAGATAATGAGTTTTTAAAGCAAAGGGATGTTGATAGGAAATTGCTATTTGGAATAAATCTCAATAGAAAAGTTGTTTTATGGATACTTGTCTGTATCATATCTATATTTGGCCACTATTTATGTATTTATCTCGTAGATATTGTCTACTCTCCATCACTAATCTGGTCCTGGGAATGGAGAACCAGGATTGGTCTGGTGCGGGGTATAGACCCATCATGGCTGTCATTCCCTGTTTTATCATTTTACTGACTATTCTGTCTGCTGATCATGCACTTTGTATATTGGTCGCTATTTACATATATCCCTGATTGGCTAGCGATTTTACTGGGAATGGTGGATATATATATGAGGACATTTCATGTCCAATTATATTCTTTCGTGACATTAATCGTTACGTGTTGCAAATTAAATATATTACATGTTGACATCCATTTCATCATTACCTGGCAAGCTACCCTATTGTTGCAGTTTAATTTCATATAATGGTTTTGTATACCGATCAGATCTGTGTTCTAAAGACACACAGACAGAACACTAACTTCCATATTAGGATGAGTATGATGATCTGAAGCCTGATTCTTACCCAACACCTATAAATGTAATTGGACGTACAGAGTTGTTAGGGTGTAGTCACACCTTACTTGTCTAGCCTCTTTGGTTTCCTGTGTAAAGTGGCTCACTAGTAATTCCATTAAAAATGTCTGGAAAAGTTTACGGGGAGAAAAGATCAGAACTATTGATTATAAGGGAGACAATCCAGTGATGTATCAAGCATCCTGTCCTTCTCAGATGTTAAGGGTTTGGTTTGTTTCTATTTTACATCGGACCTATTAATAGCTTAGGTCATTTAAGGCATGCCAGGCTGTAGTAGTGGAGGGAAGCTGGAGTTCCTGTAGAAAAACCACCATTTGAGATTATCTAGTGTGGAAGAGACGTTGTAACTGAACAAGCGTATACATACATAATTTTAATGATCCTTTGAGTGTTACACAGTTACCTCCCTGTTGGAACTCTTTAATGTATTGGCACTCCCAATGCAAGTATAATGTGTTGTTGGACCCTAGAAATTAAAATGGATGATTGGAGGAATAACTCTAGCTATGGCTGCTATTGCAATAAAGACTCAAGCATTTCTAACAAGGCTTTTTTTCTGTAAGATATATAGTGCAGACAAAGTTTTCTCTGACAAAAAAATTATGACTCTCTTTTACGGTTACCGGATACTTTATATGGGCAGAATGGTCGAGTGGATGTAATTATGGTGCTAGTACATGACTTCCAGACTGATGGCCGAGGGTTGATTTCCTATAGGAGTGTGGACGGTACGGAAATATCGTCCCTGGCCCTTAGAGAGTTCTTTGGGGCTCATTACTAGAATTGCACCTCAGATATTTATGGATATTTATGGATCCTGTGTATTCATGCATGTACATAACCGTCTTATATATATAGATCTATTTAGGTCAAAAGAAAAATTAGGCATGTTACAGTTTTTGCTTTCTAGGGCTGACGGTCATATCTGTTTTATTGACTGAAAAAGTCTGAAACTCGTGTTATATATATAACCTTGGTTATAAATAAATAGCTTACAAATATAACAGTTCACACCTATCTGCACTGCCATCTTAGTTAAGAATAATTAGTTATTGTTTTCTTTCTGATAAAAATAAAACCGTGTAATAATATTAATATGCTAGGTGCGACATCAAACTGCTGCAGATTAGAGGACTCTTGAAGCCCGACATCATATACATGTAAACTGTTGGTACTTCATGTTTTAAATAAAATCTCTTTGAAGGTAACTTTCTTTTATCATCTTATGAGCCAAAATGGCAATAATCAGATCAAAGGTAAAACTGTTCATTTCAGGATGTTTCAATGTAAAACATTGGCTCCCACCGATTTATAATATGATCTTTATGTAGGTGTGATGACATTGTGTCAGGGTATAGTCAGATTCCACTGTAACAGTAGTATACAGTGTATATAACCTTTAGGCTATGTCGGTCAGCTGATGAGGAGATACATAGCACTGGTAACCAGCTGTTCAACACTGTTTTAGATCGGAGATAGAAAAAAGTTCACCCTGCCCATAAAGGTTTTTGTAAACTTTACTATGTATCATATAAAGACAAGGATCGCTGATGGTCTGGCTTTCTAAAACACTCCACACATTGTCTATCATACAGGAAACGGTAAATTAGAATCCTAGTTTGATCACCTGATAATAACAGCAGATACTTTTCTGTTCCATATACATTTACTGAGTAGGTAAACTTAATATGGAAATACAGGAAATTCACACATAATCAAGCTACTCTGTGTGATAAAGTAGAACATTTGACTTTTCAACAATTTTTTTTTTCAGTAATTTATTGCTTGTCTTTTTGTTTAATGACTTATGTATATTATATTGGTGATAACTGTTCAATGTAATGATAAATTAGGAAAGTAAAAAGAGAAATCTCAATTGTGATGAGAAATCTTTCCTGAAGATTTGGGCTTCACCAGAGGAACTCCTTCCCGAGGCTATACACTATATAGATATATAGCTATCTGAGTGTTAAACTGCCACCCAGTGTACATGTTGGTCTGCATGTAGTTTTGATATAAACTGTATATTGTTTATTTATAAGCTGCAGTTTTAATTAGTAGCTTCAATTTTTTGTACCTTTGTCTGAATCAACTTCTCATATTTCCTTTGTTGTCGTTGACGTAGACATATTTACAATTGAAAAGTTTTAAACCCTCCTGTGTAGTCACTCAGGAGGTAATCAATTCTGTGTTGAGAACATTGATGTAAGATCGCATTTAGTGAAGAGATGGTTCCATTTTATGTTCACAGGGTCAACCAATAATATGTTACCCAGTGTTTCAGAAAAATTTTTGATGTCATGTTTGTGGAGACTATTTCTGATGGAAAGTTTATAAATTAGTAAACATTAATATTATTATTGTCCTTTCATATTTTTGCCTTCTGACCTTCCAAAACTATTCACACGATGATAATTTCATCAACATGTACATATATATTAAGCGTTACTTTTATTCAGAATAACCTGATTGGATTAAAAATGATCACATGACATTCGATTAAGAGACAGATTTCATGGAAACTTGAGCATTTGGGAATTAACCCAAGGGAAACAACTACCAAGGGAAATAACCCTAGGGAAAGTGGATTATGGTGGAAACAACCTCAGGGAATTACCACCGAGGGAAATAACCCTCCAATATAATGAAATATTCATTGTTTACTTTGTCCGGATATATAGATATCCAGAATTGTCTCCCTTGGAAGGGTTACTTTCCCAAGCACAGTTTAAAGTGTCAGATGTTGAAACGATATTGAAAAATGTGTAACTAAAGAAAACTTTCTTACAATTTCATATTTCATTTTAATGAAAAATACTAGCTGTCATCATTTGTCAGTATTTTTAGTATTTAAGTTGATTATAAACAACATGAAAGTAACAATTTTCATAGAAAAATTATAAACATTATCATTATAGCGCAGCTACTGACCTGCGGCTATATTTACGGGATACTTAGGGATTAGATGTACATACATCCATTACTGAGGCTGTGTGATTATGTACCTAAAATGGACACTCAAGTGTTCCAATGGAACCACAGACTTCGAGTCTGTTACATTTACGACAGATGGTCACATAGAAAATTTCATCCCTGCTCTTGGCCAGGGTCTCCATAGGGACACGTTAGCCACTGAAAATACGGAAATCTAGATCTGGTGCTTAAGTGTGACAAAAACACATAAAATATGGATATTGATTCTAGGTCAAGGTCACAGGGGACATTCCACGTACCCAGGAAGCTCTGACACACATTAATTATAGATATTCTGTAGTCAATTGTCACTGTGATTGAAGCGCGGACATGATGATAATTGTTATGCCACAACAAAAGGGTTGATTATACATATCTTTCACATCCTGTTTGTATGTCCACGTCCCTTTTGGATCCAATTAGTTTGTTCATGAGTCCAGGACAAATTGATCACAGCTATGTCGCCCGTAGATAGCAGACTAGCTGTTTGATCGGGACTACATCCAACAGTCACTGGAACAAGATCACGTCCTTCACCGCAGACTGGAGACACTGATATTAATACGCCTTTATTATAGTCCTGATCGCAGACTTTGGACCCTTAATCAAGTGAAATCTTATATATGTCTGGCTATCCTTATTTCTGTGATTAAAATATTTGTGATCTATCCAGAAAACTCATTTATATTCCGTACTCTAAACAAGAGTCAGTTCCCTGTTACTGTAAATCACTTCCATTCTGCATCTACACCACATTTTATGAATTAAGTTGTGACATACAGATGTATAGATATACAAAATATATCTGTATGCTAAAATGTCAGCTTGTATTTCTCTTGATTTGTAAAGTTTTATAGAATGACAAACAAATATGTACATTTTGTGTATGTTAATTAACATACACAAAATGTACATATTTGTTTGATTGTAATCACACCAAAAACTAGATATTATTTAATATACACATATATGTATCACCAGGTAATCAGTAACTGTCTTAAATCCAGATGTGGTCCGATGCAATGCTTTTATTTCAAGTCCTGTTTAAAAGTCACTTCATTGATTTGATGAAAGTGAAAAATTATTACATGGGAAAACTGACTTTGGTACATGAAACAAGAGTATCCTATATGGCAATTAATAACACTTTAAAATGTTCAAAAAGACAGTAGAAGTATGTACTAGGGTATCAAATTGTCTGATGACCAAACCATCACTGTGAAGTACCTGTAGCTGTTGTGGTGTGATCAGAGAGGGGATCGAAACTTACTCATACAATCTGTAAATCATGATAATTGTTTCATTGTATATCTCCAATGCTTCAAAATATCCTAGTACTTTCAAAGAATTCTGCGACCCATAGTTGTCAATGTGTGAGCAAAGCCATAATAGAACTAAAACTTATTTATCCTGCAAAAAGCTCATGTCTGGTAATAAGCCCACCCAATATAGAACGATAATAATATAAAATGACCTGTAGGAAACGTTTTCAGTGTCTGTAGATATATGTTGATGCCACTCTCAATCTGTAGACCTTAAACTGTGTATATATATCACAGTGTAAATACTGGTACTTTCCATGCATATTCTATGGCCTGAGCTAATGGAGCTCCCTCGATCTGTATATATATAGAGACTAAATACAATATTTATAGTGACTTTCGGCTACGTGCGTGATATTGTCGTCAAAAAGCTACCATCTGATTGCATTGGAAGCAACACAGATTTATAGCGCTTCTTCAATATTTGTATAGAAGATACACTTATAGCTAAAACATACACCACACACTGTAGGGCCTACCGTACATGTACTCTATATATGCTTGACATGTAATTATTCACACAATGCACTGCGGATAATTACATCATCACATTGTACACAGAATTTTTTTTCATCTCTATCATATCGTTAGATCTGTCTAAAAAAAAAAATACAGAACAGAAATAAAGCAAGCTACAGAACACCATGTATCGTTGATATCTTGATATCGTAGACCAAGATACTGTATGATAAGGGCCAAAGTGTCTCTGTATTGAAAGGGAAGTGGTCTTTGATTAGATGTGTGTGATATGGTAACACCCAGGCTGGCCAGCTCCTGTTGTGATCCTACGCCCAGGAATGTTGATCAATGGATGTCAGCCAACCAGAGACGTCCAAGCAGACATCAGTTTGATGATATCAGAAGGAAAGGGGTGATGATGATCTGACGATGGCTACCAGGAACATAAAATTCCTCAAATATTATCTCTACCAAAGATGGCAACTGTGGCAGAGTGCTGCACTCTCCCCCAGCACAGATGTGAAACGGCAGCACACACAACATACCCGCTATCAGAATATCAGGAATGCCACGCAACCCATTAAAAGTTTAATTTTTCTGAGGCAGCTTGTTCCGAGAACTAGCATTAAAGCTCTTTGATTCCCGGGCAGATTCTTCCCTCTACTCTATATTACCAGGAGGTGTGTCCTCAGCTGTAAAAACAAACGTATATGTGACCTTGACTTGCATATTTTAACCGATTTTACTGTTCGTTTTGCTCTCCGTTTCCGTATGGTATTGATCGCAGTTCTCTGGGTTTAATTTATCTCTTGGTGTCTCGTTAAAATCTCTATGAACATGTTAAACGGGGAATATAATTGAAATTTTCCTGAACAGAAATAAGATAATTTTGTTCCCAGATTAGTGGGTCCCAGGTAGTAATGTTTTAAGAAAAATGTTTAGGATGAATTTTTATAATCAATAATTACTGATACTAAAAAATTGTAGTACATGTTACGATCTTTACCGAAACTTCTGGACATACAAGGTATTGTATCTATATCATATATGCTTGAACAAGTTCTTTTCCTTCCTGCCTTCTCTTCCTTTAGATGGTGTTTTTCGTCAGCTTGCTTAGACTACAGTATAGGATATGACATTTCAGTGAGATTGCACATTAAAGCTCTCTATAAGTGATTCCATTATGACATGTGTTAGTATATCTTAATGTGGCAATTGATTCTGTATTGAAAACACAAACTCCCAAAGTTGATATGTCTTAATAGCTTTTTCTTTTTGTGTGATATTTACATTAAATTGTACTAGGAAGATGGTTTTGTTTTTTACCCTAAAATAGTATTTCAATGTGTAGTGAGTATTATTTTATAGACCAGTAACAATTCCCAGTCAGAAGCAGCACATTTCAGTGCTGTAGTGTAAATTGGTAATTTTCTGTGTAAAGTGAAAAAAAGCCAATCACTGGCTCCAGTGAAAGCAATTTACCACAGAATATATATCGTAATGTCACAACAATTGTTTTTGTGTTAAGTTAAAGTGAGTGCAGTTCTATTTTGTAGCCGTGCTGTAACCAACATTTCTCCACAGTTTTTGGGTGTTGTCTACATTTGTACGGGAAAGAAATTTCCTGAATGGAACAAACATACTTTTGAAATATACATCATAAATATGTTTTTTTTTCATAATCCTAATATTAGTAAAGGCCTAGGATGTTAACATTCTTGGCCTGTACGTGGTATGGTAGGCCATGATTCTGTAAATCCCAGGAATCTACCTATATATACACGGAAGTCCCCTATGAATACAGCTATTCAGTATGGAGCTTGTTCTGAGATCTGACAGCTGTGATGTTGCTGAAAGGAATTGTACCTACCCACACATACTGCCCACTCTCGTTAATTACTTAATAATCAATTTTACTCAGATAAACAATTAAACCTCTGTGTTTGCTACCTGAAGAATGAATATATATAGCAAAACATAAACACTTATGGCAGGAAATTAGAAAAGTTTTATTTCTATTATAGCACCGTACTGTTTAGTTTGTGTACAATACAATGTATGTATTGAATAAATTCACATTCGTTAATTATAGCACAGTACTGTATAGTTTGTGCTTGTATTGAATAAATTCACATTCGTTAATCCTTAATTGATTTGTAACTGGCAGATAACAAAAAGGAAGGGATCAATATTGGAAGGATGTTGAGGTGAGGTCAAATGGAGGGTGACATGTAAATTACATTTAATGAGATGTGTGGAGGGAGGGGAAAGAGGAGGAGGAGGATCAAGGGGCCAGAGTATAGGGGAAGGGGGAATCAAGGGGCCAGAGTATAGGGGAAGGGGGAATCAAGGGGCCAGAACAGAATATGGGGGGAGGGGGGTCATGGGTTAGAATATGGGGAAAGGGGGGATCAAGGGGAGTGTCATGTGTGTGTTGGGGGGGGGGAGGGGGTGTCAATGGGATATGTGGAGAAAGGGGAAGGAGGAGGAGGATCAAGGGGCCAGAGTATGGGGGAAGGGGGAATCAAGGGGCCAGAACAGAATATGGGGGAGGGGGATCAGGGGGTTAGAATTTGGGAGAAAGGGGGATCAAGGGGAGTGTCACATGTGTGTGTTGGGGGGGGGGGAGGGAGGGGGTGTCAATGGGATTGATGTCAATGGGACACGAGGGGGAAATTGGTAAAAATTAGGTAATATTTCTTCAGAACATCTTTTGGGAATATTATATTGGATGCAATTTTCAGACAGAGTACCTTCAGGTCCTTAGTTGTTTATACATGGGGCAGACATTGAAAAATCTGGGTTCAGCCAACTGAGCAGGAGTAAAGGCTAGAGTAGACTATAGGGGAGATACAGTAGTCCATTGGGGAGGGAGCAGAGGCAGGCTGTAATTAATTATTGTATCATTGTAGTGCTGAATGTTAAGGCTTACCTGATGTTCATTAATGTCTAGCAATAAAACTCCAGTATGGAGACAGTACAGACAGGGTAATTAGGCTCCGACAATTACATTACCTATACAATAACATCTGACAATACGCCATGTAATAAATTAATATCTGACAGAAATAATAATATAAAAATGATGATACCTGACAGTAGACATTACGTAGGGACGATAAAACAGTATTGGTTAACGACCATTGTTATCACTAAAACTACCTTCAATCCTATAAATATACATGTATTACAATTAGATATATTGTCAATTTATGATGTTAGTCAGAAATAAGTATTTATTTTGTGAAAATGTTTGCAACTATACCATGTTTAAATTCAAAATCATATGAAGGTTATTTTTTGGTGCACTTAATAATTTTGATTTAGGGTGAGTCTTGTTATTCAGAAAGAAAAAAATCAAATAAGGGACATAACTCAAGTTGACTATGAGTGAGTGAACATATGATTTTTAATATCTTTAAAATCAGGGGTCAATTAAGTTGTATGGAGTGAAACGCAGGCCTTGCATGCCCACCAACAAATAGGAACTCATTGTCTGTTTGGCACTCTTGTCTTTCAGTTGGCAATCATAGGCAAATAATTTCCATCTGGACAAAGACAAATCATTGTCATTTTATTGAATTTACCTTTTTCTAAATGGCTTTCATTTGTCTATGAATGCCAACTGAAAGCAGTGCTTAATCATACTGCAGACCATATTAGCTATTACCCGGTACAGACTTCAGCTCTAATTAGTAAACTCTTCAATTGCCATCATAACTGATTCAGTAGAACTCTAAACCTTAAAGGGAATGCTCAGGATATCTTCAGCGGGGTCAAATGATTTCTTTATCAAGAATTCATTATGCAACATACCTAGGTATATAGGTAAAGGTAAGAACATATTCATAATGTTAGTGAGAAATAGGATCTAAAAGTAAAATTATTTTGTGACAGATTAGGGGCATGTTCTTCCTGACATTTACACCACAGTGTAAAAAAATGTATCTGTTTACCGCTTTGTCCAATTAAATCAGTGATATAGGTTGGTGGCGGACTAGATTTTTTACCTGTAAAGGTATGTATTACAATCCAGGTGTGATGGTACCATTGTTAGGGGTTTGGCCTACCTAATATACTTAAATTGAGCAGTCAAAAAGGAAGTGCCATGGTAAGATGAATTATTTCCGGCTGACCTGTTCCTGTGTAGATTCCGTGTTGATTTCGCTGGGGAGCCTTCAAGATGTGTTGATTCCAGTGACAGGTAAATTTGTTTGTCTGGGCCGAGGCCAGTTGTTGATGACAGACCTGCGAAAGCTTTGATAACTTGACAAATCGCCACAAATCAGATAAGTGTTTTCTAATATACCGGTATACATGTGTTTATATATCAGCATCTTTCAATACTTTTTTGTTTCATTTTGTTCACCAGATCATCGTTATTTGAACTCATATAACACCTAATATCATTATTGAATTCTGACATTGTCGGCTGAAGTGTAGGTTAATCTTGGTGTCCTGACAAGACTGTTGATTTACGACCCCATGACCTCTAAATAACGCTGACAGCACACCCCGGTTTTTTTTACGAATAATGCTTGTTTGATTTTTTTGTTGATAACATTGAGCCTAATGGTTCTCGTTTATAAAAAAAAACGGGTAGACATTTTATATTTGATAGACATTTGTATTGGGTAGACATTTTATACAGGGAACAAATTAAATTGATGAATGTGCGTTTTTGTTTGGATAAGATCTGCAGTATTATTGTTTGGTGAGTACAGTTAAAAAAAATCTTCACATTTGCATCTACAACTACATGTAGTATATTTGTCAGTACATGTCAGTTGATCGTTATTTCTATATGACTCCTGAGTTTTGCTGTTTATGTCCAATGAACCTTCCAAAAACAGTATCGGTAAAAGTATACTATACAGTATGTTTCATCTTTTTAAGATATAAAAACAATATTTTGATATTTCTGAAATGAAAGTTACATGCAACACCTATGATTTATCTGAATTTGTAAGCTAACAATTCCGTGAGAATTGGGATGTGTGTTTTGGCCATGGGTTGCTAAAGTAAAGAAAAGAGAATGATGAATCAAATCAATCACTCTCTGTTAACACAGGACACTGGTTCATTCAGACTTCCGACAGCTCAACATTGATCCTGAGGGCACAGAGAATTTCAATTCGCTTGGTTTTCCTAAATCCTTAAAGTTTGGGGATTTTATTGTTTTATTTTCATTTCATTAAGGAACTCTGGAGACTGCCAGGAGGTACATGTATCTACATGCATGTAATTCCTTGTATGCCTTTAACAAAAAACTAGACAGCCGAACAAGAATCTCCCCCCCCCCCCCCACCTCCGCCACACACACACACACATACACAGTTAAATACCACAAGATGGACACTACCCTTATTGTCTCTCCAATTTCATCAGATCCAATACAGACAAGGTCCATTTGGCAACAACCTCGGCCCGTGGGTATTTGAACCCATGGCCATGAGATATTGCAGCATGCTAATGTTGGAACACTGTCAAGAGATCTAGACTTTCCAGTCACTCCACTGGATCTATACCTGGTTCAAGGAATTGAAATGAATGCCAACAACATTGCGCACAAAATGCATATAATGCCCATTGGTAATGAATAATTCTTACTTGAACAGAAACATTGTCATCTTCCTGGATTAAACTAATTTAAAAGTATGTACATGAAGGATATAATGTTCCCTGTTCAATGAAACGCCTCCCTGATCCGTAACCTTTAGGACTTTCCTGCCCGTGACTTTCAGGACTTAACTGATCCATGACCTTAAGGACATTCCTGCTCTGTGACCTTTAGGACATTCTGATTCTTGACCTTCAGGACTTTCCTGATCCATGACCTTCAGCACATTCCTGCTCTATGACATTCAGGACATTCCTGATTCTTGACCTTCAGGACTTTCTTGATCCTTGACCTTCAGGACATTCCTGCTCTGTGACATTCAGGACATTCCTGATCCTTGACCTTCAGGCCTCTCCTGATCCATGACCTTCAGGACTTTCCTGATCCATGACTTTGAGGACATTCCTGATCCTTGACCTTCAGGCCTCTCCTGATCCATGGCCTTCAGGACTTTCCTGATCCATGACTACAGGACTTTCCTGATCCATGACCTTCAGGACTTATCTGGCTTGTGACTTCAGTTAGTGTAACATCAGGAATCAAGGGTTTGAGATGATTTGCATGTCGTTAAATGTCATATCAATAGCAGTGGATTGTCGTTAATGTACAAGTGTGGTTTGACATCCAATTCAGTGTCTCCACACTTTATGCAATAGTGTGACAGGAGTGGGGGAGGGGTGTGTACCTATAGATCAACTATAGACTGATGGCAGGGTTATTGTCAGATGTCAACGTCCATGTAGAGTGCACTATAGCTAATCCTGATCTGTTAATGCCAGGGACTTCCTATACATATGGTCAATTAAGCTCAGTTGATGAGATGTCTATAAGCTATCTTGCATCTCATACTTGTTGTACAAGAACATTATTAAGGTTAAGAATACAAGCAAAAACATTATTTTATTACGGTACCACTGTCACATACTATCCTAAAGTACATTGTAGTGCTATTTATTTTTGTCCTTTGGTTGTGTTGCTGGATACATTTTACAGAATTGTAGTTTGAAAATAGAAATAATTTGACCACTGATTCTAAGCTGTAACACAGTGATACATCCCTTTAACTGTAAGCCACGCTTCTACAATAAATGATTTTAAACCATTCTTGTTTCCACTAATCTAAAAGATACATCTTCTGAATTTTACTGAAAATAATCTTTATATTAACACAATTTATTCTTATATGGAAATATAGTAGAAGTGGTTATTTGTTCTCAATGTGTATCAATTGACCAACAGAATTAAATAATTCTACCTGTAGTAGCCGAGTGCACATTTGATACTTCAGATATGTTACACTGTGGGCAACAGTCATATGGTAGATCAGCAAGGTTTACAAGAATTGGCAATATCGACTGATTTTACCATTCATTGCTTGCAATTTTGATCAAGCTGTATGAGATCAGTTCCATTATCAGCTGGCCTGTGAGGGTCACACGTCCACCAGCAGCTGACTTCACTCAAACAGAACAGGCCCTTTGTGCCTTTTCTAGGGGCCATGGTCTCACAAGATGTTTCTGTTTGAAGAATCTATATACAAAAATGTACTATCAAATGTCATGGTTATATACAAATATACCTGCTGCCAATTGCTTCAGGTTTGACATATTTCAGTATGCATACATACCACCTGTTTCATTCTGTGTTTTAATGAAATGCAGAACCTTTTACACAAATGCGAATACAAAGTGTCTGTTTGCCTTGATAATCTGTAAAATTTGTAATCTGATGCACTGTATTCTGAGTTTTGAATGTATATATATACATTCAAAAGTATACAACTTTGTATATATATATATATATATACAAAGTGAATACTGTAATTGACTTAAAGAAGGCCCCTAAGATGAGCTTTTGGCAGGGAAACTTATTGGCCATTTTATACTGAACTTGTTTAATGGACATGGATGGGTGGGCTTATCTGTGTATGAGCTGGACTCTCATGTACTAGCTGTTATATACTTGTCTGTTCTGGTATAGTTATAGTGTTGATTATTGCTAATTAATTTGTAAGTTGATACACAAACACCTATATGCCCCAATAGATATTGATAACTTGCATGTGTTTATATAAAATACTAATTAACAAAATGCTTTGGAACTATCATAACATTTTCGCGATGGAGGTCTTATAAGAATGATTAATAGTAATTGTTGTAAAATAAATAAGTTTATATGTAGGTGTTATATTAAAACATTATCTTGAGTCTGTAAGCCTTAGAGGGCAAAGATGGGGTCAAACTTTGGCAGTTCCCAAAACTCACTATTGATTGTACAGGATTCAGCATGACCTTAATCCTGCCTGGTTTGTAGACATGTTTATTTGGCTATAACTGAAATAGAAAAAATTAATAAAATTTTCAATGCGTTTAGCTAAAAAATATTACAGCAATTGCATGAATCTGAAAATAATGTTCCGTTGATGACAAAAAATGTGTACTACAATGTATAATCAGGAACAAGGCCATGGCAAAAATGACATCTAAACTTTTCCATTGTATCGTAAATATAGAAAAATGTCCCAATTCTGTCTGTACATTTAAGGCAACTTGATCAAAAAATCAAATGAGCAGTACAGTTTGCAAAATTCTTTTGAAATGATCCAAACATCAGAACATTTTGATATAATCATCAGCCAAACCCATTATTGGATGGAAAGGTCCTCAGATAATTCAGCACTTTCTACAGTAACGGAAATTCCAATAGGCATGCCGCGCGGGTCAGTAGGGATCAGGTATAACTGTTGATTTATACTGTTGGTTTCTTCAGTGTTATATATGTCTGCCCCCTGCTACATCATTCTTGGGTACTGGTCATGACTCCCCTTATGGAATCACTTTCTGTCTTCTTTATTTAAGCAGTAGCTGTTTTACTGAAGACCCAACACATTGTCCCCACCCATGTATACTGATCGGCATGCCAACACATTGTCCCCACCCATGTATACTGATCGGCATGCCAACACATTGTCCCCACCCATGTATACTGATCGGCATGCCAACACATTGTCCCCACCCATGTATACTGATCGGCATGCCAACACATTGTCCCCACCCATGTATACTGATCGGCATGCCAACACATTGTCCCGACCCATGTATACTGATCGGCATGCCAACACATTGTCCCGACCCATGTATACTGATCGGCATGCCAACACATTGTCCCCACCCATGTATACTGATCTGCATGCCAACTCATTGTCCCCACCCATGTATACTGATCGGCATGCCAACACATTGTCCCCACCCATGTATACTGATCGGCATGCCAACACATTGTCCCCACCCATGTATACTGATCTGCCTGCCAACTCATTGCCTACCAATGATTTGTCTGCTGCTATCAACCTCTTAGTTTTTCTGGCCATACCCTGCAACTTTGTGTCCTCCATAGTCAAATTGACCAGGGGCTTCCTTTACATAATATATAATATAAACTTCATTTATTTTACATCAATTATAAAACAAGTTATACAACTTATATTAATTATTCTTGTTGGACAAGATGTAAGCGGGCAAGGGGTCTTATTGTGGGAGGAAACTTGAGTACTCAGAAAAAACCTACGTGGTCCAGCAATTGACCCCATTCCTTTTAATGGCCGATCAGGGAATTCCAATCGGACCCCGGCCGCTTGGTGATAGGCAAGTGCGCTATCCACTGCACCACCTGGCCCTGGTTTCATCAACGTTCCTTAACTTAAGGAAATTCCTTAACTTAAAAATCTCCATAGGAAAGCATTACAGAATTTAAGGAAAGTTTCTCAGCTAAGGATTTTCGCCTTAAATTCTGTAATGCTTTCCTATGGTGAGTTTTAAGTTAAGGAATTTCCTTAAGTTAAGGAATGTTGATGAAACCGGGGCCTGATACGCCTTTACAGTAAGACAGATACAACAACCTACATCAGTCTTTCACCACCTATAGCCAGCTGCTTGGAGTTCCAGTGACATAGTACTGTGTCTGGACAGAGCTGGGTAAAAGTCAACCCTGCTGGAATGCCAATCCTCCGGAGAAAACTCTTATTTTCTAATCCCCTGCTGTTGTCAGTAATCCCGACTCCATCCATGTCACTTTCACTTTAGCCTCGGCATTCACGATGTTGACGATAATCAATATTCATGGCGTAATTGCTAAAATACAAGTGCATTTTCTGTGAAAAAGTTATCGTTTTTAATTCAACCCTTCAAGCTTTCTAAACGCATTAACAAATATTAGGGTGGGTTTTTAGCTTCTGGCGAAATACTTATAAATTTATTGATCTCAAACTTGAAATTACCATATTTCATATTTGTACGTGTAATTGTTAAAATTATATCTAACGGTTGCTGGGAAGAAAATGATTTGTGTGAATTGAGCAGAAAATTGGATATTGACAGTCTGTTGATAAATTATTTACCTGATAATTAAATGGCCAGCACAGCTGATACAGTTGTAGAGATATTGTGGACTAGGTCAATCGTTGGCCACCAAATAGCTTGATTGGTTGAGCATCTGTCGAGAGTTTGAAAGGTCCCAGGTTCGAACCCTGGTCTGGCCGTACATGTTTTCTCCCCTGTTACATAGTAATACAGTTGAAGCAGTGCTTATTTAGTATCTCTAGAAGTATTTAGGGGGATTAGTATGGTAAAACCATTTTAACATCATACACTAATGAAGCTTAAAGTGGCTACATGTAAATACATGTAACAATTTAGAGCTCACTGTCGGGTAAACATGGAAAATTAAGGTCAAGGATCTTAGTGATGAGGATATTTTTTGTATATAATTTCTGTCGACATAGAGCTAATAGGAGATGCACAATTCACTTATCTGATTGATTTTAAAACATTTTAGCTAATGGACCCAATTGATTATAACAGTGTTCAATTTGTAAACAAAAACCGGCGAAAAGCCTTTAATGGACTGTAAGCTAAAAACGCTTAACGTGCTGAATGTCGGGCAGGGAGAAAATCAATATTTCCTTAGCTGGATCATTGTCTCGCAGAAACGCACCGCAAATGTTACACAATCAAACTACAATTGATCGCGGTAATTCTTGTTTACCAAGCTGGCCTTTCATACAAACAATCACAGACAGGTTTGACATTTTTTGCTGTATTGAACTGAATTAATGAGAACCTTGGAATGTTATTTTACTGCATACAATGCAGGAAAATGAAATTTCTTTCCTGCCAAAAAATACAAAGGATATTGATCAGAAATCTGTAGTAGCCGGCTTTAATTGTTTCTACAGAATGACTTTTTTTCTTGTATTACATAAATATTTTTGATCATGCATAGAAATATTTTTATGAATATCTTATAACCACAAGTTCATACTGTAGAACATGAAATTTTTGTTGTGTATTTAAACATTTGTGGTTTCAGCAGTTGCTTTATTGAACCATGAAAACAAATACAACGTACAACTTTACATGAAGCACAATCATCTGCTTGTTAATCTAGGATATCTGTGAAAATTTGTACCACAAAATGATGTTCATGGCTTAATTAAAACCATCAAGATCAACATGATCACTGATATTTCGTGTTGTACAGTATTGTTGTAAATATGCATTTTAGATAGGTCGAGTTGACGTCTCTGTATATATATACTCTTAGAGCATGACAACTCGCCCCGATTATTTGAGAACTAAAATGAGATACTCAAGTGATCAAAATTGTTTATTCTTCTTCACGCAAATATATCTCAATATTCTAGATACAGGGCCAGGTCAATCTAACAGGAACTGTATACAGGAGTAAGAGGAAGGGAGGTTAAAACAGCTATAAATGTATTCAAAGATATATTGACTTTATAAGTATATGATAATATAAAAGCCATATGCCAATGTAAATTTAATGGGGTTTTTTCTATTGATCAAGGCTAAAACCTTCAATTAAAAAAAAAACATTTGATTTTTTTCCTGAAGCTCTTTTTAAAAGATTTGAAACGTATATTTTGTCAAATGATTTCAATATCATTTGATGTTCATATTAGTTTTTAAATGTGCTTCTTTATTTAATTGCATGGGAACTTAATCCTTATTTGATGAGGTTGAATTTCAATTACACCTGTGTATGATTTGTCTTAAATATACTATTGCCTGTCATGCTGTGAGGTTTAGTGCTTGAACCCTTTGGCTGGTGCAGTGTATATACATAGATAAAATAATTATAAATAATGTTTGTTTCTGCACAACGTATGCGTAGTAAAAGTATTGGTTATCCAATTTCAATTAGTGTTAAATGTTTTTATGTGAAAAATATCGCTATAGAGTCATTGGAAAGACACCTTTGGGATGTCCCCATAGTTAGATGTATTGAACAGGACAGCTGATACAGCAAATCTATATATAAACTCACGTATCAAAGGGAGACAACAAGTTTTCAGGGGAGGTAAGAGTGTTTGACGGCTTTTACTAATTAACCTTTACAGATCTGAAGACATCACAGACACAATTTAATCTTGTCGTGTGACATGGCATGCAATGAAAATAGGACAACCCTAATGGATTCTGTTTAATGGTAATCAGTGATCAAAGTGCTGGCAAACTCTGTTCTAGTAAATTTGAATTCTCAAGGAATTTTCTTAAGATTTTGTCATAGACGTCCCCATAAAAAAACGAATGGCATAATCTATTTCCATACATCCGTCTGTCCCTTGGGGTTGATGTGTTGTGACAGATTTTAAAGAAGTATATTCAGTGTTTCTTGGCCTTCCCCATGATCTGCAGTGAGTAAGTATTTAAGAGTTTTGGTTTCTAGAGGTTATAAACTATACAGTTATAGAAAATATTTGTCTTTGCTCTTCTTCTCCTGTTTTCTTTTAGATATGGTTGTATACAGTTAAATCTGCCCACAGACCTATGGAAGTTATCAAACTGTCTCTCAATGTACCTTGCATGTTACTAAATATTACGACTAGTATTCCCCATAACATAGAAATAAATTAAAAAATTGTCTCTTTAAATGTATCTGCAGTTGGCTTTGTTCAATTAATACAGAGATCTTTTAAATAGGTTTGAATGTACCATTGTATTATGAACCTCTTCAGTAATTAAGTTCACACTACCAGATGAGGGTTCAAAGGTCAAGGTTGTGTTATTAAAAAATTCATACACTTTTCACCACTTCTGGTTTTGTTAACTTATATTCCATTTCCCGGATATCAAACTTGGTAATAGGACCTATGGCATACAGCATATCAGGACCTAGGGCATATAGCATATCAGGGCCTAGGGTATACAGCATATCATGACCTAGGGTATACAGCATATCAGGACCTAGGGTATACAGCATATCAAGACCTAGGGTATACAGCATATCAGGACCTAGGGTATACAACATATCAGGACCTAGGGCATACAGCATATCAGGACCTAGGGCATACAGCATATGATCAGGACCTAGGGCATATATCATATCAGGACCTATGGCATACAGCATATCAGGACCTAGGGTATACAGCATATCAGGACCTAGGGTATACAGCATATCAGGACCTAGGGTATACAGCATATCAGGACCTAGGGCATACAGCATATCAGGACCTAGGGCATACAGCATATCAGGACCAAGGGCATACAGCATATCAGGACCTAGGGCATACAGCATATCAGGACCTAGAGCATACAGCATATCAGGACCTTGGGCATACAGCATATCAGGACCTAGGGCATACAGCATATGATCAGGACCTAGGGCATATTACAGCATATCAGGATCTAGGGCATACAGCATATCAGGACCTAGAGCATACAGCATATCAGGACCTAGGGCATACAGCATATGATCAGGACCTAGGGCATACAGCATATCAGGACCTAGGGCATACAGCATATCAGGACCTAGGGCATATTACAGCATATCAGGACCTAGGGCATATACAGCATATCAGGACCTAGGGCATATTACAGCATATCAGGACCTAGGGCATACAGCATATCAGGACCTAGGGCATATTACAGCATATCAGGACCTAGGGCATACAGCATATAAATATGATGTGTTACTTTAGCCTAATTATTATATACAGCCTTTTTAAATTTAATCTTCAATCTTACAATTTTTGTCAAATGTCTCATTCACCACCAAAAAAAATGTATATCTGCTAATCACAGGACTGTCATCATTAAATTGACTGTGATTATCGTCCATGTTCAATCACTGTCCATACATACTACAATATAAGTGTGTAATGATGAATGAGCAGGAAATAGGTCTGCCTTATAAGGTTAAGTAGTGTTGGGGAATCAAAAACACAGATCATATGATTCACTCTGTGGTACGTGGGCTTTTTGAATGGGATGTTTTCTTCGTCATCAAGTGACATTTCAGAAACAATTGGACTGCTATCATTTTAGTCAGTGACACTGAAATTGTGACTGTTTGAACCGACGCAAAATACGTGTTTACAGAATGATATCAGAAATGAGTTGTTTTTCTCCACCTCACCGATATATACGTATAAACACTGCAAAATAATGTAAATAATGTGTTCATAATGAAACCTGTCTTATCTAACACCTTGTGGAAATTTTCATTTTGGTTCGATTAAACAAGAAATCAGTTTTAAGGTATCATGTATGTTTTAGTAGAAATGGAATCCCCTGGTAACTCATTCACCCCTGAAATTACATAATGAATTATTCCGTTACCTTTCAATCGGGAGAGTTCAAATGTGTCTTCACTGACCCAGTAAAGGTACTTTACTTGATAAACTGGAATACTGGCGTTTTTTTAAATTTTATTAAAAAATTGCAACATTTTATCAGATAAAACAGGTTTTCAAAATACACAGGGATAGGATTAGATAGGATTCATTATACACAGATTGAGTACACACTTTGTATTATTACGTGTATATAACTGGAAGACAGGGAATTTAATTAACAAGGAGGCTTAATTAGGTGCCATAGTTTCAGCATGTATCTATGATATATGTAAGCAGACATGTATTTGTGTATACTATTGGTACAACATTTTTACCAGTGAGCGACTTTTTCCGCACCATAGCTGCAGTCTGCATGTATGCTGTCCGCTTGCATATTTGTAAACATCAATGAAAATATTTCTGTATGTGGTTGTACCAAAGTAGAGTATTATATAGAGTCACTCACGGATGAACAACTTTATATTATAAATGCATGAAATAAAAACCAAATGTCACTTGTCAAAAACCAATCCTAGATGATTACTTCAGGGCGTTTCAGTGTAAAGCAAAATGATGCGAGATTTGATTCAATTTGGCAACATTTCAGCTAAGTGTACTATAAAACACAAAATAATACATACATATGCAGGATAAATCTTTGTTGATTTGTTGAAAATAAAAAAACACAATCTAAAATACTTATTCAATTCCTCAGCTATTTTAAAGTTCAGTAAGTTTATCAGAAAAAAAATAATGAAAATTCTTCAACTGTCACCTACCACAGTAGAATACATCATGTATATATTTTCATTTCAACTATTAATTAAAACAAATATTTCATTCCCATTGTACAGGTAAAATGTTTTTCCGAATTGTAAATCAAAAGTATTTCATTTCAGTATCTTTTAACTGCAATTTTGGTTTGAAGAAAATTTGAAGTAAGCAGATATTTGGAAAGATCAAAGATTTTTTTTTAATATTTTCTGCTCTTTCCAACTATTTGAGGACATAAATTTGAAGTAATATTTTTCTGCAAAAGCTACAACATTAAATTTGTTAAATGATTTCTTGACATGTTTGTCCATAACCGAATGTGGTCACTGATTGTTGAAGGTAATATAACATTTCACAAGATCAAAATAAGAACTATGATATGTCATATACATGACATTGTATGTTAATTCAAGTGATCTCATAGATTTTTCAGAATCATATTTGATGAATATGATGTACTAGAGATCTTAACTCATTCCCTCCTGAAATTTCATATTGAACTATTCCAACCTTTGAATTGGAAGAGTTCAAATATGTCTTCAGGGGTGAATGAGTTAAACAGTTTGCTTTGATATGATTCCTTAGATTAAAATAGTCTGAACCCACAAAATGTAGTTTTCAAACTAAATTTCTCATTATTGTATTCGTTTCTTTACTCATTCCTTCTGAGCTGTTTCTTTACATATTGCAATTACTATCGAAACAAAATCAAGTAATCTTATATGTTGAATATCTACATGTATGTAGGAGACCTGGACTAGGTTGATAGTTATTTACCATGCAGATATCACAAAAGGCAATATAGAGTTTTGTGTGTGACTCACTCACAGTGTGTTTCTTCTGTGTCAAAGACTTTGTTAAAAGAGGAAGGATAATGCAGTGAAACTGGACTAAGTCAATCGTCAGCGACCTGATTGCTCAATTAGTGAGTGACTGTCTAGAGCTCAGAAGTTTCACTAGCGGATCCAGAGGTGGGGTTTTCGGGGTCAGGACCCCACCCCATTTTTTGGCATAGGCAAATTTGTATAGCCTTAAAAATGGAAGTTTTTTCTGTTGTATCATTGAAAAAGCCTCAGCTGGACCCCCTCCTTTTTAAATTCTGCATCCGCGCCTGAGGTTCTGGGTTGGAACTGATCTGGCTATGCATAGCTCTCCTGTTAATATTACCAGTATTTAATTTTCCAGTATAATCTTTGCCAAGTATGGACTGGTAATGACGGCCTAGAGGACCGTGTAGCTTTATGTTATGCACGTACAATATGAGTGCACTGCACTCACAAATACATGTACAACAATAAAGTTAAAAACATTTTCTTTCTTGAAACCTAATGTAATTTAGTCAGGCAATTGAAAATTTAACAATGTGTTTAATTTTCTTTGAATAAGTGGTAGGGGAAGCAAATATTGGTGAGTACTAGTACATGTATGAGGTGTATGTAGGGTGGTTCGTCAGTTGTATTGGGGCCATTGACACAACATGTGGAGTAAGGAATTCAGTATGACTGGATTGCATAGTTGTAAACTTCACTGCTGTTAAAGTCTTTAATTGACATTTGTCAAATTCTGCTCAATTCTGAAAAAAATTGGTAGCAAATTTATTGTAAATTTAAATGATTTCCAAATATGAATGTACAAAGTTACAGCTCAACAGTGGTGTTATCCTAAACCACACAAGTTGAATGGTTGGTGTGGTTCTAGTTGTTGTTTTGCTAATCTTTCTACAGAAAATGATGCTTACCCTGTACACCAGTGGACTCCCTACCTTGTGTGTTAGTGGCCTCAATATGTCCAGTACATTTATTGTTTATGTTGACAACACTAGAATGTCTGTATTAACTATGTATTAACTACGCAGTTGGCCGTAGGACTCCAGACAGAGGTTACAAACTGTCAAGGCTATAGGTGTAGGACAGTGCCACCATTACATATTCTGGTGTACAAGTTTGATTTTATATATAGTTGTAATACACCTATCTGTTCAACTTATTATTTTTACACATTTTAACATTTAGGAGTTAATGGGGCTTTGACTTAGTCCTGCCTTAGGAACTTTTCTGCCATAAAGGAATTTATGGTTTGCTGAAAAAGAAATAATATCTCTGAAATTCTTGAATCGGCCTAATTATTGCTTTATAGAAGTTCTTGATCAACATACAGCCTAACTATATTGACAAAAGATCGATAATACTGCTTTGTATATAAAATGTGGTCAAATCCTGGTTAGTCTAACTAGTATTTTGTGTCCTATAGTGTCAGATTAGACAGGTTAATCTGACCAATCTGTTGTGTCACACAGGGTGTCAGATTAGACAGGTTAATTTGATTAGTATCTTGTGTCCCACAAGGTATCATATTAGACAGGTGAATTTGACCAGTATGTTGTGTCCCAAAGGATGTCAGATTAGACAGGTTTTTCTGATCAATATGTTGTGTCACACAGGGTGTCAGATTAGACAGGTTAATTTGATCAGTATGTTGTGTCCCACAAGGTATCATATTAGACAGGTGAATCTGACCAATGTGCTCTACCTGACAGAGTGTTAAGCTAAACAGGTGTCAGTCTACCACTCAAACCTGTAAAAAATAACCTATAAGGACCAATGTAAATGACCTTGTGAATCAAAAGAATGAGACTTAAAACTAACTTCAAATTGTTTCTCAGATTTAATACTACACTGTACTAATGTAAGATTGCTTTATCTGGTTCTAAAGTTTTCGTAAAGGATACGCACAGTGCCTTTATTTGGTTGCTTACTGTATGGAATGAAACAGTGGATATAAAAGATCAATAAAGTTGTTGACAGGTATCTCAGTGGTCTATAAACAGAGATTACTACACCACATCAGTTTTATCACTATCTTTAAAGTCCCCTGACCCCCTTACACACACGATCCCAATACTTATCTCAGAAAAAATAATGTGTTAGAAAAACGTTTCCCTGAAGGATTTGTCAGGACTTGTACTACGGAGGATCAGCATGAGTTATGGCCCCTGAGGCTGACCTGGAAATCTAATGGTAGCAAATTCCATGTAATGGTTATTGATCCCGGGATGGATTCTTCTGGAAGTCAGATAGCTCCAGGTACAACACATACACTGGTGTTAATCTGAATCAAGTGTTATCCTCTCATCATTCAGAAATATGGAGATTGAACCTTTAAAGCCAGTTCAGATATTGGTCAATAGAAAGATATACTAATTACAGTGACATTCCTTTAAATGTAAGTGGTTTTCCATTAGGTTCTGTATGAATTTGACGGATACTGATGGAGAAAAAGATTATCAAATCAATATATGGCGAGTACTTTTGAGGTCAATAAGTAATAAAAGTTATAAAAACTCTAACCTTTAGGACTGTAATGAGCCAGAGACGGAATGTTGACGGAGAGGAATACGAGTCACTCCCTGGGAGGGTATAGGTTATCATAATTATAATGAGGGCTATTGATAAATCACACCACTGGAAACTATGTGTTGTAATGAATGCTTTACAGCGCCATTTACAAATTATATACCATTAGAGGATAAAGGATTATAACAGAAATCAAAGTACCAGACTAATATAGTTCTTATTTTCGCATGTACATAAAACATTAAACATGTTTCTACTGTACACACAAACCAAAGTGTCCAGACTAACAATTAAGGTTCTCCTTTACTCACAAACCAAATATCTAGTCTAACAAGGTTCTACTGTACACACAAACCAAATTTCAAGACTAACAATGTTCTACTGTACACACAAACAGAGGTGTCCAGACTAACAAGGTTCTACTGTACACACAAACCAAAGTGTCCAGACTAACAAGGTTCTACTGTACACACAAACAGAGGTGTCCAGACTAACAAGGTTCTACTGTACACACAAACCAAATTTCAAGACTAAAAATGTTCTACTGTACACACAAACCAAAGTGTCCAGACTAACAAGGTTCTACTGTACACACAAACCAAATTTCAAGACTAACAATGTTCTACTGTACACACAAACAAAAGTGTCCAGACTAACAAGGTTCTACTGTACACACAAACCAAAGTGTCCAGACTAACAAGGTTCTACTGTACACACAAACCAAAGTGTCCAGACTAACAAGGTTCTGCTGTACACACAAACCAAAGTGTCCCGACTAACAAGGTTCTTCTGTACACACAAGCCAAAGTGTCCAGACTAACAATGTTCTACTGTACACACAAACCAGAGTCCAAACTAACATTTAGGTTCTACTGTACACACAAACCAAAGTGTCCAGACTAACAAGGTTCTACTGTACACACAAACCAAAGTCTCCAAACTAATATTTAGATTCTACTTTACACACAAACCAAAGTGTCCAGACTAACAAGGTTCTGCTGTACACACAAACCAAAGTGTCCAGACTAACAAGGTTCTACTGTACACACAAACCAAAGTGTCCAGACTAATAATGTTCTACTGTACACACAAACCAAAGTGTACAGACTAACAAGGTTCTACTGTACACACAAACCAAAGTGTCCAGACTAACATTTAGGTTCTACTGTACACACAAACCAAAGTATCCAGACTAACAAGGTTCTACTGTACACACAAACCAAAGTGTACAGACTAACAAGGTTCTACTGTACACACAAACCAAAGTGTCCAGACTAACAAGGTTCTACTGTAGACACTAACCAAAGTGTCCAGACTAACAAGGTTCTACTGTACACACAGACCAAAGTGTCCAGACCAACAAGGTTCTACTGTACACACAAACCAAAGTGTCTAGACTAACAAGGTTCTGCTGTACACACAAACCAAAGTGTCCAGACTAACAAGGTTCTACTGTACACACAAACCAAAGTGTCCAGACCAACAAGGTTCTACTGTACACACAAACCAAAGTGTCCAGACCAACAAGGTTCTACTGTACACACAAACAAAAGTGTCTAGACTAACAAGATTCTAATGTACACACAAACCAAAGTGTCCAGGCTAACAAGGTTCTACTGTTCACACAAACCAAAGTGTCCAGACCAACAAGGTTCTTCTGTACAATCAAACCAAAGTGTCCAGACTAACAAGGTTCTTCTGTACAAACAAACCAAAGTGTCCAGACTAACAAGGTTCTACTGTAGACACAAACCAAAGTCTCCAGACAAACTAGGTTCTACTGTACACACAAACCAAAGTCTCCAGACAAACTAGGTTCTACTGTACACACAAACCAAAGTATCCAGACTAACAAGGTTCTACTGTACACACAAACCAAAGTGTACAGACTAACAAGGTTCTACTGTACACACAAACCAAAGTGTCCAGACTAACAAGGTTCTACTGTAGACACTAACCAAAGTGTCCAGACTAACAAGGTTCTACTGTACACACAGACCAAAGTGTCCAGACCAACAAGGTTCTACTGTACACACAAACCAAAGTGTCTAGACTAACAAGGTTCTGCTGTACACACAAACCAAAGTGTCCAGACTAACAAGATTCTACTGTACACACAAACCAAAGTGTCCAGACTAACAAGGTTCTACTGTACACACAAACCAAAGTGTCCAGACCAACAAGGTTCTACGGTACACACAAACCAAAGTGTCCAGACTAACAATGTTCTACTTTACACACAAACCAAAGTGCCCAGACTAACTAGGTTCTAATGTACACACAAACCAAAATGTCCAGACTAACAAGGTTCTACTGTACACACAAACCAAAGTGTCCAGACTAACAAGGTTCTACTGTACACACAAACCAAAGTGTCCAGACTGACAAGGTTCTACTGTACATACAAACCAAAGTGTCCAGACTAACAAGGTTCTTCTGTACAAACAAACCAAAGTGTCCAAACTAACAAGGTTCTACTGTACACACAAATCAACATGTCCAAACTAACAAGGTTCTACTGTACACACAAACCAAAGTGTCCAGACTAGCAAGGTTCTACTGTACACATAAACCAAAGTGTCCAGACTAACAAGATTCTACTGTACACACAAACCAAAGTGTCCAGACAAACAAGGTTCTACTGAACACAAACAAAAGTGTCTCGACTAACTAGGTTCTACTGTACACACAAACCAAAGTGTCCAAACTAACATTTAGGTTCTACTGTACACACAAACCAAAGTATCCAGACTGACAAGGTTCTACTGTACACACAAACCAAAGTGTCCAAACTTACATTTAGATTATACTGTACACACAAACCAAAGTGTCCAGACTAACTAGGTTCTACTGTACACACAAACCTAAGTGTCCCAACTAACTAGGTTCTACTGTACACACAAACCAAAGTGTCCAAACTAACATTTAGGTTCTACTGTACACACAAACCAAAGTATCCAGACTAACAAGGTTCTACTGTACACACAAACCAAAGTATCCAGACTGACAATGTTCTACTGTACACACAAACCAAAGTGTCCAGACTAACAAGGTTCTACTGTACACACAAACCAAAGTATCCAGACTGACAATGTTCTACTGTACACACAAACCAAAGAGTCCAGACTAACAATGTTCTACTGTACACACAAACAGAAGTGTCCAGACTAACAAGGTTCTACTGTTTACACCAACCAAAGTGTCCAGACTGACAAGGTTCTACTGTACACACAAACCAAAGTGTCCAGACTAACAAGGTTCTACTGTACACACAAACCAAAGTATCCAGACTAACAAGGTTCTACTGTACACACAAACCAAAGTATCCAGACTGACAATGTTCTACTGTACACACAAACCAAAGTGTCCAGACTAACAAGGTTCTACTGTACACACAAACCAAAGTATCCAGACTGACAATGTTCTACTGTACACACAAACCAAAGAGTCCAGACTAACAATGTTCTACTGTACACACAAACAGAAGTGTCCAGACTAACAAGGTTCTACTGTTTACACCAACCAAAGTGTCCAGACTGACAAGGTTCTACTGTTTACACCAACCAAAGTGTCCAGACTGACAAGGTTCTACTGTTTACACCAACCAAAGTGTCCAGACTGACAAGGTTCTACTGTACACACAAACCAAAGTGTCCAGACTAACAAGGTTCTAATGTATATATGTATCAAGAATTATGAGCTTCCACCAAAATGGAAGTTGGGCTACTGTATATACAAAAACCATACATGTATTTGCTAATTGGATTGTTGAATTTCATCAAGTGCAATGAGATCTCACTAGAAATGGACAAGGTGTAGACCTGTTTATAAGCCAGAACAAGGTGATATTGATTTCATATCAGACTTAGGTAGACTTAGAAAGTCTTATAATGAAGGAGTGACAATGGCTATTGATCTTGTCTTGTGGTTGAAACTGAAATCAGACATTGTATGGCAGTCAGCCATTGTCTTGTGGTTGAAGCTGAAATTAGACATTGTATGGCAGTCAGCCATTGTCTTGTGGTTGAAGCTGAAATCAGACATTGTATGGCAGTCAGCCATTGTCTTGTGGTTGAAGCTGAAATCAGACATTGTATGGCAGTCAGCCATTGTCTTGTTGCCTGCAATAAATTGAGAATCTCATGCAAGTTTGTTTATATCATCACTCCTACTCCTGGAATACATGTATCTCATGCAAGTTTGTTTATATCATCACTCCTACTCCTGGGATACTTGTATCTCATGCAAGTTTGTTTATATCATCGCTCCTACTCCTGGAATACTTGTATCTCATGCAAGTTTGTTTATATCATCACTCCTACTCCTGGGATACTTGTATCTCATGCAAGTTTGTTTATATCATCGCTCCTACTCCTGGAATACATGTATCTCATGCAAGTTTGTTTATATCATCGCTCCTACTCCTGGAATACTTGTATCTCATGCAAGTTTGTTTATATCATCGCTCCTACTCCTGGAATACTTGTATCTCATGCAAGTTTGTTTATATCATCACTCCTACTCCTGGAATACATGCATGCATGTACTCAATTTCAATCTAGGAGATAAATTCTGACAGTTTCACAGCTTTTCTTGTCTATGTGGTAGGTTGATCTTGAAACATGTGCCTTACCGGGAAAAAGAATGTCTTATATATGGTATAGTTTTATTAATAATAACGATTTATATTGCTCCAGACAATGAGAAAAGTAAACTGTTATAGCTAACTCTGAGGACAAGTTTGATGGTGTTGGAGGTCGGATTATTGTTAAATACAGGGGGAAAAACCTTTACATCTCTTCATGCGACTTTATATTAAGTTTGTAGTATTTTACTACATATCTCTGAAAGCTTCTCTGGGGTTGGTCTTGTGAATATAAGGTGTTATTTTGGTCAGTATTGTACTGATCAGTTGACATTTGTAGTCAATATGATTGCCAAAAGCAAACTTCAATACAATACATACACAATGTACATTTTATATTGGCAGTCATATTGGCCATAAATGCCTTATTTTAAAAGTAGTTCAAAAGTAAGCATTTATTCCAACTGATGGGTATAATTATTCAAATTTCTGTCATGTTTTAAAATTGTTTTCTTTTGCTTACATTTAATAAGTGACCATTTATACGAGCAACCGCTTATCTTAAGATTTTCTGATTTGTTTGGATATTTCCCTATAGCATTTTTATCTTTGAAAAATATTTTCCTGCAATAAGCCAATTAGGGGGGGCCCGGTGTGTGTAAATACACAATCTCTGAGAGTAGAGGGGTGGGCTTATTACAGGGCAACACATAATCTCTAAGAATATAGGAAATGGCTTATACAGGACAATGAAACAGTATTTGCTGTAATAGGTATAAGATGGGCTTATAACCAGATAAGGACTTATTGTTAGATAAATAGGATGCGGTGTACTCTGTATCTATATCTGTGTGTTATTTATTGTGCAGGTGATGCTGTGGGGCGGGGTAGGCAGTACTACCCAGGAGCCCCGGGGCTGGCAGCTGGCCCTACTGGTATCAATCACAGCCCTTCACACCTTTGCTCAAGAGTCCACAACGCTTCAGACTACAGATACAGGGAACTTCTCCACAACGTCCTCGCCTGAATCGTCCAGATCTACGACGACACCGCCCCCACCAACAGATACCTGGACCATCCTAACGGACGGCTACCTACTGTTTCATCCTGTAGCCTTATCTCTACAGGACCCCAAGCTTGATCTGGACTTGACCTTTAAGACCAAGCAGCCCCACGGGCTTCTGTTTTGTCACCTGGTGACACCAAACCCGTCACAGGAAATGTACTATGGACGACTAACAGAGGACCTGGAGATTTACCAGTTCTGTGTCGAGTTGTACCAAGGAACTCTCCGCATTACACATAAACTCAATCAGTATGAGGATATATTCACTATAGGCAAAGGTGAGTATATATATTTCTGTATATTCAATCAATCAAATGTAAAAGTATTGTGTTTTAGGGTTCCAAAGTCAAGGCCAACGTAACTTGTGAACCTTATATCAGTAAAATCTTGGACAAGTTCCATTTGGACTTATTTGATCATTGGTCAGTTTTGGCCCTTTGCAGTTTCTGTGTAAAGTTGATCCTTTTTTAACACAAACTTACAGAGTTATGGCCCTTTGTTTGAATTTTTCATGTATTGGGCATATAGATTTATCCTTGAATCAACGCTCACAAGTTGCAACCCTTAATTGGCAGAGTTGTTGCCCTTTGTTCAAATTTCTGTTTTTTTAGATGATATTCCTCACTTTTTGGTGTATTCTAATGAAACTTGATGTACATCATATTATACCTACGGTATATAAAGGGTAAATGTGTGATGTATATAACATTTACAAGCCTTTGTTTTCAACTAACCACAACACCCCAGCAATTAAGTGTTGAGATTTCGCTGATCATGCATTCATTCATTTCTACACCGAGAGATGGAAATAGGACAAAATTAATAGATAATGTAAACGTTCATGTTTTGACTGAATACAGTGTTTCACTGTCGAGTGTTCCTGTTGCATATTTGCACAAGTATACACAATAGAGCCACACTTTTTTGTGATAAAACTCGCACAAGTGGAACCAAATACCTTTCTCATATATTATGCATATGGTAATTTTGTCATCAAATTAAAACTTTATGTGTCTGTGGCTCTGTGCCTATATTTTCGATATTTTTTGTTCATTTTAGGATGGGCTTATAATTTCATCCTTAATAGGACAACTATGAAAATTTGTGTGTTTCTGGTTACACATTAAGCTTGACTCATATAATTACTGGTTAGTTGATTTGGACTCTATCCTACAAAATTTAACTTGCAGCTTACATTGTTAAGTCTGTATGCCATCAGAAATTACATGAACTACTACCTACCTGTATACCTACACATTCACCAAACATTTTCAAAAATAGAAAACAGCTTTTTTATGTGGCCTTGGAAGCTCTCTGGTCCCCTGTAGTTTGTGGTACAATGAATGTATTGATCCTACAGATGTTAGTATTAACAAGCTTCATTTACGCCAGGAATTATTACGAGTGTAAATGATATAATTCAAATGACATGATTTACCAACTTACTTGCATACTTTTAAAATGTTCTATATTCCTAACCGTCATATAAGGAAACGGAAAACAAATCAGTTGGCCTTGT
Organism: Mimachlamys varia; assembly: GCA_947623455.1. Classification (NCBI taxonomy): domain Eukaryota; kingdom Metazoa; phylum Mollusca; class Bivalvia; order Pectinida; family Pectinidae; genus Mimachlamys; species Mimachlamys varia. The sequence continues at coordinate 46,651,015 of OX392530.1, read as the reverse complement.
AAGCGCGTTTTATCATTTTTTGGGGATGAGTTTGTTTTCAGTTGGAAACATATTTTTTTGCTCTTCATAAATTTACACAATTAGAAAACAGAAATGTATCCTCCTGTGGATTTGTATGATAGCTTAAATGCAGGTCAGACGCTAAGGAGAAAAATTCTTCAGAAAAAGGAGTACACACTATAACATTCTTTTATTTCCCCCCTTCAGTAAGAGAGTTCAAATGACTGCCTATAGGGGAGAGGGAGGTGGTGTAGAACCGGAAAATGTGAGAAGCGTTTTCATTTATAAGTTTGTTGGATGGCATTTTAAAAGGAGTAGCATTTTATCGAGGTTTAAACCCACTTCTTTTTGAAAATAATTCTGGGGCTGATATTCCCTGATGGTGCTTGCTCCTATACCAGTTTTTCCTATTGAGATAATTACTGCCACGCGCAATATGCACTTACAACTGATTAAGGCCATATGAACCATTTTACAGGCTACCCAAACATCTAGAACATTTTAAACTGAAGAGAGAGAAAAAGGATCCGAAAAGTTTTTAATTTGGTATCTGTCATGTTTTAGTAGACTGTACATACGCCTGTTAGGCTGGGGTTAATGGGTGTCCTGACTGTTACCTACATAGATAGATCTATCACTGGATTGAGTCATCCGTTGTCATCAGAGATCATCTCTCCCACAAACTGTCTACCGGTTTTCATGTTGTACATGTATCAAATTTGGTTCGCTTAATGACGCATTTCACATATCTTTAGAGAAGGATAGATTAAACAGGGAATACAAGGTTGAAAATTACTGCAAGATAAAAAAGCTTGCCATTTTGTAAAGGTCTTCGACATTATCTATGAAAATCTTACAGGGATTATGTAACATGTGTTTCTATCATTATAAATGATGTAAGGAGACGCGACCAGATTAAGTATTTTAACCTTGAAGCCTTTGAACTTTTTGAGGCTTTCTGATGATCCGGGACATTGATCCGTCAAGTCTCTGTTTTGTTCTCCCACACTGTTGTTGTATAATTAGATAACTTGTTTCTTGTCTGGGCCGATGGAATTGGATCATTACTAGATTGATCGTCAGTGTCATAGAGCACATAGGATAGCGCATTCATCTAAACCGGAGGCAATACTAGGGCATTCATCTAAACCGGAGGCAATACTAGGGCATTCATCTAAACCGGAGGCAATACTAGGGCATTCATCTAAACCGGAGGCAATACTAGGGCATTCATCTAAACCGGAGGCAATACTAGGGCATTCATCTAAACCGGAGGCAATACTAGGGCATTCATCTAAACCGGAGGCAATACTAGGGCATTCATCTAAACCCGAGGCAATACTAGGGCATTCATCTAAACCCGAGGCAATACTAGGGCATTCATCTAAACCCGAGGCAATACTAGGGCATTCATCTAAACCGGAGGCAGTATGGAACAGGAAACGGAGCAGGAAACGGTGGCAAATCCCCCCCCCGCCCCCCCAACCCCCTCACTCCTATCAAAGAGCTGTGAGTTGTTATGCGATTTAGGTACAGTGTACATTGATTTTCTGTACTTCAGATATGAAGAAATACTTGTTATATTCCAATTCCGCCAGTTCCACAAATCATTTATCAGATATATATTCAACTGCCACCGACACGTGAAATATTGATGACTGCAGCATCGTACTTTAGGTTCCGACTTCACCAGCAGCATTACGTTGGTAAGGGGTTGAGGAACCCTACTGTGTCCGTAACTGTTCACTCATGTATTTATCATGTGAATGATTACAGGGGTTGAGGAACCCTACTGTGTCCGTAACTGTTCACTCATGTATTTATCATGTGAATGATTACATAACATTATGTTGGATGCAAATTCCAAAAACCTACATATTGGTTGGAGTTTGAAAACTCACGAACCCCACCTGCCTTAAACTCCCCTAGAAAACGTTGCTGATACAGAGTGAAAGTGTACATGCTCTTGGTTGCCTTACAAATATAAATGCTGAATAGATATTCAAGTGCAGTTAGGGTAATTATTTCATCTTTTTCAGAAAAGAAAATTTGCGTAAATGCATTTACCTGGTAGTTTGTGTGTTGGAATGTATGGTATTTAAGGGGAGGAGGGACATAATGTAGTGTTGTCATATTGTCTATCCTGCCTGCTGTATTACACGCCCTCAGTATTTATTACTACTTAACCTTCATCTTAGATTTCATTTTAATGTAACTTAATTGTTCAATGATTACTTTAAATGAGTTAAAGTTTAGGTCCTGTAGCTGAAGTCAAGGTCACTCGCTATAAATAGAAAATTATTGTTAATTATTGCTTAAAAATAGTGTTTGTCATCACGGTCTTGTTTATTGTTTAGATTTTAATTCAAATTCCCACAAATTCAAACATTAGAATACTTTGAATAAATAATTTTGCAGTTCAAAATGCAAGGTGAAAAGGTCAAGGTCACTGTTAGAAATCTTGCTTGTCCATTGAACAAGGAAATTCAGGATGGCTGTAATACATTTTGTGCACCACTGACATTAGTAATATATGGCACTGACATTTTCATACAAACTGTAACACTCCATCACCATCAAGTGGTATATGTGCATAAAATTACAGCTCTTCTGTTGTTTACATTTGTAATCTCGATCTCATTTCAGTTTTGAAAAATTCTCCTTGGGAGGTTATTGAGTGTTCACGCCTGAATAAATTGTGCACAGTCTGATGTTTGATTAGAGATTGCTTAGATAGACAGAATTTCATAATATGACAGAAAGCATTGTCACGGTCCCGAGGAAACTTCACAAAACCTGATAAACATGTACATACAGGTCGGACTCTGGGGAAATTACTGTTATGGTATGCATCACAATGTTTCAGAATGTTTTTCTTTTGTCAGTTGTTTTTGCACTATTTCATCTTGGTACTGATACAATAGGCCAGGTATTACCTTATTATCCTCGTCAGGAGAGATCACTCTAGATACGACAGGTGGAACGGCGATCAGGGTCGGAGTTGATGCCCTACTATTCATTTAATACATATATTTAGTTCCCCAGTAAATGAGACACATGCCTGTGATGTTTGTGAAGGCTACCTGTGTTGTGTTTCGGGTTAATGACCTTGCTGATTTTCCCCGTGTTTGAAGTAGATAGAGCCTTATCACATTGTGTCTTCAATGAAAAAAAAATTCATTTTTTGCATCTGCACTTTGACTTTCTTGTCCCAATTCTATAACAGACAAAAAATGATATATGATAATTTGATCTTGTTGGAATCATGATAAAAAATTCTAAATGGTACGGTAAGGTCAATTAATCCCCGAACATACTGAAAATGTTGATTTTTCAGGTGAGAAATAAATTTCAAAAGGGTTTTGATATTCTGACAACCCCCCCCCCTCCCCACCGCCACCCCCCCCCCCCCCTCCCCCCTCCCCTCCAAAAAAGGCAAGCAAACTCATATTGGGTATAAATGATAATTGTAGATGAATAACATAAATCAAATTAGAAAATGATTGTTCACTGCCTTTATACAGAAATAAGTTTTGTGATACACAACTTTTAATTAAGGTCGGAGTAATACCTGTAATGTAGATGAGTTAACATAGGCTAGGCCTAAATAGCACAAAAAGCATATATATGTAAAATGATATTAATTTCCTGTATACAACAATGGAGGGTCAGCAGGTTTACTAGTGGTAGATCTGTATCCATATTGGCACAGTAGATGTTTGTTGTCTCAAGAATGGTTAGCTTGACAACAAATAACAGGACATTTCCTCTTGTAAAAGTCTTCAGCATTTTGAAAAATATTAAAATTCAAAAATAAATTAATAAATTATGTAGAAAATAGAAAGGCCCTTAGTATACCTCTGTTGAATAAAAATACCAAAATAGTTAAAAAATTTTTGCAAGACGATAATGTACTGGTGTAAAGCTTATCAGACTTTTGACAACTATGAACTTCGACATTAATGGTAATTGTACATGTGATGATTCCATGAAAAAGTTTATGTTTTAAGTTGAAATGTAAGGTTTCATATGAACTTGATCTACAAAATGAAAAAAAAATGTTGAAAAAAATAAAATTGATGTAGACATCAAAACCAAGGACTGGATATTAATATATATATTTCTCATTAAGCTGAAGATACCAGGGCTATGGTAGATAAAGGTATACATAAGCATTAACTAGATGAAACTGAGCTGATGACAAGTGATGATCAGATGTCGGAGATAATTTACATCAAAGGGGGGTAACCCAGTCCAGCACATGTGGCCCAGCGGAGATTCAGTCAGGGGCTTTAGTTAACCGGCTGTGATACAAAGCCCGGTAGAATTTGGCTGAATTACAATGCTTGTCATTTATCATATTGCTCATGCACAGTTTGGTATCCCACTTACCATCAGACACACAACAAATGTCTGCTGAAGCCTGAAATGGCGCGGCCATTGTATACATACACGGGATCCTTTACATCTCTGATAGACAGCCCTATGATGTAGTGCCTTATTATGGAGGATTATTATTCACTCCACCGTCCCTTGTGGCCCCTGTGATAAATCAAAAATAGAATCTATTGTGGACAATGTAGGCGCAGACTACAAAAAATGAAATGTTCCTCCGTTGCTGCAGCCAATTCATTTGTCGCACTATTGTGTATATAACATAGTTATGAGATTTCATTTAAATTTTTGGCAGGTACTTCAAACTGTCTCCAGAAAAATTGATTGATTTTTTCCCCCTTTGTGTAGTATACATACTAGTAGCTAAAAGAGAAACGGTGATGGCCTTAAGTTTAGTTTTTTGAAGCCTGATATGGATTGAGTCTTAAGAACAAGTTTTATAGCAAATATTATTTAGTATAATGTCCTCAAAGATATTAAAATTAAAACAATATTTTAGAGATTCAAAATAGCATCCAAAAATATGCCACAAGTTTATACATTTGAAAATTCTTAATTGATCTCAAAAACAATCTTTTTGATAACTTCGTATTTATTGGATTTAACCTGCTGGTGTCCTGTTACTGAAGTTTGCTGGTATTAAACAAAGAACAAGTGAAAATTCTGGCTAAAAATTGCTGACACCGATGCAAGACAAAGATCTTGTCCTCAATAAATATCAGAACAGTGATGTAATCTTACTCATAAAAAAGTAGCAGATTTCTGGATTGTTCATATATTTCAACATAGATATATAATTAAACTTTCAATAAAGTCTTCTTTAATCTATCCTTTAAAAAAAAATGTAACCCCCTTGATCACACCTGGAACCCCCCCCCTCCCTCTCTTCCCAGCCACTCTCTAATTCAGACTTTTAAGGACCAAGTGAAGTCCCCATCAATCTCCCTCCAACACAACTCCTAATATTGTATTCACACCATTATTCTGGCCTTCGGCTGTCCACTTTACCAAAGATATAAAATCTGCAAAATGGTTTAAATTTTGAAATGTTTCTTGCACGAATTTGAAGTGTTACAAGTATGTAGCTATCAACAAGGAGCCGTTAGCACAGAATGTGTTAATTTTACCAGTAACAGCACATGTATTTCTAGGTTGAAATAGAGTGTATATAATATCTCTCGAAGCATGAAACATTGATTTTGTGAGATAAACTGGGAGTTAATGCTACGTTTTAATGATTTCTATGGCAACTGATGAGAATCGGATGATAACATTAGACTGAAAATTGAACTTGAAGGTATTTTTTGTTATATGTAGCTGATGAGCTGTTGTAAGATTTCTGGGCTTGGCGTGTCAAAGTCTCCTGGGCATGCTTAACGAGATCTCTCTACAAATATTGGCACTCCCAACTGCAACTTCAAATGTCATTAAGATTTCAAACAAAACGATGAGATATTAAATATTTTTTTATCTTTAGATGTGCCATATGGCTTTTTGTGTGAAACTATAATTTTACGACTGCTGTCTTTCCATTCATTGCAGTCATGTAACACTTGTAGACGTAAGATCCAGACACTGCAACACACTCTCTGCCCACGATTACCTGTACAGTCACAGAAGCTCTTGTGATAGAGTATTGAAACAAAGCTTTCAGACAACTCGGATCATTGAATAATTTATGAAATAACAGCTTTGTGATTAAAATAATTAGTAAAACACAGTATTTTGGAGCCTGTGCTACATACAGTGGTATAACCTTGATATGTCACCACCTTTCGTCCACTATCTAATCATGCTAATAACAGTTCAGTTCCATTAACTGTTTAACAGATTACATTACCAATGTCTTATTAAATACAAACTGAGTAATATATCTACATGTATATTGTCACAAATTTTATTTCTGAAAAAAGTCATTGATCTGCTTTTGTCGCATGCCATCTGTTACAGTCTGTCGAACTTTATGCTAAATAGACCATGATCAGAACAAGCTTTCGTCTTGGAGTTTCCATCTCGACTTACAAAGTCAAACGTTCATACTATGCAAAATAAGAACACAAAGTGAGAAGAAATCAGTCATGCATTTGATACAAACCAATTTACAAGCCATAAGTGTGTTTGGATGTGACATGACAAATCCATTCGAATATCAATCTACCTGAGAGATAGAAAACCATTCAAGCGTACCTGTACATACACAAATTGCATGAGTGAAAACTGGTAATACCCTTATGTCTATAAATAGAACACTAGAGTTGCTCCATCGCCCAAAAACAGAACAAAATGGTGATATTGTCGAGGGAAATATATAGCAATTCGGGACATTTATATTGTAACGAATATGGCGGATGGCGGTATGCAAGGGTGGCAAACTCAACAAGGGAATTATATCAGTTTATGTAGGAGGGAAATCTGTTCTAGAGGTTAAGGTGGTGGTATGCAAGGGTGGCAGTAGAATCGGGTGGCGGTAGGTCGAGAGTACACTGTACGTATTACTACAACACCTGGTAGGATACACATGTTTAATCAGGCATTTTGTAGGAATATCATCTTGGGTCAGATTAGACAGGTTTTACAGTACGAACGTAGAGGTGTATTTACCCTTATGCAAAAATATAGTTGTGTACACAGCCTGTCTATAAAAAAGAAGAGTCGGAGAATGAAAGTATACATGGCATTTGAGATTATAGAGATGGGGATATTTTAGACATTTCTTGTTGAAGAAAAGAACATCAGAGATCTTTGATTAATCTTTCTTTAATCTTTGTATCAGCAATGACAATTTAAAATTTTCATGAATGCATCTGTTACGTTACTATATTAAAACTGTATGCATAAAACATAATTACCCCCGGTAGACAACATAGTGGTATAGTATCCCTAATATGTTGCTGTTATAATCTATTTCAGTAGATGGCAAAAAATACATAAAAATATTAAACCCACCCCCTTTTCCCTCTTTGATTATTTTGTATTTGACAAATATTGCATGGCACTGAGGGCAATTAATATGGGAGTTTATGGACTGGTCAGTCAACCAAAAATATGTAGGTCCATATACATATTTTTGGGTGCCACGAACCAGTCCTTAAATTAGATGTGGTCTGACTTTCCTCAATTCTTAATGGCAAAAATATGGTCACATGGAGGTCCATATTTTGTGATATCGACCTAATGTTTCTATTTTTAGAAACCAAGAGTCAATATTGCAAAAAGTTTTTTTGGCCTCGGTGAATATTGTCTAGGTCAGGTCCGTAAAACCATGGATTGCCCGAAACTAAAGTCTATATTTACTTTATTATATGACTTTACTGATTTGTCTTAAAAAAACAACTGAAACAGAAATAAATTTCAACAAATTTATCAACAACATTGAAAATTCATGTCAACATGCGTAGAAGGCGAATGTGGCTAGCAGTAGCCTTTTTAGTGTTGAAAGCGTCTTTCCCATCACGAATCCTTCTTAATTCTTCGTCGTCAGCACTGATAAACCGGCGCTTTATTTTTTTTAAATTGACGTCTGCCATCACGTCGGACATTTTGACAGTGTTTACAAACAATGCGGTAAATCGAACCGAGTAATTTGATCGGTCGAAAATATCTCAGCTCTGATTGCACAATTTCTATTTTTAGCAGAAGTCAATATAACATTCCGCGGACCTGGCGATACGTTATATTGACTTCTCGGTGATGCTGTTGGGTGTTTCAGAGGGAATATTTGATGTCATGTGATCTCATTAGGACCAATGAGTAAAAGTGTTACATACCAGTCATATAATAAGGTGTTATACCGACCTGGAAGAATCTAAAATATTGACCTCGAATATTTGATTCTACCAGGTCGGTATAACAACAAATTGACCTCAGCAAGGTGCATAATTGATATATATTATACTCCAATATTGCCGGAAGTGACATGCAATATTTGTTATATTATACCGAATCTACCCAACACTTCCACATAATATGCAATAAAAACAGACCATTAGGTCAGACGCCATTTTGCTCATTGTCTGGAATAATGACGTCACTTCAGTGTCTATAATGTCATCCTGCAATTATGATGTCAAAATATATAGCATCGGCCCATAGTCCTTGACTCCTGGCCAATATACGGAAATATTGACCAGAGCAACTACTGGAATCATATAGGCACTTAAATGAATGAGGTATAATATATATACATATCATTTTCTTTTCTGTAATAAACGTCCCTGCAAACAAATTGTTTTAGTACAGATTGTGGACATATGTATGTACCTTATGTTAATACAAAATGACTCAGAGAATAAAAAAACTTGCCAAGATTAGTTTTTCCACATAAATCTTATTCTCTCTTCACAATATTGTCGAGTGTGGTAAAGATGATTAAAATCTAATTAGACTGAGCGATACAGCCATGTTGGAAGTGAAACTTTAGTGATTCTTTTGATTGACAGAAGCGGATGGATCGAAGCAGCGAAGTTCAGCAGAACTTTATTAATCCTTCCCAAAATTAACATTTAAGAATTAGATGACTTTCAGTTATTTAATTTGTTTGCTACAAAAGTCCATGTCAATGAACTTTCTGGTTGTGTATGAGCTAGTGATAGGCAATCGGTTAAAATCAATAATCAATATCTGGTTTGTAATCGGAAATAGCAAACTGATCAATGATCGATTGAATAATCGGTTCATAATTTTATTGGACTAAATTCTTACAAAAGGTGAGAATACCATCATCAACGGTAAAAGGTTGCTGTTGAAACAATATATTTCGTTCTTTTGATTAAAAGGATTTCAAGAAATTTTTATACAGTTTTATCAATCATATGTAAAGAATCATAAGACTATATGACTATCAATACATGTTTTGCATTGATTTAAATGATGAACCGATAATCAGAATCGGAAAGGATGAACCAATATGTTTTCAAATTATAATGAATAATCAGTACATCACTATTATGAGCTAATGCAAGAGTGTGATAATAATTAATAGTTCTTTTTCGTATACAGACTATCATGATGATGAATGGCACGAGGTGAAAGTCTCCCTGGACACTTCCTCCGGTCATCTACAGGTGACCGTAGATGGCGAGGTCCACAACAAACGTGTACGGGCCTTCACATGGACACGACCCTCGGACCTCCTCAACTCTGACCTCGTGTCACCAGTCGTACGATATGGCAGTAAGTACCTCCTCACCTCCGACCTTGTGCCACCAGTCGTACGATATGGCAGTAAGTACCTCCTCTACTCTGACCTTGTGTCACCAGTCGTACGATATGGCAGTAAGTACCTCCTCACCTCCGACCTCGTGCCACCAGTCGTACGATATGGCAGTAAGTACCTCCTCACCTCCGACCTCGTGCCACCAGTCGTACTATATGGCAGTAAATACCTCCTCAACTCTGACCTCATGTCACCAGTCGTACGATATGGCAGTAAGTACCTCCTCTACTCCGACCTCGTGCCACCAGTCGTACGATATGGCAGTAAGTACCTCCTCTACTCTGACCTCGTGTCACCAGTCGTACGATATGCCAGTAAGTACCTCCTCACCTCCGACCTCGTGCCACCAGTCGTACGATATGGCAGTAAGTACCTCCTCACCTCCGACCTCGTGCCACCAGTCGTACTATATGGCAGTAAGTACCTCCTCAACTCTGACCTCATGTCACCAGTCGTACGATATGGCAGTAAGTACCTCCTCTACTCCGACCTCGTTACCAGTCGTACGGTATGTCAACTCCGACCTCTTGTCACCAGTCGTAAGATATGGCAGTAAGTACCTCCTCTACTCCGACCTTGTGTCACCAGTCGTAAGATATGGCAGTAAGTACCTCCTCTACTCCGACCTTGTGTCACCAGGTTGCACGGTATGTCAAGTCCGACCTCATGTCACCAGTCGTACAGTATGTCAACTCCGACCGCATGTCACCAGTCGTACGATATGGCAGTAAGTACCTCCTCACCTCCGACCTCGTGCCACCAGTCGTACTATATGGCAGTAAGTACCTCCTCAACTCTGACCTCATGTCACCAGTCGTAAGATATGGCAGTAAGTACCTCCTCTACTCCGACCTTGTGTCACCAGTCATAAGATATGGCAGTAAGTACCTCCTCTACTCCGACCTTGTATCACCAGGTTGCACGGTATGTCAAGTCCGACCTCATGTCACCAGTCGTATGGTATGTCAACTCCGACCGCATGTCACCAGTCGTACGATATGGCAGTAAGTACCTCCTCACCTCCGACCTTGTGCCACCAGTCGTACGATATGGCAGTTGTACTCATTGATTCCAATGTTTGTGTAATCGATTACAAATATGGCAGTAGCACTTTCTGACCCCAATCATTGTCCCCCAGCCTTGCAATAATAGCCGTAGACAATCATCCACTCTGATCTTGTGTCACAGATATCACAATTAATTTCAAAAAGCACTTGTTGATCAAGATGTCATATACAAAATTGTATTCTACACACTCATCAACCCTTTGTAACCAGACCTACGATTAAGTTGTATTTGTCACTAACATTCCCATGTCACTGGTGATGTGGTATTGTAAATAATATCCGAGGCCTGCTTCATGTTGCCAGTCATATCCTAAATATAGCCGTAATTAATACCACAAATTGTTTAATTGATAACTTCTGGTCCTTAATTTAGCCCACGGACCCCTCAAATCCTCTCTGTCTTTTTCTGGCTGTATCCTTTTAAGTTTTGAATGAGTAGTCAACTTATCTAATCTGGAAATTTCTTTCTCACAAGAAAGGATCAAATGATATTCAAGCTTTTTGGGTTAATTCTATTCATCTAAGGGTTGTTGAGTACAGCTGTACCTGTATTGATGAAATACTAATTAACATTTTAGTTTGTAAATTTTACTAAAGGTAGAAAAACAAACTTATACCCTAGTATTGATCAGTCTACCTTTCCTATCCTGATATTTACGACTGTGATATAGACAATAAATTGACAATATCGTTATTGCTCAGAGGAAGTTACATGCCATGCTGTGTCTGAAACTTTGTTTATAATTTACCAAGATTTTTTTTATGGATTTGTGGAGAGTTCGTATAAAAATTCTGTGATAAGAACATAGAATACGACTGTGCAGGCGTAAATTTCCTCTCAGTATGATTAGATAAAGAAATAGTTTGGAGGAGTTTTCATCTCTTCCATTACATTTTTTAAATGTTTTCGTTTTATACCCAAAGTAATCAATAAAGATGTACATTTGTAGATTAACATAGAATGTCAGATCGTTTCCAGCCCCGTAATGGACTAGCTGCGGATCGTTCCCAGCCCTGTAATGACTAGCTGGGAAACGTGTGGTTTCCCTCCTGTATTACAATTATTTCAGACTTATTTCTGTATTTTCTAATGATGAGAATAATCTGCTGGCTTTTCTAGGGAATATAGACTATAATAATATGATAAAACGTATCTACAGGGTAGGGTCCTATACAGACCTATATGATCATCCACACAAATCTCTTGATCCACTCTAGCAACCCTGGGAATCCTAGAAACAGATCACTTGAGCCTCTTTGGCACAAGGTTGGAGAACAATGCCGTGGGGTCCTAGAACAGGTCTTCCTAAAGATGGAGCCACCAACCTTACAGACTCTGCATTCATTCACAAGTGGCCGACACTTATCTGGATTGAATTCATCTGTTTATCATTTTCCCTGATAAGTTTATACATCAGGTTCAACAAAGCCAGTACTGGGACTTAGAAACTGTCTGTAGATGTTCTTCAACCAAACATATGATATAAACAAATACATGCTGTAGGTTATAATGTATGAATGCTATTATATATTTCCTGTGTTGTTTAATTGACAGTTTTATTTTTTTCTGTGTTAAACAGTATATAATTATTACTTTATTAGGGCCCCGTATCGGAGATACGGGTGCCCTATAGTAATCACTCTGTCTGTCTGTCCGTCCGTCCGTCCGTCCGTCCGTCCGTCCGTCCGTCCGTCCGTCCGTCCGTCCGTCCGTCCGTCCGTCCGTCCGTCCGTCCGTCTGTCCGTCCGTCCGTCTGTCCACAAATTTTGTTTTTACATAATAACTTTGGTATTCATTGCCAGATTTGCATGAAACTTGGTCAACATGTTCAATAAACAAATATAAAACACAAGGTTGAATGCTAAGGTCACTGGGTCAAAGGTCAAGGTCATATGAGGGTAGAATTCAAGTCATACTGTATCGGCGATATCCGATACGGGTGAATACCAGATTTGCATGAAACTTGGTCAACATGTTCAATAAACAAATATAAAACACAAGGTTGAATGCTAAGGTCACTGGGTCAAAGGTCAAGGTCATATTAGGGTAGAATTCAAGTCATACTGTATCGGATATCATTTTTTTGCGGGAGGGAGTAGGTTGGCGTGTGGGCATGTGGGGGATATCTACAGCCGCAATACGGGGCCCTTCCTGACCTGTCAGTGTTCTAGTTTGTACCAAAATTGAAACCTAGTATCCCTATAGCCAAACAAGATTAGATATAGCATAAATAAAGGCCCACATGGTAAAGTAGAATATGTGTTTTCGTCATAAGTTCAGAAGTATTGATGTAAAGGGACTTTAGAACTATTTGGTAAAAAGAATCCCTTTGTATAAAGGAGTTCATTTTTGTAAAGGAAGCTGCTCTTGATTCAAAGGGGTAGGGCCTGGTAGGGCTGATTAAAATTGTCGTTAACTACTTAAAAAAGATGATACCTTAAGTACTGGTATAGAAATTTCAGTCAACTGGTAAAAAAGATTCCTTCAGGTCCTCGAGAAATCAACATTGTATAAATGAAACTAGCTTATATAGAGGAAAAGGAAATAATTAAAGTTTAAATCCTCTTGGGCAAGAAAATATACCGCCTTACAGAAGAAATGGAAATTATAATCTTCTCCTTATTCTTTCATTTGATAGATAATTCATTGAAATAAGTTACCAAATATCAGGTGAGCATTCAGGCTCCTGGGCCTCTTCAGACTATATCACCGTGTCTACCCACACAGTCAGTCAGTGAAAGGCGTATTGATTACCTTGAATTTTCTTTTGATTTCCACATTTAGATCTTTGTGTATTTTGAGCTGCAAATATGTCAGAATAGATATTTGTGATCGCATGTATTGTTGCGTGATAAATTTTCGACTTTCTTTGATGTTGTTTTAAGTCCCAGGCAGTGTACAGGGATAGTCAATGGTTTACTATAAGTACCATGTATATTTTTCACACTTTTTCTTTTGAATTTTTTTGGTAATTTTTTCTTTTTCAAGACTTTTATACACAATTACAATACATTTGACATGTACATGCACACACATTCTCGCACATACAGACAGCCTTGATCAACTCGTGGTTCACTTGTATATTCTGTTGTACAAGAGAACCAATAAATCAAGTGAAACAATGAAAGTATTGTTGCGGAAAAAAAAGTTGGAACATCTAGGATTATATTTTATGCCAGCTAGGTTCTAGTGATGTTATGTTTGATGGTAATGCTTCAATACCCTGTGTACTATATACTGTATTTGAATTGGCCCCGCTATTCTCCATTTATTTATAGCATGATACGAAACCAGATGAATATATATAATTACTTGAAGATAAAGTGAACATCTTTAATTCGTATCACACTGATACTTACTGATATTTCAAAAAATTGTTTGGTACCAATAGATTATAAATTTGATACTGATGTTTTAGGTGGCGCTGACCTTGACCAGTTTGTGGGGTGCCTACGAGACCTTATATTTGGTGGGGTGGAGGTGCGGCCAGGGGAGACACACCGGGTAAAGGCTGGGTGTGTAGACCTGTGTGTCACCGATAACAAGTGTGCGCGAGGAACACGCTGTATCAACCAGTACACAGACCTGCACTGCGACTGCTTCGGCTCCGACAATGAAGGAAAATACTGTGACAGCACAAGTAAGACTTGAAATCTGTCAATTCTTGTCAACATATTGTTTATGATGTGACATTCCGATTGTCATTGACATGCTCTTACATTCAATGTCTGTGTTTGTTCCTCACTTTCAATGATTTCTGTAATTAGCATTTACCTAACTGACCCTCAGCTTCTACTTGAAATACTGTACGGAAAAGGTTTGAAGTGAAGTTGTCTCTCTTTTTTGTAAATTCCAGAAATATATTCAAGTTGTTTATGAATCATTTCTATAAGTTTCTGAAACAGTTTACATCTGTGTACTAGGTACATTATCTGAACGTCAAAGCATGTCACAAATCAAAACATTTTAAACATTTGTTTATGAAAACCAATGAAATGTGACATTTGTAAACGTCCTTATTTCCTAACTTTCCTCCACAAGTTTCAAATCCTTGGTCAGACTACTTTAAGGCAAACACACTTTTGGGTTAAAACCTGGCTTCATTTCAAATGGAATAATGTTTACAATTAACATCATCTTATGAATACTGTATATGCATTTGGTAAATTGAAAATGCTGCTCTTAAATTCTTTTTGCCTAGATATATTTTGTATTAAGCTGAAATTTTTTTGTAATTGATGAAAAAAAAATGGATATGGTAGGTGATGTTTATTTTGTACAACTATTTTCATCATAAAAGACACTGTTGATGTGAACAACACTGTTCTACTGTTATGTGTTACAGAGCCCACGGTGGTAACACTACGAGGGTACGAGTGGATCACGTATCAGTTGTACCAGAGACCGAAAGACAAGATGTTGATGGATAACACGCGCATCAGTCTACAGTTCAAGGTGTGTTGTTAAACGTTGGCCAGGTTGGAGGGTGATATGAAAATGTATTCACCCGAGACAAGTTAATCAGTTTTTTCGCAGCTTAAAAAGTATGAGATGAAGTATAACCTGTTTGTTGTGTAAATTCTGAATGTAAACACCATAATTATGTTTTGATAATGATGCTATAATTATGTGTATGCTGCTGATTTCTCTTGCGTCCCTTTTTCAATTTAACAATTTTATGAGAAGATTACTTTAACCTTTAACCTGGATGTGACTCTCATTGACAGTCTGACCGAGGGTCTGGGGTGTTGATATACGCCGTAGGTGGCGCACCTTACAACAGTCACCTGATTGCCTCCGTCCACGAGGGTACTGTCACAGTCTCCATGGCATTCGGTGATGATGTCATACAAGAGCGGATGGGAATCGGCGTAGACGATCAGAGGTGGGGTGTCCATGTGTAACCATCCAAACTTAATCAACTGTAAATTATTTACTTTTCGTAATTATTATTTTTGTGGAGTGATTCACAAAAAATTTATTCTAAATTTGAAACAATGTAAATATTAAAAAAAAAAAAAAAAAAATCAAAATTCAGTTTTTAAATAAATATATTGGGAAGCTTTTTATTTTCCCTATCCATCAACACAAAAATAATTCTTTTGCAAAAACATAAATAATTTACAGTTTTCAGAAGGTGAGAAACAAGATTAAGGTGTGGATGATCAGCCATTTTAAACATCAATTTCATCTGCATATTTTGGTGAAGACAATCGTTCATTTTTTTCATTTTTTTTACTTTTTCTTTTTGGCATTTTGAAATTCCAATTGTTTTTTTATGTTGTATTCAACAATCCTGATGTACTTTTTTGAATTATTTTTCACTTCATTTTTTTGTTTGAAAAAAATATTTCTGTATGGGAAAGTTTTTAATTTACTGTCGAAAAGTATGTTTTAAAGTTTTTAATTTCTTTTTTTTTTAAATGTTATAATGCATGTGAATATGATTTAAAATTTTCTTAAAATGTTATTTTATTTCAAATCACCAACTGTCTTGAGTGTAAACAAGAACTTTTGAAAATTACTGTAAAGAAAAATGTGTCGAATATGGTTTCGAAAGTGAAAAACTTGACAATATTTTTCAAACTTCATGAGAATGATTTACAGTATAATTTCTTGTATTTATTTCACTTATGACTGCATAGAAATTCTGATAGAAAATAGTGTTGTAAATCAGCACTGTGATTCCTTCCTCGTGACCCTGGTTTTTAAAATGTCATATTTTATACAGCTAACATATTTTAGAGGTATTTTTTGTCGTAACTGCCTTCGGCAATGGTCAAGGAAAACCAGACCAAGGTATTTTTTTTCCAACGGCAGCATTCATGTCAGCATTATTGTTAACTATGTCGGTCTCGATAAAATGCCAACCCCTTATATTATGATGGAATTGTACTGTGGTTTTCAGAACATGCTATTCCAAAACTCTCGTTTGAAGTACAATTTGAATTCCAGAGAATAGCCTTTATGGTCCACAAATGAACTTATTTTTGACAAATGTCCTGTCATAAATGTTCGTGATTTGAAATACAAGTGTGTTGGATTTTTTGGATTTCAAAGGGAGGATATAAAGATATATTGATACATAGATATGTCTATACTCTCTGATATGTACCATTGATTATAAGAAATATCAGCAATTTATTCATAATTGAAAATAGGACATTAGCAAGTCTAGGTCTAATCACAGAGTTCTTATTAGTTAGTAGTGATCATTGAACTTTTTTTGTTTCTCTGAAATGTCATGTTTTCATTTTTTTCACAATGCATAAATTACATAAAGCAAAGAGATGAAAGTTAATTTTACCTTTCAATTCATTTCTGAATAATTTGTCCTGAAATGCATGGTTTGTTTAAATTTTCTTGTTTTGATGTTGTTTTTCATCATGCACATTGATCATCTCCATCTCATTTTCACGCGGCCATCGATAGGAGGTTGAAAGGGTAAGTGTGAGAGACAGGAATGTACCGGCTGGACAGGCAGAATGTATAT
Organism: Mimachlamys varia; assembly: GCA_947623455.1. NCBI lineage: Eukaryota > Metazoa > Mollusca > Bivalvia > Pectinida > Pectinidae > Mimachlamys > Mimachlamys varia. The sequence goes on along the minus strand of OX392530.1, from coordinate 46,633,844 downwards.
AGGGGTTATCTCCCTTAGACCAACACCGCTTTCCTTCATATAATGGCTACTTGGAACTCGCTTCATGTACCCCTACTTGCTGTTCATGTTTATTTTTCAGTCATGTGCTGTCATCATTGTCTGCATTTACCTCCCCTCATTTAAAATATTGAATGTTGCATTTACCCCTGTCCACCGTCTTAATTAATTCTAACAACTCAGATTTATTTATAATTCATATATTTTATTTTCATGTTTATTTCTGCTTCTTTTAGATAAAATGTGGTTCTTTGTGTCTCTGATGGTTCCACATTTTTTTTTTAAATCCTGAAATTCATCAAACATTGGTCTCATGGTTGTCATGTCTTTTGGCTTGTTGCTATGGACATGTTTTATTCATCTTTTGTTTGCTTGACCTTTTTCTCAAAATCAATGTCTTGGCTTGAAAAAAAATTATCAATTATAAATATGAAAGAATGCTTTGAATGGATATCAGAAGTGGAAAGTATTTAGGGGTTTGTATGATGGACTCATAAATCATAGGTGGCATGTTTGGATGATCATTTTGAATCTGAAAATAGAAAAAAAATGTTAAAAGAAAGTATTCATCAGAGACAAAAATATTGAAATGCAAGATAAACTATAACAGGAAAAAAAAAAAAACGAAACAGATTCCTGGATTATTGAGCAAACATCTGGCTACATACCTGGTGATTTATATATTTCTGCATGTAGTACTATGGATGTTGTACTTTTATAGATTTTGATTGGAAACTTATTCTGATAAAATATACCCTTATCTAAATCCAAGAATATTTTTGTAGTGCATGGTGAAAATGTTCAGTAAGACCAAGGTACAGGTGAGGTATCCAATTTGTTCATTGTTCAATACTTGACCTTTAAAAGATGAGCCTGTGTTTTTGAACATTACTAATAAAGTCAAGACCTACCAGAAGAGGATTTATCATTCGATTAAATTCAGTCCCTTTGAGAAAAACACCTTTGTATTCATTACTCAAGAGGTCATGACCTTTGAGAAAGAAACATTTGTATTCATTACTCAGAGGTCATGACCTTTAAGAAAGGCACATTTGTATTCATTACTCAGAGGTCATGACCTTTAAGAAAGACACCTTTATATTCATTATTGAGGTCATTACCTTTGAGAGGTGGACCTTGGATTATGTTTGTTACTGAGGTCATGACCTTTGAAAAACGGGACCTTGGATTCTATTCATATTTAGAGTTTTTGGGAGGAGGACCACCTTGGAATTATTCATTCCTGAGGTCATGACCTTTGGGAGGGGTCTTGGATTTTGATTGCTGCTATGGACAGAGCAATGTATGATGATGACCTTGGTTCCTTACCAATGCAGCATGGTTTACTTTAGTTCTGGAGAATGTTGAATGCTAAGGGCATGGTTGTTTTGAAAGCAGGACCTCAGAGCTATTTTTATGTTGTGAAACTCATATATATTCAGCTATAACCATTTGTATGTTATGTATCTGGTATGTTTACGTATCTTGTCTAAATGAAAAGATTTCAATGTTTTTTGTTGTTTCGGAGCCATTGCAAGAAAAATTTTGGTGCCAAATTTGAAATGCTGATTAATCTGTAAATAACACGAATGCTTAGAATAGTTCATTAAGAAAGTTCAGGGGTGAATCTGACATAGTAAAACCTTGGTATTATGGCCCTCCTTTTATTTATCACGACACTTACCTACTACCAAGACGCTTCAAGCGTTCCCTTTTCCCTTTTTATATCCAGCTCAATTTTATGTTGCCAAACTTTTTATAATGGCAGAATTAAATATTGGAGGTTTTTATTTTATTACTAAAGCTGTTGGGCTTAGTTGTCTTGTCTTCACAGAAATCTGGACTATATACCTTGTGTATCTATGTTAATTGTCTTGTCTACACAGAAATCTGGACTACATACCTTGTGTATCTATGTTAATTGTTTGGGGTACTTTGTTAACTTTTATGTGAATCTATCCCAGACTATTAACAATTACATGTACAATGTATACCTGTAGTGAGTAATATTAAGACAGATATTTTGTTATTGTAACAAAATTTTTCTTTTGTACTGTAATTAGATTTGTTTTGGAAATGTTAAAAAAATGTCATTCTTTCAAATTATGACATGAATACCATTTAACTAAATGACCTTTGCCCTTACATTACTATGTCACTCAATGACTTTTGTCCTTGTAACTATTTAACTAAATGATGTTTTCCCTTGTAACTATTTAACTATATGACCTTTGCCCTTGTATCTATGTAACTATATGACCTTTCCCATTGTAATTATGTAACTAAATGACCTTTGCCCCTGTAACTATGCAACTAAATGACCTTTGCCCTTGTATAATTTAGGTGGCACAATCTGACCATCGTCCACAGTCCGGTGGAGGTGAATTTCCTACTGGACGGTGTGTCACACAGACACTCTCTGGACCCACAAAACTTCCACATCAGTTTTGACCCTCAGATCTACTTTGGAGGGGGAGACAACTTTGTTACAACACAGGGTAAGCATGTTGGAGTTAGCTCCCTTAGTCCCTAAATTTCCTTTTAGGCATCGAAGTACATATCATATGATAAAGAGATAAAGAATAACGGCCAATCAAATATCTTCTTAATAGCTTCTGTGTTGTGTTTGTTGAGTTAGCCACTGCTATTTGGAATTAATAATAATAATCAAATAAATACATTCTGAAAAAGGTTTCATGACTGTCATATTAGGACCATATATTTCACATGATCTGTGTGGCTATGATGTTATTGGAATTCATGTTATTGCCAGCATTTCACAACATCTCAAAATAAACTCCATTATTTGTGTAAACAGGGCTACAGGTCACACAGAACTTTGTCGGATGTCTCAAAAATGTTTACGTCAACGACATATCTCTTCTCCATCGTCTGGTGGAAGAGGACCCTCAGATCCAGCTAAAAGGGGGAACTCAGCCACAACAGGGCTGTCGTAAGGTCAAGGACATTCCAATGACCTTCCCTAAATCAGGAACAATGTTACTGTTCGACGGGTACGGAGGTCAAGATCTCACTGTGGAGTTAGAGTTCCGCACTGTCAGACAGGATGCCGTACTGCTGTACTTCAACCTGCTCTCACCTGGAAATGTGGATACAGGCAATCTAGAGGTAGGCTACAAAGGTTTTATTTTACAGGTATGTCCTGTACTTTATTTCAGAGGTGAGGGTAATATTCATTGAATTTGCAGGTGAGGGTGATAGTCATTGTCAATGATTCAGATGAGAATGGTTGTTATTGAATTTACGTAAGAGGATCTTAATAGTTATTTATTTTACAAGTACAGTGAAGTGCAATATATATTCGGACACAAAATATTTTTACTATATATTTTATGCATGTTGACAAATTTTCAATGCAATTTTTAACTTTGTTTTTCAATAGATTTTCTTGAAATTCCATACATCTGTAAACAATTACTGTATAAGCTCGTTTGTCTGACTTTTAAAAAACATTTTTGCAGTGCTTAATTTGCTGACATATATGAATGTAGGCAGTGTAACAAGTGTGACGATGTTTTCTTTATTCGTATTTAGTAATACCACTGCTACAATTTTAAGACTGTAACGTGCAATATCTCTGATAATCAGCTGCATACAAATATTATCAGAGAAACAAGGGAATAATTCTCTTCATGTATGTGAAATTTCAATAAATTCCACTGAAAAACAAATTCACAGAAAAGCATTGAAAAATTGTCAAAATGTATGAAATATGTAGAAAAACTATTCCGTGTCCAAATATATATTGCACTACACTGTATATGTGTTAGAATATAAAGAGTGATTGATGATTTTCCAGGTTTGGGTACGGAATGGACAGCCTCTTTTACACTATGTCTCGTCGCTTAGCAACGGGAGCCACACCAGGAACACCACAGTAGCAATGGTTGTCAATGACAACCGCTGGCACACACTACGCCTGGAATTCAAGGCAGGGTAGGTACTACTTCACCTCAGACAGGGTGCTCAGTGGAAGGGTAGTTACTACTTCACCTCAGACAGGGTGATCAGTGGAAGGGTAGTTACTACTTCACTTCAGACAGGGTGATCAGTGGAAGGGTAGGTACTACTTCACCTCAGACAGGGTGCTCAGTGGAAGGGTAGGTACTACTTCACCTCAGACAGGGTGCTCAGTGGAAGGGTAGGTACTACTTCACCTCAGACAGGGTGCTCAGTGGAAGGGTAGGTACTACTCCACCTCAGACAGGGTGCTCAGTGGAAGGGTAGGTACTACTTCACCTCAGACAGGGTGCTCAGTGGAAGGGTAGGTACTACTTCACCTCAGACAGGGTGCTCAGTGGAAGGGTAGGTACTACTTCACCTCAGACAGGGTGCTCAGTGGAAGGGTAGGTACTACTTCACCTCAGACAGGGTGCTCAGTGGAAGGGTAGGTACTACTTCACCTCAGACAAGAGTAAGTCAGTAAGCATAATGGCTAATTAACTTAATTTAAATAGTTATTAAAGTTTAAGGTGTAAAAAGCATTTCTTGTACAGGATAATTATTTCAATAGTTTCATTTTACCTATAGACTTAAAGAGTCAAGTGTTTCTGTGTAGCAAGCTGAGTAACTAAACAATGAATTATCTGGTCACAAATCTTCTAATGCTTTTAGAATTGTTAATTGATATGTAAGAGTTTATAGCAGAGAAACACATGTTTCAGGATGGCCAAGGTGCGTATAGGGAGTCGGTCTGTTGTTCTAGATGGCGTTGGAGAACCAATCTACGTCAGTGGTGCGATCATTGTTGGCTTTGTCCCAAAAATCTATACAGGTAAGCAGAACCTTTGATTTCCTGCGTAAAGTCAAGTTTATCTTGTCATGTGATCGACTATAAAGTCCACTCACTGGCTTCTTATAATTATAGTCACCTTGATTTACATCATAGAGAAGTACTCTGGGAAATAATTAACCATTTTTAGGCCCCTGCCATGAAATTGGGGGGCACATAGTGTTACCCATGTCCGTCCCATCCTGTCCCATCACACTGCGCCCCGTCCCATGTAACCAGCTTATTTAAATAATTACTGATCCGATTGTCATCAAACTTCGCATACATAATAAGCATGAAGAACTAATTTTATATGGGGGCGGGGGCATTTATGTCTTACAGACATTTCTAGTTTGTTATAACTTGTCTTTTCGTTTCAAACAAGTAAATTTTTCTTAATTTTAGAAAACATTGGATTTGTTGGATGCATTCGAAACTTAAAACTCCAGAATAAAACCATCGACCCAATCAAGCTGATGGACAATCGTGATGTTGTGGATGGAGTGTTTCTGGACGGCTGTAATCTCATCGACCATTGTCGCTATGGTCCACCATGTCAGCATGGCGGGCAGTGTTTGGCGGACTGGGATGGTATTTCCTGTAACTGTGAGGCCACCTCTTACTCCGGAAAAACCTGCCACTTTCGTAAGTTTTAAACTTTTCCATGGTCTAGGTTTATATGACTGAGGCTGTTTAGAAATTCTAGTCAAACTAGCTCTGAAAGTAATTCTCACCTTTACTGAAACATGTAAAACCAGTGTCATAATAAAAGAATTTTTTTTTTTTAAATATTCCATTATTGGATTAGAATCAACAGTTGATTCAGTTTGTAAGTATATTATAATTCTTTTGTCTGTGCATTATATTAATTTGATCCAGAAATTAAAATAAAAAAGAAATAAAACTATGTTGAAGAATCCTATTCATTGGTATATAACTTCCGTTGATGTTTGTTACAGCACGATACAAACAGACGTGTGACGAGTACTACCAGGCTGGGTACACCAATTCAGGGGTCTATCTATTGGACTTAGATGGACAGGGACCAATGGAACCCCACCATGCCAAGTGTAGCATGGGCGAGACAACCCGAGGCACACAGGGAGAATATGACATCACAGGGGCTACTGTCGTAGAACATAATCTTGCTCCTAATACACCCATTCGTGACCCTGAACTTGGTGAACTCAAGAAAGTGTTGTCCTACAGGTATTGTGTTTGTACAATTATACAGCTTTGATGTATACTGCATGGTCATGTCTTTTGTTAAAGTTAAAGGTATTAGCATCATTTATCTTGCAACAATTATGAAACACATCTTATATAAATTAATCTTGGCCTGGATGTTAGGAGGCAACTGAGTCTTATTGTGGGAGGAAACCAGAGTACCCAGAGAAAACCTATGTGGTCTGGCTGGTGTCCCAATACTTTTTCACGTCTGATCAGGAAATTGAATCCTGACCTTTGGTGAAAGGCAAGTGTGCTATCCTCTGCACCACCCAACCACCCTTTTAAATAAAACATTTAGATAAATGTCAGAAGAATACAGGAGATGAAATAAAATGCAAAAAAATGTATTTATGTAATATTTATATTATTAATCCTACTTGATAACCTACATCAGGCTGTCCAGCATCCCTAAAATTCTTAAAAAATCCTAATTTTTTTCAGTTTTGCTAAAATTCCTAAAAAGGTGGAAAAACCAAAGGAAATTCCTGAAATATCCCTAATTATTTTTCTTAAATTCCTATTTTTTCATGTTTCTTTCAATTTTGATTTTTTTTTTATATATTATAGCATAGTTTAAAGTTCATATTCAAAATAGTCAGTAAAAGACAGTTGACCAGTGGATCCCTACATTGTATACAGCTCAATGGGTAGAGTGGTAGTCTAGCTGGGAAGCTACTCCAGTTCAAACATATTAGGAAACACACTACTATATCTCTTTCTTGTTATACAAATATCAAGTGTACCTATCCTCTCTGGGAACAAGAAGTCAGGTCACTGATTCAATCTCCTAATTAACAAACACACTTTACTGTTAAAGCTATACTGACAACTACTGTATGTCCTCGATGGGAATCATATCAAATTGGTGGCCATTTTAAGACACCTGAGATGAGGTTTCAAGTGGCCTATAATGTGGTCGTGTTTTGTCCGTTGCTGTCTGAAATTTCATTATTTCGCCTTCTCAATAACTATGGAATCATACCATATTGGTGGCCTTTTTAGGACACCTGAGACAAGGTTTCAAGTGGCCAGTATAGTGATCGTGTTTTGTCTGATGTTGTTTGTTGTGGACATTTCATAAATTTCCTTCTCAATAACCAAAAGCCCTGGAGTTATAAAATTGGGCCAATACCATTCTAGGATTGAGGGCTACCAAAGTTGTTCAAATAAATTACCTATAGACTTTCTTTCAAGTGCAAAGGGGTCAAACGTGTTAAAATCTTCAAGAGACTGCTCAATAACCAAAAGGCCCAGGGTACTGATATTCTGCCACATACTGGAAATGGGTCTCGTGTCTGATTTTATGCTGGGTTATTGTCCTTTGTTCATTAACTGATACCAAAGTTTCTGGTGGATGATTCAGCATATGAATTGAGAATTGACTGCAAATCCTTTTGCTTTGTTTCCATGAATTTCTAATTTCATATATATCCCAAATGAAAAGTGAACAAATTGCTACCAGTTCATAAACTGTGCGACACTATGCCATCCTTCTAAGGGTACTCTTACAGACTAATTTGGAAGGTTTAACATTGCTCATGGTGATTATAAAGGAGGAAAAGAAAATTTATCCATATAAACTAAATCATTATACTTAGGTTTATTATTTGTCAAATTTATGCAAAGGTCAGTCCATTTTAATGTCTACAGATACCCTATTTTGTTTTCAAAATTCCTAATTTTAGCCCTAAATTTTCTAAATTTTGTCCCTAAAATTTGCCTTAATTTTGTGTCAAAAAGCACTGGACAGCCTGCCTACATGTTCACTAAGCCTGTGTGGAACTAACTGCAATAAAAGACAACTTCATAGAGAGCTTACTATAGAACCAAAACCTACCATCATGGTAACACTGTAGGTCAGGGGAGAAGGGGATTCAGTGTTAAAAGTTAGTCATATTTATTTAAAGGGAAGATTTGTTGATTGAACAGATGTAAAACTTCTTTGTATCATCTATTTTATTCTCTATTTTTATGTTTAAACAGAGAAATGAACCACGAGATTCTCCTACAACTGACGAGGATGTCAGCACAGTGTGAACAGTATGTGGAGTATAGCTGTTATCGTGCTCCTATAAGGTCAGTATAGCTGTAACCATGCTCCTGTCATGTCAGTACACAGGTATTGCTGTTTCTGTACTCCTGCCAAGTTATTTAAATGGTAAACATGCTTCGGTCAGGTCAATAGTGCTGTTTCCATACTGCTGTTTAATCAGTATAGCTGTTTCAGTGCTCCTGTCAAGTCAATATTGCAGCTTCCATGCTCCTGTTAGGTTATCTTAAACTATTTGCTTGTAACTTTCAGCTACCTATAATATACAGGGAAATTGTATACTTGATAAATACATATGATTATAGTACATATCAGGGATCTGGGCCAAAATAGGCAATTCTTAGCTAGGTTGGCCGATTACACTGTATCAGCCCGCTTCCGAATTTGCTGCGATCTCAGGATGTTCATGACATCACAACAATCGAAAATGGATAAGAGGACAATTGTTGATGTTGAAATGGGCAAGAAATTTATGAAGTCTCTCGTACAAAGTTTACTAGAGTTTGATGAATTAAGAGAAAGAGTTATAACGAAGACTGAAGCAGGTAAATTATTCCTAATCCAATGCCAATGATATGAATTATTATAAAATATAATCGAAATCAACGTCCAGACGATGACAAAAAAGGAAACAAAATGGAGACACCAACAAAAACTAAGATTATCATGAACCGTCACAAAAATCAAAACTAAGATTATCATGAACCGTCACAAAAATCAAAGTATATGATAGAATATGACATGGACATTTCCATATCAGACCCTGTATCAACCCTCGTTCCAATATTGATCCTTGGGCCTTTGGCCCTCTGGCTGATATTGGGATCTTAGTTAGGTTGATACAAGGCTTGATATGGAAATGGCCATGTCATATTCTCTATATACTACATGATCCTGTTGGATCATTGTAACTTATTTGCAAGAAGGAGCTTATTTGTGGTTAAAAATATAATCCAAAAGATAAAGATGATCACAATGAATGACAATATTCTGAAATACATGTAGTCCTATGCTTCACATTCTCTATTTACTAGGGAAAAGATAATTCGGTCATTGCCTACCCAGGGTAAAGAACTAATTATTCTGGATACATCAATATGATGAGAAATGTCTGCCCTGTGGATAAAATTTTTGATGTCTAAACTCACAGTAAAGCCTAATTTTGAAATTTAATAAATCTCGCCTACATAACATTACACATCAATTCTCAACTTTAATAATCTTGATTTGATCTGAGTTTTAGTGAAAAGTGCTTTCAAATTAAGGACAAAAAGTCTTATATTTTTCAGCATTTTTTCTGACTATTCTCCAGCTTGTCTTATTTCTAGTACACATGTACTAAATGTTGTTTATCATTAGAACATCTTGGCTCTTCTACAAGGAGCTGATCCCCAGGCCTAGGAAGTTGATCTCCTTCGCTTTGTGTTTGTGTTGTGAATACTTTCATAACTTAGGATCGCTTTAAAATAGTTCAAGTTCCTAATCGGGCCAGCATCTCATGGTTGTCTTTGTATAGATCTAACAGGAATTAAAACTCATTAAGCAGCCTGTCAGTACACACAAGAAATTATTTGATGAACCTAACTTTTTCGATTTCCTTTGACAGACTTGGAGACTTAACATTCTTCAGAGCAGCTAGTGGCCAGGTTGTGGAATCCATTGGCACGGCAACCCCCGGACACTGTGCTTGTTCCCTCGGCAACCAGTGTCCAGCCAACGGTTGTATGTGTGATAGAGGTAACTATGGCAATAATTTACTTCATGGAATGTACATGTACTCTAAATATAACTTAACTTTTACAATGAAACATTTTATTCAACTTATATATTAAATCACTATTGTTGGCAAAGATGTTATTGAGCGTAGTGGCATCTTATCATGGGTGGAAACCCATGGCCAGTGTACCCGGAGATATCCCATGTGGTCAGGGAGGTGATGCTACACCTGTTCACGTCCGATCGGAGATTGTACCACTTTTAAAAATATGTATTTTACATATATCCTTTTAGTGCAATATCTAGATTGATCAGTACTTGTTTACGTGATACATATGAAGGTTTTGTAAACCTTTGATAAAAATATTATAAAGCAATTCACAGTGAATTTCAGTCTAAGATGCATATATATTACACAATTTTTTTTATTTCTTGAATTAAAATTTCAGTGAGAAAATTGTTGGGCAAACATACCGGTATTCAAACCAAGAGACAATTTTGAAGTTTACTATTCTCAAATAGTTACTGATAAAGGCAATCTTGAAGTTATCACACTATGGACAATTTGAAGAACTGTTTTAAAACAAAGATATTTTAGATAAGCAATTAACAAAACGTTCACTATGTTGATTTTTGTTCATGGCAATTCTTTTTTTCCCACAGCTAAATCGTTGGTGGTAGTTGATAAGGGAACTAATACTGTCAAAGGACAGTTACCCATCACGGAGCTTACAGTCTTAAACAAGAGAGGAGGATCTTCACAGGGGACAGGAAACATCACACTGGGACCCCTCAGATGTTTTGGTAGTAGTAAGTATCGGTGAATTGGGTAGAACGAACATCACACTCGGACCCCTCAGATGTTTTGGCAGTAGTAAGTGTCCTTGGGTTGAACAAAGGATCCCTGGTGGTGGAGTGGTTAAGGTGTCCCGACATTCTACCACTAGCCCTCCACCTCTCGGTTTGTGGTGGCCGAGTGGTTAAGGTGTCCCGACATTCTACCACTAGCCCTCCACCTCTCGGTTTGTGGTGGCCAAGTGGTTAAGGTGTCCCAACATCCTACCACTAGCCCTCCACCTCTCGGTTCAAGGTGGCCGAGTGGTTAAGGTGTCCCGACATTCTACCACTAGCCCTCCACCTTTCGGTTCATGGTGGCCGAGTGGTTATGGTGTCCTGACATTCTACCACTAGCCCTCCACCTCTGGGCCGCAGTGGCTGTGTGGTTCAGGTGTCAGGACATTCTACCACTAGCCCTCCACCTCTCGGTTCATGGTGGCCGAGTGGTTAAGGTGTCCCGACATTCTACTACTAGCCCTCCACCTCTGGGCCTCGGTGGCTGTGTGGTTAAGGTGTCCCAACATTCTACCTCTAACCCTCCATCCCTCGGTTGCGAGTTCGAAACTCATGCAGGGCAGTTGCTAGGTACTGATCGTAGGTCGGTGGTTTTTCTCCAGGTACTTCTGCTTTCCTCTACCTCCAAAACCTGGCACTCCTTTAATGACCCTGGCTGTTAATAGGACAGAAAACAATATAATCTAAACCAAACCAAAGGGAAAGACAAACATCACAATCCCTTAAAATGTAGGTTTTCAGGTAGCGTCAGCATTCACTGTTTCTGGTTTTCTGTTTAACTTAGATTTGCTGAAAGTATAATTGATTCACCAAACACACTTGGCCCATAGATGCATCTTAAGTAGAACATTTCAACCTAAACATCAAATGCCTACCTGCCATGATCAGAATATCAATCAGCATGCAGTTCAACTTAGTTTCTCTCAAGCTTAAATTGCTTCACCAACCAAACTTTGACATGGTCGACCCAATGCAAAGGGGAGCCGATCTGAAAAATTTATTTTATGTTTCCCTGCAAAGAACATAGATTACTCCTATAACTTTTGTGGCACATGTGTTCTCAAATTACTTCATTCAACAATTTCATTGTAAAAATCAAAACTCAAGTACATTATTTGGTACAACACATCTGATGAATGGTTGCATTTGCTCTAACAGTGATTTTTTTCCCAGATGATAACAAACTTGACCATGCTGTGACGTTTACTGCACAAATGGCTCACATCGTTCTGCAGCCGTGGACGTCATTTGATTTACGATTCAGCTTCCGTACCCATCAACAGAGTGCCATGTTACTGCACCAGAGTCCGCAGTTCAATAACTCCAACATGTTCAGTATAGAACTACTAACAGGTGAAAAAACACAACAAATTATAAAATCTATTTTGATGAACAGTTATTTTGCCCCAACAAATTATAAAATCTATTTTGATGAACAGTTATTTTGCCCCAACAAATTATAAAATCTATTTTGATGAACAGTTATTTTGCCCCAACAAATTATAAAATCTGTTTTGATGAACAGTTATTTTGCCCTGATATTCTATATTCATAGAGGCCTAACATGGTTTTGCATTATTATTCCCCAGACAGCAATATCACAGATCAAATTCTTCTGCTTTGAATCCTATCCAACTCTAGTAACGAAGTTTGAAAAGCTCTTTGATTGTCTAGACATAAACATCCAAATATTTGAATATATACATCAATATTGTTACTGCAATGAATGCATTCGAATATATCTGGAAATATTCTTTTTATTTTCAGCCCGAACTGTACGGTTTTTCTTCATGATAAATGATGTGGAATTTGTATCGGACATTCAGACCAATGAGCCCCTGAACACGGGTGACTGGAAAAAGATCCGTGTTGAGCGTAGTCAACATGATATTCGCTGTAGTATAGCTCAAGAGCAACGCATCGTCACCATCCCAGAGATCTGGACGTCAGACGATCCTATCTTCTCCGGACTCCTGTATCTGGGAGGGCTGCCAGGGTAAGGAAATTCCTATGCTACTGCTGGCAGAGTTATGGCCCTTTGTACAATTCAAATAATAGTGATGGCTGGCAGAGTTATGGCCCTTTGTAAAATCCAATCACTACTGTTGGCAAAGAAAATGTTTATAAAATGGTAATTAAGAATGTTAAGGGTATATATATCTTTTTGTAGTATTTTCTGATACACTGTGTGTAATATGTTTTATTGTAATACATTTTTATTTTTATTTTGATATCATTTATTTGTCACTAAAAATGATTGTTGATATGAGGAAATAACACTAGGAATAAAGACTGTCTGTTCAAAGGTCATAATTTTAGCGATTTCTAACCTTAAACTTGTTTCATAAATAAAAATATATTCTCTCGTATTCATTTTATTCCCAAACGAGAGGTTTCAGAGACTGTAAACATGCTTATTTTTGGGCACTCAAGTTTTCGTTCATAACCAAATTTAAACAAATAAACCCAATGATGAATTGGGACAGTCACGATCCCTGCTAAAGAAAGCAGTTTACAGAAACTGTAATAAGTGCAATGATTTTATATAAATTGCTGGAATAAGATTACTTATAGAAGATGTATTTAATTGTTTTATTTATCGTGCCCAGGGAGATGTTTGAGGAGACCCCAGGACTGGTGGGCTGTGTACGTGGTTTGGTGTACAATGGTGTACATCAGGATCTTACCAGTGAAACTGACCCCAGGTAAGTTAGATATTTACTTATTGTCATTTAAACACCTTGGTCTCTGACCAAAGATATTATAACTAACCTTTGACACCAAGTATGATGACTTTCTACCTACCCATCAAATTCTAACTGACCTCTAGATGATAATTAACCTTTGACCCATGGTATGATAACTAACCTCTGACCTTATAGATATGATAACTAACCTCTGACCTTATAGATATAATAACTAGCCTCTGACCCTATAGATATGATAACTAACTTCTGACCTTATAGATATGATAATTAATCTTTGACCAATGGTATGATAACTAACCTCTGACCCTATAGATATGATAACTAACCTCTGACCTTATAAATATGATAACTAACCTCTGACCTTATAGATATTTTAACTAACCTCTGACCTTATAGATATTATAATTAGCCTTCAAACCATGGTATGATAACTAACCTCTGACCTTATAGATATTATAACTAACCTTCAACCCATGGTATGCTAACTGACCTCTGACCCTATAGATACTTTAAATAACCTTCAACCCATGGTATGCTAACAACCTCTGACCCTATAGATGCTATAACTAACCTTCGACCAATGGGGTGATAACTGACCTCTGACCCTATAAATGTGATAATTATAACCTTCGACCCCAGGTTTGATAAATTGTCTCTCATCCCTGGTATGATCATAACCATGGAACCCAAATATATAAAAACTTTCCCTCAAGATATAATAAGTAACTGAAATATGATTATATAGGAGAATAAAAAGCCTTTGACTCCATGCAGATTTGATATTCAGTTCTTCAAATATCCTCAGAGATGATGAAGATATTAGAAGCCAAACTTATGTTCTATTTCTCTGTTACTTTAGCACACCCGAGGTGAAGCCGGGGTGTACAGCCTCCTGTTGGACTGACCCCTGTCAGAATGGAGCCAGCTGTGTAGAGGGCTGGGGCACATACCAGTGTGTCTGTGCTAACCCCTGGGCACACATGGGGCACAGCTGTGACATCAGTGAGTAGGATTTATCTGTGTTTGTTTGTGTTGTGCTTTTGGAAGAGTCATCCAAGATGATTAAATCAACAAACTGGCAATATTCTTTCAGGAAGTTATGATTTGGGAGATTTTTTTTTGTCCTTTGGAATCTTCAAATTCATAACTTTCCTGTAAAGCTAGAGTTACAAGAAGTAATGAATTTGTTGAGTTATCTCCCTTGAAACATCCATAAATAGTGGAAAATATTTTTGGTTTTAAAACTTTGCAAATCTGATGCATAGTCTTTGTTAAAGTACTTTTCTGGGTGGTGGAAGGATAATAACTTGTACAATATTTTTATTTGGGAAGCCATAACAATACATTAATAAAAATAAATTTCTAAAAAGCTATCTGACTAGATCATTAGCCTGGTTTTAACTTTGATCGTGAATTTTCTATACAGATATAAATGAAGATGCTGTATCCTTTAACGGATCCATAACGTCGTACCTGGAGGTCGACACGGGAGACGACCTGTCAATGCTGGAGTCGACCATTATCGTCAGCTTTAGAACCACGGTCCCTCCTTCACTTCTCCTCTATATCTACGACCACCTCAACAACTTTGTCCAGCTCGAAGTGTCCGGCGTGAACGAACTACGCCTCAGCTATAACCACTTTGATGTCATTAAGGAAGGGGTTCTAGTGGTTGATGGTAAGACAATTGAAATTTTGAGTAAGTATCCATAGGTTATTAAGACTGTCAGAAATGTGTTTTTATATTTCTGTTATTGATATCACAGGACCTTGGGGTGTAAGTCATTGTTGAAATATAACAACATATTACATGTCAAACACAAAGTTTTGTTCTGATTGGTTAAAGGTCTGTCACAATGCTATTTTCTGATTGGTTACAGGTCTGTCACAAAGCTTTATTCTGATTGGTTACAGGTCTGTCACAAAGCTTTATTCTGATTGGTTACAGGTCTGTCACAAAGCTTTATTCTGATTGGTTAAAGGTCTGTCACAAAGCTTTATTCTGATTGGTTACAGGTCTGTCACAAAGCTATGTTCTGATTGGTTACAGGTCTGTCACAAAGCTATGTTCTGATTGTTGACAGGTTTGACAGATGGCACCTGGAAACAGGTAGTAATCCAGTTCTTACAGGGAGGAGACCGAGGGGTGAAGTTGATCCTAGACGACCTCCATACCATTGTCCCCTTCCGCACCCTCAAACTGAGCCAGTACTCGGACCATCCCTTTAATACAGGAGGTAGGCTCACTAATTGTAAAACTGATGGTGTTAGCTCAAATTTACCACTAGGACTCCATCTGTACTGACTGTCCATTTAATACAGGAATTATTGTAGATGTTAAAAAAAAACTCGAGCTAAACTTTTGCAAACAAAATATTCTTTGAGTAAAGAAATGTTTTCAATACTTTATTTGGCGATGTTGTATCAAGTGATTTTTAACCATCCAAGTGCAAGAAACTCTAAAATTGCCATGGGTTGTAAAGCTCATTATTCTTGAATTTAAATTGAACTTTTACAGAGATTAGAGAGTCTGTTTTTCCACTGAGAGAAGCAGGATCACCTCCCTTTGTTCGTATGTTTGTTGGCGGAACCTCCACCCTTAGGACCAGTATTCCCACCATCAATGGCTGTATGAGGGGACTGAAGATTGGCAGCAGAGGTATCTCCCTTCAGGAACTCGCTAGGCACACACCTGGTAAGAAGGCGGTGGCATCATAAGGCCATAGCTTTTTCTCAATTTTCTGTCAGATGTGTTCAGTTACTTATAACTTATATACTTAAGTAACTCTGGATGACAAAACGTTCTCTGCTCTCTTCCTTATTGTCCACTGTACTCGACAAGCTTGTGCTTTTGTCTAGTATACTGCACCATTTTTGGGAACACCTTTGATGTCCATGGAAAAGAGTTTCCTTTTCCTGTTGTTGACAAATACAGAAACATTTATCAAAACTTTTGCAGTTTTAATTAAAAATAATGAGACTTTACTTTGGTGCCAGTTAATGATTTGCTCTTTGTGTTACAGGTGTTGAAGGAGCGTGCCACAGTGGCTGTGTAAACAAACCGTGCCACAATGGCGGCTACTGCTGGGAGAAGTGGGGCCTTAGTGATTACCAGTGCGACTGCACCAACACAGCTTATGCTGGCAAACAGTGTGACATAGGTGATACATGGGGGACAGTCTCAAAACTGAATATAATTTTGTCTGATACTTTACATAAGGGAAAGTCTCAAAGCTTGATATATTTCTTATCACTTAACATAAGAGAACAGTCTCAAAACTAAGTTCCTTTCTCATAACTTTACATAAGGAGACAATCTCAAAACTAAATATAGGTCTGATTACTTTACATAAGGGGATAGTTTCAACACCAAATGGCATCACTTCGCATAAGGGGATAGTTTCAAAACCAAATGTCATTTCTTCACATGATTATAAGGGGCTTGTCTCAAAACCAAATGATCAAAACATGTTTCATCACTATATGGTGTAATAAAAGAGATAACTTTATATAAGTAGAGCAGTGATTGTGCTAGCCTATTGTACTGACAACTTTTGTTATAAACCAAACCACGTTTATTATATTCAGAGGCATCTGGTACCTTCGATGGTCAGTCCGTTGTAGAATACATGTTTAGACCCAATGGTCAAGCCCGACAGACGTCCACTGACAAGATATCCCTGGTGTTCCAGACCAATGCAACAGGAAGTGAGCCCATGGTCCTCATTGTTGTAATCAGCTCAAGGTGAGGGGTCAGAGTTAAAGTGAGGGGTCAGAGTTTAAGAGTCAGAGTTAAGGTTAATGGTTAAAGTGAAGGGTCAGAGTTAAGGTTTGGGGCCAAAGTTAAGGTGAGAGGTCAGTGTTAATTTTTAAGGTGAGGGGTCAAAGTTAAGGTGAAAGGTCATGTTTGATTTAGTAAAGTGCAATTATGATTTCAAGGGTGAATTGGTTAATTCATTGTTAGAGGTCAAAGGTCAAGGTATTGGGTCATGACTTAATTCTTAGTTCAGAATGACAGGTCATTTCTTTTACCTTTATCAAAAGTAGCTGTAAAGGCCCTTTCCTCGGCTCCAGGTTAGAAGTCAATAGCTTCTGGTTAAAGATCCAGGAAGAAATTTTCAGTTTATTATTTGGTAAAAGTGACCATCACTCATCAGTTCAGTGTTATAGAATCAGGTCAGGTTCTTAGTCTCTATCCTAGCCTTGGGATTTTAGGACAAGAATGTCTCCTGGAGGTCGGGGGAAACAGTATTTAGTGTGTTCTATTGTATTGATATCTGTGTTGTAGCCACACTGACCATGACTTTGTCACCCTCTGGATGAAACCTGACGGAGGTGTCCATGTGACCACAAGTCAAGGGGGAGTTCATCGTAAGTACACTATTCATTAGCTCAACGTAAGTACACTATCATTGACTCATCAAGGGGGAGTTCATCGTAATTATACTAATATAAGCTAATCGTAAGTACACTATTATTAGCTCATCGTAGATAGACTATAATTAGCTTATTGTAAGTACCCTATTATTAGCTCATTGTAATTACACTATAATTAGGGTAAGTACACTATCATTCACTCATCGTAAGTACACCATAATGAATTCATCGTAAATACACTATTATTAGCTAATCGTAAGTACACTATTATTAGCTAATTGTAAGTTCACTATAATTAGCTTGTTGTAAGTACACTATTATTAACTTATCGTAAGAACACTGTCATTAGCTCATCGTAAGTACGCTATTTTTAGCTCATCGTAAGAACACTATTATTAGCTCAACATAAGTACACCAATTTTATCTCATCATCAATACACTAACATTAGCTCATTGTAAGTACACTATTATTAGCTTATTCATAAGTACACTAACATTAGCTCATCGTAAGTGCACTATTATTAGCTCATCGTAAGTACACTATTATTAGCTCATCGTAAGTACACTATTATTAGCTCATCGTAAGTACACTATTATTAGCTCATCGTAAGTACACTATTATTAGCTCATCGTAAGTACACTATCATTAGCTCATCGTAAGTACACTATCATTAGCTCATCGTAAGTACACTATTATCAGCTCATCGTAAGTACACTATTATTAGCTCATTGTAAGTACACTATTATTAGCTCATCGTAAGTACACTATTATTAGCTCATTGTAAGTACACTATAATTAGTTCATCTGGCACAAAAACCTGTAACTCATCCAAAACAAAACACTTTGGAGCTGTGTCTGTGCTCCATCTGCCTATCATCCATCCATCCTTATCGTCATTTTTAAATAATCCCCTATATGGACCAATGTATATAGCTGAGTAAATTTGTTGAAATAAGTGACCTTGAATTAACACTGAAGGTAAAAGCAATCTAGTGTATATATGTGAAACTTCAATTTCGTCTTAGGAACTACAAAATCTGAAGTCATAATATTTGTAATGGAGCTATAGCTAGCTATGATGATACTTTCTTAGCGAGTTGTTTTGCCAATGAATACCTTAATGTTATGAGAGCCAGAAACAGAAACACATCAATGTTTTGTTTTGTATTGAATTTCTGGCTGTAACGTGGATTCGATGATGTTTTGTATTGAATTTCTGGCTGTAACGTGGATTCGATGACCTAATTTACATTCTGTCCTACAGATGGACTGAGTCTAGATGGCATGTTTGCTGATGGCCAACCTCACACCCTAGTATACCAGCACACTGAGTCTGAAATGTCCCTGAAGGTAGGTCACATCAGATTCCTTGTCACCTTGATGGTAGGCTTCACGTGTCACCTTGATGGTTAGGCTTCACAGAGTGGTAGACGTAGATCTGTGCAGTGTCAGGGTTGGAAAAGTGGGAAGTTTTTGTAAAGAATATTTATATTAAAATGGTCAGACTTAGAATTTCGTAAACTGTTTTGAATTGCATGCTTTGTTAAATTTATGGCACAAATTTATGTAAGCCCAGTGGTGATTATGTTTATGTTCAAGTATTTTATATTTTTAGGAGGATTTCATTAACAATGTTTTAAGTACAAATGTAAATTTAACTGAGTTGAATGTTATATTGTTTTTTTTAAATATAACACTTTGAAATTTTTTTTTTCTTAAACCAAGTTTATAAGTAGGATTTTGTCAACAGTATATTAAGTACTGTATTTTGTCAACAGTATATTAAGTACTGTATTTTGTCAACAGTATATTAAGTACTGTATTTTGTCAACAGTATATTAAGTACTGTATTTTGTCAACAGTATATTAAGTACTGTATTTTGTCAACAGTATATTAAGTACTGTATTTTGTCAACAGTATATTAAGTACTGTATTTTGTCAACAGTATATTAAGTACTGTATTTTGTCAACAGTATATTAAGTACTGTATTTTGTCAACAGTATATTAAGTACTGTATTTTGAATAAGATATCCTAATTGAGTGATTCATTTTCAGTTGTGAATTTTGTAGAGAAAATATCTACCCGGTAATTAGTTTAGCTGGATTTCTGCAAACAGTATTGAGTAAACGGCTGTAAAATCTATTTTGAGTACTATCACTGAGTAGAATATCTGTAAACAATATTGTGAGTACTACAGTTTGTGTAGAATTTCTATAATCACAATTTTGAGAACCGTGATTTAAGTAGAATTTCTGCTAGTAATATTTTGAGTACTATTATCTGAGTAGAATTTTTATTAATAATATTTTGAGTACTATTATCTGAGTAGAATTTTTATAAATAATATTTTGAGTACTATTATTTGAGTAGAATTTCTGTAAACATAATTTGAGTACACAAATGTACTTTTATTTGATAAGAATTTCCGTAATTGTTGTTTGAGTAGTATTGTTTTGAGTAGAATTTCTGTAAATGTTATTTCAGTACACTAATGTACTATTATTTGAACAGAATTTCTGTAATTGTCGTTCGAGTACTATTATTTTGAGTAGAATTTCTGTAAACATTATTTGAGTAGTATTATTTGAGCAGTATTTCTGTAATTGTTGTTTGAGTACTATTATTTTGAGTAGAATTTCTTTAAACATTATTTGAGTACCATTATTTCTGTAAACATTATTTGAGTAGTACTGTGTAATGTAAGACCTGATGACCATGGATGTCTACAAACAGGTACTCGGGACATCGAATGTGAGTACACACGCACCATTGGCATGTGACTGGCTAATGTTACGTGTTCACCGTTTCTGCCTCCTGCTTAGTCAATATATGTTATACCACACAGGCCTATGTATATATCTGTTGACTACGGACAGGGGAGATTGTCGTCTGCCCGCGATCTGACAATGTCCACCAATGTCTGTTCCCACTATGTACCCACTCAGTCTCCCCAAAACCTATGGCTTTCTCTGTCAATAGCTTTACTGTGACAAACAATATTGTATGAAAAATCTCTCTATAATTCAAAACCATATTTTGATTAATTTCTCTACAGATGATTTTATAAACAGTCAGTGTAAGCTTCTGTTCTATGTGGACCTCAATCAATCACAAGGCTATTTTAATTTTCTTTTGTTGAATTTTTTGCAGAATAAGTTGATATATTTTATGTAATGTTCACACCTGCTCTGCTATATTGTGTCAGTGTTGGAGCTGTCGTCACACAGTACATAGGTATCCATGTCAACTTGTTGTCATGTCACTGCTGTACTGAAGGTCATGAACCTAACACAAGGTGAAGGTCATAGACCTGGATAAATGTTTTAAACTAGAATTACCGTAAAAACTCGTGTAATCTGCGCACTTTTTTAAGGGAAATTAAAATCAAATAGTTGGGGGTGCGTAAATTACAATGATATAGATGTGTGTCAAGTTTTTTTTCAGTGAAAGATCGAGAAATCTGAAGGACGCCGCCATATTGGAAAGTCGGGATTGTTTCATTTTGTACACAAGATCCAGACGACGCAAGCAGAATAAATAAATTAATATTAAAAACATTCAAACTATATACTGTATTTGTGTTGTTATTCATGAATTACACGGGAATTGACGATAAGTTATTTATGATTGACGTCCCGATGTAATTTGGACCAGGCCAGAGTTGAGACGGCCGCTCGGCATACATGTACAACGTTTATTTGACAAGTAATTATAATTAGGTAAACAAAACATTTAACGCAAATACAGGCATTCTATTTCACTCGTGTGGTCATCTAAAACCATAGTTTATCTAATAGTTTAGGAAAAATCAGGTATTGATATTGCCGATAAATATTTCGACCACGGTAAAAGTTTCGTCTCATTATCACTTTGACATACTTTCGTTTTCAGTTCCAGACGAATAATCACTAAAGGCGTGTCCAATTAAGTTCCTTGCTTTTCTTCTCGTAATTCTGCAACCATTTCAATTGCACTTGCAACATCTTCGGTAGTAAATATTTCAAAATATCATCGAATTCGCAGGAACTCGTTTCAAAATCGAAAGTCGCCATTGCGTTCTACGTGAGTAACTTTCGTAGTAAATTCTTTGGTTTTCGCGGGAATATCGTGTCATGTGATGCCTTTATGAATGGAAATTTCCATTACTATTTCGGTCGCCAGAGTCGCGTGATACATTCGGCCAATCAAAACCGTCGTAACATGTTTTCTATACCAATCGTAAAATCGCTTCTTCACGACCGTCGGAACCACAAGGGTGGCGGACGATTCTCATAAAAGCAATAACAGAGACCACACGAAGCAAATAAAGCGCGTAAAGGCGTTAACAGGGGCCGAGGAGTTTACCGTAAGAGTTTTAACATTTACACATATTATTAATTAATGCAACGTAACGTTTATGCCATATCATCTATGCTGTTACCGCTAATTATCGCGACAATGCTTTCACCGTCTCCACGTGGTCGCCTTTGTGTTTACATTAGATATAACCAATCAAAGGTAGCCTATTATCGAGGACTGAGAGCGTGTCAAAAAGGCAATTTTTCATTGGTCAACCCGTGGGACTGTCCTAGGCCTGTACCCGTGTGATTGCGGTAGCCTAATTATACCAAGCCGTCAGAATGGGTTTTAATGAAAGTAATTATCGTCTAATTGATCAGGAGAACACTTCTAAGGTAATTACCGTTTAAACAAGATACCCTACTCAATGAGATCAGTATAATTGTGCTTTTAATTACACCTGTCGTCGATAATTACATGTCAGCTTGACCGAGGATGGTTTTTGATCGACCAGGCGTGTGTAGGGTCCGATAGGCACAAAATACGTTTTTCTTATACTTGCTCATAATTATGCATTTTTCTAATAAATGAATAACACAAACTCATCCATGTTTTTTTTATTTACTGGAGAAAATCGTCACCTAAAAAGAGAAAAAAGAATATTGAATGACATGAGAACGAGACAAATTAATGGTCGTCAACTTTGCGATTTTTTCGATTTTTTTTGGTGCGTAAATTATATTGATACAGATCTTTTTCCAGCAGTTTTGGGGTGATTTTTAGGGTGCGCAAATTACACTGGTGCGTAGATTACACGAGTTTTTACGGTAAGTCAACTTAAGTTGTAATACTGAATGACTTCTTCAGAAAATCACCAATCTCCTCATTTGGAGAAAACATACATCTTGATAAGTGACATCAGAGTTTTATAACTTACTGGTAACAGTTCATTCTTCAACATTAAATAAATTAACCTGGTAACTTCCATCCAACTCTTTCTAACAGAAGCAAGGAGCCCTCTGTTATCTGACTTTGTTGAAAATTACTGTATAAGTTCTTGTTTTTTCGTTGTCGTTCCCATCAAAAAGGGATGATTTCTTTTGACTGTGTTGCATACATACATCACCTAAAGATAATTTGTTGACTAAGTTTTGTAGTATAGGAATGGTTTGTCCCGTACCTTGTTTAATCAAATACTAAAACTGAAATCAGGGGAAGTGTTGATTATGATCCTTAGAATATTTCATCGGGGTTTAATGTTACAGCGATGAATACATGTTAAGGAAAAATGTTTCGTAGTCAATATCCTGTATTGTATCATGGTATGAGGCGACAAATGGGGACCCCGGCAGAATCTTTACGGTTTCTTATGCTTCTCCTACAGGAGACATCAGAGATACAAAAGTTGATTTATTGCTGCCATTACTATACGAGGAACCTCTATCATTTTCTGCTGTATGTCTTTGTATCAGTGGTTAGTGTGTCAGAATATTGTCACTAGGTAGATCGAGTAGCTCCATAATTATCTCTGATAATATTTGAATTACAACTGCTTATAATACATGAGGCACAATTTTCAAGAAAAATGGTGTATAATTATTTCTATTTATTCACTTTCTAAACACATACCAAATATCACACACTTACACTCTTTTAGCTGCCTTTTCTTAAACAATATCAAAATGACAGATTAACTCAATACATATTGTACCTTGTTAATGAGAGTAATTAAATCCCTTAGATACTTCTATATACCAGGTAGATTACTCCATGTCTAACTCTGAAATGAATCTTGTGTTTATATGAATATATGTGTGGACACCCTATTTATAATTACTAATCCTGGTTTATATCTAGCCTGTCCAGCTGCTGTTAACATGACTTGTAACTCATGTTTAGTTGGATGTGCACCAATGTGCATAACTGACCATTATCTGTCATTTTGCTGACATTTTGTTGACCTCCAAGACCATGTGACCTTCAGTTGATATTTAGCCGATATTCAATTCACATTAGACTTTCTCTGAACCGAAGAAGGACATCTCCAATGGGGGAGAAAGTAGCTGCTTTACAATCTGATCTTGTATGAACTTCTATTGACCTTAAGTTGACCTATTGTTGATGTTGACCTTAAGTTGACCTATTGTTGATGTTAACCTGACCAATGACCACTGTCCTGTGGAAAATTTCTTTTGATGGATGGTTGTCGAATGTTGCTTTGCATGTCACTGAAATTTACAAGGCACATGAATGTAATACATTGTAATATAAATATGCTTTTTCACATGTTTGGCTTTTTTAGAAATGACTTTGATCATTATCAACAGATATAGAAACTCCTTGTTTTGTCCTTCTGACCTTGCTCTAGATCTCTCCCCAGCAGGCAGCCATAAGGTGGTATAACAGAATGTTCTCTAGGTCCTCCTAGCAACATTCTCTAGGTCCTCCTAGCAACATTCTCTAGGTCCCCCTAGCAACATTCTTTAGGTCCCCCTAGCAACATTCTCTAGGTCCCCCTAGCAACATTCTCTAGGTCCCCCTAGCAACATTGTCTAGGTCCCCCTAGCAACATTGTCTAGGTCCCCTTAGCAACATTCTCTAGGCCCCCCAAGCAACATTCTCTTGGTTCCCTTAGCAACATTCTCTAGGTCCCCCTAGCAACATTGTCTAGGTCCCCCAAGCAACACTCTCTAGGTCCCCCTAGCAACATTCTCTAGGTCCCCCAAGCAACATTGTCTAGGTCCCCCTAGCAACATTGTCTAGGTTCCCCAAGCAACACTCTCTAGGTCCCCCTAGCAACATTGTCTAGGTCCCCCAAGCAACACTCTCTAGGTCCCCCTAGCAACATTGTCTAGGTCCCCCTAGCAACACTCTCTAGGTCCCCCTAGCAACATTCTCTAGGTCCCCCTAGCAACATTCTCTAGGTCCCCCTAGCAACATTGTCTAGGTCCCCCAAGCAACATTCTCTAGGTCCCCCTAGCAACATTGTCTAGGTCCCCCAAGCAACACTCTCTAGGTCCCCCTAGCAACATTGTCTATGTCCCCCAAGCAACACTCTCTAGGTCCCCCTAGCAACATTGTCTAGGTCCCCCAAGCAACACTCTCTAGGTCCCCCTAGCAACATTCTCTAGGTCCCCCTAGCAACATTGTCTAGGTCCCCCTAGCAACATTGTCTAGGTCCCCCAAGCAACACTCTCTAGGTCCCCCTAGCAACATTGTCTAGGTCCCCCTAGCAACATTGTCTAGGTCCCCCTAGCAACATTCTCTAGGCCCCCCAAGCAACACTCTCTAGGTCCCCCTAGCAACATTCTCTAGGTCCCCCTAGCAACATTCTCTAGGTCCCCCTAGCAACATTCTCTAGGTCCCCCTAGCAACATTCTCTAGGTCCCCCTAGCAACATTGTCTAGGTCCCCCAAGCAACATTCTCTAGGCCCCCCAAGCAACATTCTCTTGGTTCCCTTAGCAACATTGTCTAGGTCCCCCTAGCAACATTGTCTAGGTCCCCCAAGCAACACTCTCTAGGTCCCCCTAGCAACATTGTCTAGGTCCCCCAAGCAACATTGTCTAGGTCCCCCAAGCAACACTCTCTAGGTTCCCCTAGCAACATTGTCTAGGTCCCCTAGCAACACTCTCTAGGTCCCCCTAGCAACATTGTCTAGGTCCCCAAGCAACATTCTCTAGGCCCCCTAGCAACATTGTCTAGGTCCCCCAAGCAACATTCTCTACGTCCCCCTAGCAACATTGTCTAGGTCCCCCAAGCAACACTCTCTAGGTCCCCCTAGCAACATTGTCTAGGTCCCCCAAGCAACATTGTCTAGGTCCCCCTAGCAACATTGTCTAGGTCCCCAAGCAACACTCTCTAGGTCCCCCTAGCAACATTGTCTAGGTCCCCCAAGCAACACTCTCTTGGTCCCCCTAGCAACATTGTCTAGGTCCCCCAAGCAACACTCTCTAGGTCCCCCTAGCAACATTCTCTAGGTCCCCCTAGCAAAATTGTCTAGGTCCCCCTAGCAACATTCTCTAGGTCCCCCAAGCAACACTCTCTAGGTCCCCCTAGCAACATTCTCTAGGTCCCCCTAGCAACATTCTCTAGGTCCCCCTAGCAACATTGTCTAGGTCCCCCAAGCAACACTCTCTAGGTCCCCCTAGCAACATTCTCTAGGTCCCCCTAGCAACATTGTCTAGGTCCCCCTAGCAACATTCTCTAGGTCCCCCAAGCAACAATCTCTAGGTCCCCCTAGCAACATTGTCTAGGTCCCCCAAGCAACATTGCCGAGGTCCCCCTAGCAACATTGTCTAGGTCCCCCAAGCAACACTCTCTAGGTCCCCCTAGCAACATTCTCTAGGTCCCCCTAGCAACATTCTCTAGGTCCCCCTAGCGACATTCTCTAGGCCCCCCAAGCAACACTCTCTAGGTCCCCCTAGCAACATTCTCTAGGTCCCCCTAGCAACATTCTCTAGGTCCCCCTAGCAACATTCTCTAGGTCCCCCTAGCAACATTCTCTAGGTCCCCCTAGCAACATTCTCTAGGTCCCCCTAGCAGCATTCTCTAGGTCCCCTAGCAACATTCTCTAGGTCCCCCTAGCACCATTCTCGAGGTCCCCCAAGCAACATACTGTCACCGATAGTGACAGATTGTCACCCGCTGACTTTTCCCTGAAGGAAAACTTCCCTTCAAGAGAAAATTTAAATTAAAAATTTTGTTTAAAAAAGACAAAAAGTCCCTTTGCAATAGGAGAGCCTATTAACTTTATGTTAAAAGGCATTTGTTCCATCTGAATATAAAGCCCCCACTCCACCCCTCCCATAGATTCAGGACACAAACTCTCTTTTCACATCATTTTACCCTAAATCAAGCATTTGTTAGAATATTAATAAAATAAAATATTTCTGTTTTGTTTGATAATTGTTCAGGGATCACCTTTCTGATAAATATCTATTTATGGAGAAGGCAAGCTTTATTTTGGCTCTTAATCCAGTAATAAGCCATGGAATTGTTGATTATTTATTATGTTGAGCATTCATGAGTAATTTCCGAACAGAGAGGTCTATAAATAGACAATATTTCTGTATCCATGGTCGTGGAGTATATGATTAATTCTAATTTATTCAGTTACACTTCCTTTATTTGGACAAATCAGCTACACAGTTTGTTTGCAGACTTCAATGTACATGTAACACTGAAGAGCTATGACAAGGGAGACAACCAAGATTTTTTTAGATTTATACCTTATATAGTGTTTTGTTGACTTGACAGGTGGATGTGGAGGCCATGGAGACTGTTCCTGTCTCTAACAATCCACTCCAGGTACTGGACACAGTCCTAGTTGGTGGTTTCACTCCCACCAGTGTGTACGACAACTTCAGCCACCGCAACAAGTACCACAACTTTACCGGCTGTCTGTCAGGTGTGTATAGAACAAGTCTATAAGGTTATTTACACAACAACAAATAAATGTTCTGCAAATTTACAAGTTGTTTTGTCAGGTGTATATTTACCCCTAACCACATACCACATTCTACAACTACATGTATGTGTATGAGACTGCTAATCATGCATGATAGTAAGTGTTCATAGTCTATTCATTAAGTCATCTTTTCACAGTGGTGAGGTTTGAGCCTGTCTATTTATTAAGTTATCTTTTCATAGTGGTAAGGTTTGAGCCTGTTTTTAGGTCATCTGACCCAAAGGGTCAAGATGACCTATAGTTACCGTGCTTTGTCCGTCGTCGTCCGCCGTCCGCCGTGCGCCGTCCGTAAACTTTTCACATTTCAAACTTCTTCTCAAGTTCTACCAATGGGAATAAGCTGAAACTTAGCTGAAATGATCCTGAGATGGTGCTGACCAAGTGTTGTTATTTTTCGGGTCGGTCCGAAATCCAAGATGGCCGCCATAGCCGACATCTTGAAAAACACATATTAAACTTCTTCTACAGTTCCACTGGTACCTGTGAGCTGAAAATTGGTAGGGATGTTCAGGAAGGGCAGCCCATAAAATGTTGTTATTTTTCGGGTCCGAAAAATTCTCGACATTTGTGCCATGGCGGCCATTTTGTGACATGATTGCGCAATCACTGTTTTCCTGAACAACACCTATTTTAAACTTCTTCTTAAGTTCTACCACTGGGATTAAGCTGAAACTTGGCTGAAATGATCCTGAGATAGTCCTGACCAAGTGTTGTTATTTTTCGGGTCGGTCCGAAATCCAAGATGGCCGCCAGAGCCGCCATCTTGAAAAACACATTTTCAACTTCTTCTCAA
Organism: Mimachlamys varia; assembly: GCA_947623455.1. NCBI lineage: Eukaryota > Metazoa > Mollusca > Bivalvia > Pectinida > Pectinidae > Mimachlamys > Mimachlamys varia. Next base: position 46,605,558 of record OX392530.1, on the reverse strand, counting down.
GTTCTACCAGTGGGATTAAGATGAAACTTGGCTGAAATGATCCTGAGATGGTCCTGACCAAGTGTTGTTATTTTTTGGGTTGGTCCAAAATCCAAGATGGCCGCCAGAGCCGCCATTTTGAAAAACACATTTCCAAATTTCTCTCAAGTTTCACCTGTGGGATTAAGCTGAAACTTGGCTGAAATGATCCTGAGATAGTCCTGACCAAGTGTTGTTATTTTTCGGGTTGGTCCGAAATCCAAGATGGCCGCCAGAGCCGCCATCTTGAAAAACACATTTTCAACTTCTTCTCAAGTTCTACCAGTGGGATTAAGATGAAACTTGGCTGAAATGATCCTGAGATGGTCCTGACCAAGTGTTGTTATTTTTTGGGTTGGTCCAAAATCCAAGATGGCCGCCAGAGCCGCCATCTTGAAAAACACATTTCCAAATTTCTCTCAAGTTTCACCTGTGGGATTAAGCTGAAACTTGGCTGAAATTATCCTGAGATGGTCCTGACCATGAGTTGTTACTTTTCGGTCGGTTCGAAATCCAAGATGGCCGCCATGGCCGCCATCTTGAAAAACACATTTTCAACTTCTTCTCAAGTTCTACCAGTGGGATTAAGATGAAACTTGGCTGAAATGATCCTGAGATGGTCCTGACCAAGTGTTGTTATTTTTTGGGTTGGTCCAAAATCCAAGATGGCCGCCAGAGCCGCCATCTTGAAAAACACATTTCCAAATTTCTCTCAAGTTTCACCTGTGGGATTAAGCTGAAACTTGGCTGAAATTATCCTGAGATGGTCCTGACCATGAGTTGTTACTTTTCGGTCGGTTCGAAATCCAAGATGGACGCCATCTTACAAAACACATTTCCAACTTCTTCTCAAGTTCTACCTGTGGGATTAAGCTAAAACTTGGCTGAAGTGATTCTGAGATTGTCCTGACCAAGTGTTGTTATTTTTCAGGTTGGTCGGAAATCCAAGATGGCCTTCAGAGCCGCCATCTTGAAAAACACATTTCAAACTTCTTCTCAAGTTCTACCTGTGTGATTAAGCTGAAACTTGGCTGACATGATCCTGAGATGGTCCTGATCAAGTATTGTTACTTTTTGGGTCGGTCCGAAATCCAAGATGGCTGCCAGAGCCGCAATCTTGAAAAACACGTTTCAAACTTCTTATCAAGTTCTACCACTGGGATTAAGCTGAAAATTGGCTGAAATGATCCTGAGATGGTCCTGACCAAGTGTTGTTACATTTCGGGTTGGTCCAAAATCCAAGATGGCCGCCAGATTCGCCATCTTGAAAAACAAAATTGCCGTCCGTAAACTTTTCACATTTTAAACTTCTTCTTAAGTTCTATCCGTGGGATTGAGCTGAAACTTGCTAGAAATGATCCTTAGGTGGACCTGACCAAGTGTTGTTATTTTTCAACTCCGTTGGAATTAAAAGATGGCCGCAATGGTCGCCATTTTGAAAACACATTTTAAACTTCTTCTCAAGTTTCACCAGTGCTATTGAGCTTAAACTTGCACGAAATTATCCCGAGATGATCCTAACCAAGTGTTGTTATTTTTCAGATTCCTCTGAAATCCAAGATGGCCACCACAGCCGCCATTTTGAATACACATTTAAAACTTTTCATAGAAAAATGATCCCCAGATAGTCCCAACCAAATGTTGTTATTTCTCCAGTCCGTCAGAGATCCAAGATGGCTGCAACAGCCCCCATTTTGCATCCACATCTAACACTTTCCATGATCTGAAACTTGCCTAAAATGATTCTGACCAAATGTTATTTTTCGCACTGTTCCGAAGAAATCCATGATCATCACCATCTTGAAAACCACATTTGTGTGGCATATTGTTACATGATTGTATTACTAATTCCTAGAGGAGAGGAATTTATATAAGCTATTAGCTTGTTTTCCAATCCTCACTATTTGTATAATTTCTATATATGTAATATACATGTACACTGATGGAAATAAAATATTGTTTAAACTAATTCCATAATGGTATCACAATTGGTAGTCAGATGACCGTTAAGGCCCTTGGGCCTCTTGTTTAATTCAGTTATCTTTTCACAGTGGTAAGGTTTGAGCCTGTCTTTTAATTAAGTTATCTTTTCACAGTGGTAAGGTTTGAGCCCGTGGCTGGTGCCCGGATGTACCTACAACAACCCCTTAAAACCCTGCGGGACAATATCAAGGACTCTATAGTTGTCCATGGTAACGAGGTGCCACCTTGTTCATCCCCAATCGCCATTGGCCTTCAGCATGATGCCACCACCACCACAACCCACCCAACAACGGCAAATGGTGAAATGCAGGTGAGGCAGAGTTCATCAAACAAGCTGTTATTACAGTGTTTTGTGATTTGTCCACAAACCAAAATAGACTTTGTTTTTAAATGTATTGTTTTGTGCTGGATTTTCTTAATTTAACTTTAACATACTGTTTCAATACCAAATGGTGTTCATTGGAACATGGACCTCCTTTTGAGAAAATCATGTGATCAAATTCCCTACAGCTCATGCTTGTAAGGCAACGTAATCAATAACACATCTACAGAAATACAGGGAATCATATACGAAAGCAGCGAGTCTCTTCTGAATATTTGAAAATTATAAATTTTCCCTAGGTACATGGACGCAAATGACAATGTATAACCGACAATTTTTCACGATTAATAACAAAAAACACACAGCCTGCAAAAGGCGTCTCAAGATGTGAAAAAAGAATAGTACAACCTACGGACTATCGCAGGGAATTTCAGTATAAAAACAAGTTCTACCAGTGAAGCACTGAAATTTAACAAAGGGACCTGCATAGAGTGTTACCACAGCCATATTCCCACATGGTCCTGCTGCTTTTTCAGAAGCTGATGATGCCTCCATGGAACCCTGGGCCAGCAGAAACAATTTTCCTGAACCCAGCTCCGCCTAAGACATCAAGTAGCACACCCGCCCCCACCAGCCCAGTAACCCTGTCTACAACTTCAGCTACTACCCCGCAGGCCAACCTCACACGCCCCAGACCAGTCCTCGAGTCACGATTCATGAATGATGAGACCATTGGTGAGTGAACTCTGATACTCAGGTATACTTATATCAATAACAAACAGTGTCTAAAGATATTGAATCACTGTCAGTGTGGCATGATTTTAACATTTTATTTCATATCAATGCTAGCTTATGATATATATATTACAGATACTATGGAACACATAGAGAAACACAGACATTTGACCTTTCGTTGTGTACATTTTAATGCTGACTGCTTTAGTTATAGGTATACAGGATCTATGGACCTCTTCCTTACATAATTATGTTATTATGTTGACTTTGATTAGAACAGACAATAGGGTGATACAGGCCCTGTAAGCCTCTTTGTTACATTTCAGTGATCCTTATGTGTGTCATCGTGTTCATCCTGCTCATCACCATCATTATCACGCTCATCTTGTGGCGATTCAAGAGAAAGAAGGGCTACCGATTCAAGAAGAAGGATGACTACGAGATGAAACAGCCCCTGAACCATACCTGCGGGTCCAGTCCTCCAGTCAGCCCTGCGGTCAGTGCTCCGGTCAGTCCAGCACTCAAGGACCATCTAGCCAGACTGGACGAGTTCTCCATGGTGTCGGCGACATTAGGACGTAAGTAACACAGGTGTATATATTGTTATTGCGTTATGACATCATTCTACCCTATTTTAAACCATTTCTTCCAACTTTGATGTTTAGGACAAGTTTACCGAAATTTAATATAAGATTGAACACCATCTTTCCAGAAAATGATTGACATATAGGCATGTGTGGGTATATAATTAATGTGAGGTCATGTGTTACAAAACGTGTCGGCATATAGAACCTGACGTAGGCATACAAATAAAGCAGATCCGTCATGACGTAACATTCAATCAGGTACCAGGGGCTTTAATTATATTTAAGAAATCATCATTGTGATAATTATTACTTATTGTTCATGCACACACCCGAGACCTCTAGGTTATGGAGCCAGGACGTTACCACCAGGCCAAAAAGGTCTGAACCATTTGACCCAGTTTGTAATTTCCCTGTGTTGTTATGCAAGGTTGTCTCTCCACGTAACACATGCATATCTTCATCAGGCACCATAGAACTTACAATTATATCCACTTAGATATGTCCGTATAAAAACTAAATACCTCCTACAGCAGTTAAAACCATAGGTGTTAGGTAAATGTGTGTTACAATACAATATACCCAATGTAAATGTGTGTTACGATATACCCAATACATTGTGTTACAATACATGATTACCCAATACATTGTGTTATAATTTACCCAATACATTCTAGATAAATTGGATTTCTTTCAGCTTCCCTGCGACGACATGAAAATGGAATTCGACCAGGAGGATTGGAGGTAAGGCACATCCAAGTATATCCTGATCATGGGTCTAATGTAAGCCAGGGCATTCTTGTTGTGTGTTGTAGCTTTTAACTTAACTCATTCACCCCTGAAGACCCATTTGAATGTTTCAAGTTAATAGTTGGAATAGTCCATTTTGAAATTCCAGATGAATGAAGGGTTAAAAAGTTTAGTGAAGGATGAAATTGATTACATATCACTATCAAGTATACTGTATAATTGGTACCAAAATGGAATATTTCCACATTTTATTTTTAGCCCTTACTTAGTCAAGAGGATGATCAACCTGAATACACTATGCAGACTTTTTTCAACAAAAAGAAAAATCGACCAGCATCTTCAATCTCGGAGGTGTTGGAAGAAATGGAACGACAGCGGAAAGGTCGAGGTAAGGTCATAGTTCAATGGTCAAAACTTTCTTTTCAAAAGCTTATATCCAGAGCTTCTTGGGAATATTAAATTTTGCAGGATTTCATATTTGTAAAATTATAAATTGAGCATGTACTATGAGAGTATGAGAATATGAAAAGTAATGGTTGTTGTAAAATATTTACTAGAAATACTTGTTTTAACTCAATCTTACGATATGAATCATATTTATTACAAACTTGATTATAAATAGCGTCAATTTCAGATTTGATTGGATGAAATACTGTCTGTTTCAGACCCGGACTTGGGACGGGGAGTGGGAGCCAGCCCACAGGAGGAGGGTCCTACAGACTGGGAGGTACCGGGCCCTACCCCAGAGGTATGTAACACACCTTCTCTACAGACTTTCTATTGATACTCCGTGGACAGCTGGGGCGAGCTGGCAAAGGTCACAAAATAATGGCTTCAACAATATACTATCATCATTAGCTTAGTATGATTTTTCTGGGCTAGCACCCATCATTGGTATCCAAGTTAAGATTAATATAGTCTGGCTTACCTTTCATGATAACCGCCAAATTACCCCTATTTGGCCCAACTCCCTGTTTGTTTAAATTTGAATCCTTGCTACATATGGAATTTCTAATTAAGTAATGTGATTTGTCAAAGTTTAATATAAAGATTTCTAAAATAAGTCTTTTTTTTCTTGATCCTGTTTCAGGACAAATGATTGCATAAAACCCCAGACTTGATCTATAGTTTGTCTGTATATCAATATGACATGGTAGTCAGTAGTTTATGGGAGAGCAGGGATTACACTTTCTCCCATCACTTACAGATTTGTCTCCCCTTGTGTCCATTCTTGGTTTCTCTTTCACCCTGTATGTATGACAGACAGGGATCCCGGATGTCATTATTGTATGTTGTGAACCACGACACAAATTGATAACATTATTTTTTATTCACATTTCATGAGATATTCATGAGGATCGATATATATGGTCTCATCAACTTTCATTTCTAACTGATTTTGCAAATATGGGATAAAATAATCAAACATGGTCTGTTCCTTAGACAAGGATAACTTCACTCTCGTATAAGAGTTTGACTGGTCACCACTCAGAAATCCTTGTGCTGACCAGCCAAGCCCTTTGCCGTCGGATTGAGATATCCCTGTAAACAGAACAGACCCATGTAAGATCCTATAAGCCTCTGGTAATTCATTAAACACTTACAAATCTAAGTGGACAAGCAATGTAGATACCCATATAGATGTCATATTTACCAACCTTGTTTGATGGAGAAGATTGGATTATCTCCCCTTTCATACCTGATTGGTAAATAACACGCGTTGTAGCATTAGAACATACTCACGTAGCAGGCACAGATAAATAATAATAAAAATGGACTGGCTTGATATCAAATAATCACAGGAGGAACCCTGGGGTTAGATATTAAACATGTTCTTTGATAGATTTTAGATAATTACTACTAGTATATTTATTATATGATTGTCTATCTTACAGTTTGATGAACAGGAAGTTGATGGAAAGGACACAGGAAGTGATCCTCTACTGATGGACGAGCCCGTAACGCACCACACGGCAGACAGTGGCTACGAGGCTGAGTCTCGCCCCGAAACTAATACCCCCTCACCCCCCTCCCCTCAAAAATCCTACTTGGATGAGTCTATCACCTCCCCACCATCATCAAAATCATACCTTTACGAGCTTGCCGGGTTTAGCGGCAGCGAAGTTCCTAACTGTGCCTCTACCCCACGTAAAAGTTCCACAGACAGTCCAGAGGTCATTACGTAGACTTACACTATTCCTGTAGCACCGTGACGGGAGGCCACACAAAGTGTTACAGTGGCACTGTGACAGGAGGCCACACAAATTGTTACAGTGGCACTGTGATGGGAGGCCACACCAAGTGTTATAGTGGCACTGTGACAGGAGGCCACACAAAGTGTTACAGTGGCACTGTGACAGGAGGCCACACAAAGTGTTGCAGTGGCATCATAATAGGAGGCCACAAAAAGTGTTACAGTGGCACTGTGACAGGAGGCCACACAAAGTGTTACAGTGACACCGTGACGGGAGGCCACACAGTGTTGCAGTGACACTGTGACGGGAGGCCACACATAGTGTTCCAGTGGCATCATGACGGGAGGCCACACAAAGTGTTCCAGTGGCACATATTCCAAAGATGTGTATATTGTTGACAAGCAAAATATTTTTATCAAAAAAATAAAACAATACTAATTGATGAAAAATGTTAAATTATTGACATAATTATTAATATTTTACAATGATGAAGAGAAAACAGAATGCGTATATATACCTACCTTATGTATATAGAATAATTTATTGAGAATATTTCCTGTTGTAATAATATGTGCGCAACCGTTTCCTAAGCATTATTTACTGTATACAACATTTATTTGTGCAATAGATGCATTCCACAGCTGTGGTGGTTGGAGAGACCTACCTGCCAGGTAATGTGACTGGACTATTTGTAACATTATTATGTTTGTCCCCGAGAGGATATTTCTCTACACTGGCAAACAGATATAATATATTATAAACCCAACAATATGTAACAGTTTGATTGTTATTTAACATGACTCATATTTGAATCTGGATAATCCACTGTTTTGTTTCAGTTGCAGATTACAGGGTGTTTTCTTAGTTTGTTTTGTGTATTAAAGAAATAAGACTGTGAATTTGTGGAGGGCGATAAATACCACTGTCTTGACTAGTACCATATTTAATTAACGGGTCTGTCCATCTTGTTTCTGAAAATGACTTCCAATGTCATAAACTGTGTACATTTCAGTGAACAGGACAAGATATCCAAGTCATTCTAATTAGCTGTTAGGACTGTATGTTAAACAGGACAGTAAAGACAGTAGACGAACTCTGATGAAGTAGTATCATTTGTATTCATAGATTGAGGAATTAATGATGGGAGATAACTCCTCTGTGATATTAGTCTTTTTCTGAGTGACAGTCCTTTATCAACCTCATTTTTATAGAATCTCTAATGTAACAAAATGTCACATCCAAAATGCTATACTTATTAGAATCTCTTGTTATGACCTCCTGAAATATATTGGTGAAGGTTATCCATCCTTTTCTGTCTGATCCACTTAATAGATTCAATAAAGAAGTCGGATTAAAACACTTGATCCCCCAACAGTGTACCCAGTTTCTCTGTCAGTAGAGGAGGGGGTACAATGCCTATCATTTCTTTATCCTGGTTTTGTATAATACTTAGTCTTTCTCAAAGTTGAGTTGATACTTCTAATTATGTCTAAGGAAAGATACTGGATAAAGAATGTGAATTATAATTATATAAGGAGTAGATGAATGGCTGTGCATTTGTCAGATTACATATTTATATACTAAGGATCTTTATGGATATCCCTGATCTAATTTTGAGGTATATTATTTGCCCTTATAATCTACCTTTCCTTACTAGTCCCTCTTAGCTTTTTTACTGTTCCAAACTTTCCATCCATTTAGTTTCACCATTCAGCTTGTTTGAAAATAAATGCATATACAGTGTTCTGAATTATTAAGCACCCAAAAAACTTCCTGTAAAGTATACAGTGTTGTGATTAACACCTGACTTTACGATTATTGAAACACATTCCTACATTTTTTATTACATTACATTACATCATTTACACATCGTACTTCCCACAGATATTACGTTCCCAGATTTTTAATACGTCAACTGTATACTTCCTCATGTTACTGCTGTAGTCATCGTCTCCTTCCATTTCCTCAACTCTATTTAATTCCTCCATCCTTCATTACTTTGTGCCCTGTGTACTGTAAAAGTGGATTTTTTCACGGTGTGGAAATTTTCCCTTATTTCGCCGGCATTAAATCTCAGCGAATTTATCCACACCCAAACTTGTTTTACACCAATCAAACTCTGCAGTGTGTAACAGTATTGTAAGTAAATAATGCAGAACAGCATGACTGCCAGCGCGAACATTTTCACACCACGAACAGCTTGGCGGCTGGCTAAGCGAAAAATTCCACAAGCGAAAATATTTGCTTTTACAGTATCTATTATTGGTTTACGTATCATTCACAAAGATGAAGACGGGCGTGAAGTAGTATGTGCACTATGACAAGGCAGGATTGACTTTAATTTTACAATTGGGCGACTTGATACAAGTGCTAGTACAGTTTGTATGTATCGTAAAAAGACAATATTTTGCAGAAATGTTATTTCTGTGGTATGAGAAACAAAATAATTTACTGTTGTGGAGGAATAGGACAAAGGGATATTAATCCTGATGATGAAGGGCTTGAACGTCAATCTTTTAGGTTTGGACATTCAAAATATTTGTCTTTCTGTACGAGAATTCATCATCATTTCTTGTCAATCCATGAAGGAATTTAATCAACTAGATCTTTAAATTTTGTATCCCGTTTTACATTCCTGATGAATTGAAATCATGGAATTTATTTAACATTTGAAACTGCTAATTCGTCTTCTTTCAAGTTATTTTTCTGTGTGTGTGTCAAAGTGCTTTGTCTACTTCTAGGATAAACCTTGTTTTTATCACTAGTGACATGACCTTATGAACGCCTTTATCTGTTGTCTGCCTATTTATGTGTAGAAGTCTTTTGTAGAATACTGGGGCATTAAACGCTGGGTACTTACGTAATAGGGCCTCTGTACATTATAGTGCTGATTGTGTCATAGCCTTATTTCTGTGACTTTGAACTTTTGCACTCTTGCCGTTTCCGCTGCCTTAGATCTGACTGTTACACACCTACCTCCCTGTAGTGTTCTTCAATACCTGTTGTCTTTTAGATCTCACCACACGAATCACAGATTTCAGTTTTTATGTCTTGCTACACAAGACATTTCACTTCCTTAAGTTCTTGTCTGTTGAACACGTCAGGTTTAGTACTGATTCCTGCCCGATCACATTCATTCCTTGTCCTAGTTATTTACTCCTGGGTAATGCTTTTCTCTCTCGGTTGATCTGAAGTCCGATTTCTCTGTAACACATCTATGTATAAGAATTCCTGGTATGTGCAATCTTAATTTTCTCTCTGTCCTTTAGATCTGGTTTGATTTATAAACGGTCAATGCATTATCTTAGTATTCCTAGTAATTGGGTCATTCAACAGGATCACATGGGTTCAAGTACCAGGTAGTCTTGTATAATGTCACACTTTCGCTGTTTGATAAGTTTCCAGCATCTTTGATATCAGGGGGTTATGCTCGCCTACACTCTCTAAACCCCTGGAATACAATGTATGTCATAGCAAATCTGTAGGGTCTGTGTGTGCAACTTTGTTGATGAGGCACGAAAACCTAGTTCAACCTTTGATGTACACCAAAAGAATCTTCTGGTCACAAAACGGTAAAAAATGACAATCTTTGGAGTCTGTTTTATACTTGAGACCAACCTGCTATCTCCGTGCCTTCAGATTTGCCATGAGATATTTCCAGGGCTATATAGAGCATAGGTGATGCTAAACCTCTAGATATCGAGGACGAGTTACCAGGAGAAATACCTAATGCAAGTCACATAAATACATTTAAGTTTAGAAGGTTGCAGATAGTTACATATATATGCCAATTGACTTAATTAAGTATGCTGACAAAAGCGGAGGCAGAACAGACATCATCCAAGATATGATAATATTTTGAGTTTCACATCTTTGTTTTTTTTATGAGAATTGTGGATATCAAGAATATACAGTCTCGCTGTTGAAGCTTGATCAGATGGGTTGTCATGTTGTTTATATGCTTTATATGTGTTGCTGTTTGTGGTGTTTGGTAGGTGTTATTGAGGCCAAGCCTTTCTGTAATGTAGATGAGCTGTTGAATCTGTGTCACAGACAGAGATGTAGCATGACGTGTTCTCCTGGTACTACAGTCGATTTCTCTCAATGTCACTTCTCACTTCCAGAGGATACAAGATGGTAAACGGAACGTGACATAAACAGAACACATGTCTTTCTGACGTTTTGGTCGGTTAGCTGTTTCCTCCTGCAGTTTTGAATCTCGAGAAAAAGTGCTTTATTTTTAAACAGTTCATGTCTGTATGTATGAAATGTTATATTACATTTTAAGTTATGCAAAATGAAGAAATAAGATATTTTGTAAGAAATAGAAAAGAATAGAGTAAAATTATCCCATTTAGATTGTACATAAAATTCTTAATATACCGTTTAATTGTATTTCAACAGTTTACATAGATTACAATCATGAATTTAGAATTTATCAGTGCCTCCTTGGACTTGAGCCAACCTAAGGTTGTTCTATACAAGTGTCCCGATTAATTTGCAACAATTAGAACATTCAATGGATTTAGTTTTTTAATTACTAGTACCTGGTAAGTTAGTTTACATGTTTACAGAATCAAAAGAATATCTCAATCCCATTGCAATTGAGGAAAATCAAATATTTTATTTATCATTGTTGGATTGTAAGTAATACATACATTTGTCACTGATATTATTTGTAGTATTTTAGATGTTTAGAAATATATAAGCAGTGCTGATGCCTCCAAAACATGTTTATTCTAATCCTTTCGTTCTTCGGGCCGTATTAATGCCATCTCATGCTCAAGCATAAATATTGTTGTACTCCAGCCAATACCCCTGTTCATGTTATGTATTAATAAGAAATACTTTTTGTCAGTGATCTAGAAAAAAACCTTCCGAAGAAAATGTTTCCAGTTTTTACATTTGACTATTTGGTGATTAACACGATTTCAGCAAGATACAAGAAAAAGATGGTTTGAGCACAATTCCATACTTGAGCATGAAAACGATTTCTTAAATATTAAGATCTGCTAAATGTACTAACATAACTTGTTGAACAAAACTTGAGGCGGTCGTTCAGTCAAAAGATATAGAATGATGCTTCAGAAGTATTCGTTAATGAATGGTGTTCTACATCTTTAACTTGTGCCGATGAAAAGCAGGGCTCTCACTGATTTAGAAACATATTTAATGAATTGCTAATGGATAAAACGTGTACAAACGTCTTAATTTTGTGAAGCAATACTATTGCCTTTATTACTTAAGGTCCAAAACTAAATTTAGAAAAATAATTAGAGACTACCGAAGCGTAAAAAAAAACATAATCCGAACTCAAAATCGATTAAAGTAGGGGCAAAATATGAACAAAAGGGAAAGATTTACATGGAGGCTCTACAACAGTACAAGATAATAAGACCAGGCTATTTCAAAACAACTTTTAAAATATCTTAAAACTTACATATTCCCTTGATTACAAAAAGAATATTTAAATTTCAATATTCGAAATAAAATCCGTGAGAATTCGTTAAATGTTCTGCTTGTTCAGTATTATGTTTTATTATGTACTAGAATATTCTCTGCGGAAAGAGTATAAGGAGACAGCTGCTCTCCTCACAGAAGTAGCTTTGTATGACTGACCATCCTGTGTTATTGAAACATGATTCCACATTGTGCTGCAGTTATTATCCTATAAATGCTATTCTGCTCACAAGTAAAGATCTAAAGCTGGTAACTTAATGTACCTTAATTTTGTTTTGATTTTGACTAGAAATTATCAAATCACATATAGAGTTGTTTGTTTTTTTCATATAATAAGGAGAAGAGCATGCAGCCAGTATCTACCAGCTATCTCTAACGCTATCACACCGAAATGTGGTTACGTCATTACAGCTGATTTTGTGAGGTTCATATAGTGACGTAGCAATGCAGATGTAAATATATGCATTTAAATATATGGTACTTACATGATGTTTTATGTAGATTTTGCTTTTTAAAGGTCGGTTCCCTGTGTAGTCCCCCCATTATCATGATGAGTAACAACAGCATGCAATCTGACCCTTTGTCTGTATGTGTGTGCACGTCCACTGCCTTGTGATGTCAAACGTCACGTGGCAGTGACTTATATAGAAACAATCTATGCCAGTCTTGTTCATATATGTACGTTTCAATTGTTGTAGAATTTTTCTATTGATGTAATAAAATATTTAAAATCCTCAGTCCATTGTTTCAGTTCTCTTTGCTTTTGTCTACAAAATGGGCTAACGCTAAATATCGTTACTGCTGTGACATATGACCCTATTTTTAACTAGTCACTGAGCAATTCTGTCTAAACTCAATACTAGTATAGCATTTAATGTAACCAGAGACATAAAAGCTACAGTCTGATGTCATAAAATCCAAAATTCCTATTTGTTTAATATGCTATGTAGTACATAATGTACATCATAATTATATTTTCGCACACGATTTGAAATTATACAAACCTAGTTTAATTTTACTTCTAAATTCATAAATTAAAGGGGTTTTCGCACCTGGCCCTTCTGCTTCTATATTACATTGTAGTTTAGAAATTTTGGATTACCACCTTTCGGCCCATAGCATCACTGAAGAGTTCTAGGAGGACGAAACGGCTGTATGATGCAGTTTAATTCATTTTTTCGGCAGGAAGTGATAGACTGTTATCATTTCAAAATGAACATTTAGAACAAAGTATGTCAACTAAAGCAGTCAAATAGTCTTCTCAAATATGTGACACCTCAATACATAGCAATGATATAAAAACGCTAATTTTATACAAGAAAATTCAATTCCTAAACGTTTAATACCTTTATAGTGAGGAGCTTCGGTTTTCTGATTTCCAAATCGGGTTATTAATTGAAATACGACAGGACCACGCAGCGTACCCCAAATCGTTACTAATATTTCATCCAATCTCGTCCTTCAATTGTTTCCTGGCTTTGGGGAATATATAGTGATATATGGAACACACTGAAACAAACAAAAGTCGAATGAAGGAAACATGGAAGTAGTCAAACAACTGGATAAAGACACTAAATTGTTCAACAAAACTAAATATTTACCAATAAGCCATCACAGGTCACAATGCTTAACGAGATCACGAATCAACCGTATATAGGAAATATGAGAAACCCCAGAAATATCAACAACACCAAGTATAATCTCCATGCCATCCGGCTCCCGTTAGAAACACTTGCTTTCCTTGCCTTTTGCAAGGAACAAGGAGTCGACTTCAACATAGAAAAAATATAATACTTTATTCCGTGTCAGTAAGAATCACAAGGCTGAAATATATTACATCTTTTTAAATCGGATACCAGTTATCAGAACAACAGTGTGTAAATCAAGATCCAGAAACACCCCCTACATCGTATATCTGTTTGATTAAAGTAACAATCGACCTCCTTCTGATTACCTTTAACACGACCAAGTTGATATTATTCCCAGTAAACTCTATAGTGCAAACCTCCTATACAAAATCTCCTGGAATGCTACGGTCCTCCCGACTCACTAAATAAAGGATAGACCAAAAAATCTACAAAATGCTATGGAGAAGTCATAAAATGACAGTATTCAGGTACAACGTACTCGGTTTATTGTTGAAATGAGGCAATGACCTATGGTTCATTGAAATGATGTGTACAGGATTTTAACGGTGTCTTTAGTGATACCAAATGTATATTTCATGAATGGGACTTATTTTATTTTGATATTTTTCACGAATGCGCAGTACGAGTGAAAAATATATCAAAATATTAGCAACACCAGTAAAATATTTCTTGTTTTAATGAAGATAGTGCTACATATTATGTTTCTTACATTTTTATAGCAGAATGAATAATTTCGATATTTCACTGGTAAAAATATGAAAAATTTCTTTATCAAAATAGTCTATTTTATATTAATGATTATAATGCATCTGATAACTTGTCAGATTCTCTACAATTTTTAGAAATAACCAACATTTGGTTAGACTATCTAGCAATTCTTTTGATCCATACAAATAAATATGAATATAATTTATATATCGACATAGCTATTGAATTTAGCATTACATGGAATATGCGTTACGCACCTGTGGAGACTCAGGTGTCTGACCTAAATATAAACTTGATGACGTATTGCTGTTGATATGCCGTAAAGATTATATCTACTGTTTTTGAAATATGATTATTAAAACATGCACCGCTTATCTTATGTAAAATCCGTAAATATCATCGTCTTAACAGCGTTCTCTATCAAGATATAAGTGTCATATCCTCACCTCCACGCCCTACTTCTAACCCCCAACCCCCTACCCACACCTATTTTCTTTCAATAGTAACGTTTAAATTTGTCGTTTAAAATAACTACATTAAAAAACATCATTAAATGTAAGACTCCAATTGCCAAACATCCATAAATTTATTTTCATAAAACCTGCCTCCGTTCTAATCTCAACGCTATACGGCATCAACTTTCCTTAAGGTATATTGTAGAGCTCATGACATGAAACGACATTATGTTATACAGGAAAGTTAACTCACATCTTGTATTGTTAACCAGCAAGGTCAAAAACACTGCTTTAAGAATATTTACATTTTTACGACGTTGAAACCAACATTTAGAACTTTAACACTGCTGTATAAGGTGTTTCACACTAAAGTAACGAAATAAGGTGGTTTATACATACTCCGATATAGAACAAGTTCAGATTGGTTTTTGTAGGAATTGTGTGCCCAAACTCCTTGTTCGTATTAACCAAAATCATACGACTCTCGCATTGTTCGGTTGGACTAGTTTTCTGTATATTTTCTTTACTGAAAAAATGTATTCCAAAGAAGTTTACTTTTCTGATTATGCTTATTAAATGTAAGTATTCAGAGTGAACTTTCATGTTGTCACTCAAAACTTATAGGTAGGTTGGTTGGGTGATTGTTATACGTCTTATTAACAGCCAATGTGATTTAAGGACGGCCTCCCAGTGTATGCGATGTACAAATGTAGGTGTTTATATTGAGAGCTTGTGTATCTGGGAGGCTGCGGTATGTTCATGTAAGCCTTTTTGTGATAGTTCGGATCTTTTGCCGATTTAAAGTGCTAGCATACTGAAGTACAATGCCGAAAGCCCAAGTGTATATGTAGAGTAGGCTGTTTTCCTAATATTTTATTTTAAAAGTTGAAATTTTGGACAATAGCGATAGCAAAGAATTGATAGTACATGTGTGTGTTAACGACAGATGAACACCACAGCTGGGCACGTAACGACTCCTTAAAACGATTTAACTAGGGTGTAATTTTAGAGAAGCGCTTGGGAAAGTATTGTAAGCTGAATTTTTATAAAATATTTGTTAATACATTATATAAAAAAATCAGATAATACCGAAGCGTCAACAAAAACACAATCCGAGCTCAAAATGGATTAAACTAGCAGGGACAAATATGGTCAAAGGATATAGGATATACTTACAAGGAGAGACTTGAAAAAATACTAGAGAATAGGACGAGAGCCCGTATTCATGTAGCCATTCTCATGCTCAAGTAGGTTTTATTTGCTTAAGTCAAATTTCTTGTCACAGCTATAAATCATTAAGAAAACCTTATTTTTAACATAATTCGGGAAAACATGGTAGAGACTTCAAGTCAAATACTGTTTTCGGTGTTTATATTTGACTTGATTTGTCGTAGGCATAATTTAAGCGAGAAAGAAAATAAATGACAGTTTTAACATCGTCTTGAAAACAGTTTTCTCACGATGTTCAAGTGTCTTCATAATATCCAATAGGAGTTTTGTTAATAGCTTAAATATTTCCCTATATGCCATATAAGTGCAATGCTTTTTGCAGTCGTTATTTGCATTTCAAGGTCAAAACAGAATCAATGTATAAACTTTTATAGTCATATCCGGTCAAACAAACTCCCCTTTATATGCTTTAGACACTTGCGAGCATAACAACATGGTTGTTTTGAGCTACATATCAGTTCAAACATTTACTTCATAATTCAAATTACATAAGCACTGTAATGGCAATACATCTACAAACAAATATAACCGTTTAAGAAATACATTATTTTATTGAATGCAAACCACTTTCAGTTCTAAATCTCAATACTGTTAAATGAATAGACAAGTTCTTTGTATACTCTCGGGAGTTATAGGTTGGCACAATGGTAGTAAGATTTTCGTCTTCTGATTTAATTAGTTCCATTATATGATCTACATTTACATGAGCTGAACTGTTGTTCCTGAATCATGCATTTGTTTTCATGGTTTTTTTTTCAAAATCAGTAACTTAAACAGAAAATTACACGTCAACAGCAAAGTCCACTTTTAGACTTCATGCATACTAACTATTGCTTAAGTTCTTCTGTTACATGTGGCCCGTGTATAAGCGGCTTATACCTGGTCTTCTATATAAGTGACCCTTAATGCCTCGTTATAAGGACCATTAATAGCTTCTAAAGAGCTTCAATAATGTTTCATGTTTTTGAGTTTGCTTATTAGTGTGCTTACTTATTGTGATGACAATGATGACTCGGTTCTCATTTGAGGATCGATGCTTACTTGGATATGACCAAAATTCACATGGCGGGTGGCGTCGTTGAAGCAGAAGACGCTTACCCTTCCAGAACTCGATCCTGGTCTTATTCTCTTGTACTTTTAAGAGGTTTTCCATGTACTCTTTCCTTTGTTCCTTTTTTGCCTCTAGTGTAATCAATTTGAGTTCGGATTATGGTTTGACGCTTATGTTTTATGTTGACGCTTTGTTATTCTCTGTTTTTTATTGGGTCTTAGAAAGTGACTTAACAGGGGATGGGAATGTGAGTGACTGTAGCCTTTTCAGGATATTTGTTGGACCTTGAACAGTGAACAGTCTTTGAACAGTGCCTTAGGGGAGGAGCACCTGATGGGGGAATAAGAGGAGGTTAGATCGCTAAAAGATATGTTAGGAGAGATGGAGGCGGGGAGAGAGTTGGACGGTGTGGAGGGGAGATGTAACTTATGATAGTGGATCTAGTACATCTGTACTTACGGTTGGTCTGAGTGACTGGCGAGACGAACGCTGTTATAAGATATAGGTGTGTAACATGTCGGGATCAAGGTAGCCCCTGGTGTTGATCTACCAAGCCTGCGCGTTACGGAACATACCAGTCAAAACAGCTGTCTTTCAACGATAGTATTCAATGCTCTTTTGTATAGTCAAATGTGTGATAGGATTTATAATTGGAGATAAAACAAAGACTCTGTTGAATTTCTGAAGAATGGTCAATTTTGATAGAGATCACCTGTTTCATCAAAGAAAAACAGTGTTTTATGCTTAAATCCGTATTACAATAACGTAACCCTCTTAAAGCCATAACTATACTATGGAAGCCCGAATGTATAACGTACAAAAATACTTTGGTGTGCACCATTCTAACAGTTTAGGGGAAAACATACAAAACATTCCGAAGCTACATAACTGTATTTTTTTCTCTGCATGCTGAACTTTTTTTTTCCGTCAGGAAGGGCGAAGGTCAGAGGTATGATCCATTTTGCTTGTCCTGGAACTGTTATGACGCACAACTCGTGAAGGTCTGGGAAAGCATGCCATGCTTTCACGATTTTCTTCCTTCTTTCGGAATGTGTTTCACCTATAATTTGTAAATGATCAAAGTTTTCCTCTCGATGTATCTTTCGGCGGATCAGCTGGAGTCTGACAGCCAGCCAATACACGCTGACACAGCCTTCTTCATCAGAAACGACCACCACTCGGCTGACAGAAACCAGATTTTCTCTCGTCAGGGAAACTCGTAAACATCGGGATGATTACGTGTAAATATTAACAGTCTGATAATACTCTAACACACTTCTACCTAACTGGCAATAAATCACTGTTCCTAATTTTTATGGAAACTTAAGTCAACAAGTGAGAATCATAAAAAAGCCTTTCATGGTAAGCTCATAATTGTCAAAAGAGTACAATTCAATTATTCTCTAGCATGTTTCATCTAAATATCAGTGTGTCGATCGAGCTGCAAATAATATAACCGAACATAAAAAAATCAAAATCAAAAACAAGTATTAAACAAAGTTAAGCACACTAAGTTGCAAGCCTACCTTCCTCAGTTCAAAAGACGTTTTAATGAAGGGGCCAACATCGCACAAAGGTTGGGGTTCATTAGTACAGCACTGTCGGAGCGATACTGATGGTTTAAGTTTTAGGGTACCATATCATGATCACCAGTTATAGTTACACGATACTGTTGGTTTGGGTTTCAGGGTACCATATCACCAATTATAGTTACACGATACTGTTGGTGTAAGTTTTAGGGTACCATATCACCAGTTATAGTTACACGATACTGTTGGTTTAAGTGTTAGGGTACCATATCACCAGTTATAGTTACACGATACTGTTTGTGTAAGTTTTAGGGTACCATATCACCAGTTATAGTTACATGATACTGCTGGTGTAAGTTTTAGGGTACCATAGCACCAGTTATAGTTACACGATACTGTTGGTGTAAGTTTTAGGGTACCATAGCACCAGTTATAGTTACACGTTACTGTTGGTGTAAGTTTTAGGGTACCATAGCACCAGTTATAGTTACACGATACTGTTGGTGTAAGTTTTAGGGTACCATATCACCAGTTATAGTTACACGATACTGTTGGTGTAAGTTTTAGGGTACCATAGCACCAGTTATAGTTACACGATACTGTTGTTGTAAGTTTTAGAGTACCATATCACCGGTTATAGTTACACGATACTGTTGGTG
This sequence comes from Mimachlamys varia, assembly GCA_947623455.1. Taxonomy (NCBI): domain Eukaryota; kingdom Metazoa; phylum Mollusca; class Bivalvia; order Pectinida; family Pectinidae; genus Mimachlamys; species Mimachlamys varia. Next base: position 46,586,230 of record OX392530.1, on the reverse strand, counting down.
TAAGTTTTAGGGTACCATAGCACCAGTTATAGTTACATGATACTGTTGGTGTAAGTTTTAGGGTACCATAGCACCAGTTATATTTACATGATACTGTTGGTGTAAGTTTTAGGGTACCATAGCACCAGTTATAGTTACACGATACTGTTGGTGTAAGTTTTAGGGTACCATAGCAACAGTTATAGTTACACGATACTGATGATTTAAATTTTAGGGTACATGGCACCAGTTATAGTTACACGATACTGTTGGTGTAAGTTTTAGGTTACCATATCACCAGTTATAGTTACATGATACTGATGGTTTAAGTTTTAGGGTACCATGGCACCAGTTATAGTTACACGATACTGTTGGTGTAAGTTTTAGGTTACCATATCACCAGTTATAGTTACATGATACTGATGGTTTAAGTTTTAGGGTACCATGGCACCAGTTATAGTTACACGATACTGTTGGTGTATGTTTTAGGGTACCATATCACCAGTTATAGTTACATGATACTGATGGTTTAAGTTTTAGGGTACCATATCACCAGTTATAGTTACATGATACTGATGGTTTAAGTGTTAGGGTACCATGGCACCAGTTATAGTTACACTATAATGTCGGTGTAAGTTTTAGGGTACCATAGCACCAGTTATAGTTACACGATACTGTTGTTGTAAGTTTTAGAGTACCATATCACCGGTTATAGTTACACGATACTGTTGGTGTAAGTTTTAAGGTACCATAGCACCAGTTATAGTTACACGATACTGTTGGTGTAAGTTTTAGGGTACCATAGCACCAGTTATATTTACATGATACTGTTGGTGTAAGTTTTAGGGTACCACAGCACCAGTTATAGTTACACGATACTGTTGGTGTAAGTTTTAGGGTACCATAGCAACAGTTATAGTTACACGATACTGTTGGTGTAAGTTTTAGGGTACCATGGCACCAGTTATAGTTACACGATACTGTTGGTGTATGTTTTAGGGTACCATATCACCAGTTATAGTTACATGATACTGATGGTTTAAGTTTTAGGGTACCATGGCACCAGTTATAGTTACACGATACTGTTGGTGTAAGTTTTAGGTTACCATATCACCAGTTATAGTTACATGATACTGATGGTTTAAGTTTTAGGGTACCATGGCACCAGTTATAGTTACACGATACTGTTGGTGTATGTTTTAGGGTACCATATCACCAGTTATAGTTACATGATACTGATGGTTTAAGTTTTAGGGTACCATATCACCAGTTATAGTTACATGATACTGATGGTTTAAGTTTTAGGGTACCATGGCACCAGTTATAGTTACACTATAATGTTGGTGTAAGTTTTAGGGTACCATAGCACCAGTTATAGTTACACGATACTGTTGTTGTAAGTTTTAGAGTACCATATCACCGGTTATAGTTACACGATACTGTTGGTGTAAGTTTTAAGGTACCATAGCACCAGTTATAGTTACACGATACTGTTGGTGTACATTTTAGGGTACCATAGCACCAGTTATATTTACATGATACTGTTGGTGTAAGTTTTAGGGTACCACAGCACCAGTTATAGTTACACGATACTGTTGGTGTAAGTTTTAGGGTACCATAGCAACAGTTATAGTTACACGATACTGTTGGTGTAAGTTTTAGGGTACCATGGCACCAGTTATAGTTACATGATACTGAGGGTTTAAGTTTTAGGGTACCATGGCACCAGTTATAGTTACACGATACTGTTGGTGTAAGTTTTAGGGTACCATATCACAGGTTATATTTACATGATACTGTTGGTGTAAGTTTAAGGGTACCATAACACCAGTTATAGTTACACGATACTGTTGGTGTAAGTTTTAGGGTACCATAGCACCAGTTATAGTTACACGATACTGTTGTTGTAAGTTTTAGAGTACCATATCACCGGTTATAGTTACACGATACTGTTGGTGTAAGTTTTAGGGTACCATAGCACCAGTTATAGTTACATGATACTGTTGGTGTAAGTTTTAGGGTACCATGGCACCAGTTACAGTTACACGATACTGATGGATTAAGTTTTAGGGTACCATAGCACCAGTTATATTTACATGATACTGTTGGTGTAAGTTTTAGGGTACCATAGCACCAGTTATAGTTACACGATACTGTTGGTGTAAGTTTTAGGGTACCATAGCAACAGTTATAGTTACACGATACTGATGATTTAAGTTTTAGGGTACCATGGCACCAGTTATAGTTACACGATACCGTTGGTGTAAGTTTTAGGTTACCATATCACCAGTTATAGTTACATGATACTGATGGTTTAAGTTTTAGGGTACCAAGGCACCAGTTATAGTTACACGATACTGTTGGTGTATGTTTTAGGGTACCATATCACCAGTTATAGTTACATGATACTGATGGTTTAAGTTTTAGGGTACCATATCACCAGTTATAGTTACATGATACTGTTGGTGTAAGTTTTAGGGTACCATAGCACCAGTTATAGTTACATGATACTGATGGTTTAAGTTTTAGGGTACCATATCACCAGTTATAGTTACATGATACTGTTGGTGTATGTTTTAGGGTACCATATCACCAGTTATAGTTACACGATACTGTTGGTGTATGTTTTAGGGTACCATGGCACCAGTTATAGTTACACGATACTGTTTGGGTAAGTTTTAGGGTACCATATCACCAGTTATAGTTACATGTTACTGCTGGTTTACGTTTTAGGGTACCATATCACCAGTTATAGTTACACGATACTGATGTTTTAAGTTTTAGGGTACCGTATCACCAGTTATAATTACAAGATACTGTTGGTGTAAGTTTTAGGGTACCATATCACCAGTTATAGTTACACGATACTTTTGGTTTACGTTTTCGGGTACCATATCACCAGTTATAGTTACAACATACTGTTGGTGTAAGTTTTAGGGTACCATATCACCAGTTATAGTTACACGATACTGTTGGTTTAAGTTTTAGGGTACCATAGCAACAGTTATAGTTACACGATACTGATTGTTTAAGTTTTAGGTTACCATATCACCAGTTATAGTTACATGATACTGATGGTTTACGTTTTAGGGTACCATATCACCAGTTATATTTACACTATACTGTTGGTGTAAGTTTTAGGGTACCATATCACCAGTTACAGTTACACGATACTGATGGATTAAGTTTTAGGGTACCATGGCACCAGTTATAGTTACATGATACTGATGGTTTAAGTTTTAGGGTACCATATCACCAGTTATAGTTACATGATACTGATGGTTTAAGTTTTAAGGTACCGTATCACCAGTTATAGTTACAAGATACTGTTGGTTTACATTTTAGGGTACCATATCACAGGTTATATTTACATGATACTGTTGGTGTAAGTTTAAGGGTACCATAACACCAGTTATAGTTACACGATACTGTTGGTGTAAGTTTTAGGGTACCATAGCACCAGTTATAGTTACACGATACTGTTGTTGTAAGTTTTAGGGTACCATATCACCAGTTATAGTTACACGATACTGTTGGTTTAAGTTTTAGGGTACCATAGCAACAGTTATAGTTACACGATACTGATTGTTTAAGTTTTAGGTTACCATATCACCAGTTATAGTTACATGATACTGATGGTTTACGTTTTAGGGTACCATATCACCAGTTATATTTACACTATACTGTTGGTGTAAGTTTTAGGGTACCATATCACCAGTTATAGTTACACGATACTGATGGATTAAGTTTTAGGGTACCATGGCACCAGTTATAGTTACATGATACTGATGGTTTAAGTTTTAGGGTACCATATCACCAGTTATAGTTACATGATACTGATGGTTTAAGTTTTAAGGTACCGTATCACCAGTTATAGTTACAAGATACTGTTGGTTTACATTTTAGGGTACCATATCACAGGTTATATTTACATGATACTGTTGGTGTAAGTTTAAGGGTACCATAACACCAGTTATAGTTACACGATACTGTTGGTGTAAGTTTTAGAGTACCATATCACCGGTTATAGTTACACGATACTGTTGGTGTAAGTTTTAGGGTACCATAGCACCAGTTATAGTTACATGATACTGTTGGTGTAAGTTTTAGGGTACCATAGCACCAGTTATATTTACATGATACTGTTGGTGTAAGTTTTAGGGTACCATAGCACCAGTTATAGTTACACGATACTGTTGGTGTAAGTTTTAGGGTACCATAGCAACAGTTATAGTTACATGTTACTGCTGGTTTACGTTTTAGGGTACCATATCACCAGTTATAGTTACACGATACTGATGTTTTAAGTTTTAGGGTACCGTATCACCAGTTATAATTACAAGATACTGTTGGTGTAAGTTTTAGGGTACCATATCACCAGTTATAGTTATACGATACTTTTGGTTTACGTTTTCGGGTACCATATCACCAGTTATAGTTACAACATACTGTTGGTGTAAGTTTTAGGATACCATATCACCAGTTATAGTTACACGATACTGTTGGTTTAAGTTTTAGGGTACCATAGCAACAGTTATAGTTACACGATACTGATTGTTTGAGTTTTAGGTTACCATATCACCAGTTATAGTTACATGATACTGATGGTTTACGTTTTAGGGTACCATATCACCAGTTATATTTACACTATACTGTTGGTGTAAGTTTTAGGGTACCATATCACCAGTTATAGTTACACGATACTGATGGATTAAGTTTTAGGGTACCATGGCACCAGTTATAGTTACATGATACTGATGGTTTAAGTTTTAGGGTACCATATCACCAGTTATAGTTACATGATACTGATGGTTTAAGTTTTAAGGTACCGTATCACCAGTTATAGTTACAAGATACTGTTGGTTTACATTTTAGGGTACCATATCACCAGTTATAGTTACAACATACCGTTGGTGTAAGTTTTAGGGTACCATAGCACCAGTTATAGTTACACGATACTGTTGGTGTAAGTTTTAGGGTACCATATCACCAGTTATAGTTACACGATACTGTTGGTGTAAGTTTTAGGGTACCATATAACCAGTTATAGTAACATGATACTGCTGGTGTAAGTTTTAGGGTACCATATCACCAGTTATAGTTACACGATACTGTTAGTGTAAGTTTTAGGGTACCATATCACCAGTTATAGTTACACGATACTTCTGGTGTAAGTTTTAGGTTACCATATCACCAGTTATAGTTACATGATACTGAGGGTTTAAGTTTTAGGGTACCATGGCACCAGTTATAGTTACACGATACTGTTGGTGTAAGTTTTAGGGTACCATAGCACCAGTTATAGTTACATGATACTGTTGGTGTAAGTTTTAGGTTACCATATCACCAGTTATAGTAACATGATACTGATGGTTTAAGTTTTAGGGTACCATGGCACCAGTTATAGTTACATGATACTGTTGGTGTAAGTTTTAGGGTACCATAGCACCAGTTATAGTTACACGATTCTGTAGGTTTAAGTTTTAGGGTACCATAGCAGCAGTTATAGTTACATGATACTGTTGGTGTAAGTTTTAGGGTACCATATCACCAGTTATAGTTACATGATACTGTTGGTGTAAGTTTTAGGGTACCATATCACCAGTTATATTTACACTATACTGTTGGTGTAAGTTTTAGGGTACCATATCACCAGTTATAGTTACACGATACTGTTGGTGTAAGTTTTAGGGTACCATATCACCAGTTATAGTTACACGATACTGATGGATTAAGTTTTAGGGTACCATATCACCAGTTATAGTTACACGATACTGTTGGTGTAAGTTTTAGGGTACCATGGCACCAGTTATAGTTACACGATACTGTTGGTGTAAGTTTTAGGCTACCATATCACCAGTTATAGTTACATGATACTGCTGGTGAAAGTTTTAGGGTACCATATCACCAGTTATAGTAACATGATACTGTTGGTGTAAGTTTTAGGCTACCATATCACCAGTTATAGTTACACGATACTGCTGGTGTAAGTTTTAGGGTACCATGGCACCAGTTATAGTTACACGATACTGCTGGTGTAAGTTTTAGGCTACCATATCACCAGTTATAGTAACATGATACTGATGGTTTAAGTTTTAGGGTACCATAGCACCAGTTATAGTTACATGATACTGCTGGTGTAAGTTTTAGGGTACCATAGCACCAGTTATAGTTACACTATACTGTTAGTGTAAGTTTTAGGGTACCACAGCACCAGTTATAGTTACATGATACTGCTGGTGTAAGTTTTAGGGTACCATATCACCAGTTATAGTAACATGATACTGAGGGTTTAAGTTTTAGGGTACCATAGCACCAGTTATAGTTACACTATACTGTTAGTGTAAGTTTTAGGGTACCATATCACCAGTTATAGTTACATGATACTGATGGTTTAAGTTTTAGGGTACCATATCACCAGTTATAGTAACATGATACTGAGGGTTTAAGTTTTAGGGTACCATAGCACCAGTTATAGTTACATGATACTGTTAGTGTAAGTTTTAGAGTACCATATCACCAGTTATAGTTACATGATACTGTTGGTGTAAGTTTTAGGGTACCATATCACCAGTTATAGTTACATGATACTGTTGGTGTAAGTTTTAGGGTACCATATCACCAGTTATAGTTACACGATACTGTTAGTGTAAGTTTTAGGTTACCATATCACCAGTTATAGTTACACGATACTGTTGGTGTAAGTTTTAGGGTACCATATCACCAGTTATAGTTACATGATACTGTTGGTGTAAGTTTTAGGGTACCATATCACCAGTTATAGTAACATGATACTGTTGGTGTACGTTTTAGGGTACCATATCACCAGTTATAGTTACATGATACTGTTGGTGTAAGTTTTAGGGTACCATATCACCAGTTATAGTTACACGATACTGTTAGTGTAAGTTTTAGGGTACCATATCACCAGTTATAGTTACACGATACTGCTGGTGTAAGTTTTAGGTTACCATATCACCAGTTATAGTTACATGATACTGAGGGTTTAAGTTTTAGGGTACCATGGCACCAGTTATAGTTACACGATACTGTTGGTGTAAGTTTTAGGTTACCATATCACCAGTTATAGTTACATGATACTGAGGGTTTAAGTTTTAGGGTACCATGGCACCAGTTATAGTTACACGATACTGATGTTTTAAGTTTTAGGGTACCATATCACCAGTTATAGTTACACGATACTGTTGGTGTAAGTTTTAGGGTACCATATCACCAGTTATAGTTACACGATACTGTTGGTGTAAGTTTTAGGTTACCATATCACCAGTTATAGTTACATGATACTGAGGGTTTAAGTTTTAGGGTACCATATCACCAGTTATAGTTACATGATACTGTTGGTGTAAGTTTTAGGTTACCATATCACCAGTTATAGTAACATGATACTGATGGTTTAAGTTTTAGGGTACCATATCACCAGTTATAGTTACACTATACTGTTGGTGTAAGTTTTAGGGTACCATGGCACCAGTTATAGTTACACGATACTGTTGGTGTATGTTTTAGGGTACCATATCACCAGTTATAGTTACATGATACTGATGGTTTAAGTTTTAGGGTACCATGGCACCAGTTATAGTTACACGATACTGTTGGTGTAAGTTTTAGGTTACCATATCACCAGTTATAGTTACATGATACTGATGGTTTAAGTTTTAGGGTACCATGGCACCAGTTATAGTTACACGATACTGTTGGTGTATGTTTTAGGGTACCATATCACCAGTTATAGTTACATGATACTGATGGTTTAAGTTTTAGGGTACCATATCACCAGTTATAGTTACATGATACTGATGGTTTAAGTTTTAGGGTACCATGGCATCAGTTATAGTTACACTATAATGTTGGTGTAAGTTTTAGGGTACCATAGCACCAGTTATAGTTACACGATACTGTTGTTGTAAGTTTTAGGGTACCATATCACCGGTTATAGTTACACGATACTGTTGGTGTAAGTTTTAAGGTACCATAGCACCAGTTATAGTTACACGATACTGTTGGTGTAAGTTTTAGGGTACCATAGCACCAGTTATATTTACATGATACTGTTGGTGTAAGTTTTAGGGTACCACAGCACCAGTTATAGTTACACGATACTGTTGGTGTAAGTTTTAGGGTACCATAGCAACAGTTATAGTTACACGATACTGTTGGTGTAAGTTTTAGGGTACCATGGCACCAGTTATAGTTACACGATACTGTTGGTGTATGTTTTAGGGTACCATATCACCAGTTATAGTTACATGATACTGATGGTTTAAGTTTTAGGGTACCATATCACCAGTTATAGTTACACGATACTGTTGGTGTAAGTTTTAGGTTACCATATCACCAGTTATATTTACACTATACTGATGGTTTAAGTTTTAGGGTACCATATCACCAGTTATAGTTACATGATACTGATGGTTTAAGTTTTAGGGTACCATGGCACCAGTTATAGTTACACGATACTGTTGGTGTAAGTTTTAGGGTACCATATCACAGGTTATATTTACATGATACTGTTGGTGTAAGTTTAAGGGTACCATAACACCAGTTATAGTTACACGATACTGTTGGTGTAAGTTTTAGGGTACCATATCACCAGTTATAGTTACACGATACTGTTGTTGTAAGTTTTAGAGTACCATATCACCGGTTATAGTTACACGATACTGTTGGTGTAAGTTTTAGGGTACCATAGCACCAGTTATAGTTACATGATACTGTTGGTGTAAGTTTTAGGGTACCATAGCACCAGTTATATTTACATGATACTGTTGGTGTAAGTTTTAGGGTACCATAGCACCAGTTATAGTTACACGATACTGTTGGTGTAAGTTTTAGGGTACCATAGCAACAGTTATAGTTACACGATACTGATGATTTAAGTTTTAGGGTACCATGGCACCAGTTATAGTTACACGATACCGTTGGTGTAAGTTTTAGGTTACCATATCACCAGTTATAGTTACATGATTCTGATGGTTTAAGTTTTAGGGTACCATGGCACCAGTTATAGTTACACGATACTGTTGGTGTATGTTTTAGGGTACCATATCACCAATTATAGTTACATGATACTGATGGTTTAAGTTTTAGGTTACCATATCACCAGTTATAGTTACATGATACTGATGGTTTAAGTTTTAGGGTACCATGGCACCAGTTATAGTTACACGATACTGTTGGTGTATGTTTTAGGGTACCATATCACCAATTATAGTTACATGATACTGATGGTTTAAGTTTTAGGGTACCATATCACCAGTTATAGTTACATGATACTGTTGGTGTATGTTTTAGGGTACCATATCACCAGTTATAGTTACACGATACTGTTTGGGTAAGTTTTAGGGTACCATATCACCAGTTATAGTTACATGTTACTGCTGGTTTACGTTTTAGGGTACCATATCACCAGTTATAGTTACACGATACTGATGTTTTAAGTTTTAGGGTACCGTATCACCAGTTATAATTACAAGATACTGTTGGTGTAAGTTTTACGGTACCATATCACCAGTTATAGTTATACGATACTTTTGGTTTACGTTTTCGGGTACCATATCACCAGTTATAGTTACAACATACTGTTGGTGTAAGTTTTAGGATACCATATCACCAGTTATAGTTACACGATACTGTTGGTTTAAGTTTTAGGGTACCATAGCAACAATTATAGTTTCACGATACTGATTGTTTAAGTTTTAGGTTACCATATCACCAGTTATAGTTACATGATACTGATGGTTTACGTTTTAGGGTACCATATCACCAGTTATATTTACACTATACTGTTGGTGTAAGTTTTAGGGTACCATATCACCAGTTATAGTTACACGATACTGATGGATTAAGTTTTAGGGTACCATGGCACCAGTTATAGTTACATGATACTGATGGTTTAAGTTTTAGGGTACCATATCACCAGTTATAGTTACATGATACTGATGGTTTAAGTTTTAAGGTACCGTATCACCAGTTATAGTTACAAGATACTGTTGGTTTACATTTTAGGGTACCATATCACCAGTTATAGTTACAACATACCGTTGGTGTAAGTTTTAGGGTACCATAGCACCAGTTATAGTTACACGATACTGTTGGTGTAAGTTTTAGGGTACCATATCACCAGTTATAGTTACACGATACTGTTGGTGTAAGTTTTAGGGTACCATATAACCAGTTATAGTAACATGATACTGCTGGTGTAAGTTTTAGGGTACCATATCACCAGTTATAGTTACACGATACTGTTAGTGTAAGTTTTAGGGTACCATATCACCAGTTATAGTTACACGATACTGCTGGTGTAAGTTTTAGGTTACCATATCACCAGTTATAGTTACATGATACTGAGGGTTTAAGTTTTAGGGTACCATGGCACCAGTTATAGTTACACGATACTGTTGGTGTAAGTTTTAGGTTACGATATCACCAGTTATAGTTACACGATACTGTTGGTGTAAGTTTTAGGGTACCATGGCACCAGTTATAGTTACACGATACTGTTGGTGTAAGTTTTAGGTTACCATATCACCAGTTATAGTAACATGATACTGATGGTTTAAGTTTTAGGGTACCATATCACCAGTTATAGTTACATGATACTGTTGGTGTAAGTTTTAGGGTACCATATCACCAGTTATAGTTACACGATACTGTTGGTGTAAGTTTTAGGGTACCATATCACCAGTTATAGTTACACGATTCTGTAGGTTTAAGTTTTAGGGTACCATAGCAGCAGTTATAGTTACATGATACTGTTGGTGTAAGTTTTAGGGTACCATATCACCAGTTATAGTTACATGATACTGTTGGTGTAAGTTTTAGGGTACCATATCACCAGTTATAGTTACACGATACTGTTAGTGTAAGTTTTAGGTTACCATATCACCAGTTATAGTTACACGATACTGTTGGTGTAAGTTTTAGGGTACCATATCACCAGTTATAGTTACATGATACTGTTGGTGTAAGTTTTAGGGTACCATATCACCAGTTATAGTAACATGATACTGTTGGTGTAAGTTTTAGGGTACCATATCACCAGTTATAGTTACATGATACTGTTGGTGTAAGTTTTAGGGTACCATATCACCAGTTATAGTTACACGATACTGTTAGTGTAAGTTTTAGGGTACCATATCACCAGTTATAGTTACACGATACTGCTGGTGTAAGTTTTAGGTTACCATATCACCAGTTATAGTTACATGATACTGAGGGTTTAAGTTTTAGGGTACCATGGCACCAGTTATAGTTACACGATACTGTTGGTGTAAGTTTTAGGTTACCATATCACCAGTTATAGTTACATGATACTGAGGGTTTAAGTTTTAGGGTACCATGGCACCAGTTATAGTTACACGATACTGATGTTTTAAGTTTTAGGGTACCATATCACCAGTTATAGTTACACGATACTGTTGGTGTAAGTTTTAGGGTACCATATCACCAGTTATAGTTACACGATACTGTTGGTGTAAGTTTTAGGGTACCATATCACCAGTTATAGTTACATGATACTGATGGTTTAAGTTTTAGGGTACCATGGCACCAGTTATAGTTACATGATACTCTTGGTGTAAGTTTTAGGGTACCATATCACCAGTTATAGTAACATGATACTGATGGTTTAAGTTTTAGGGTACCATGGCACCAGTTATAGTTACATGATACTCTTGGTGTAAGTTTTAGGGTACCATATCACCAGTTATAGTTACACGATACTGTTGGTGTAAGTTTTAGGGTACCATATCACCAGTTATAGTTACATGATACTGTTGGTGTAAGTTTTAGGGTACCACAGCACCAGTTATAGTTACATGATACTGAGGGTTTAAGTTTTAGGGTACCATATCACCAGTTATAGTTACACGATACTGTTGGTGTAAGTTTTAGGGTACCATATCACAGGTTATATTTACATGATACTGTTGGTGTAAGTTTAAGGGTACCATAACACCAGTTATAGTTACACGATACTGTTGGTGTAAGTTTTAGGGTACCATAGCACCAGTTATAGTTACACGATACTGTTGTTGTAAGTTTTAGAGTACCATATCACCGGTTATAGTTACACGATACTGTTGGTGTAAGTTTTAGGGTACCATAGCACCAGTTATAGTTACATGATACTGTTGGTGTAAGTTTTAGGGTACCATAGCAACAGTTATAGTTACACGATACTGTTGGTGTAAGTTTTAGGGTACCATGGCACCAGTTATAGTTACACGATACTGTTGGTGTATGTTTTAGGGTACCATATCACCAGTTATAGTTACATGATACTGATGGTTTAAGTTTTAGGGTACCATGGCACCAGTTATAGTTACACGATACTGTTGGTGTAAGTTTTAGGTTACCATATCACCAGTTATAGTTACATGATACTGATGGTTTAAGTGTTAGGGTACCATGGCACCAGTTATAGTTACACGATACTGTTGGTGTATGTTTTAGGGTACCATATCACCAGTTATAGTTACATGATACTGATGGTTTAAGTTTTAGGGTACCATATCACCAGTTATAGTTACATGATACTGATGGTTTAAGTTTTAGGGTACCATGGCATCAGTTATAGTTACACTATAATGTTGGTGTAAGTTTTAGGGTACCATAGCACCAGTTATAGTTACACGATACTGTTGTTGTAAGTTTTAGAGTACCATATCACCGGTTATAGTTACACGATACTGTTGGTGTAAGTTTTAAGGTACCATAGCACCAGTTATAGTTACACGATACTGTTGGTGTAAGTTTTAGGGTACCATAGCACCAGTTATATTTACATGATACTGTTGGTGTAAGTTTTAGGGTACCACAGCACCAGTTATAGTTACACGATACTGTTGGTGTAAGTTTTAGGGTACCATAGCAACAGTTATAGTTACACGATACTGTTGGTGTAAGTTTTAGGGTACCATGGCACCAGTTATAGTTACACGATACTGTTGGTGTATCTTTTAGGGTACCATATCACCAGTTATAGTTACATGATACTGATGGTTTAAGTTTTAGGGTACCATGGCACCAGTTATAGTTACACGATACTGTTGGTGTAAGTTTTAGGTTACCATATCACCAGTTATATTTACACTATACTGATGGTTTAAGTTTTAGGGTACCATATCACCAGTTATAGTTACATGATACTGATGGTTTAAGTTTTAGGGTACCATGGCACCAGTTATAGTTACACGATACTGTTGGTGTAAGTTTTAGGGTACCATATCACAGGTTATATTTACATGATACTGTTGGTGTAAGTTTAAGGGTACCATAACACCAGTTATAGTTACACGATACTGTTGGTGTAAGTTTTAGGGTACCATAGCACCAGTTATAGTTACATGATACTGTTGTTGTAAGTTTTAGAGTACCATATCACCGGTTATAGTTACACGATACTGTTGGTGTAAGTTTTAGGGTACCATAGCACCAGTTATAGTTACATGATACTGTTGGTGTAAGTTTTAGGGTACCATAGCACCAGTTATATTTACATGATACTGTTGGTGTAAGTTTTAGGGTACCATAGCACCAGTTATAGTTACACGATACTGTTGGTGTAAGTTTTAGGGTACCATAGCAACAGTTATAGTTACACGATACTGATGATTTAAGTTTTAGGGTACCATGGCACCAGTTATAGTTACACGATACCGTTGGTGTAAGTTTTAGGTTACCATATCACCAGTTATAGTTACATGATACTGATGGTTTAAGTTTTAGGGTACCATGGCACCAGTTATAGTTACACGATACTGTTGGTGTAAGTTTTAGGTTACCATATCACCAGTTATAGTTACATGATACTGATGGTTTAAGTTTTAGGGTACCAAGGCACCAGTTATAGTTACATGATACTGTTGGTGTATGTTTTAGGGTACCATATCACCAGTTATAGTTACATGATACTGATGGTTTAAGTTTTAGGGTACCATATCACCAGTTATAGTTACATGATACTGTTGGTGTATGTTTTAGGGTACCATATCACAGGTTATAGTTACACGATACTGTTGGTGTATATTTTAGGGTACCATGGCACCAGTTATAGTTACACGATACTGTTTGGGTAAGTTTTAGGGTACCATATCACCAGTTATAGTTACATGTTACTGCTGGTTTACGTTTTAGGGTACCATATCACCAGTTATAGTTACACGATACTGATGTTTTAAGTTTTAGGGTACCGTATCACAAGTTATAATTACAAGATACTGTTGGTGTAAGTTTTAGGGTACCATATCACCAGTTATAGTTACACGATACTTTTGGTTTACGTTTTCGGGTACCATAACACCAGTTATAGTTACAACATACTGTTGGTGTAAGTTTTAGGGTACCATATCAGCAGTTATAGTTACACGATACTGTTGGTTTAAGTTTTAGGGTACCATAGCAACAGTTATAGTTACACGATACTGATTGTTTAAGTTTTAGGTTACCATATCACCAGTTATAGTTACATGATACTGATGGTTTACGTTTTAGGGTACCATATCACCAGTTATATTTACACTATACTGTTGGTGTAAGTTTTAGGGTACCATATCACCAGTTATAGTTACACGATACTGATGGATTAAGTTTTAGGGTACCATGGCACCAGTTATAGTTACATGATACTGATGGTTTAAGTTTTAGGGTACCATATCACCAGTTATAGTTACATGATACTGATGGTTTAAGTTTTAAGGTACCGTATCACCAGTTATAGTTACAAGATACTGTTGGTTTACATTTTAGGGTACCATATCACAGGTTATATTTACATGATACTGTTGGTGTAAGTTTAAGGGTACCATAACACCAGTTATAGTTACACGATACTGTTGGTGTAAGTTTTAGGGTACCATAGCACCAGTTATAGTTACACGATACTGTTGTTGTAAGTTTTAGGGTACCATATCACCAGTTATAGTTACACGATACTGTTGGTGTAAGTTTTAGGGTACCATAGCAACAGTTATAGTTACACGATACTAATTGTTTAAGTTTTAGGTTACCATATCACCAGTTATAGTTACATGATACTGATGGTTTACGTTTTAAGGTACCATATCACCAGTTATATTTACACTATACTGTTGGTGTAAGTTTTAGGGTACCATAGCACCAGTTATAGTTACACGATACTGTTGGTGTAAGTTTTAGGGTACCATAGCACCAGTTATATTTACATGATACTGTTGGTGTAAGTTTTAGGGTACCATATCACCAGTTATAGTTACATGATACTGATGGTTTAAGTTTTAAGGTACCGTATCACCAGTTATAGTTACAAGATACTGTTGGTTTACATTTTAGGGTACCATATCACAGGTTATATTTACATGATACTGTTGGTGTAAGTTTAAGGGTACCATAACACCAGTTATAGTTACACGATACTGTTGGTGTAAGTTTTAGAGTACCATATCACCGGTTATAGTTACACGATACTGTTGGTGTAAGTTTTAGGGTACCATAGCACCAGTTATAGTTACATGATACTGTTGGTGTAAGTTTTAGGGTACCATAGCACCAGTTATAGTTACATGATACTGATGGTTTAAGTTTTAGGGTACCATGGCACCAGTTATAGTTACACGATACTGTTGGTGTATGTTTTAGGGTACCATATCACCAATTATAGTTACATGATACTGATGGTTTAAGTTTTAGGGTACCATATCACCAGTTATAGTTACATGATACTGTTGGTGTATGTTTTAGGGTACCATATCACCAGTTATAGTTACACGATACTGTTTGGGTAAGTTTTAGGGTACCATATCACCAGTTATAGTTACATGTTACTGCTGGTTTACGTTTTAGGGTACCATATCACCAGTTATAGTTACACGATACTGATGTTTTAAGTTTTAGGGTACCGTATCACCAGTTATAATTACAAGATACTGTTGGTGTAAGTTTTAGGGTACCATATCACCAGTTATAGTTATACGATACTTTTGGTTTACGTTTTCGGGTACCATATCACCAGTTATAGTTACAACATACTGTTGGTGTAAGTTTTAGGATACCATATCACCAGTTATAGTTACACGATACTGTTGGTTTAAGTTTTAGGGTACCATAGCAACAGTTATAGTTACACGATACTGATTGTTTAAGTTTTAGGTTACCATATCACCAGTTATAGTTACATGATACTGATGGTTTACGTTTTAGGGTACCATATCACCAGTTATATTTACACTATACTGTTGGTTTAAGTTTTAAGGTACCGTATCACCAGTTATAGTTACAAGATACTGTTGGTTTACATTTTAGGGTACCATATCACCAGTTATAGTTACAACATACCGTTGGTGTAAGTTTTAGGGTACCATAGCACCAGTTATAGTTACACGATACTGTTGGTGTACGTTTTAGGGTACCATATCACCAGTTATAGTTACACGATACTGTTGGTGTAAGTTTTAGGGTACCATATAACCAGTTATAGTTACACGATACTGTTGGTGTAAGTTTTAGGGTACCATATCACCAGTTATAGTTACACGATACTGTTGGTGTAAGTTTTAGGGTACCATAGCACCAGTTATAGTTACACGATTCTGTAGGTTTAAGTTTTAGGGTACCATAGCAGCAGTTATAGTTACATGATACTGTTGGTGTAAGTTTTAGGGTACCATATCACCAGTTATAGTTACACGATACTGCTGGTGTAAGTTTTAGGGTACCATATCACCAGTTATAGTTACACGATACTGTTAGTGTAAGTTTTAGGGTACCATATCACCAGTTATAGTTACACGATACTGCTGGTGTAAGTTTTAGGTTACCATATCACCAGTTATAGTTACATGATACTGAGGGTTTAAGTTTTAGGGTACCATGGCACCAGTTATAGTTACACGATACTGTTGGTGTAAGTTTTAGGGTACCATATCACAGGTTATATTTACATGATACTGTTGGTGTAAGTTTAAGGGTACCATAACACCAGTTATAGTTACACGATACTGTTGGTGTAAGTTTTAGGGTACCATAGCACCAGTTATAGTTACACGATACTGTTGTTGTAAGTTTTAGAGTACCATATCACCGGTTATAGTTACACGATACTGTTGGTGTAAGTTTTAGGGTACCATAGCACCAGTTATAGTTACATGATACTGTTGGTGTAAGTTTTAGGGTACCATAGCACCAGTTATATTTACATGATACTGTTGGTGTAAGTTTTAGGGTACCATAGCACCAGTTATAGTTACACGATACTGTTGGTGTAAGTTTTAGGGTACCATAGCAACAGTTATAGTTACACGATACTCATGATTTAAGTTTTAGGGTACCATGGCACCAGTTATAGTTACACGATACCGTTGGTGTAAGTTTTAGGTTACCATATCACCAGTTATAGTTACATGATACTGATGGTTTAAGTTTTAGGGTACCATGGCACCAGTTATAGTTACACGATACTGTTGGTGTAAGTTTTAGGTTACCATATCACCAGTTATAGTTACATGATACTGATGGTTTAAGTTTTAGGGTACCATGGCACCAGTTATAGTTACACGATACTGTTGGTGTATGTTTTAGGGTACCATATCACCAGTTATAGTTACATGATACTGATGGTTTAAGTTTTAGGATACCATATCACCAGTTATAGTTACATGATACTGTTGGTGTATGTTTTAGGGTACCATATCACCAGTTATAGTTACACGATACTGTTTGGGTAAGTTTTAGGGTACCATATCACCAGTTATAGTTACATGTTACTGCTGGTTGACGTTTTAGGGTACCATATCACCAGTTATAGTTACACGATACTGATGTTTTAAGTTTTAGGGTACCATATCACCAGTTATAGTTACACGATACTTTTGGTTTACGTTTTCGGGTACCATATCACCAGTTATAGTTACAACATACTGTTGGTGTAAGTTTTAGGATACCATATCACCAGTTATAGTTACACGATACTGTTGGTTTAAGTTTTAGGGTACCATAGCAACAGTTATAGTTACACGATACTGATTGTTTAAGTTTTATGTTACCATATCACCAGTTATAGTTACATGATACTGATGGTTTACGTTTTAGGGTACCATATCACCAGTTATATTTACACTATACTGTTGGTGTAAGTTTTAGGGTACCATATCACCAGTTATAGTTACACGATACTGATGGATTAAGTTTTAGGGTACCATGGCACCAGTTATAGTTACATGATACTGATGGTTTAAGTTTTAGGGTACCATATCACCAGTTATAGTTACATGATACTGATGGTTTAAGTTTTAAGGTACCGTATCACCAGTTATAGTTATACGATACTTTTGGTTTACGTTTTCGGGTACCATATCACCAGTTATAGTTACAACATACTGTTGGTGTAAGTTTTAGGATACCATATCACCAGTTATAGTTACACGATACTGTTGGTTTAAGTTTTAGGGTACCATAGCAACAGTTATAGTTACACGATACTGATTGTTTAAGTTTTAGGTTACCATATCACCAGTTATAGTTACATGATACTGATGGTTTACGTTTTAGGGTACCATATCACCAGTTATATTTACACTATACTGTTGGTGTAAGTTCTAGGGTACCATATCACCAGTTATAGTTACACGATACTGATGGATTAAGTTTTAGGGTACCATGGCACCAGTTATAGTTACATGATACTGATGGTTTAAGTTTTAGGGTACCATATCACCAGTTATATTTACATGATACTGATGGTTTAAGTTTTAAGGTACCGTATCACCAGTTATAGTTACAAGATACTGTTGGTTTACATTTTAGGGTACCATATCACCAGTTATAGTTACAACATACCGTTGGTGTAAGTTTTAGGGTACCATGGCACCAGTTATAGTTACACGATACTGTTGGTGTAAGTTTTAGGGTACCATATCACAGGTTATATTTACATGATACTGTTGGTGTAAGTTTAAGGGTACCATAACACCAGTTATAGTTACACGATACTGTTGGTGTAAGTTTTAGGGTACCATAGCACCAGTTATAGTTACACGATACTGTTGTTGTAAGTTTTAGAGTACCATATCACCGGTTATAGTTACACGATACTGTTGGTGTAAGTTTTAGGGTACCATAGCACCAGTTATAGTTACATGATACTGTTGGTGTAAGTTTTAGGGTACCATAGCACCAGTTATATTTACATGATACTGTTGGTGTAAGTTTTAGGGTACCATAGCACCAGTTATAGTTACACGATACTGTTGGTGTAAGTTTTAGGGTACCATAGCAACAGTTATAGTTACACGATACTCATGATTTAAGTTTTAGGGTACCATGGCACCAGTTATAGTTACACGATACCGTTGGTGTAAGTTTTAGGTTACCATATCACCAGTTATAGTTACATGATACTGATGGTTTAAGTTTTAGGGTACCATGGCACCAGTTATAGTTACACGATACTGTTGGTGTAAGTTTTAGGTTACCATATCACCAGTTATAGTTACATGATACTGATGGTTTAAGTTTTAGGGTACCATGGCACCAGTTATAGTTACACGATACTGTTGGTGTATGTTTTAGGGTACCATATCACCAGTTATAGTTACATGATACTGATGGTTTAAGTTTTAGGATACCATATCACCAGTTATAGTTACATGATACTGTTGGTGTATGTTTTAGGGTACCATATCACCAGTTATAGTTACACGATACTGTTTGGGTAAGTTTTAGGGTACCATATCACCAGTTATAGTTACATGTTACTGCTGGTTGACGTTTTAGGGTACCATATCACCAGTTATAGTTACACGATACTGATGTTTTAAGTTTTAGGGTACCATATCACCAGTTATAGTTACACGATACTTTTGGTTTACGTTTTCGGGTACCATATCACCAGTTATAGTTACAACATACTGTTGGTGTAAGTTTTAGGATACCATATCACCAGTTATAGTTACACGATACTGTTGGTTTAAGTTTTAGGGTACCATAGCAACAGTTATAGTTACACGATACTGATTGTTTAAGTTTTATGTTACCATATCACCAGTTATAGTTACATGATACTGATGGTTTACGTTTTAGGGTACCATATCACCAGTTATATTTACACTATACTGTTGGTGTAAGTTTTAGGGTACCATATCACCAGTTATAGTTACACGATACTGATGGATTAAGTTTTAGGGTACCATGGCACCAGTTATAGTTACATGATACTGATGGTTTAAGTTTTAGGGTACCATATCACCAGTTATAGTTACATGATACTGATGGTTTAAGTTTTAAGGTACCGTATCACCAGTTATAGTTATACGATACTTTTGGTTTACGTTTTCGGGTACCATATCACCAGTTATAGTTACAACATACTGTTGGTGTAAGTTTTAGGATACCATATCACCAGTTATAGTTACACGATACTGTTGGTTTAAGTTTTAGGGTACCATAGCAACAGTTATAGTTACACGATACTGATTGTTTAAGTTTTAGGTTACCATATCACCAGTTATAGTTACATGATACTGATGGTTTACGTTTTAGGGTACCATATCACCAGTTATATTTACACTATACTGTTGGTGTAAGTTCTAGGGTACCATATCACCAGTTATAGTTACACGATACTGATGGATTAAGTTTTAGGGTACCATGGCACCAGTTATAGTTACATGATACTGATGGTTTAAGTTTTAGGGTACCATATCACCAGTTATATTTACATGATACTGATGGTTTAAGTTTTAAGGTACCGTATCACCAGTTATAGTTACAAGATACTGTTGGTTTACATTTTAGGGTACCATATCACCAGTTATAGTTACAACATACCGTTGGTGTAAGTTTTAGGGTACCATAGCACCAGTTATAGTTACACGATACTGTTGGTGTAAGTTTTAGGGTACCATATCACCAGTTATAGTTACACGATACTGTTGGTGTAAGTTTTAGGGTACCATATAACCAGTTATAGTTACACGATACTGTTGGTGTAAGTTTTAGGGTACCATATCACCAGTTATAGTTACACGATACTGTTGGTGTAAGTTTTAGGGTACCATAGCACCAGTTATAGTTACACGATTCTGTAGGTTTAAGTTTTAGGGTACCATAGCAGCAGTTATAGTTACATGATACTGTTGGTGTAAGTTTTAGGGTACCATATCACCAGTTATAGTTACACGATACTGCTGGTGTAAGTTTTAGGGTACCATATCACCAGTTATAGTTACACGATACTGTTAGTGTAAGTTTTAGGGTACCATATCACCAGTTATAGTTACACGATACTGCTGGTGTAAGTTTTAGGTTACCATATCACCAGTTATAGTTACATGATACTGAGGGTTTAAGTTTTAGGGTACCATGGCACCAGTTATAGTTACACGATACTGTTGGTGTAAGTTTTAGGGTACCATATCACAGGTTATATTTACATGATACTGTTGGTGTAAGTTTAAGGGTACCATAACACCAGTTATAGTTACACGATACTGTTGGTGTAAGTTTTAGGGTACCATAGCACCAGTTATAGTTACACGATACTGTTGTTGTAAGTTTTAGAGTACCATATCACCGGTTATAGTTACACGATACTGTTGGTGTAAGTTTTAGGGTACCATAGCACCAGTTATAGTTACATGATACTGTTGGTGTAAGTTTTAGGGTACCATAGCACCAGTTATATTTACATGATACTGTTGGTGTAAGTTTTAGGGTACCATAGCACCAGTTATAGTTACACGATACTGTTGGTGTAAGTTTTAGGGTACCATAGCAACAGTTATAGTTACACGATACTCATGATTTAAGTTTTAGGGTACCATGGCACCAGTTATAGTTACACGATACCGTTGGTGTAAGTTTTAGGTTACCATATCACCAGTTATAGTTACATGATTCTGATGGTTTAAGTTTTAGGGTACCATGGCACCAGTTATAGTTACACGATACTGTTGGTGTAAGTTTTAGGTTACCATATCACCAGTTATAGTTACATGATACTGATGGTTTAAGTTTTAGGGTACCATGGCACCAGTTATAGTTACACGATACTGTTGGTGTATGTTTTAGGGTACCATATCACCAGTTATAGTTACATGATACTGATGGTTTAAGTTTTAGGATACCATATCACCAGTTATAGTTACATGATACTGTTGGTGTATGTTTTAGGGTACCATATCACCAGTTATAGTTACACGATACTGTTTGGGTAAGTTTTAGGGTACCATATCACCAGTTATAGTTACATGTTACTGCTGGTTGACGTTTTAGGGTACCATATCACCAGTTATAGTTACACGATACTGATGTTTTAAGTTTTAGGGTACCATATCACCAGTTATAGTTACACGATACTTTTGGTTTACGTTTTCGGGTACCATATCACCAGTTATAGTTACAACATACTGTTGGTGTAAGTTTTAGGATACCATATCACCAGTTATAGTTACACGATACTGTTGGTTTAAGTTTTAGGGTACCATAGCAACAGTTATAGTTACACGATACTGATTGTTTAAGTTTTATGTTACCATATCACCAGTTATAGTTACATGATACTGATGGTTTACGTTTTAGGGTACCATATCACCAGTTATATTTACACTATACTGTTGGTGTAAGTTTTAGGGTACCATATCACCAGTTATAGTTACACGATACTAATGGATTAAGTTTTAGGGTACCATGGCACCAGTTATAGTTACAAGATACTGATGGTTTAAGTTTTAGGGTACCATATCACCAGTTATAGTTACATGATACTGATGGTTTAAGTTTTAAGGTACCGTATCACCAGTTATAGTTACAAGATACTGTTGGTTTACATTTTAGGGTACCATATCACAGGTTATATTTACATGATACTGTTGGTGTAAGTTTAAGGGTACCATAACACCAGTTATAGTTACACGATACTGTTGGTGTAAGTTTTAGGGTACCATAGCACCAGTTATAGTTACACGATACTGTTGTTGTAAGTTTTAGGGTACCATATCACCAGTTATAGTTACACGATACTGTTGGTTTAAGTTTTAGGGTACCATAGCAACAGTTATAGTTACACGATACTGATTGTTTAAGTTTTAGGTTACCATATCACCAGTTATAGTTACATGATACTGATGGTTTACGTTTTAGGGTACCATATCACCAGTTATATTTACACTATACTGTTGGTGTAAGTTTTAGGGTTCCATATCACCAGTTATAGTTACACGATACTGATGGATTAAGTTTTAGGGTACCATGGCACCAGTTATAGTTACATGATACTGATGGTTTAAGTTTTAGGGTACCATATCACCAGTTATATTTACATGATACTGATGGTTTAAGTTTTAAGGTACCGTATCACCAGTTATAGTTACAAGATACTGTTGGTTTACATTTTAGGGTACCATATCACAGGTTATATTTACATGATACTGTTGGTGTAAGTTTAAGGGTACCATAACACCAGTTATAGTTACACGATACTGTTGGTGTAAGTTTTAGAGTACCATATCACCGGTTATAGTTACACGATACTGTTGGTGTAAGTTTTAGGGTACCATAGCAGCAGTTATAGTTACATGATACTGTTGGTGTAAGTTTTAGGGTACCATAGCACCAGTTATATTTACATGATACTGTTGGTGTAAGTTTTAGGGTACCATAGCACCAGTTATAGTTACACGATACTGTTGGTGTAAGTTTTAGGGTACCATAGCAACAGTTATAGTTACACGATACTGATGATTTAAGTTTTAGGGTACCATGGCACCAGTTATAGTTACACGATACCGTTGGTGTAAGTTTTAGGTTACCATATCACCAGTTATAGTTACATGATTCTGATGGTTTAAGTTTTAGGGTACCATGGCACTAGTTATAGTTACACGATACTGTTGGTGTAAGTTTTAGGTTACCATATCACCAGTTATAGTTACATGATACTGATGGTTTAAGTTTTAGGGTACCATGGCACCAGTTATAGTTACACGATACTGTTGGTGTATGTTTTAGGGTACCATATCACCAGTTATAGTTACACGATACTGTTTGGGTAAGTTTTAGGGTACCATATCACCAGTTATAGTTACATGTTACTGCTGGTTTACGTTTTAGGGTACCATATCACCAGTTATAGTTACACGATACTGATGTTTTAAGTTTTAGGGTACCGTATCACCAGTTATAATTACAAGATACTGTTGGTGTAAGTTTTAGGGTACCATATCACCAGTTATAGTTACACGATACTTTTGGTTTACGTTTTCGGGTACCATATCACCAGTTATAGTTACAACATACTGTTGGTGTAAGTTTTAGGATACCATATCACCAGTTATAGTTACACGATACTGTTGGTTTAAGTTTTAGGGTACCATAGCAACAGTTATAGTTACACGATACTGATTGTTTAAGTTTTAGGTTACCATATCACCAGTTATAGTTACATGATACTGATGGTTTACGTTTTAGGGTACCATATCACCAGTTATATTTACACTATACTGTTGGTGTAAGTTTTAGGGTACCATATCACCAGTTATAGTTACACGATACTGATGGATTAAGTTTTAGGGTACCATGGCACCAGTTATAGTTACATGATACTGATGGTTTAAGTTTTAGGGTACCATATCACCAGTTATAGTTACATGATACTGATGGTTTAAGTTTTAAGGTACCGTATCACCAGTTATAGTTACAAGATACTGTTGGTTTACATTTTAGGGTACCATATCACCAGTTATAGTTACAACATACTGTTGGTGTAAGTTTTAGGGTACCATAGCACCAGTTATAGTTACACGATACTGTTGGTGTAACTTTTAGGGTACCATATCACCAGTTATAGTTACACGATACTGTTGGTGTAAGTTTTAGGGTACCATATAACCAGTTATAGTTACACGATACTGTTGGTGTAAGTTTTAGGGTACCATATCACCAGTTATAGTTACACGATACTGTTGGTGTAAGTTTTAGGGTACCATATCACCAGTTATAGTTACACGATTCTGTAGGTTTAAGTTTTAGGGTACCATAGCAGCAGTTATAGTTACATGATACTGTTGGTGTAAGTTTTAGGGTACCATTTCACCAGTTATAGTTACACGATACTGCTGGTGTAAGTTTTAGGGTACCATATCACCAGTTATAGTTACACGATACTGTTAGTGTAAGTTTTAGGGTACCATATCACCAGTTATAGTTACACGATACTGCTGGTGTAAGTTTTAGGGTACCATAACACCAGTTATAGTTACAACATACTGTTGGTGTAAGTTTTAGGATACCATATCACCAGTTATAGTTACAAGATATTGTTGGTGTAAGTTTTAGGGTATCATATCACCAGTTATAGTTACACGATACTGTGATACTGTTGGTGTAAGTTTTAGGCTACCATATCACCAGTTATAGTTACATGATACTGATGGTTTAAGTTTTAAGGTACCGTATCACCAGTTATAGTTACAAGATACTGTTGGTTTACATTTTAGGGTACCATATCACCAGTTATAGTTACAACATACCGTTGGTGTAAGTTTTAGGGTACCATAGCACCAGTTATAGTTACACGATACTGTTGGTGTAAGTTTTAGGGTACCATATCACCAGTTATAGTTACACGATACTGTTGGTGTAAGTTTTAGGGTACCATATAACCAGTTATAGGTACACGATACTGTTGGTGTAAGTTTTAGGGTACCATATCACCAGTTATAGTTACACGATACTGTTGGTGTAAGTTTTAGGGTACCATAGCACCAGTTATAGTTACACGATTCTGTAGGTTTAAGTTTTAGGGTACCATAGCAGCAGTTATAGTTACATGATACTGTTGGTGTAAGTTTTAGGGTACCATATCACCAGTTATAGTTACACGATACTGCTGGTGTAAGTTTTAGGGTACCATATCACCAGTTATAGTTACACGATACTGTTAGTGTAAGTTTTAGGGTACCATAGCAGCAGTTATAGTTACACGATACTGCTGGTGTAAGTTTTAGGTTACCATATCACCAGTTATAGTTACATGATACTGAGGGTTTAAGTTTTAGGGTACCATGGCACCAGTTATAGTTACACGATACTGTTGGTGTAAGTTTTAGGGTACCATATCACAGGTTATATTTACATGATACTGTTGGTGTAAGTTTAAGGGTACCATAACACCAGTTATAGTTACACGATACTGTTGGTGTAAGTTTTAGGGTACCATAGCACCAGTTATAGTTACACGATACTGTTGTTGTAAGTTTTAGAGTACCATATCACCGGTTATAGTTACACGATACTGTTGGTGTAAGTTTTAGGGTACCATAGCACCAGTTATAGTTACATGATACTGTTGGTGTAAGTTTTAGGGTACCATAGCACCAGTTATATTTACATGATACTGTTGGTGTAAGTTTTAGGGTACCATAGCACCAGTTATAGTTACACGATACTGTTGGTGTAAGTTTTAGGGTACCATAGCAACAGTTATAGTTACACGATACTCATGATTTAAGTTTTAGGGTACCATGGCACCAGTTATAGTTACACGATACCGTTGGTGTAAGTTTTAGGTTACCATATCACCAGTTATAGTTACATGATACTGATGGTTTAAGTTTTAGGGTACCATGGCACCAGTTATAGTTACACGATACTGTTGGTGTAAGTTTTAGGTTACCATATCACCAGTTATAGTTACATGATACTGATGGTTTAAGTTTTAGGGTACCATGGCACCAGTTATAGTTACACGATACTGTTGGTGTATGTTTTAGGGTACCATATCACCAGTTATAGTTACATGATACTGATGGTTTAAGTTTTAGGATACCATATCACCAGTTATAGTTACATGATACTGTTGGTGTATGTTTTAGGGTACCATATCACCAGTTATAGTTACACGATACTGTTTGGGTAAGTTTTAGGGTACCATATCACCAGTTATAGTTACATGTTACTGCTGGTTGACGTTTTAGGGTACCATATCACCAGTTATAGTTACACGATACTGATGTTTTAAGTTTTAGGGTACCATATCACCAGTTATAGTTACACGATACTTTTGGTTTACGTTTTCGGGTACCATATCACCAGTTATAGTTACAACATACGGTTGGTGTAAGTTTTAGGATACCATATCACCAGTTATAGTTACACGATACTGTTGGTTTAAGTTTTAGGGTACCATAGCAACAGTTATAGTTACACGATACTGATTGTTTAAGTTTTATGTTACCATATCACCAGTTATAGTTACATGATACTGATGGTTTACGTTTTAGGGTACCATATCACCAGTTATATTTACACTATACTGTTGGTGTAAGTTTTAGGGTACCATATCACCAGTTATAGTTACACGATACTGATGGTGTAAGTTTTAGGGTACCATGGCACCAGTTATAGTTACATGATACTGATGGTTTAAGTTTTAGGGTACCATATCACCAGTTATAGTTACATGATACTGATGGTTTAAGTTTTAAGGTACCGTATCACCAGTTATAGTTACAAGATACTGTTGGTTTACATTTTAGGGTACCATATCACAGGTTATATTTACATGATACTGTTGGTGTAAGTTTAAGGGTACCATAACACCAGTTATAGTTACACGATACTGTTGGTGTAAGTTTTAGGGTACCATAGCACCAGTTATAGTTACACGATACTGTTGTTGTAAGTTTTAGGGTACCATATCACCAGTTATAGTTACACGATACTGTTGGTTTAAGTTTTAGGGTACCATAGCAACAGTTATAGTTACACGATACTGATTGTTTAAGTTTTAGGTTACCATATCACCAGTTATAGTTACATGATACTGATGGTTTACGTTTTAGGGTACCATATCACCAGTTATATTTACACTATACTGTTGGTGTAAGTTTTAGGGTACCATATCACCAGTTATAGTTACACGATACTGATGGATTAAGTTTTAGGGTACCATGGCACCAGTTATAGTTACATGATACTGATGGTTTAAGTTTTAGGGTACCATATCACCAGTTATAGTTACATGATACTGATGGTTTAAGTTTTAAGGTACCGTATCACCAGTTATAGTTACAAGATACTGTTGGTTTACATTTTAGGGTACCATATCACAGGTTATATTTACATGATACTGTTGGTGTAAGTTTAAGGGTACCATAACACCAGTTATAGTTACACGATACTGTTGGTGTAAGTTTTAGAGTACCATATCACCGATTATAGTTACACGATACTGTTGGTGTAAGTTTTAGGGTACCATAGCAGCAGTTATAGTTACATGATACTGTTGGTGTAAGTTTTAGGGTACCATAGCACCAGTTATATTTACATGATACTGTTGGTGTAAGTTTTAGGGTACCATAGCACCAGTTATAGTTACACGATACTGTTGGTGTAAGTTTTAGGGTACCATAGCAACAGTTATAGTTACACGATACTGATGATTTAAGTTTTAGGGTACCATGGCACCAGTTATAGTTACACGATACCGTTGGTGTAAGTTTTAGGTTACCATATCACCAGTTATAGTTACATGATTCTGATGGTTTAAGTTTTAGGGTACCATGGCACTAGTTATAGTTACACGATACTGTTGGTGTAAGTTTTAGGTTACCATATCACCAGTTATAGTTACATGATACTGATGGTTTAAGTTTTAGGGTACCATGGCACCAGTTATAGTTACACGATACTGTTGGTGTATGTTTTAGGGTACCATATCACCAGTTATAGTTACACGATACTGTTTGGGTAAGTTTTAGGGTACCATATCACCAGTTATAGTTACATGTTACTGCTGGTTTACGTTTTAGGGTACCATATCACCAGTTATAGTTACACGATACTGATGTTTTAAGTTTTAGGGTACCGTATAACCAGTTATAATTACAAGATACTGTTGGTGTAAGTTTTAGGGTACCATATCACCAGTTATAGTTACACGATACTTTTGGTTTACGTTTTCGGGTACCATATCACCAGTTATAGTTACAACATACTGTTGGTGTAAGTTTTAGGATACCATATCACCAGTTATAGTTACACGATACTGTTGGTTTAAGTTTTAGGGTACCATAGCAACAGTTATAGTTACACGATACTGATTGTTTAAGTTTTAGGTTACCATATCACCAGTTATAGTTACATGATACTGATGGTTTACGTTTTAGGGTACCATATCACCAGTTATATTTACACTATACTGTTGGTGTAAGTTTTAGGGTACCATATCACCAGTTATAGTTACACGATACTGATGGATTAAGTTTTAGGGTACCATGGCACCAGTTATAGTTACATGATACTGATGGTTTAAGTTTTAGGGTACCATATCACCAGTTATAGTTACATGATACTGATGGTTTAAGTTTTAAGGTACCGTATCACCAGTTATAGTTACAAGATACTGTTGGTTTACATTTTAGGGTACCATATCACCAGTTATAGTTACAACATACTGTTGGTGTAAGTTTTAGGGTACCATAGCACCAGTTATAGTTACACGATACTGTTGGTGTAACTTTTAGGGTACCATATCACCAGTTATAGTTACACGATACTGTTGGTGTAAGTTTTAGGGTACCATATAACCAGTTATAGTTACACGATACTGTTGGTGTAAGTTTTAGGGTACCATATCACCAGTTATAGTTACACGATACTGTTGGTGTAAGTTTTAGGGTACCATATCACCAGTTATAGTTACACGATTCTGTAGGTTTAAGTTTTAGGGTACCATAGCAGCAGTTATAGTTACATGATACTGTTGGTGTAAGTTTTAGGGTACCATATCACCAGTTATAGTTACACGATACTGCTGGTGTAAGTTTTAGGGTACCATATCACCAGTTATAGTTACACGATACTGTTAGTGTAAGTTTTAGGGTACCATATCACCAGTTATAGTTACACGATACTGCTGGTGTAAGTTTTAGGGTACCATAACACCAGTTATAGTTACAACATACTGTTGGTGTAAGTTTTAGGATACCATATCACCAGTTATAGTTACAAGATACTGTTGGTGTAAGTTTTAGGGTATCATATCACCAGTTATAGTTACACGATACTGTGATACTGTTGGTGTAAGTTTTAGGCTACCATATCACCAGTTATAGTTACATGATACTGATGGTTTAAGTTTTAGGGTACCATGGCACCAGTTATAGTTACACGATACTGTTGGTGTAAGTTTTAGGTTACCATATCACCAGTTATAGTTACACGATACTGTTGGTGTAAGTTTTAGGGTACCATATAACCAGTTATAGGTACACGATACTGTTGGTGTAAGTTTTAGGGTACCATATCACCAGTTATAGTTACACGATACTGTTGGTGTAAGTTTTAGGGTACCATAGCACCAGTTATAGTTACACGATTCTGTAGGTTTAAGTTTTAGGGTACCATAGCAGCAGTTATAGTTACATGATACTGTTGGTGTAAGTTTTAGGGTACCATATCACCAGTTATAGTTACACGATACTGCTGGTGTAAGTTTTAGGGTACCATATCACCAGTTATAGTTACACGATACTGTTAGTGTAAGTTTTAGGGTACCATATCACCAGTTATAGTTACACGATACTGCTGGTGTAAGTTTTAGGTTACCATATCACCAGTTATAGTTACATGATACTGAGGGTTTAAGTTTTAGGGTACCATGGCACCAGTTATAGTTACACGATACTGTTGGTGTAAGTTTTAGGGTACCATATCACAGGTTATATTTACATGATACTGTTGGTGTAAGTTTAAGGGTACCATAACACCAGTTATAGTTACACGATACTGTTGGTGTAAGTTTTAGGGTACCATAGCACCAGTTATAGTTACACGATACTGTTGTTGTAAGTTTTAGAGTACCATATCACCGGTTATAGTTACACGATACTGTTGGTGTAAGTTTTAGGGTACCATAGCACCAGTTATAGTTACATGATACTGTTGGTGTAAGTTTTAGGGTACCATAGCACCAGTTATATTTACATGATACTGTTGGTGTAAGTTTTAGGGTACCATAGCACCAGTTATAGTTACACGATACTGTTGGTGTAAGTTTTAGGGTACCATAGCAACAGTTATAGTTACACGATACTCATGATTTAAGTTTTAGGGTACCATGGCACCAGTTATAGTTACACGATACCGTTGGTGTAAGTTTTAGGTTACCATATCACCAGTTATAGTTACATGATACTGATGGTTTAAGTTTTAGGGTACCATGGCACCAGTTATAGTTACACGATACTGTTGGTGTAAGTTTTAGGTTACCATATCACCAGTTATAGTTACATGATACTGATGGTTTAAGTTTTAGGGTACCATGGCACCAGTTATAGTTACACGATACTGTTGGTGTATG
The DNA here is from genome assembly GCA_947623455.1 of Mimachlamys varia. NCBI lineage: Eukaryota > Metazoa > Mollusca > Bivalvia > Pectinida > Pectinidae > Mimachlamys > Mimachlamys varia. The sequence continues at coordinate 46,554,897 of OX392530.1, read as the reverse complement.
TTTTAGGGTACCATATCACCAGTTATAGTTACATGATACTGATGGTTTAAGTTTTAGGATACCATATCACCAGTTATAGTTACATGATACTGTTGGTGTATGTTTTAGGGTACCATATCACCAGTTATAGTTACACGATACTGTTTGGGTAAGTTTTAGGGTACCATATCACCAGTTATAGTTACATGTTACTGCTGGTTGACGTTTTAGGGTACCATATCACCAGTTATAATTACACGATACTGATGTTTTAAGTTTTAGGGTACCATATCACCAGTTATAGTTACACGATACTTTTGGTTTACGTTTTCGGGTACCATATCACCAGTTATAGTTACAACATACGGTTGGTGTAAGTTTTAGGATACCATATCACCAGTTATAGTTACACGATACTGTTGGTTTAAGTTTTAGGGTACCATAGCAACAGTTATAGTTACACGATACTGATTGTTTAAGTTTTATGTTACCATATCACCAGTTATAGTTACATGATACTGATGGTTTACGTTTTAGGGTACCATATCACCAGTTATATTTACACTATACTGTTGGTGTAAGTTTTAGGGTACCATATCACCAGTTATAGTTACACGATACTGATGGTGTAAGTTTTAGGGTACCATGGCACCAGTTATAGTTACATGATACTGATGGTTTAAGTTTTAGGGTACCATATCACCAGTTATAGTTACATGATACTGATGGTTTAAGTTTTAAGGTACCGTATCACCAGTTATAGTTACAAGATACTGTTGGTTTACATTTTAGGGTACCATATCACAGGTTATATTTACATGATACTGTTGGTGTAAGTTTAAGGGTACCATAACACCAGTTATAGTTACACGATACTGTTGGTGTAAGTTTTAGGGTACCATAGCACCAGTTATAGTTACACGATACTGTTGTTGTAAGTTTTAGGGTACCATATCACCAGTTATAGTTACACGATACTGTTGGTTTAAGTTTTAGGGTACCATAGCAACAGTTATAGTTACACGATACTGATTGTTTAAGTTTTAGGTTACCATATCACCAGTTATAGTTACATGATACTGATGGTTTACGTTTTAGGGTACCATATCACCAGTTATATTTACACTATACTGTTGGTGTAAGTTTTAGGGTACCATATCACCAGTTATAGTTACACGATACTGATGGATTAAGTTTTAGGGTACCATGGCACCAGTTATAGTTACATGATACTGATGGTTTAAGTTTTAGGGTACCATATCACCAGTTATAGTTACATGATACTGATGGTTTAAGTTTTAAGGTACCGTATCACCAGTTATAGTTACAAGATACTGTTGGTTTACATTTTAGGGTACCATATCACAGGTTATATTTACATGATACTGTTGGTGTAAGTTTAAGGGTACCATAACACCAGTTATAGTTACACGATACTGTTGGTGTAAGTTTTAGAGTACCATATCACCGGTTATAGTTACACGATACTGTTGGTGTAAGTTTTAGGGTACCATAGCAGCAGTTATAGTTACATGATACTGTTGGTGTAAGTTTTAGGGTACCATAGCACCAGTTATATTTACATGATACTGTTGGTGTAAGTTTTAGGGTACCATAGCACCAGTTATAGTTACACGATACTGTTGGTGTAAGTTTTAGGGTACCATAGCAACAGTTATAGTTACACGATACTGATGATTTAAGTTTTAGGGTACCATGGCACCAGTTATAGTTACACGATACCGTTGGTGTAAGTTTTAGGTTACCATATCACCAGTTATAGTTACATGATTCTGATGGTTTAAGTTTTAGGGTACCATGGCACTAGTTATAGTTACACGATACTGTTGGTGTAAGTTTTAGGTTACCATATCACCAGTTATAGTTACATGATACTGATGGTTTAAGTTTTAGGGTACCATGGCACCAGTTATAGTTACACGATACTGTTGGTGTATGTTTTAGGGTACCATATCACCAGTTATAGTTACACGATACTGTTTGGGTAAGTTTTAGGGTACCATATCACCAGTTATAGTTACATGTTACTGCTGGTTTACGTTTTAGGGTACCATATCACCAGTTATAGTTACACGATACTGATGTTTTAAGTTTTAGGGTACCGTATAACCAGTTATAATTACAAGATACTGTTGGTGTAAGTTTTAGGGTACCATATCACCAGTTATAGTTACACGATACTTTTGGTTTACGTTTTCGGGTACCATATCACCAGTTATAGTTACAACATACTGTTGGTGTAAGTTTTAGGATACCATATCACCAGTTATAGTTACACGATACTGTTGGTTTAAGTTTTAGGGTACCATAGCAACAGTTATAGTTACACGATACTGATTGTTTAAGTTTTAGGTTACCATATCACCAGTTATAGTTACATGATACTGATGGTTTACGTTTTAGGGTACCATATCACCAGTTATATTTACACTATACTGTTGGTGTAAGTTTTAGGGTACCATATCACCAGTTATAGTTACACGATACTGATGGATTAAGTTTTAGGGTACCATGGCACCAGTTATAGTTACATGATACTGATGGTTTAAGTTTTAGGGTACCATATCACCAGTTATAGTTACATGATACTGATGGTTTAAGTTTTAAGGTACCGTATCACCAGTTATAGTTACAAGATACTGTTGGTTTACATTTTAGGGTACCATATCACCAGTTATAGTTACAACATACTGTTGGTGTAAGTTTTAGGGTACCATAGCACCAGTTATAGTTACACGATACTGTTGGTGTAACTTTTAGGGTACCATATCACCAGTTATAGTTACACGATACTGTTGGTGTAAGTTTTAGGGTACCATATAACCAGTTATAGTTACACGATACTGTTGGTGTAAGTTTTAGGGTACCATATCACCAGTTATAGTTACACGATACTGTTGGTGTAAGTTTTAGGGTACCATATCACCAGTTATAGTTACACGATTCTGTAGGTTTAAGTTTTAGGGTACCATAGCAGCAGTTATAGTTACATGATACTGTTGGTGTAAGTTTTAGGGTACCATATCACCAGTTATAGTTACACGATACTGCTGGTGTAAGTTTTAGGGTACCATATCACCAGTTATAGTTACACGATACTGTTAGTGTAAGTTTTAGGGTACCATATCACCAGTTATAGTTACACGATACTGCTGGTGTAAGTTTTAGGGTACCATAACACCAGTTATAGTTACAACATACTGTTGGTGTAAGTTTTAGGATACCATATCACCAGTTATAGTTACAAGATACTGTTGGTGTAAGTTTTAGGGTATCATATCACCAGTTATAGTTACACGATACTGTGATACTGTTGGTGTAAGTTTTAGGCTACCATATCACCAGTTATAGTTACATGATACTGATGGTTTAAGTTTTAGGGTACCATAGCACCAGTTATAGTTACACGATACTGTTGGTGTAAGTTTTAGGTTACCATATCACCAGTTATAGTTACATGATACTGATGGTTTAAGTTTTAGGGTACCATATCACCAGTTATAGTTACACGATACTGTTGGTGTAAGTTTTAGGTTACCATATCACCAGTTATAGTTACATGATACTGATGGTTTAAGTTTTAGGGTACCATGGCACCAGTTATAGTTACACGATACTGTTGGTGTAAGTTTTAGGTTACCATATCACAAGTTATAGTTACATGATACTGATGGTTTAAGTTTTAGGGTACCATATCACCAGTTATAGTTACATGATACTGATGGTTTAAGTTTTAGGGTACCATATCACCAGTTATAGTTACAACATACTGTTGGTGTAAGTTTTAGGGTACCATATCACCAGTTATAGTTACACGATACTGTTGGTTTGAGTTTTAGGGTACCATATCACAAGTTATAGTTACACGATACTGTTGGTGTAAGTTTTAGGGTACCATATCACCAGTTATAGTTACATGATACTGTTTGTGTAAGTTTTAGGGTACCATATCACCGGTTATAGTTACACGATACTGTTGGTGTAAGTTTTAGGGTACCATATCACCGGTGATAGTTACACGATACTGTTGGTTCGAGTTTTAGGGTACCATATCACCGGTTATAGTTACACGATACTGCTGGTGTAAGTTTTAGGGTACCATATCACCAGTTATAGTTACACGATACTGTTGGTGTAAGTTTTAGGGTACCATATCACCAGTTATAGTTACACGATACTGTTGGTGTAAGTTTTAGGGTACCATATCACCAGTTATAGTTACACGATACTGTTAGTGTAAGTTTTAGGGTACCATATCACCAGTTATAGTTACACGATATTGTTGGTGTAAGTTTTAGGGTACCATATCACCAGTTATAGTTACACGATACTGTTAGTGTAAGTTATAGGGTACCATATCACCAGTTTTAGTTACACAATACTGTTGGTTTAAAAGTTTTAGGGTACCATATCACCAGTTATAGTTACACGATACTGTTGGTTCGAGTTTTAGGGTACCATATCACCAGTTATAGTTACACGATACTGTTGGTGTAAGTTTTAGGGTACCATATTACCAGTTATAGTTACACGATACTGTTGGTGTAAGTTTTAGGGTACCATAGCACCAGTTATAGTTACACGATACCGTTGGTGTAAGTTTTAGGGTACCATATCACCAGTTATAGTTACACGATACTGTTGGTGTAAGTGTTAGGGTACCATATCACCAGTTATAGTTACACGATACTGATGTTTTAAGTTTTAGGGTACCGTATCACCAGTTATAATTACAAGATACTGTTGGTGTAAGTTTTAGGGTACCATATCACCAGTTATAGTTACACGATACTTTTGGTTTACGTTTTCGGGTACCATATCACCAGTTATAGTTACAACATACTGTTGGTGTAAGTTTTAGGATACCATATCACCAGTTATAGTTACACGATACTGTTGGTTTAAGTTTTAGGGTACCATAGCAACAGTTATAGTTACACGATACTGATTGTTTAAGTTTTAGGTTACCATATCACCAGTTATAGTTACATGATACTGATGGTTTACGTTTTAGGGTACCATATCACCAGTTATATTTACACTATACTGTTGGTGTAAGTTGTAGGGTACCATATCACCAGTTATAGTTACACGATACTGATGGATTAAGTTTTAGGGTACCATGGCACCAGTTATAGTTACATGATACTGATGGTTTAAGTTTTAGGGTACCATATCACCAGTTATAGTTACATGATACTGATGGTTTAAGTTTTAAGGTACCGTATCACCAGTTATAGTTACAAGATACTGTTGGTTTACATTTTAGGGTACCATATCACCAGTTATAGTTACAACATACTGTTGGTGTAAGTTTTAGGGTACCATAGCACCAGTTATAGTTACACGATACTGTTGGTGTAACTTTTAGGGTACCATATCACCAGTTATAGTTACACGATACTGTTGGTGTAAGTTTTAGGGTACCATATAACCAGTTATAGTTACACGATACTGTTGGTGTAAGTTTTAGGGTACCATATCACCAGTTATAGTTACACGATACTGTTGGTGTAAGTTTTAGGGTACCATATCACCAGTTATAGTTACACGATACTGATGATTTAAGTTTTAGGGTACCATGGCACCAGTTATAGTTACACGATACCGTTGGTGTAAGTTTTAGGTTACCATATCACCAGTTATAGTTACATGATTCTGATGGTTTAAGTTTTAGGGTACCATGGCACTAGTTATAGTTACACGATACTGTTGGTGTAAGTTTTAGGTTACCATGGCACTAGTTATAGTTACATGATACTGATGGTTTAAGTTTTAGGGTACCATGGCACCAGTTATAGTTACACGATACTGTTGGTGTATGTTTTAGGGTACCATATCACCAGTTATAGTTACACGATACTGTTTGGGTAAGTTTTAGGGTACCATATCACCAGTTATAGTTACATGTTACTGCTGGTTTACGTTTTAGGGTACCATATCACCAGTTATAGTTACACGATACTGATGTTTTAAGTTTTAGGGTACCGTATCACCAGTTATAATTACAAGATACTGTTGGTGTAAGTTTTAGGGTACCATATCACCAGTTATAGTTACACGATACTTTTGGTTTACGTTTTCGGGTACCATATCACCAGTTATAGTTACAACATACTGTTGGTGTAAGTTTTAGGATACCATATCACCAGTTATAGTTACACGATACTGTTGGTTTAAGTTTTAGGGTACCATAGCAACAGTTATAGTTACACGATACTGATTGTTTAAGTTTTAGGTTACCATATCACCAGTTATAGTTACATGATACTGATGGTTTACGTTTTAGGGTACCATATCACCAGTTATATTTACACTATACTGTTGGTGTAAGTTTTAGGGTACCATATCACCAGTTATAGTTACACGATACTGATGGATTAAGTTTTAGGGTACCATGGCACCAGTTATAGTTACATGATACTGATGGTTTAAGTTTTAGGGTACCATATCACCAGTTATAGTTACACGATACTGATGGTTTAAGTTTTAAGGTACCGTATCACCAGTTATAGTTACAAGATACTGTTGGTTTACATTTTAGGGTACCATATCACCAGTTATAGTTACAACATACTGTTGGTGTAAGTTTTAGGGTACCATAGCACCAGTTATAGTTACACGATACTGTTGGTGTAACTTTTAGGGTACCATATCACCAGTTATAGTTACACGATACTGTTGGTGTAAGTTTTAGGGTACCATATAACCAGTTATAGTTACACGATACTGTTGGTGTAAGTTTTAGGGTACCATATCACCAGTTATAGTTACACGATACTGTTGGTGTAAGTTTTAGGGTACCATATCACCAGTTATAGTTACACGATTCTGTAGGTTTAAGTTTTAGGGTACCATAGCAGCAGTTATAGTTACATGATACTGTTGGTGTAAGTTTTAGGGTACCATATCACCAGTTATAGTTACACGATACTGCTGGTGTAAGTTTTAGGGTACCATATCACCAGTTATAGTTACACGATACTGTTAGTGTAAGTTTTAGGGTACCATATCACCAGTTATAGTTACACGATACTGCTGGTGTAAGTTTTAGGGTACCATAACACCAGTTATAGTTACAACATACTGTTGGTGTAAGTTTTAGGATACCATATCACCAGTTATAGTTACAAGATACTGTTGGTGTAAGTTTTAGGGTATCATATCACCAGTTATAGTTACACGATACTGTGATACTGTTGGTGTAAGTTTTAGGCTACCATATCACCAGTTATAGTTACATGATACTGATGGTTTAAGTTTTAGGGTACCATAGCACCAGTTATAGTTACACGATACTGTTGGTGTAAGTTTTAGGTTACCATATCACCAGTTATAGTTACATGATACTGATGGTTTAAGTTTTAGGGTACCATATCACCAGTTATAGTTACACGATACTGTTGGTGTAAGTTTTAGGTTACCATATCACCAGTTATAGTTACATGATACTGATGGTTTAAGTTTTAGGGTACCATGGCACCAGTTATAGTTACACGATACTGTTAGTGTAAGTTTTAGGTTACCATATCACAAGTTATAGTTACATGATACTGATGGTTTAAGTTTTAGGGTACCATATCACCAGTTATAGTTACATGATACTGATGGTTTAAGTTTTAGGGTACCATATCACCAGTTATAGTTACAACATACTGTTGGTGTAAGTTTTAGGGTACCATATCACCAGTTATAGTTACACGATACTGTTGGTGTAAGTTTTAGGGTACCATATCACAAGTTATAGTTACACGATACTGTTGGTGTAAGTTTTAGGGTACCATATCACCAGTTATAGTTACATGATACTGTTTGTGTAAGTTTTAGGGTACCATATCACCGGTTATAGTTACACGATACTGTTGGTGTAAGTTTTAGGGTACCATATCACCGGTGATAGTTACACGATACTGTTGGTTCGAGTTTTAGGGTACCATATCACCGGTTATAGTTACACGATACTGCTGGTGTAAGTTTTAGGGTACCATATCACCAGTTATAGTTACACGATACTGTTGGTGTAAGTTTTAGGGTACCATATCACCAGTTATAGTTACACGATACTGTTGGTGTAAGTTTTAGGGTACCATATCACCAGTTATAGTTACACGATACTGTTAGTGTAAGTTTTAGGGTACCATATCACCAGTTATAGTTACACGATATTGTTGGTGTAAGTTTTAGGGTACCATATCACCAGTTATAGTTACACGATACTGTTAGTGTAAGTTATAGGGTACCATATCACCAGTTTTAGTTACACAATACTGTTGGTTTAAGTTTTAGGGTACCATATCACCAGTTATAGTTACACGATACTGTTGGTTCGAGTTTTAGGGTACCATATCACCAGTTATAGTTACACGATACTGTTGGTGTAAGTTTTAGGGTACCATATCACCAGTTATAGTTACACGATACTGTTGGTGTAAGTTTTAGGGTACCATAGCACCAGTTATAGTTACACGATACCGTTGGTGTAAGTTATAGGGTACCATATCACCAGTTATAGTTACACGATACTGTTGGTGTAAGTGTTAGGGTACCATATCACCAGTTATAGTTACACGATACTGATGTTTTAAGTTTTAGGGTACCGTATCACCAGTTATAATTACAAGATACTGTTGGTGTAAGTTTTAGGGTACCATATCACCAGTTATAGTTACACGATACTTTTGGTTTACGTTTTCGGGTACCATATCACCAGTTATAGTTACAACATACTGTTGGTGTAAGTTTTAGGATACCATATCACCAGTTATAGTTACACGATACTGTTGGTTTAAGTTTTAGGGTACCATAGCAACAGTTATAGTTACACGATACTGATTGTTTAAGTTTTAGGTTACCATATCACCAGTTATAGTTACATGATACTGATGGTTTACGTTTTAGGGTACCATATCACCAGTTATATTTACACTATACTGTTGGTGTAAGTTTTAGGGTACCATATCACCAGTTATAGTTACACGATACTGATGGATTAAGTTTTAGGGTACCATGGCACCAGTTATAGTTACATGATACTGATGGTTTAAGTTTTAGGGTACCATATCACCAGTTATAGTTACATGATACTGATGGTTTAAGTTTTAAGGTACCGTATCACCAGTTATAGTTACAAGATACTGTTGGTTTACATTTTAGGGTACCATATCACCAGTTATAGTTACAACATACTGTTGGTGTAAGTTTTAGGGTACCATAGCACCAGTTATAGTTACACGATACTGTTGGTGTAACTTTTAGGGTACCATATAACCAGTTATAGTTACACGATACTGTTGGTGTAAATTTTAGGGTACCATATAACCAGTTATAGTTACACGATACTGTTGGTGTAAGTTTTAGGGTACCATATCACCAGTTATAGTTACACGATACTGTTGGTGTAAGTTTTAGGGTACCATATCACCAGTTATAGTTACACGATTCTGTAGGTTTAAGTTTTAGGGTACCATAGCAGCAGTTATAGTTACATGATACTGTTGGTGTAAGTTTTAGGGTACCATATCACCAGTTATAGTTACACGATACTGCTGGTGTAAGTTTTAGGGTACCATATCACCAGTTATAGTTACACGATACTGTTAGTGTAAGTTTTAGGGTACCATATCACCAGTTATAGTTACACGATACTGCTGGTGTAAGTTTTAGGGTACCATAACACCAGTTATAGTTACAACATACTGTTGGTGTAAGTTTTAGGATACCATATCACCAGTTATAGTTACAAGATACTGTTTGTGTAAGTTTTAGGGTATCATATCACCAGTTATAGTTACACGATACTGTGATACTGTTGGTGTAAGTTTTAGGCTACCATATCACCAGTTATAGTTACATGATACTGATGGTTTAAGTTTTAGGGTACCATAGCACCAGTTATAGTTACACGATACTGTTGGTGTAAGTTTTAGGTTACCATATCACCAGTTATAGTTACATGATACTGATGGTTTAAGTTTTAGGGTACCATGGCACCAGTTATAGTTACACGATACTGTTGGTGTAAGTTTTAGGTTACCATATCACAAGTTATAGTTACATGATACTGATGGTTTAAGTTTTAGGGTACCATATCACCAGTTATAGTTACATGATACTGATGGTTTAAGTTTTAGGGTACCATATCACCAGTTATAGTTACAACATACTGTTGGTGTAAGTTTTAGGGTACCATATCACCAGTTATAGTTACACGATACTGTTGGTGTAAGTTTTAGGGTACCATATCACAAGTTATAGTTACACGATACTGTTGGTGTAAGTTTTAGGGTACCATATCACCAGTTATAGTTACATGATACTGTTTGTGTAAGTTTTAGGGTACCATATCACCGGTTATAGTTACACGATACTGTTGGTGTAAGTTTTAGGGTACCATATCACCGGTGATAGTTACACGATACTGTTGGTTCGAGTTTTAGGGTACCATATCACCGGTTATAGTTACACGATACTGCTGGTGTAAGTTTTAGGGTACCATATCACCAGTTATAGTTACACGATACTGTTGGTGTAAGTTTTAGGGTACCATATCACCAGTTATAGTTACACGATACTGTTGGTGTAAGTTTTAGGGTACCATATCACCAGTTATAGTTACACGATACTGTTAGTGTAAGTTTTAGGGTACCATATCACCAGTTATAGTTACACGATATTGTTGGTGTAAGTTTTAGGGTACCATATCACCAGTTATAGTTACACGATACTGTTAGTGTAAGTTATAGGGTACCATATCACCAGTTTTAGTTACACAATACTGATTGTTTAAGTTTTAGGTTACCATATCACCAGTTATAGTTACATGATACTGATGGTTTACGTTTTAGGGTACCATATCACCAGTTATATTTACACTATACTGTTGGTGTAAGTTTTAGGGTACCATATCACCAGTTATAGTTACACGATACTGATGGATTAAGTTTTAGGGTACCATGGCACCAGTTATAGTTACATGATACTGATGGTTTAAGTTTTAGGGTACCATATCACCAGTTATAGTTACATGATACTGATGGTTTAAGTTTTAAGGTACCATATCACCAGTTATAGTTACACGATACTGATGTTTTAAGTTTTAGGGTACCATATCACCAGTTATAGTTACAACATACTGTTGGTGTAAGTTTTAGGGTACCATAGCACCAGTTATAGTTACACGATACTGTTGGTGTAACTTTTAGGGTACCATATCACCAGTTATAGTTACACGATACTGTTGGTGTAAGTTTTAGGGTACCATATAACCAGTTATAGTTACACGATACTGTTGGTGTAAGTTTTAGGGTACCATATCACCAGTTATAGTTACACGATACTGTTGGTGTAAGTTTTAGGGTACCATATCACCAGTTATAGTTACACGATTCTGTAGGTTTAAGTTTTAGGGTACCATAGCAGCAGTTATAGTTACATGATACTGTTGGTGTAAGTTTTAGGGTACCATATCACCAGTTATAGTTACACGATACTGCTGGTGTAAGTTTTAGGGTACCATATCACCAGTTATAGTTACACGATACTGTTAGTGTAAGTTTTAGGGTACCATATCAACAGTTATAGTTACACGATACTGCTGGTGTAAGTTTTAGGGTACCATAACACCAGTTATAGTTACAACATACTGTTGGTGTAAGTTTTAGGATACCATATCACCAGTTATAGTTACACGATACTGTTGGTGTAAGTTTTAGGGTATCATATCACCAGTTATAGTTACACGATACTGTTGGTGTAAGTTTTAGGCTACCATATCACCAGTTATAGTTACATGATACTGGTGGTTTAAGTTTTAGGGTACCATAGCACCAGTTATAGTTACACGATACTGTTGGTGTAAGTTTTAGGTTACCATATCACCAGTTATAGTTACATGATACTGATGGTTTAAGTTTTAGGGTACCATATCACCAGTTATAGTTACACGATACTGTTGGTGTAAGTTTTAGGTTACCATATCACCAGTTATAGTTACATGATACTGATGGTTTAAGTTTTAGGGTACCATGGCACCAGTTATAGTTACACGATACTGTTGGTGTAAGTTTTAGGTTACCATATCACAAGTTATAGTTACATGATACTGATGGTTTAAGTTTTAGGGTACCATATCACCAGTTATAGTTACATGATACTGATGGTTTAAGTTTTAGGGTACCATATCACCAGTTATAGTTACAACATACTGTTGGTGTAAGTTTTAGGGTACCATATCACCAGTTATAGTTACACGATACTGTTGGTGTAAGTTTTAGGGTACCATATCACAAGTTATAGTTACACGATACTGTTGGTGTAAGTTTTAGGGTACCATATCACCAGTTATAGTTACATGATACTGTTTGTGTAAGTTTTAGGGTACCATATCACCGGTTATAGTTACACGATACTGTTGGTGTAAGTTTTAGGGTACCATATCACCGGTGATAGTTACACGATACTGTTGGTTCGAGTTTAAGGGTACCATATCACCAGTTATAGTTACACGATACTGCTGGTGTAAGTTTTAGGGTACCATATCACCAGTTATAGTTACACGATACTGTTGGTGTAAGTTTTAGGGTACCATATCACCAGTTATAGTTACACGATACTGTTGGTGTAAGTTTTAGGGTACCATATCACCAGTTATAGTTACACGATACTGTTAGTGTAAGTTTTAGGGTACCATATCACCAGTTATAGTTTCACGATATTGTTGGTGTAAGTTTTAGGGTACCATATCACCAGTTATAGTTACACGATACTGTTAGTGTAAGTTATAGGGTACCATATCACCAGTTTTAGTTACACAATACTGTTGGTTTAAGTTTTAGGGTACCATATCACCAGTTATAGTTACACGATACTGTTGGTTCGAGTTTTAGGGTACCATATCACCAGTTATAGTTACACGATACTGTTGGTGTAAGTTTTAGGGTACCATATCACCAGTTATAGTTACACGATACTGTTGGTGTAAGTTTTAGGGTACCATAGCACCAGTTATAGTTACACGATACCGTTGGTGTAAGTTTTAGGGTACCATATCACCAGTTATAGTTACACGATACTGTTGGTGTAAGTGTTAGGGTACCATATCACCAGTTATAGCTAACTGATACTGTTGGTGTAAGTTTTAGGGTACCATACCACCAGTTATAGTTACTTGATACTGTTGGTGTAAGTTTTATGGTACCATATCACCAGTTATAGTTACACGATACTGTTGGTGTAAGTGTTAGGGTACCATATCACCAGTTATAGTTACACGATACTGTTGGTGTAAGTGTTAGGGTACCATATCACCAGTTATAGTTACACGATACTGTTGGTGTAAGTGTTAGGGTACCATATCACCAGTTATAGTTACATGATACTGTTGGTGTAAGTTTTAGGGTACCATATCACCAGTTATAGTTACACGATACTGTTGGTGTAAGTTTTAGGTTACCATACCACCAGTTATAGTTACATGATACTGTTGGTGTAAGTTTTAGGGTACCATATCACCAGTTATAGTTACACGATACTGTTGGTGTAAGTGTTAGGGTACCATATCACCAGTTATAGCTAACTGATACTGTTGGTGTAAGTTTTAGGGTACCATACCACCAGTTATAGTTACACGATACTGTTGGTGTAAGTTTTAGGGTACCATAGCACCAGTTATAGTTACACGATACTGCTGGTGTAAGTTTTAGGGTATCATATCACCAGTTATAGTTACACGATACTGTTAGTGTAAGTTTTAGGGTACCATATCACCAGTTATAGTTACACGATACTGCTGGTGTAAGTTTTAGGGTACCATAACACCAGTTATAGTTACAACATACTGTTGGTGTAAGTTTTAGGATACCATATCACCAGTTATAGTTACACGATACTGTTGGTGTAAGTTTTAGGGTATCATATCACCAGTTATAGTTACATGATACTGATGGTTTAAGTTTTAGGGTACCATATCACCAGTTATAGTTACACGATACTGTTGGTGTAAGTTTTAGGTTACCATATCACAAGTTATAGTTACATGATACTGATGGTTTAAGTTTTAGGGTACCATGGCACCAGTTATAGTTACACGATACTGTTGGTGTAAGTTTTAGGTTACCATATCACAAGTTATAGTTACATGATACTGATGGTTTAAGTTTTAGGGTACCATATCACCAGTTATAGTTACATGATACTGATGGTTTAAGTTTTAGGGTACCATATCACCAGTTATAGTTACAACATACTGTTGGTGTAAGTTTTAGGGTACCATATCACCAGTTATAGTTACACGATACTGTTGGTGTAAGTTTTAGGGTACCATATCACAAGTTATAGTTACACGATACTGTTGGTGTAAGTTTTAGGGTACCATATCACCAGTTATAGTTACATGATACTGTTTGTGTAAGTTTTAGGGTACCATATCACCGGTTATAGTTACACGATACTGTTGGTGTAAGTTTTAGGGTACCATATCACCGGTGATAGTTACACGATACTGTTGGTTCGAGTTTTAGGGTACCATATCACCGGTTATAGTTACACGATACTGCTGGTGTAAGTTTTAGGGTACCATATCACCAGTTATAGTTACACGATACTGTTGGTGTAAGTTTTAGGGTACCATATCACCAGTTATAGTTACACGATACTGTTGGTGTAAGTTTTAGGTCACCATACCACCAGTTATAGTTACATGATACTGTTGGTGAAAGTTTTAGGGTACCATATCACCAGTTATAGTTACACGATACTGTTGGTGTAAGTGTTAGGGTACCATATCACCAGTTATAGCTAACTGATACTGTTGGTGTAAGTTTTAGGGTACCATACCACCAGTTATAGTTACACGATACTGTTGGTGTAAGTTTTAGGGTACCATAGCACCAGTTATAGTTACACGATACTGCTGGTGTAAGTTTTAGGGTATCATATCACCAGTTATAGTTACACGATACTGTTAGTGTAAGTTTTAGGGTACCATATCACCAGTTATAGTTACACGATACTGCTGGTGTAAGTTTTAGGGTACCATAACACCAGTTATAGTTACAACATACTGTTGGTGTAAGTTTTAGGATACCATATCACCAGTTATAGTTACACGATACTGTTGGTGTAAGTTTTAGGGTATCATATCACCAGTTATAGTTACACGATACTGTTGGTGTAAGTTTTAGGCTACCATATCACCAGTTATAGTTACATGATACTGATGGTTTAAGTTTTAGGGTACCATAGCACCAGTTATAGTTACACGATACTGTTGGTGTAAGTTTTAGGTTACCATATCACCAGTTATAGTTACATGATACTGATGGTTTAAGTTTTAGGGTACCATATCACCAGTTATAGTTACACGATACTGTTGGTGTAAGTTTTAGGTTACCATATCACAAGTTATAGTTACATGATACTGATGGTTTAAGTTTTAGGGTACCATGGCACCAGTTATAGTTACACGATACTGTTGGTGTAAGTTTTAGGTTACCATATCACAAGTTATAGTTACATGATACTGATGGTTTAAGTTTTAGGGTACCATATCACCAGTTATAGTTACATGATACTGATGGTTTAAGTTTTAGGGTACCATATCACCAGTTATAGTTACAACATACTGTTGGTGTAAGTTTTAGGGTACCATATCACCAGTTATAGTTACACGATACTGTTGGTGTAAGTTTTAGGGTACCATATCACAAGTTATAGTTACACGATACTGTTGGTGTAAGTTTTAGGGTACCATATCACCAGTTATAGTTACATGATACTGTTTGTGTAAGTTTTAGGGTACCATATCACCGGTTATAGTTACACGATACTGTTGGTGTAAGTTTTAGGGTACCATATCACCGGTGATAGTTACACGATACTGTTGGTTCGAGTTTTAGGGTACCATATCACCGGTTATAGTTACACGATACTGCTGGTGTAAGGTTTAGGGTACCATATCACCAGTTATAGTTACACGATACTGTTGGTGTAAGTTTTAGGGTACCATATCACCAGTTATAGTTACACGATACTGTTAGTGTAAGTTTTAGGGTACCATATCACCAGTTATAGTTACACGATATTGTTGGTGTAAGTTTTAGGGTACCATATCACCAGTTATAGTTACACGATACTGTTAGTGTAAGTTATAGGGTACCATATCACCAGTTATAGTTACACAATACTGTTGGTTTAAGTTTTAGGGTACCATATCACCAGTTATAGTTACACGATACTGTTGGTTCGAGTTTTATGGTACCATATCACCAGTTATAGTTACACGATACTGTTGGTGTAAGTTTTAGGGTACCATATCACCAGTTATAGTTACACGATACTGTTGGTGTAAGTTTTAGGGTACCATAGCACCAGTTATAGTTACACGATACCGTTGGTGTAAGTTTTAGGGTACCATATCACCAGTTATAGTTACACGATACTGTTGGTGTAAGTGTTAGGGTACCATATCACCAGTTATAGTTACATGATACTGTTGGTGTAAGTTTTAGGGTACCATATCACCAGTTATAGTTACACGATACTGTTGGTGTAAGTTTTAGGTTACCATACCACCAGTTATAGTTACATGATACTGTTGGTGTAAGTTTTAGGGTACCATATCACCAGTTATAGTTACACGATACTGTTGGTGTAAGTGTTAGGGTACCATATCACCAGTTATAGCTAACTGATACTGTTGGTGTAAGTTTTAGGGTACCATACCACCAGTTATAGTTACACGATACTGTTGGTGTAAGTTTTAGGGTACCATAGCACCAGTTATAGTTACACGATACTGCTGGTGTAAGTTTTAGGGTATCATATCACCAGTTATAGTTACACGATACTGTTAGTGTAAGTTTTAGGGTACCATATCACCAGTTATAGTTACACGATACTGCTGGTGTAAGTTTTAGGGTACCATAACACCAGTTATAGTTACAACATACTGTTGGTGTAAGTTTTAGGATACCATATCACCAGTTATAGTTACACGATACTGTTGGTGTAAGTTTTAGGGTATCATATCACCAGTTATAGTTACATGATACTGATGGTTTAAGTTTTAGGGTACCATATCACCAGTTATAGTTACACGATACTGTTGGTGTAAGTTTTAGGTTACCATATCACAAGTTATAGTTACATGATACTGATGGTTTAAGTTTTAGGGTACCATGGCACCAGTTATAGTTACACGATACTGTTGGTGTAAGTTTTAGGTTACCATATCACAAGTTATAGTTACATGATACTGATGGTTTAAGTTTTAGGGTACCATATCACCAGTTATAGTTACATGATACTGATGGTTTAAGTTTTAGGGTACCATATCACCAGTTATAGTTACAACATACTGTTGGTGTAAGTTTTAGGGTACCATATCACCAGTTATAGTTACACGATACTGTTGGTGTAAGTTTTAGGGTACCATATCACAAGTTATAGTTACACGATACTGTTGGTGTAAGTTTTAGGGTACCATATCACCGGTTATAGTTACACGATACTGTTGGTGTAAGTTTTAGGGTACCATATCACCGGTGATAGTTACACGATACTGTTGGTTCGAGTTTTAGGGTACCATATCACCGGTTATAGTTACACGATACTGCTGGTGTAAGTTTTAGGGTACCATATCACCAGTTATAGTTACACGATACTGTTGGTGTAAGTTTTAGGGTACCATATCACCAGTTATAGTTACACGATACTGTTGGTGTAAGTTTTAGGTCACCATACCACCAGTTATAGTTACATGATACTGTTGGTGAAAGTTTTAGGGTACCATATCACCAGTTATAGTTACACGATACTGTTGGTGTAAGTGTTAGGGTACCATATCACCAGTTATAGCTAACTGATACTGTTGGTGTAAGTTTTAGGGTACCATACCACCAGTTATAGTTACACGATACTGTTGGTGTAAGTTTTAGGGTACCATAGCACCAGTTATAGTTACACGATACTGCTGGTGTAAGTTTTAGGGTATCATATCACCAGTTATAGTTACACGATACTGTTAGTGTAAGTTTTAGGGTACCATATCACCAGTTATAGTTACACGATACTGCTGGTGTAAGTTTTAGGGTACCATAACACCAGTTATAGTTACAACATACTGTTGGTGTAAGTTTTAGGATACCATATCACCAGTTATAGTTACACGATACTGTTGGTGTAAGTTTTAGGGTATCATATCACCAGTTATAGTTACACGATACTGTTGGTGTAAGTTTTAGGCTACCATATCACCAGTTATAGTTACATGATACTGATGGTTTAAGTTTTAGGGTACCATAGCACCAGTTATAGTTACACGATACTGTTGGTGTAAGTTTTAGGTTACCATATCACCAGTTATAGTTACATGATACTGATGGTTTAAGTTTTAGGGTACCATATCACCAGTTATAGTTACACGATACTGTTGGTGTAAGTTTTAGGTTACCATATCACAAGTTATAGTTACATGATACTGATGGTTTAAGTTTTAGGGTACCATGGCACCAGTTATAGTTACACGATACTGTTGGTGTAAGTTTTAGGTTACCATATCACAAGTTATAGTTACATGATACTGATGGTTTAAGTTTTAGGGTACCATATCACCAGTTATAGTTACATGATACTGATGGTTTAAGTTTTAGGGTACCATATCACCAGTTATAGTTACAACATACTGTTGGTGTAAGTTTTAGGGTACCATATCACCAGTTATAGTTACACGATACTGTTGGTGTAAGTTTTAGGGTACCATATCACAAGTTATAGTTACACGATACTGTTGGTGTAAGTTTTAGGGTACCATATCACCAGTTATAGTTACATGATACTGTTTGTGTAAGTTTTAGGGTACCATATCACCGGTTATAGTTACACGATACTGTTGGTGTAAGTTTTAGGGTACCATATCACCGGTGATAGTTACACGATACTGTTGGTTCGAGTTTTAGGGTACCATATCACCGGTTATAGTTACACGATACTGCTGGTGTAAGTTTTAGGGTACCATATCACCAGTTATAGTTACACGATACTGTTGGTGTAAGTTTTAGGGTACCATATCACCAGTTATAGTTACACGATACTGTTAGTGTAAGTTTTAGGGTACCATATCACCAGTTATAGTTACACGATATTGTTGGTGTAAGTTTTAGGGTACCATATCACCAGTTATAGTTACACGATACTGTTAGTGTAAGTTATAGGGTACCATATCACCAGTTATAGTTACACAATACTGTTGGTTTAAGTTTTAGGGTACCATATCACCAGTTATAGTTACACGATACTGTTGGTTCGAGTTTTATGGTACCATATCACCAGTTATAGTTAC
Organism: Mimachlamys varia; assembly: GCA_947623455.1. Classification (NCBI taxonomy): domain Eukaryota; kingdom Metazoa; phylum Mollusca; class Bivalvia; order Pectinida; family Pectinidae; genus Mimachlamys; species Mimachlamys varia. Next base: position 46,535,561 of record OX392530.1, on the reverse strand, counting down.
ACGATACTGTTGGTGTAAGTTTTAGGGTACCATATCACCAGTTATAGTTACACGATACTGTTGGTGTAAGTTTTAGGGTACCATAGCACCAGTTATAGTTACACGATACCGTTGGTGTAAGTTTTAGGGTACCATATCACCAGTTATAGTTACACGATACTGTTGGTGTAAGTGTTAGGGTACCATATCACCAGTTATAGCTAACTGATACTGTTGGTGTAAGTTTTAGGGTACCATACCACCAGTTATAGTTACATGATACTGTTGGTGTAAGTTTTAGGGTACCATACCACCAGTTATAGTTACATGATACTGTTGGTGTAAGTTTTAGGGTACCATAGCACCAGTTATAGTTACATGATACTGTTGGTGTAAGTTTTAGGGTACCATATCACCAGTTATAGTTACACGATACTGTTGGTTTGAGTTTTAGGGTACCATATCACCAGTTATAGTTACACGATACTGTTGGTTTGAGTTTTAGGGTACCATATCATCAGTTATAGTTACGTGATACTGCTGGTGTAAGATTTAGGGTACCATATCACCAGTTATAGTTACACGATACTGTTGGTGTAAGTGTTAGGGTACCATATCACCAGTTATAGTTACATGATACTGTTGGTGTAAGTTTTAAGGTACCAAAGCACCAGTTATAGTTACACGATACTGTTGGTGTAAGGTTTAGGGTACCATATCACCAGTTATATTTACACGATACTGTTGGTGTAAGTTTTAGGGTACCATATCACCAGTTAAAATTACACGATACTGTTAGTTCGAGTTTTAGGGTACCATATCACCAGTTATAGTTACATGATACTGTTGGTGTAAGTTTTAGGGTACCATATCACCAGTTATAGTTACACGATACTGTTGGTTTAAGTTTTAGGTTACCATATCACCAGTTATAGTTACACGATACTGATGGTTTAAGTTTTAGGGTACCATATCACCAGTTATAGTTACACGATACTGTTGGTTTAAGTTTTAGGGTACCATATCACCAGTTATAGTTACATGATACTGTTGGTTTAAGTTTTAGGTTACCATATCACCAGTTATAGTTACATGATACTGATGGTTTAAGTTTTAGGGTACCATATCACCAGTTATAGTTACACGATACTGCTGGTGTAAGTTTTAGGGTACCATATCACCAGTTATAGTTACACGATACTGTTGGTGTAAGGTTTAGGGTACCATATCACCAGTTATAGTTACATGATACTGTTGGTGTAAGTTTTAGGGTACCATATCACCAGTTATAGTTACACGATACTGTTGGTGTAAGTGTTAGGGTACCATATCACCAGTTATAGCTAACTGATACTGTTGGTGTAAGTTTTAGGGTACCATACCACCAGTTATAGTTACATGATACTGTTGGTGTAAGTTTTAGGGTACCATATCACCAGTTATAGTTACACGATACTGCTGGTGAAAGTTTTAGGGTACCATATCACCAGTTATAGTTACATGATACTGTTGGTGTAAGTTTTAGGGTACCATAGCACCAGTTATAGTTACACGATACTGTTTGTTTGAGTTTTAGGGTACCATATCACCAGTTATAGTTACACGATACTGTTGGTTTGAGTTTTAGGGTACCATATCACCAGTTATAGTTACACGATACTGTTTGTTTGAGTTTTAGGGTACCATATCACCAGTTATAGTTACACGATACTGTTGGTTTGAGTTTTAGGGTACCATATCACCAGTTATAGTTACACGATACTGTTGGTTTGAGTTTTAGGGTACCATATCATCAGTTATAGTTACACGATACTGCTGGTGTAAGTTTTAAGGTACCAAAGCACCAGTTATAGTTACACGATACTGTTGGTGTAAGGTTTAGGGTACCATATCACCAGTTATATTTACACGATACTGCTGGTGTAAGTTTTAGGGTACCATAGCAACAGTTATAGTTACACGATACTGTTGGTTTAAGTGTTAGGGTACCATATCACCAGTTATATTTACACGATACTGTTGGTGTAAGTTTTAGGGTACCATATCACCAGTTATAGTTACACGAGACTGTTGGTGTAAGTTTTAGGGTACCATAGCACCAGTTATAGTTACATAATACTGTTGGTGTACGTTTTTAGGTACCAAGCTACCGGTTATAGTTGCATGCAGAACATGTTTCTCTATATTTTGATAAATCACAAGGTGAAGCAATCTAACGGAGATTTTCTCTGGCTCAGAGTTATCTTTCCCTTGCCATGTTCATCTCTCTATGTCCAATGGTTTATGACATGGCCTCGGCTCACGGTAAATGATTAATCAAAATGTACACATTAGTAATGAACGTTTTTATTGCTTAAGTTGGTGTTAAGTTGACCTTGATGTTGTTGGTATGTAATTCCTGGTCATCCGCAGTGTTGGTGATGATTGGCGTTACAAAGGTCGCAATTTCAATATTTGTAGCTTTTGTTTTTTTATTTTACAATTTTTTATTTCCTTTTCAAATTTTAAACAATTTTTGAAACAATTTTAGAAATAACTTAAATAAAAAAACAATGATAACATATAAGAGATGACGTAACACACAAATGTGCTGCACCTTTTAAATTTAGTAATAGATACAGTATGCCGAAAAAAGGAATTAAACTGCACCATACAGCTGTTTCGTTCTCCTAGGACTCTTCAGTGATACCAAAAGGTGGGAATCCAAAACTTCTATATTAATGTAGAAGCGGAAGGGTCAGGTGCGTAAAACCCCTTTAATTTATGAATTTATAAGTAAAATTAAACTTGTTCTGTATAATTTCAAATCGTGTACTACGCAAATGTGTATATTATAAGAGTAATCATATACATGTAGTTCAACTAAATGGTAAAAATTAAAAAATGTGGCAATAGTTTTCGTCGGTGTGTCAAACTCACCTGGTTGAATGGCAATGAAACCAATCCATTTATCAGTTTACTTATTTTTTGAATGGGAAAACTGAATATAATCAATCTACTACATCTGGGATTCCATGGAGACATTTGTAATTGTCTTTTAGAAATGTATTATTTTCCAACAGACCATGTACGAGCAAAACCTCCACTGTAATTCCAAAAGTAAACAACCGAGCCTTAAAATTGATATTGATTTCTTGTATGTATTTGATAAGGTTTGATAACGAACAAACATGTTTTGTTTTACCTCTTGATCCACAAAACAACTTTTCGAATTCACGGTGACAATTTTCCATCGACCTTACCATAAAATGACTTCCAACCAGTTTGTCAGGTGTTTATTTCATTTGTTGACGAGTGATATCGATAAAATTGATTGAAATAAACATAATTGGGTAAAGTACGTCTCGTCTGTCGAAATGAAGATTTAGGGAATCGACTCCAGAAATTTGTGTTCTGAGTTATTGACTTTCGCCAACTATACACAAAAAATCGCTTGTTCATTGTGAAGAGTCACGCTCATTCAGCGAGAGCGAGCAATTTCTTTGGTCTTATTTACATGTATAGTAAATCCCTTTTCAACTAAATCCACATTATGTTAGACAAGCTAAACAGGACAACATCACACAGCTTGATGTGAAATGAAAACATGGGCACCACGTGAAAAATGTTTACACACGCAAAATATCAGCTTAATTTAGATAATTGCAGGCCTGCTTTCTTGATAACACGATAAAATCCTTTCCCAAGCATTTAAGAAGTTTTGCTATATATTCGACCGTAATTTACGTACATGTGGTGATTATTTCTTTAATATATATAGCGAAGACAACACAATATTGGATAAATATAATGAAAAAAGTTGGAGATATACATTTTAGGTCAGAGTTACTTATATCTGTATTTTACCTTAACCACAAGAGGGGGATGTTGATCTGCATTATACCATTGGAACAAATGTCATCGTCACTTACAGTTTGTGTGACCTATAGTGGTATGTAAATGAGGCAATTAAAATCGCACGCGCATATTTACAAAGTTAAATACCGACCTTTACGAGGTAATTTAGAGATTGGTAGAACCATATTTGCCCATCTAGTAAACATATACAAATATTTTTAAAACATGTACATTCCTTTGTAACTAAAAGCGAAACTGCTGGTTACTTACCTCAGCTGTGAGTGTGGTGTGTATATGTTAGGGTTGCAAAGAAAAAAGAACATGCACATGGAAATGAACATACAGTCTGGGCTTCATTGAAATCAACAGGCTAACTCTTTTTACATGTGTATCATGCTTAGTATTTTTGGACATGTGTATGGTCAACTATAATTAATACACTTGATGTTTTCTCCCACAGAAAATCGTGGTAACATCAGAAGTTATAGAAAATTGTTAAAGAATTCGCTTGTCAACATTAATTCGACAGGGCAATCAAAACATTCTAGTTTTCTCCGATCATGTGTCAACAGACTAGACAGAAACATCCGAGGAGGAGGAAGAGGGGAGGATGGGGAGGAGGGGGAGGAGGGGGAGGAGGGGGAGGAGGAGGGGGGAGGAGGAGGGGGAGGAGGGGGAGGAGGGGGGAGGAGGTAGTGAGGAGGAGGAGGAAGAGGGGAGGATGGGAAGGAGGAGGTAGTGAGGAGGAGGAGGAAGAAGAGGGGAGGATGGAAAGGAGGAGGAGGAGGAGGAGGAGGAGGAGGAGGTAGTGAGGAGTAGGAAGAGGGTAGGGGGAATGAGGAGTTAGAGAGAAGGAGGAGGAGGTAGTGAGGAGGAGAAAGAGGGGAGGAGGATTTAGTGAGGAGGAGGAGGAGGAGGAGGAGGAAGAGGGAAGGAGGGGAGGAGGAGGTAGTGAGGAGGAGAAGGAGGAGGAGGAGGTAGTGAGGAGGAGGAGGGTGAAGAGGGGAGGAGGAGGGGTTAACAACAATCTCGATGCCCCTACCTCAATGGTAGTGTCCCGACACCTACCACACGTAGTATATAGATACAACAAAACGGCGATGAGCATATGGTAGAGTACACGAGTAATTACGGTAATGAACTATAGGTAGGAATTGAGTTCAAGTAATAGGATCGTTTTAAATCAGCAAGGACACTTAGTAGGCAAATATGTTTATATCGCTGCATTTTTCAAATATTTACACACATCCCTTGTAATTTCGTTGGAAGGACTAGATAACAGTGTCACTACGTACATGCAAAAATGTATCTTTTAAGTACGTAATGTAACACATTAAGCAGACTCCGGGCCTAACATATGTGACAGAACACACGCCATCCTGCAGCTTCCATGATTACGTCATAATTCAGGACTTCCGACCTAATGCCAAATACTGCCAGAACGAATCGAAAATTGTTTTAGTCGGCCTAACTACAATGGCGCAGTGATAATTACTTAAACCACGCCTCGCGGGACTAATTTATAAATTTTATTTTGTTACAAAGAAGAAATAAATGAAACATGATAAACAACAGCCTTGTCGTTCTTGGTGACAAAAAGGTCACCGAGATGTGTAGTCCCTAGTCCTCAGTGTTCTGCTATCATGGTCTAGCAGACTGAGCTACATGGTCTTCTAATGAGGTGAAAACACTTTAAGATATTTGGAGACTGTCATTTGTGTTTTCATATATATATGATAAATATGTCAAGATCTTTGTCGAAATTAAGCGGAGGCTGTGTCTTCATGTACCAAATACTACAGTTCAGTGGGACATAGTTCCGGGTCTTCAGTATATAATTATCCACTATTCTATGACAAAAAAGCGTCACACCGGAATCTGCAGGTCTATTACATGTAAAGTGACTTCACACCCTGATTCATCAGCTACGCTGAGAGGATGCTTTCTTGGTGAGATCATTCGGAAATTGCAAATAATATAGACGTACATGCATCCACAGCATGTTAACAATGGTATGTGAAAAGCGCCTTACGCTGAAAGTGTTCGACAATATCTCGAGTGTTAGACAATATCTTGAAGTGTTGGACAAAATCTCGAAGTGTTAGACAATATCTCGAGTGTTAGAAAATATCTCGAAGTTTTAGAAAATATCTCGAGTGTTAGACAAAATCTCGAGTGTTAGACAAACTCTCGAAGTGTAAGACAATATCTCGAAGTGTTAGACAAACTCTCGAAGTGTAAGACAATATCTCAAAGTGTTAGACAAAATCTCGAAGTGTAAGACAATATCTCGAAGTGTTAGACAAACTCTCGAAGTGTAAGACAATATCTCAAAGTGTTAGACAAAATCTCGAGTGTTAGACAATATCAGAAGACAGGGATTTGTTCTCTTCGGTATATTTCACACCTTGCCCTCGAACGTAACGTGGGTTTATAATTCACCTTTTGGTTTTGTTATTACGCCTACAGACTAAATAGCCGATTCCTGTGGTGTAACAATCAGATGTATTGCGTATTTAAGTAATGTATGTCATTGAAAAAAAAAGTCCAATATAGTAATAAGCATATCTTACTGACTGAAGTGAGGAGAAAGGGCTCGGAAAATCAGTTTAAATAGTTAAAGCGAGATAACTACACCTAAAGTAGGCCTCTTCATTTATCGCGATCTACATGTGAGACCAACTGGAACGATCTGGCAAGTTAAACAGATCTGTCAGAATTTATTCCTAAACTGTTATATTGAGGCCCCAGTTTAAACTCCTGGTTTCTACAAGTTGAGCATTATACGACCTCGGCGTAAACCTGTTAACTCATGTAACTGCTAGTCAATAGAATTTCGTTGATATATCTAAAAGTTACATATAAAGAACATTAGTAATGCATTTTGTAGATTTGTCCTGAAAAGGTATTGAATTTGATTTCGTATTCACTAAGCCGAAACTGAGCATTTGAGTCGCCGGTACTTGATAATTGAAAATCATGGTTCAATGTTTAAAACAAAAATAATGTCTTCACTAAAAAAAGACATTTTTGAACCACATGATCTAGAACATCTTTTGTATATAAAGACAGGGGTATCTAAATGTGTGTTTTTCACGACCGTTTCTGATATGTAAGAATATTATCAAACGCCTAAAGGCCGAGAAAAGCAACTTTCGTGGGATGATGATATAAGCCTTTGAAAAGTGTTTATCCGTATCTACACATAAGAAAGGATAGTCGATTCCCTGTGTGTATTAATTACCATACCGCTGTATTCAGAACGCGGAAATGGGATCATCTAATGCCGGCTTCTGGAGTTAAAGACCTTCTGAATAACCTACTGTAGCTTTGTATTGTACAATAAAGTGCCCCCGGTAATTGTAGTACTAATGTACATTATGTACGATTCTTAGTTAACTTTCTAGAGTTACGGGCCTTGGGAATTACTAGCCGTTGGGGTAAACCCGAATTTTCAGACTAAAGCTTCTCTATGTCCTAGTAATGGGTCTTAAATGCCTCATTATTGGTACCTTTGTGATATTTTTCTCTTTTTTTTTGTCCTCTGATACCAATAATGCGTTTTTAAATTGGCTGACTCCTACAAGTTATTGGCCAACAGAAATAAACATGGTTACTTCGCATACCGGAACGTGAGCTGCCGTCACTTTGGAGTACGACACACGCTCGCCGTAGTATACACTTTGCTTACTAAGAGACGTTACAAACATTCCAGTTCTGTTTTGGCGTCTGGGCTGAGTTACTGGAGAATTATCTACGCATTAAGTAGGACTGTGCCACTGTTTGTAGACAGTGGAAGACTTGGGATAGAAAAACGTATCATCCCTGGTGCTCCTGGTAACGAGACGTGCCTCGACGTCTCCAACAGGTTCATCTGAATAACTCATTTCAACACCAACCCTTTCCCTCCCCTATCTTCACTTCCGTGTAGATTGATGTGTTGATACGAGGATATACAAGCCTTACGTACCAACAGAGCTCCATCTCCCACTGTGTACTGCAGAACATACCATATCATGATACAATATCGTTTTCAACTTTTAATGGTTTTGGTCATCTTAAAGGCCCAATATACGTATACGTAACTTAAGAAAAAAATCCCTGATTCTGAAAAAAAGAAACTTTCGACAGAAAAATCCAAAGAATTGAAAACAATTCAGTTGGGGCCAACTTCAACGACAAGCCGAAGTTAGACGACAGTTCAAAATGGAGGCGTGTTTACAAATACCGAGTTTCAACTACTGCTGTACCGGTAACCGCGTAAGAATCCATCTGGAATATAGCTGATATCAGCTAATCTTAACTAAATCTATAAATATAAATAGCAACGACAGAGCTTGTAATTGTTGAGTATGGAGCACGGGTTTTAGTATATTGGTCAATGATGTTCTATGCACCAACGTACCGACATGCTCGTTGCGGTATTTCAGTGAACTGTTTATTTATTTGTTTAATACAGCTACATGTAATACGATCACATACCAATGGTATCTATTGTTCGCCAACCATTTTAACTTATATAACCCCATATATGTTTCACAGCTTTGACGATATTAACATATCGCAAACCATGTGGCAAAGCTACCGCCAAAATAAACTAGTGAATGCCATAACAAGCAGCGGCACATTGTGACATCTCGCCTCCTAGACTGGCTACCAGTGATCAAAATCAATAGTTATCTTTTCCATCTTTTCCTTAATGATTTAATATGTGTACATTATTCTAGAGACGGGGCCAGTCTATCCACATCCTAGCGCTCTGATTCTCTGGGATGTTCTTCATTAATTGACTCATAAACCAAACAGGTACTCTCCCCGATTGCCTGCCCTCAGAGATCCCCGCTGCTGCAATAATATTTTGTTTCCCGGAACCACGGAACACCGAGATTCGATGCAATATTTGATTTGGCTAGGTCTTAATTATGAGTTCTTATCTTGACGCAATGTACAACATACCAGGGACGCACCATATGTCGCTTAGATCAAGCGCACGTGCAGTAGCTTTTGTAATAACGCTGAAAACACCATGTCATCTAGAGAAAAAGGCTTGGGTGGATTTAGACTGCAGCAAAACGTAACCTCAATCTACATGCAGGTTAAAAATCTTAACTAAATAGAATTTTAAATGAACTTTTGATCTGAAATCTTTTGGAGTTCGATTTAAAATATCACCGTTGGCCGTACCGGCGTAACAACCACTTAGTATAGTTCACTTTGAGCTGTATAAAAATAAGGTTACGTAAGACCCAAACTATCTCTGCCTGCCTCATATTAACAATATATTGAACGATTTGCCACCTCCTTAAAACTGTTATTTCTGGCAAAAGTTTTAGACATAAGTTTACATATAGTTTGTAGAAACCGGAGTACCAGAGAAAACCCACGTGGTCGGGCTGGCCCCGGTTTCATCAAAGTTCCTTAACTAAGGATTTTCTCCTTAAATTCTGTAATGCTTTCCTATGGAGATTTTTAAGTTAAGGATTTTCCTTAAGTTAAGGAATGTTGATGAAACCGGGGCCAGATTACCCCATACTTTTCACGTCCGATCAGGGAATCGAACCCCGGGTGCCTTGGTGAAAGGCAAGTGCGCCACGCGACCAAATGTTTATATGTCGAAACATCAATGTACGTTTATTTTTTTTCTCGAAAAATGCAATACATTTTAACAAATTATTTGTGCCAACAAGAGAAAGCCTTTTTCAAGACCAATATTTACTTCCCGGGCACTCCGGTTTCTTCCTACAATAAGACCCCCGCGCGCTAACATCCAGGCCAACGGAAGTGATTAATATTAGTTACATAACTTGTTTCATATATAAAAGACTGACATTTTATGAAGTCATTGATGGTTTCTGAGGTGTGTGGTTACGGTGTGGGAGAGAGGATATGTCAAAAGTGTCTGCGATTTAACACATACAGAAATGTATATAAACGTTAACTGCTCTGTGACGCCACCCAGCCTCGCCCGGGACGTCGGAGATGGCTCTGTGACACCCCACCCTGCCTCGCCCCGGGACGTCGAAGATAGGTGTATTCCTTCCTTGGACGGCTCTGTGACACCCCACCCTGCCTCGCCCCGGGACGTCGAAGATAGGTGTATTCCGTGATGGCCGATAAACACCCACCTGACCCGCTGTAAAGGATTAGACGACAGTAAACAATGCTAAACAGTCATGTTTATCTTACTTATGTCGATAATTTATGACACGAGTCCTCTTGAACTACAGACGCTTCTATAAAACCTGGACGATTAAAGCCTTCAAACATTCCTGAGCGTGCGTGTGTGTCAACTGGTACCCGATTTGATCCCTGGTTCGTCTAAATTGTTTTTATCTTGGAAGCACAATGTAGAATAAGCTTTTGAACAAAAATAATATATACCATGTATACCATAATATTATGCATTGGATTATGGAATACCTGTAAACGTGTTTCCCTGAAATATGTATTTTGCTTAGCTGCCATGGCCGGCATCTCCTCCCAATAACTTGAACAAGGGTAACTCGGGGTTCTGTTATTGTTTCCTATTTGATAAACGGAAGAAACACGGGATTAAACGATGTTACAGCGCGAGCACAAATCTGTAATATCTATAAATAGTTAGCATTATGCCTGATGGTAGATGTATTTCCTATATGTCTGCACGGTAGATAAGAACTGTGTGTCTGATCTAATATGTTAGCTCCCATGTACACCGAGCCCCGGGGATCGGACCTGGTGTATGAATGGTCGATAACACATGTCCGCATTCCAAAAACACGCGCATGACGTAATGCACGTTCCATTTTTCCGGGTATATGTATAAAGATGAAATATTACGAAGTACTGATGATATCCGAATGAATTTCGCCGACATTTCAGGAACTAAAATTTGACAAACAATATTATTTCGTTAATACTAATTACGTACTGTAAACCTGTTAATAGTTACACAGTGCACTAGTATAGAATTTATCTATCGTTTGGTCTGACACCCTCCTACGCCGGGGGTGATTCATAATAAGACTGGAATGCAACTTTCTCCCCCTAAACATCTTTGTGATTTATCGATAGAGTCCTTGGAGATATAACTACGCTCGCGAGATCAGGATATCACTGTGTGAGAAGTCTGACCTACACGTGAACAAAGTGACGTCTGTTTCTACCCCCGCGGATGTGTTTAGTCAGTCGTTCACTTGATGTGACAAGGGTCCGATGTGAAAGCGATCGGCGGTGAACTATATTTAGTTAGTGTAAGTGTGTGGTAGTGAGCCGGTGCGCTGTGTGTAATATGCACCATGTCTATGTGAAATGAGATTCGCAATTTTTATCCTATGTCAACATTGGGAGTTTACCTAGGATTAAACAACCGGGACCCGTGAAAAAAAATCAATTCAAGGAGATATAAGTGAATTTTAAAAAAAATGGTCGGACGTGAAATGAAAATTCTACTTTTTCTTTCTTTGTGTGTGTTTGTTCATATGCAGGAGTATGAATGTCCCACAAAATGTGTGTGTTTTCGGACGACAGTGAGATGTATGTTTCTGCAGCTGGACACTATACCCTCGCCGCTACCCCCCGACACAACAGTATTGTAAGTATACCTACATTCCTCCTCAATATACCTGCCGGCGAGCGACACCTTAAAGTTCGCACTGATAAACCCTCCCAGTCGGACTTAATTTAATAAAAGAATTTTGATAGGCTCTTTATCGGCTTGCATTGTATGAAGTGATAAGCACGTTTCAGGGGATAAATCGCAGCCATTTATCTACAGGGGGGTATTCACATTCATGAGCCATATTTACATGTCTACTTTCGGGAGCACGGATGTCAAGACTTTTTTTTTCAGAAGTCGTTAAGATGTTTTCTGAACGCTGTCAAGATTATCGTTAGCCGTGAAATGTGTGTAAGATAAAATAATTGAGAAAATTGTCAGAAATTACAGAGTTCAACTAACACATGTTAAAAAAACAGGTGCAAGTTGTCAAGTTCTACTTTCTTGGCCAACCCAACAGTGGTATTTAGTGGCAGCAAAACACACCGGTTTTGGTCCATACGCATTAAAAAGGCATTTGTTCCGTATAGCAAGTGCTCGTGTTAAACTACGACCTGAAACTGTTTCTATTAGCTCTACTGGTATTCATTTCATAAAGCTTAAAACAAGGACAGTTATAATCGATGTTATAATTTATTGTATTCCGTGATATTCGCTATACAGTGGAGTGAAACTGTGACGGACCGCAGAATAAAGTTGGTTATAGTTGGGAGTTGTATGGATAAAAGAGATCCATCTTGACTTGGGGAGAGGGGGGTTAAGGGGTGTCGTAAAGCCAAGAAGACCTCTAGTTCCCCGATCTACTGTAAACAGGTGCACCGACGAATTACCTGGTTTCTAATTCCTCAAGACTTGCTGCATGTGTGTTCATAGATTTTTATCAGTTTAATGTACACATTAGTTTAAATTATGATTTGTAAAACATAAGAAAACCCTACTGATAGTGAATGGAGGGGTTGAGGAAGGGGATTGAGGAGGGGTGTTATTGAGGAGACGTTCGCTGGCAGGTAGCAGGCCTAGGGTTAATGTAGGACTAACCTCCGTCTCTAGAGTAGTAATATATAAGAACTGAATTTACCGATAGAAAAAAAATCATTCGGAGTCAGATGTCGGATTAGGGGGAGAAAAGCTAATTATAAAATAAAATTGAGAACTTCTTGATAAAAACTTCGGGCTGGAAGCCAGTTGAATGAATCAAGCAATCGAACATTGCCCCTGTATGCGGGTTGGTATGAATTTTAACCTAAAGGACGTTTACACCCTGTCTTGCCCCTGTGTGCGGGTTGGTATGAATGGGACGTTCGTTTTTAACCTAAAGGACGTTTACACCCTGTCTTGCCCCTGTGTGCGGGTTGGTATGAATGGGACATTCGTTTGTAACCTAAAGGACGTTTACACCCTAACAGGACATCCATACCACATTGGCTTACTCATCCACTTACACTGGAAGTGAGATGAACAAGGTTTTGTGGAGTGTTACTTGCCGATGGCGGAGTCCTTTGTGTAACACAGTCTCCGTTTTATTCTATTTTGGATGAGTGATAGCCAATCGTCGGGCCATTGTCCTTAGGCTGGACAAGTGTCATTGGTCAAAACGACAGCATTTGACTTGTACGCCTAGAAACAAAACCTGTTCAAATACGAAAAAAAACAAAACACTATAATGATATCAATTTCAATTTCATTTCAAAATTATATATCATATTTAATTCCATGCCTATTTAAATACATTTACTGAAGTAATTGACCAAGAAATTCACAATGCAAGTCTGAATATACACTTATAACACAGGCAAACAACATCCTGTGTAAAATTTCAATTTCTTTTCAGAGTAAAAACGTTCACAGTGACTTAACACTATGACATGTAAACTTACCCTCACACATTGAAAATGTTTTAAAAAAGTGAAGTAAGATTGATTTAACAAAAATATAATTTCGACAAGTATTATGTGTGTTTAGTATCACCTTTCTACACGTTGTATAGACCTACCTTTGTAACTCCCGGGAAACCTGAGGTATTAATCTGTACAGGTGTATAACACAGGTGTGTTGTATATAAGATGTACAGGGCAGATAGGTGTTAGTAAGGAGTATGAAAATATTATAGTTCAGCTCGTATATATGTGTCTGTTACTGATAAGTATGTTGACTCAAAGCAAACAAATATTTTATTGAATCAGTCTAGAACCGGGTGACGTCTGGCCCATTTGGCCGTTAACACCGCGGTGAGTTCTGTTATAAAGTTAGGATATATGGTATATAGATATGGAGGGACGGGGCTAAAAGAGTCACAGCGTACAAAAAAGTAAAACAAAAATATCTTCTCTAAAGAATACCGAAACGTCAACAAAACCGAACTCAAGATAGATTAAACATGGTGCAAAATATGAACAAAGAAAATATTCACACGGATTGTCATGAAAAAAGTACAAGAGAATAAGACCAGGTTTTCCGGAAGGGTAAGCGACCTTTTGCTTTCGACACCCGCCATACATATTGGCAGAAAGATTAAAAAGGGTGAAGGCAGAAGGAGGATAGGATTTGTTGTTAGATGTTTATAAAAGGCAAGCTTATGGTACAGAGGTGTGTATGTTTGTGAGGTGGGGTCTATATTGTAGTTACCTCTCCAGGTGGCTGAGGGACGAGGCCAAATAAGTTAACAGAATGTAAAATATTCATTATTCTATAACAGGGTTTTAATCAATATTCAGTTAGAGTTATTGTTTTGTCGTTTCATTTATCTAATTAATGCTAATTGGATCTCATCAATTTGACAGTTTCCATTAATAGTTTTAATTCGTGATCCGTGATTTTGCCTAACCGCATTTAGCAATGCCTAGTCCAGAAGCTCATCATAAAATGGCAGCAAAATGTTTTGAAAAGATGCAACTCTTGCAACATGTCATGAATTACATGTAATAAACTGTCTTTCATGCCAAATTTAAATGATTAAAACAAATAATTAATTCGTCGATAGTGTTTCGTCTTGATTGTACCCTATTTTGTTTATTCGGTAGTTCATGCACGAGTTCTCAAACGCTTGTAGTTAGTATTTCCACACCTATCATTGAAATCTAGCATCAGTAACATAGTGGGAAAGTTTAGCGGAATATAATCCAATAACTACCACTTGAAATAAAATTAACAGTCTGCCCAAAAGCTTGATTTTCTGTGTCATTGAGTCCGGAACCAACTAACCGTTCTTCATGGCTTGCTTTCCTTATTAGCTCGAACACCTCCCAAACCGTGCCTCCCTTTTTACCTGTATTTAACTATATCCTGATTGACCGGTCAAGTGTGACCACTTTGGTCAGTTTTATTGAGTTAATCAGTTTTGAAAAGATTTAATTTCAGGTTATAAAACCTTTTAGTAGAAAAAGTGGTTATTTTCTACAAGGATATCATCAGGATTGTGAGATTATCGACGAGATATCATTGTGCCTACCCACAATGGACTTTCTGTGATATATTGTGCTTCTGTTGGGGATTGCATGCTTTTGGCGATTACAGATCAGTGATCTTAATACAATTTGACATACGGCAAAACATGAACGGACCACCCAGAGTCTGATACGATCATTTAATGAAACTGTAGATTGATTACAAGCCAGCTGGTCTGACACTGTCACCAAATCCTACAGAAGAAAGTCTACCGACATACAAAAACGTAGCACGAGATTCCCCCTGCCCTCAGGCCTAAAGTGACCTAAAGTATTGTTATTGTGCTAATCTGATAAAACAGGTAGATATGTACGTTTTCTTATCTTACGTCAATGTCTTCCACTTCAGTAGAAGCGGAATCTTAATTCAGCCAATCAGCGACAGGATCTTAGATCAATTCAGCCAATCAGCGACAGGATCTTAGAGATCAATTCAGCCAATCAGCGACAGGATCTTAGATCAATTCAGCCAATCAGCGACAGGATCTTAGAGATCAATTCAGCCAATCAGCGACAGGATCGTTGATTTCCTCTAATTGGAAACCAGTAAAAAGTTCAAAATCCTCCCGAGGAGTTCATATTTGACATTTCAAAGAAAGGTCAATGCCTTATTTTTTCAGATTTATTGAGAAGTAGAAGTCGATCCTGTTACAGCTATAAGCATTGTTACACTACTGAATATACTGTATCTACGTATGCGCATATTTGTAGCGGAACTGACGCGAATGCTGATGACCCTCAGCCTTTATATCGATGGGCACGTTTTTATTTCCCTTTCTCTACAATGATTATGCCTAAACAACAGGGTTTTGTTCAGAAAAGTTTTAGACATACTCATATCCTAGACAGGTATACTTCACATAGACCGAAACCAGTCTATAGCAGCGATTAGATTTCTTAGTTGGTAAACCATGATATAGATTACCCCAAAGGCATTTCCTATACCTACAGTTGCCTTTCTTTCTAACGATTAAAGCGTCTGTCTTGAGTTCGAATGACCCTGGAATGATTCACTGTCTGACCATTTTTACACTGATCATGTCTCATTTGTTGTGTGCCTTGTTGAGCGTGGTGGGAGACATTCCGGTTAATGACGCTAACATACCTGGTCCATATTGGATACCGAAACAGCACAGTGGTCCTTATAGTATTACAGTGGTTCTCAGGCTCTGCTAATTGTTCAACCAAACCCTGCTAAAATTCTCATAACCATTACATCAGTGTTACAGTGTCATTGCGACTAACTCAAGAAGTGGATTTCGGGATTTGGATTTCGAAAAAAACTTAAATGATCTTCTTATCAATCTTAAGCACCCAGTTCTCGTGACTGTACCCTGTACACTACCATCAAACTGAAAGAACGGTGCAACAATCTCTCATTATGAGAGCTTATTTTCCCAAAACAGTAGACGACGATACAAATATATGGTTTTGGGTTTTTTCTTCCGTACTTTGTTAAAAAAAATAGCCAAGATGAAATGATTGAATTCCGGGTTGCCAATATCTTTGTTGAGTTTGTCAAGACTTTCCATCAGACAGTTTCCTATGTGAACAAACTGTCACATTTTTTACATGCTTTGGTTGTATTCGAGGTTGAATTTGTCGATGAGCTTAACGGGTTTGGTAACAAAAATCTGGCCAAATCTTAATGTACATCAATGTATTTTCTATAACTAACAAGAAGTTACTTACCAAATCGATCATATATCGGCCCTTCTGAACTTGAAATCAACGATACAAGAAACTATACGATAACGTGACGATTTGCATTTTGCTTTCGTTGGCTTTTCCTTTTCTTGATAGTATCACCCCTACTTCTCCAAACTATGGTGTTTACATGTTGCAGTTTATTCGTTATTCTAGGGCTTGCTCTAAACATCGAGATTTTCGTGAAAGATGTCAGCTGCTGCCAAACTAAATTACGACACAGAGATTCAAGAGATGCAGGTTGATTGATCCGAACTATGAGCATTCTGTATCTTTGTGTGAATGAAGGTGGGCGTTTTTGATTGTGTTCATTAATATGCCTACATGTGATGATTGAGAATAATGCCTCGGTTATCATTTTGAGGCCATGACATTTACTTGAATATGACCTAAATGCATGGCGGTATCGCAAAAGACGCTTACTCTTCCGGAGCACCTAGTCTTATTTCTCTTGTACGTTTTCAACGGTCTCCGTGCAAATCTTTTATTTATTCATATTTTGTCCCTAGTTAAGTCGATTTTGAGCTCGGATTGTGGTTTTGTTGACGCTGCGGTATTCTCTGGGTTATTTTTTTCCCGACAGAGCTCTAAATCCCTTTGATGCTGATACGTCTTCCTTTCCTGTTAAACTTGTGCACTGTGTGTTATTTCTTTGCGGGTCTCGTGTACTTCTACTGCTTCTATAGTAACATGACATAGCACTACCATAGGGACAAGATTTAATTGTGTTGAATGTCATCTTATAAATTACGCAGATGATTAAAACTAGTATTATGTTACATTTATCCGGCCCCTTATGTAAGATTCATCGCTTTGTGTTTCGGATTTCAACATGTGAGTTGTTTGTTGATATGGTTTGTTTGTTCGGGGTGACATAAAGGTGTGTCTTTTCAGTGTTATATTGGTCCTGTCGTATCCGCACTCACTATTTCCTCGATAACTACATAATTTATTTTGACAATAAAACGTTATATAATGTTATAATTACTTGAGTGGGTGGGAAAAGACAGCAATTCTGTTTATAAACTTTATTTACAACAGTTATGAACAAAAGTTATCCAGCTTATATTAATCACGCTTTTTGGTTCAGATGTTAGCACGCGAGGAGTCTTATTGGGGGAGGAAAATGGAGAACCCGGGGAAAACCGACTTGGTCGGACAGAAAACCCCATACTTTGTTAAAAAAGAAATTGTTGAGATTGAAATTGAAATAATAGTCTCGTATGCCAGAAAGATTCCAGGAAAGGATATGGTCCTCATGTTTCTATCTCTTTAGTTCGGGGCACGACCCTTGGTCAAACCGGCTGAGGCACAGCGATCCAGTTCCCTATCTGGAGCTGTGGAGAAGTAAGAGTGATTCACACTTATCTGCCTCTGATTTGGAACACTAGCAAAATGAAATGCGACATTATTATCATTAAACCCATTTCTTTCATTGTTTTCTTGTACATCTATTGACACAGTCACGGCACAGTCATCATCTACCTATTTCCTATTGCATCTCTGCTTGACCTTGTGATGTCATTCAGCTCCTTGGTCCCAGAGGTTTGACGTAGCCTTGGTTACCACAAAAATCTCTTTGTTGTAGTGGTATGATTCATAACGCACACACTTTACACATAATTCGATGATATTCACATCTCTCACTTCTTCAGCTAAGTGATTTCTGACTGTGTATAAATTATTGTTTACGCAACGAGAAAGGCTCGACAGATTGGTATTTGTTCAAATATGGCGCCGTTCACACTTCAATGACTGTCATTGTTTGGTTCCCTCAACATTTTGTGCTAGAAGTTTCATTTTTGACCTAATTCAGATATTATGAAAAAAAAAGAAATAGTATTTTTATAATGACTTGAGGAATTGTATCTCATTTGGACTGCATAAAAAGTAGTTGGCAACGAACAGTTCGCTATGGATCGCTAACGTATAACGCACACCATAGAATATGTTGTTCGTTGCCATCTGTTGGCACACTTCCGTATACGCAGTCGAAATGAGGTACAATCCTTACTTAATCAGCACTTCAATATATTTTGAAATAAAAAGAGTTAAGGGGTTTTATGCAGTTTTTCCTTGCATGAGTCTTTAAAGAACAACAAAACACGTGTGTTTACGTGTGTATTATTGGAAGATAGACTTATTTGATAAAACATGCATCACTACAAAAACGTCGTGAACATTAACAATACAACAATATTTTACAAGGATAACACATAACAGTCAAAATACTTATTCCCACTGAGGTCCTTATGTTCATTACGTTCATTGTAGACGATTTTATTTCCCTCCTTTTGGCCCCAAGCACCACTGAAGATTCCTAGGAGGACGAAACAGCTGTAGGGTGCAGTTTAATTCATTTTTTTCGGCATGCTGTATCTATTACTAAATTTAAAAGGTGCAGCATTTGTGTGTGTTACGTCATCTTTAGAAGCGACTTTTTAAGCACGATTTGGTACAAGAAACGATAGTGGTTTGCTTAACGTTGGTAAAATGAAATGGGTAGTTACCGCACTGTATGGTTTATCATCATTCGGCAGGGACAGTTGGGACGGGGTAATGTTTATATCCACCAATCAAATCCCTGATCGTGTTCGATTCTGTTTACGATTATATGATAATCCATACTCTAGAGAAAATCATCGCTCTACACTTACACCAGTGTAGGAAACGAAAAAAACTATATAAGACTTGTTTTCATTACTGCGCAACATGTATGTAATAAATGTGAAGGTGAACTGTTTGTTTAGAACTTGATTCAGTCATTAAAGCGCCATTACTTTGCTTGCTTCTGAACAGGAGCGTAATCGTTGTCATGGACAACAGTCATATCGAATACATTGCTCACATTTGAAGATCTTATGGAAACTCAAAAGGAACCGCAGGCTGTCCTTGCTGTTTGAACTTTACTCTGTATATCTCAGGTCTTGTATTTCGAAGTGACCAAAGTTTCATGACGACAGTTGGAAACAAGTTTAAAATATTGCTAACCTGACTCTTACGGCATGTTCGTACTGATAGGAAACTATTTTTGCCGACACATTGAGTGATGTCATTATTAGTACCCTTCACCATAAGTCCGATTAATCTACCGTACCACCTTACTTTAGATACAGAACCACCCACATACTTCTAACAGCTATTCTAAACCCATTGCTCCGAAGCTTTCTAACTACATACTGGCGCTACAGCGAGATGACGCTGAACACAGCTTTAGAATGTCATGGTTGGATCTGTTACATCTGTAATTCTTAAATGAATCGGCAGCTTGCTGTTCAAAACCAAAACCCAGAATACCAAAGCGTCTGTAAAACCGTAATCCGAACACAAAATCTATTAAACTAGAGATAAAATAGAAACAAAAGAAAGACCTACATGGAGATTCTCTTAAAAGCACAAGAGAATACGACCAGGTGTTCCGGAAGAGTAAGCATCTTCTGCTTCGTCGACGGCTACCGCCATGTAAATCTTTGTCGCTTCCAAGTAAACATCAAGTTCTCAAAACGAGAACCGAGTATCATTGTCAATTAGCAAACCAAAGTCGGTATATCGGAATACAGATGGTCAAAACACACCACTCGAATTAAAAGAACGTGACTGAGTCGACATACAAAACATCTCAGCGGTAATCTGATATTCGGAAGCAAAATTTGATGTACCGCTTACAAGAAGAATGTTTGTACTGTTAGGTGATCTGATGTGTCTAAACTGTGTCCTACCATACTGTCGTACCAAACTTCTTCAATGATTGGCTAGTTTACTCCGACTTTTATTTTTACCTTGATGGGTTGTCAAATGTAGTATTGTCTTCTTGATATCCTGGCGGAATGGCGGTGTCATGCACGAAACAGAATATCTCTCATCGCCCTAACACATGGCGTATGATGCTTTTCGACGTGTCCTGCCACAAGGTTGTCCATGCAAAGATTCCTTTGCTTATATTTTATCCTAGTTTTACTGGTTTGAGGTTTAATTACAATTTTATTCATAAATCGCTATATTGTTCTTTTCTAGATACATTGTATATTTTACTTCATTATTATACAAACTTCGATGTGTTAGGATCATATTCATCGATTAAATATTCAAGTAATCATAATCAAAACATACCAAACGTTGTCTGGTAGCCAGGATAATCAATCAGGTCTGGATTTGAATTTTGTTATTCAAATGCTGACTTTGTATGGCCTCACATAAGCTGGAGTATCGTTGAACAGATCACGTTGTCAGACGATTCACTCTGTTTAGATATCAGTGAAAGACATTAGTGTATAATATTTACATTAAGATGAAAGGAAAGTGAATATAGAATTCACACCTACACCTGTCTATGTCACCGAAACACAGGTATACACACACGTATACCAACAGGTGTGCTGTAATTATTATCACACCTAGTCAGATGTGTTACGATGGTAGGGTTCATCACCATATAAACTACAACGTGTAGGATTCATCACCATATAAAACTCCAATGTATACAAGATAAGCTTTCTACAAATTTATTCTGTTAGCATATTCTCACAGGTACCCATTTATCATAGATGTTCAAAAAGGCCTTCTTAAATACCTGTGTAAAATACGAATCAGCTAGTTAAGGAGAAACAGGTGGGTTCATAACCTGTTATATCATTATACCTGTGCAGCCCGACAAAACTATCCCAGACTGCATTACATAACAATTCGTTAAAATCCGGAATTGCTCATTTGCTATTATGAAATCTTTATGATGGCAGGTTACGTAACAAAATACCGCAAAACGACAAGTCTGTTTAATAAATGCCGTATTTAGACTTGGGGAAGAGTGTGGACTTTTTTACTAAATTTGTGGTTATCTTTGTAAAGAAAATGTTTGGTTTCGCGGTTTAATGTACAACGTATGCAATGGTTACATGTAGTTTTCCCAATGACACTCCAGACATTGCTAGGCCCCATGTTACTTGTTATGTGTATGTCGTTCATGCAGTCATAAACTATACCCAAATCTTTGCATAGTCTTAATACAGTGAGGTGTATTCGAATGAAAAGATGCATAGCTTTGAAGCTAGTTTGATTTATACGAACACAGTTTGTTTACCTTCATTGTAAGAATGAATATCATCGAGAAAGACATGTTGATAAGATGTGTTGATGTAAAGAGAACATCTTTTTACCGACAAAACATTATGCTTAGAGTTGTTGGAATAACGACGTTATGTTCCATATATTGAAGAGTTTTCTGCAGTTTTCATAGCTATTTTGTTCAAATTAGAATTTCAATCACTCTCCTGTAGATGGCAAAAATGACTGACCTTATTTTGCGGCATTACAAGATAAAGCATCATAGAAAACCAAACCAGCAGCCTGTACATTTTGTATTCAAAACTTAAACACTTCACCACTTGGCCAAAGATCTGATGAATAGTGTCCGCTCGGCTTTTTGACAAAGTACGGAGTTCTCCTGTAGATGTCTATGATATACTTTCCTATCTGAACGAAAGGCGTCTGAATATGTTTTTCTTTCATCCTGATGGCTTTCCTTTAGGAACTTTCCATATAGATCATAACGTTTTTCATAAATGTAAGTTAATATAAGCAGAAATATATACATTGTAATACAAATAGTAAAACGAGTTCTTGTCCTGTCCTCTTCCAAAAATAAACTTTATGTTTATTTTTTTCGTGTAGTGGAATACATCGTCACATTTGAGACCACTGTACCTGTAATAAAGCATCATATTATCTTGTGTATAACGTCGTATTATATTGGGAAAAACGTCATAATAGCAATGCCATAATGTCATTACACATGTAACGTGACGTCATAAGTGTCCGCGGCATGGCATCTGACTGTATTGATGTAAAAACTATACTGTCGTTGTGAAGTAAATGATCGCCGATGTCGCCTTTCTTATTCTATTATGAATGTTTTACCAGCCTGTTAATACCAGATGCCAAAATGGCCGACATCTAAGATAAGATGTGAGGGTGCATCTAATCGATCGCTTCTCCTCGAATTTTGCTGAGATCGGGAGCACGTCTCGTATTACATACCACGGGATAATGCTATAAATCTTTTATAAGTCTGAAAAAAATATTGATAAAAAGGCTGATTTAAAAACTCGTAAAATTAAGCGGTACAGACTTGAGATAAAACTTCACATAAGAGAACACGTGTTGAAAAAACGGACATTTCCGAAGTGGGTAGAAAGGAAATATACAAAATGTAATTACTTGAGATAAAAAATATTCAATTACAACATACAGCAGATGGTTGGGACATGGTTTGTTACCTACAGCACTGACAAGATGACCATCTTACTTTTAGGAGGCAGACCACTCAGCTTTTGGATCGGTACCAACCCTACGGGGTCATATTTAATGTACATTGGTACAGTACAAATATGCTACAACAACGGCACGTACCGTATCGTCCCGGTAATAAGCCCAGGCACACGGTCATCGTAATAAAGCCATTATTTAAGGTGGTTTTATTGCCAGACATGGGTATATTGCCAGTTAATTACGGTAGATAAGGATATCTTACATGTACAGAACATGTGCAATATTATGCTGAGTAGACATATAACTATATAGCAGATGATGGTCGGTTGTCTCTGAAAACGGAAACTACAGGCCCCCCTCCCTACCATTAGAAGGTCGTGGATATGATCTAGGTGGTCCCCTAAATCAGACAGGAACTGAATGAATCACGCACCACCACATACACCATGTTGTATGACAGTTGTCACTTAAAAATGGGTGGTCTCATCCGAATCAGGCGGGTTAAGTTCACCCCGACACTGAATATTCAACCTACATCTTTGTCGACGTCTTTCATTAAAAATATCGGCTTGGTTCACCCCCGTCAGCTAGCTACTGCATCGGGTAATATCAACAATTAGTTTGAATGGTTGGTCTTTTTAATGGAATCATGAAGTGTAATTTGCAATTCTACATTTAAAGTGAAAAACATTTTACGTCTAGCGTTCGTCTAGGATAGCCACTTATTTCGAACTTTAATACCATACAATGTCTGTTCATGACTACATCAATCACGAGTAGAACATTCGATCCAGGTCCACTGCCCCGTGTCTGGTTAGCTTAACGAGCTTAAACTCAAACGTTAAAAGCATGATCAGTAAGATAACAATTCTCCATAGTTTTTTGAGTGTGAAGAAATTTGATTTATCGTATTTGATCAATTTATACGGTTACAGAAAAATCGTAAAAGATGACATCCGTATCAGCTATGTATGACATTTCCTAATTAAAATTGAGGAAATCATAATTTCATAATAACAAGAAGATGGCTTTTCATTCGAACAAGCTTAGAAATAATATATTCCTGTATTAGTAATTTCAAATATTGGACTGCTCTAAAAGTGTATTTTAAACCACATAATTATCATCTTGACAGCATAAAAATGCAAGCGTGCTTCACGGAATTTGTAATCTCTAATTTGACATCTATAACAGTAACAGTGCAGTATGGATGCTATTCAGTAATATCGTTGTGGATATTACAGTACAGTGCACATTTGTATCATGCTCATCTCCATTTGCATAATGTTTTATTGGAATGTTTAGGTTACGTTTTTTTGCTTTTTAAATTATGTGTGGAAATATGACTTCATGTTTATTATTTGAGAATCGCAGGCTTAATCCCATGACAACCTACAACTTTATCTGTATGCTGTCTTCAATATTTATCAAATAAATCATTGTTTTATTCCATTAAGCTAACGAACCAGACCTACTTCACCTACCTTCTGGACTAAAAGAAATGTTCCTGTAATTTTGACACTTTAATTCGAAACGATGGCTATTTCTAAGAACATGACACCCGGAGATTAGGCTTTAAAACTTACAAAAACATATACAGACACCTTCAAGTTCAACTTTCGTAATTGTTTTGGAACATGATACTTTAATTTAAATATATTCGTTCACCTTTCTGCCATGTTTTGGTACATGGCACTTTAAGATAAGGTTTGATAGCGTTTATATTCTATCTGTGAGGAACATGACACCTACTAATTTAAGACTTTTGCTATTTTTTGTACGAAATTGAAACAAAAAGTTTTGTTTTTTTGGTGGCATGACATCTTAGATAGGGCTGTATCAGTGTGGAGATTGGCCGATGGTCTGACAGATGGCTATATAACAACAGAAGTGTCTGACACTGCCACGGGACACTGCACATTGATAACGAGCAACATGGAGCGTCTGCACACCCACATCTGGGGAGGGGGAGGAAGAGGATGGGGCCCTCCAACATAAACAGGTTGTCAGTGAACATCATTGTCAGCACACATCTCCCCGTGTGGGACGTCTGGGAAGCCTGGTACATTGTATACTGGTCATTATTTCCTGCCAAGGTTTCGTGGATTACTACTGAATCACAGAAGCATGTCGGTACTAGTGATCTGGGTGGGACAAATCACAACATCCCCAGTCGTATTGTTTCTATAGTGTGACTCATTGACTGAGGCAGAGATGGGAAAGGGGTGGAGAGAGAAACACATCTGTCTGAAAATGGATTTGTTCTGAACAGATTTAAGTGATCTAACGAGTACATCACAGAATACATAGATAATACAAAGGCGAGCTCTGATTATCGTTGTAATAAATAATGTTTTGTTGTTGTATCAAATAAAACACGAATCGTTCCTGAGGTGAACTCCGTAGATGTTGATGTCTCGTCAAGATTGGAGAGAACCATGTCAATGTGGCTGTTATTATCCTGTCACACTGACTTTTATCTGATAATGTCATTCTGATCTTTTCAAAACAAGATCCGTCAGCAAAATTCTAGTAACATTCAACCGATGAGGTCATTTGAACTTTTCAAAAACAAGAATATCATTTGTGTAAATGCAGGAAAATTGAGATAATCAGGCCGCAATAGCATTTCTTTGTTATTACGGGTCTAGCATTTGACAACAGTGCACTAGTCTATCTACGGCAATTTTCTGGTCTGACCATGAAATTAAATACACTGAGTCACTCAGAGAGAAACATTTCTGATATCTTCACCACAAACAAGTTATTAAAACTGGAGTTATTAATTCATACGATTGATAAATTCTGTACCCAATACTTCACCAAATTATATACGCAGTTTGCATGAATCAAGTAAGTCCCACCCATTTATGCTTGACATTTTATCTATAATCAAAGCTTGACAAATCTGTATTTCGTGCACTTACTAACATGTAGAATACGGTACAAGATTTTGTTATATAGTCGGTAGGGTGGGGTACACCACACAGCGGTACAAAGAGTAGGTAGCATGTCCGGTAAGTGGGGAGTGCTCACGTCTCAATTAGTGCAGCAGCTGTACCAGCTGACCCTTATAATTGTACTCCAGGACCCAGAATTACAAAGCCTTGTTAGGTTACAAAATGTTTACTTTTTGAAAAGAAATCGCGAATTTTCAAACTCCTTTCTTTTCCTTTTTGTTCGTGTGTATGGGTAATTATTTAGAATCTTCGTACATGTAAGTTTAATTATTGAATATCAACAACCTTGAAAATGTAAAAGATGAAAGATTTGCATGCACGTATGGTTAAGCTAAATATACATCGAACAACTGTACCCTGATGTCAATCAGAACAGTGCTGTTTATAACTCATGCAACAATCAAGTAAGTGCATTCAAAAAGGTGTATTTTAACAAAGATGATATTTAAAAACAACAACCATTTTATGTGTTAACTAAGTGATTAACTGGATAATAACAAGGTAAATGTTTATAACGTTGAAATAGCTATGCTTTAAATAAATATGAGCTCACCAGACCTTCTTTGTCTAGACTTCAGGAAGGAAATAAAAATCACATCATTAATTTCACAGGAGCGTGTATTTGATCTTCCTTGTAGAAAAGTTGTTTTAACTTTTGACTCATAAAATACAGAAATGTTAAATGGAGTTGATGAGCCTGAAAAAGTATTACGATGGCGTTATGAATGAAACTGCTCGGAACAAAGCTGTGTTGTGATTTGTTCTACATTGTATAACCTGTGATGACGCCTACTGACGATAACCTTAGTGAAGTAGAAATACACGCGTTTCATGTTGGTTCTTCCTCTTTACAGTACAGTACCAATGAACTTTTTAATACTTTTGTTTAAGTCATGTTTTAGATTTTAAGATATTACCTGAGACGATGAGGAACGATTCATAACAAGATTTTTCGTTGAATGAATCATTAATGTCGTTAGTTCAAGTTTTTTCTTGTTTTAGAAGAAATCATCATAAATTCGCCTTCGTCATCGTATAACAAATAATAGCAAATTTTATGACAAAACTGTAATATGAAAGAAACCTAACTTTCCTTCCCTTAGTGACACATACAATTCCCTTTATACACAGAGTATATGTAACAGTTTGTTCGTTATGGATAAATGAACTGCTTTAGCCAGGGTGGCATTAACAGAATCTTGGACTTAGTGGTGTATGATCTCGTTCCTATTATTTTTGGTTATCTTGGTTCCAGAGGATTGTTTTATATTCATTTTGAATTTTTGTTTAAGTTGTAAGACAATAAGCAGGTTTTCCGGTCGGTCTCTTGGTCTCATTTAGAACAATATGTATCCTTGTATGATATGAAGGTAGACGTGTTTGGATTTGCTCATTAGTATACCTACTTGTTGCGATTGAGAATGATGCTTGTGTTCTCTCTTTGAGGACGTGACACTTACTTGGATGTGCCCTTTGCATTACGAGTGTCGTCGATGTAGCGGAAGAATCTTTCTCTTCCGGAACACATGGTCTTATTCTCTTTTGCAAGGGTCTCCGTGTGAATCTTTCCTTTGTTCATATTTTGCACCATTTTTGGATTTTTGGATTTTGAATTTGGATAATGATTTTGTTAACGCTTCGGTATTCTCTTATTTTCTCTTCTATTTATTGATGGTCTTCTTGCAAATCTCTCGTTTGATCATATTTACCCCTAGTTTTATCGATTTGAAGTTCTGATTAGGTTTTTGTTGTTGCTTTGGTATTTCCTGCTTTATTTATATTCAAAATATTTTTTAGTCTTCCAAAAGCAAAAGGATCGGGCACAAGTCAAACCTTTTTTTAAAAAATATCAATGATATTGTTTTACAAATTCCATTCCTCGTTGAATCAGATAAACAAAATCAGTTAGACCAGTAGACACTTTATACGAATTCAAAGCCTGACTGACATATTGCAGATGTTAATTTGTTTGGAAATGTGTTAAAGATATGTGTACGTTTCATATCTGTACTGTGCAATGCCCACCTGGTCGTGTCATGTCTAATGAGAAACTACAGACCGGGAACGTCTGAACGTGTCAGATAACTCACATCACAATAATCTTTATTGCACACATTCAAAATGATCAATGAAAAAAAACGAGTTGAGGGGAAAAGTAATTTTTAGAAATTTAGTATCCTATTGCAGAAAGTAAAACGAAGTAACAGTTTTCGTCCAATTAGGACTGATGAGTAATATTTTGGGCAAATACTTAAAAACAACTTTGTTGTGTTGAAAAATATAATATTTAAAAGTGATCTCTAATGTTAGGTTGTGCTAGTGCAGACTGCATATTGGGCAGTGAGTCCTCTAGCATTGTCTGATAAACGTCTGACATGAATTAGTCACTCCTAAATCAAATTTAAAATATGTGACCTTTGTTACTTCTTATCGAGTATTTTTACCCCTCTTTTCATTTTGAAGTCCTTTTCTCTCTTCTATGATAACACAGCACTATATCAAGGGGAGATGGAATTTGGTATGTCATGATAACACTTACAATAACGGGGTACAGGGTGAAAATTAAAGACCTTTAAAACGGGCCTTTGTGTCCTAACACATTTAAGTATAGACCAGTTTTACTTCAGCCTGATATGATGTAAGACTTGACTGCCATTCTCTGGGTCGAAGCCATAAACCAATCTATTAAGACCCCATAACACATAATTATATAAAGGTGAGCTGGGGCTAGACGAGTCGACAACCCGTGGTTGTGGGCGGCATTAATCATACATCACTTGTAGGTCGACCCATACGTATCTTACAAGAAAATTATTTGTAATTATGTATTTATAAATACCTTGAGTTAGTGGTAGTCTCATGCTTTAGCTTTAACTTTAAAAGTTTATTACATTGTAGTTGTACAAACACAAATTAAAATAACGATTGCAGTATGAGGTAAACATATACGAATGTTTTCCTCGTGTTTGAGTAAATGCTGTGTAGGTGTTTCCTGGCTCCAGGATCATGAAACAATGTTCAGTCTAAGTTTTGCCTTAGCCAATCACAATACTCATTACAAAAAGTAACGTCAAACGTGATTGGCTAATCATAAACAGTCTATGACTGTTTCATGGTCTCGGAGCCGAGGATTCCTATTACGTGTGAGCTTGCTCGACTGTGTAATGACGTTTTAAAATGTGGCATTTCTTGGCTTATTGGCGTCGTTTCTATTTGTTACATATTATACTGCAAGTATGCATTAACAACACCCTGATTCTGATGATTAATTAGATGTCTTATTTACAATCTGTCAGCAAAGTTGTTGTGCTATTGAATTTTGAACAGAAATTGGATATGACAATTTTGATTTTTAAAAGTCATATTTTTGGAGTGTAGCATTCGACATCCGAATCCTTGTTCTTGTGTCTTTCTCCTCTCGGCCTGACGTACAATATTTAAAAATTCTTTTGCAGCTCAAAAGTTAACAAGACAGATTCAGATTTCTTGTTCATCGAAATATTTTATCATACTCTGCACACGGACAAAATACAAACACATTTGAAAACACAAAACAAGTAAACGTTTGAAAAATGGAAAATCGTCCATGCCGTTATTTCTATACTTTATCTTGTCTTGTTAAAAGACAACTACATGAAATATGCCCTGTTTAACTGAACAAAAAGCCCCGCATGAGGCGACTGTTAAAACAAGACCTGCCTGAAAGGCAGTCTCATGTGTGTGCTGTCATCATATTCTTATGATATTCTTAACATCTTTACAGCATACGAATTGTTTTATAATGATTTTCTTTATCATTACAGAGATTTGTTTTATAATTATTTTCTTTATCATTACAGAGATTTGCGGTTCAACAGAATACGAGACATTCCATCCGGGTCATTTATAGGACTGAATAGCTTAAGCACATTGTAAGTAGCATTCAAATGTCAAAGAACACTTTGTTACACCGAGAACTTTTTTTCTGTCTGAATTAATTTAGAGCTTTGAAATGTCTGAAGAGAGAGTTCCCGATAATGTCAACAGGAAAATTTGCCATTTCCGTCAATTCAAGTTTCAAAACAAGTTTCGTTAACAAAGAACTGTTTTCTGTCGTCGGTAGAAACTTTTGACACTATAGAAGAAGGGGATTCTATTGATGTCGAATGGGGAACAAGGAACTGTTAAGCAATCTTATCAGGCCTTCAGTCAGTGATACTTTGTACTCCCTATGGATGGCATTAACGGCATGTAGATTATCAGTCTTGAGCACCCCCTTCTCAAAATTGTTCCACCCTGCACGCTACAAAACCTCATACAAACCTGAAAGAACATATGCGGTCTCACATTATGAGAACTTTCTTTTACAAGAAAGGTGAAGACGGTACAACTACATGGTTGTGAGCTATCTATGGGTAAACAACAAAAGCTAGGATGAAATATTCTAAGGACGAATGATTGAATTCCTGGTTGACAATCTCTTGGTTGAGTTTGGCGGGAAGATTTTCCAACAGACTGTTGGCATTCCAATGGGAACAAACTGTGGCCCACTTTTGGCCGACTTGTATTTGTTTCATACGAGGCTGAATTTTTCGAGAGGCTTACTAGGGCGGGTAACAAAAACCTTGCCAGATTTCAATTTCACTTTCATGTGTATAGACGTTTGCTGACCTAGCCGATCGTATATATTCTCTTCTGAACTTGAAATCAAAGATACAAGACTCTTATAGCAGCTGCTTACCTCGATTGCAATTTTAAGATCGTGAACTTTCCTTTTTTGATAGTAACATCCCTGCTTCTACATCCTATGGTGTTTACATGTCGCAGTTGCGTCGTTATTCTAGTGCTTGCTCTTTTCGTGATAGATGTCAGCTGTTGACAAACAAACTTGCGGCACAGGGATTCGAAATATAAAGGTTTATGAAGACTCAGAGCAAGTTTTATGGTCGCGATATTGGTCCCCTTGAGAAATATTCTTAACCTTGTATGATATGTAGATAGACGTTATTGAATATACACATTAGTATGCCTGCTTGTTGTTATTGAAAAGTATGCCTTAGGTCTAATTTTGAAGCCCTGATATAAACTTGGATCTGACCAAGGTTTACATGGCAAGTGTAGATAAAGTAGAAAACGCTTACTTTTCACGCACAGGTCTTTATCTCCTGTTCGTTTTTAATGGTTTCATGTGCAAATAATTCCTTATTAATGTTTTTCCTCTATAATTTAATCGATTATGAGTTCAGATTATTGTTCAAATGTTTTTTTCCAGACTTTTAAATAACAACGCCATTCAAAGATTATTAGACGGTGCATTTGATGGACTTCCAGAACTGAAATATTTGTAAGTATCCATAGCAACAACATTTTCTTGGTGGATTATACAGCATCTTAGTACACCAATCCTATTTTAAGGCACTTCAATGTGTTAAAAACAACGAAAAGTGGTTTTGAGTTTTGATGTCTGCTTAAGTTATGTTTTCTGAATGACTTCATACAACGCGATACAATCACAACCAAACACAATAAAGAACTTTGTATTCTTATCAGCATCAAATGTCCCCTCTACTGCTGTCTCGTTTGCACAATATGCCTCGTCCACTGAAGACTTATTTGCATAATACCATCAACCGTATACAATCTTAATTCAATAACATTTGCATACCCGGCCAAATTTTCATGTTCCCTAACCGTAAGAAAGCATTTGAATGCACAGTACAATTGCCAAAAATTTCAATTTTTATAGATGCTGTTCTTTGGTTCTTAAGATATTTTGAATAAAGAAAATCTTTCGGTTTCAAAGTGACTTTGTTGCAAGCTATACTAAAATAAAGTTATAAATATGATGTTTCGATGAAAGATGGATTGTTATGCATATCCGATTTAAATCAAGCCTCGTTTATCTACATTCAGAAAATGAATTGATCTCCTCCTATAAATATATTTATGTTTATTTCTATAGAACAGAATTAGGATAGCCTTATCAAAACTGTTTTTGCTGTGAATAGGAATTAGCTGTCTATAGTGATGATATCAAATTTTTTTTATTCACACGCATAAATTATAATAACAATACACCTGCAACGTATTTTAAAATCTACTGTCTTCCGAAGCGAAAATGCCATTAAATCATAATATTAATCCTTGTTAAGGCTTGGTGAGATAGTGTATTACGTATCTGGTAAAAAGGAATGTGCAAGGATTATAAACTTTAAGATATAGCTAGTTTTTCTGTTTGTCTTAAGTGCAAAAAATTGAAGGTCTAATGCATTCTAATCACGTAGCGCATATTCTAGCCTGGGATTGTTCTCACATAATTCCCTACGTTCATGACCCCTCCTTCCTCTCCCCCCCCCCCCTAAAAATATATTTATATACAAGCAGTAATATTTTGATACCAATGATTGATTTGATTTGGACAAGGTTAGTTAACTAATAAAATCAACACATGTGCGAACTGTGCAATATTGATTGCTGGACCGATATCAAACCTCAGATCATCTATTATGTGTAAGAATATCTAGCCGAGGAATTGAACATGAACGTTGCTAGGGGCTAGTACGAAGGAATTCGAGAAGACACTGCGGTATATATAGTTGACAATGTATAACTCTAGAGACGGCCGATGGGTTAACTCAGTTAAACATAGGAGATAAAACTTGATAAAATATGCCTAAGAGTTAAACAGACATCGATCAAACACGAGAGTTGATCGAGAATCAAGTAAACCACCAGACAAGACTTTCTCAAACAACAACAGACCCCATGGAGGTTTACATTGCGTAAACCCGATCTGGGAGTGATGATGGCTTACGTACACGTGGATTAGCGTTAATCTTCAGACGAGACATATTAATCTGCCATTAAATCAATACATCAGGTCACTGTAAAATTAGCTATGTATTGAGATAATCATCCTGCAATAATAATAACACTAACCAAGATGTCTGACATACATCCTGTAAGAACAATATAAAAAGTATGCTCTCTATAAAGCCTCGCGTACCGCAAACGTATTTATATAGCCTTGCAACTTGATAAAAAAAAAGTTTGTTTCGTGTTTATTCTCACATAGATAACATTCTACCGTTTAAAATTGGAATTGCAGCAATGTTTGTTGCGAATTCAAACTTTCTGCTATGGAACGGTTCTCTCGACATCTGGAGTTATTTAACATCAAAGATGAAATTGATTCTGTAACATGCCTTTCATGAAATGTACATTAGCATGTAGAACATGTACTTCTAGCGTTGTGGCATGTGCACTCGCTGACCCTTCGCCGAGTAGTATTAACATCTAAACAGCATACCAGGTATATGCATGTGATTAGCTGTTTATACACAGTAGGTAGATCCTTTACGTAACTGTTTCATAACAAAATATTTTCCATACTCCGTCAATTTCTGTCGAGGCCAAAGCAAACTAACTATGTGTTGTGTTTTCATTTTGTTTATTTATTTTTAGTTATTGTTGAAAATGATAAAGGAAAATTACTTTATAATCATCAAAATAATACCTTGTCTGTATTTAGATTAAATTTTGTTACTCTAACAAATATCAACAATTTAAAAATTGCAAATGTTCTCCCTCTTATCTATCGGAAGTATACAACACGTGCTTTTAATTGAGTTGTCTGTTTTATCATGTTATGACAGTGATCTTGTACCTATATACCATGGCTGGGTTATATTCATAGATACTGAACCTTTTATTTAACCCGTTGTTGATTTCTTTTCAGATATTTATATAAAAATCAAATAACTTCTGTTGAAAGTAAAGCGTTTAGACACTTGAGGAAACTTGAGCAGGTGTGAGTATTCGTGACTGGACTTCATTATGCTTACGTCACCAAACTTCATCACATTTAACTAGGCCTATCACAGCGGGAGCCATTCGCATGATGTTGATATCACACGTGCTTGTACATTTCACCTGTGACGGGGTCACAGAGGTCATATATCATATTAAACATTCGTCGTTAAACCTTGGAGTTGTCATCGTTAAAGTCTGTGCATTTTCTACAAAACAAATTTATTTTTAAATGTAAAGTCTGGAACTAATTCTAATAGTTTGGAGAGAATATTTATAGTGACACGAATTGCTTATATACTTATGCTGACGAAGGCAAAAATACATACAAATCAAACATTGCCACAAGTAAACACCAGTAATTCTGAGTTGCGAAATTCATTTTCTCGGTAGCATACCAACTTAATGGTGCAAATTAAACTCCCATGTATTTTATAACTGTTTGTGTGGGTGCATACTGTATTCTCATAAAATATATTATATCCAAGCCACTAACCAAAACCACTCATAAAACTGTGTCCTGACAGACGTCTTACCATGAAAAAAAATCTGTTTTGGCTGCTTAATACCGGAAATTCTCTATGTCTGTAAATCAGCTTACTCCCCTGTGCTGGTGAACGGATCTTCCTGGGGACCTTGTGATGATCAGCGTTTTATTTTATTAGCAACCATGTCCTGTTTCCACGGAAGCTTCTCGGTGATAAGCGGAAATGATTCTAATGAAAGGAAATTGAAATTATGCAAATAAAAATGATTTACTCTAGTCAAGAACATCGATTTTAAAACGGAATGAATTATGTAGGGTGTATGTAAATTTGTCTGGAATCCCGAAACTCAGTTGTTACTAATCACTTAAACCTTTGCACTTTTTTAATACCTAGAACATAGAACATGCACCTGATATACACGGTACAAGATTTGATAGCATGGTCGAACCCTTTTATAGGAACGACTCGGAGCTTACTTGCTAGGAATTGGTATATTCAAAATGATATACAGCAGCCCAGTGTGTATATTTCAAGCTTCATTAGATTGGTGTTAGCCGTGTATATATATATATTTAAGTGCTTATAATGCCGTCATTTTTGTTGTTAGTGTGTTGTTTTTATAATTTGATATACGTTTCCGTGTTTGTATGTTGTTGGTAATGTGAGGACATTGTTGCTGTATGTTTGTGTAATGTCTTCGAAAGTTACTATTACATGTTTGTAGCTTATTCGGTGTTTCCAAACGTACTAACACTGTTTTTGTAGATTGTGTGTGTTTTGTGATAACATCGAATTTATAGCAGCTGATGTGTCTGTCGTTTTTATATAGATTTTTTTATCCGGCTTCTTCTGCACAGTGCCATTCATGTTAAAGCGATCTTTTCCCACCTTAGTCTAAAAAGGATGCTTCTTGACTTTCCCCAAGTTTTTTAAATGCGTGTCTATATTTCTTCGACCTCGAAAACATATGTATTTCTTTTGTAGCATTACACTATGATATTAGTATATACAAACTAAAAAAGATCCAAATAATAGTTCACATAATGGTTTTTCTCGCACCTGTTTGTAAAATTTATTACCTTGAAATTGACACTTCTATTCCGACTCATCAATCAAGTTCAATGTACTTTTGTTGGCTTATCTTTCCTATGAAAAACACATTTTATTCAATGCATCTAAAGGGGTATCTTTCTTATGGTGTAGGAAGCGGCTGGTGTTCAATTACTGAGCGGAATTGAATAAAAACTCGAAACGAAAAGTGTGAATGATGGATGATCAGCCGAGTCGATTTGAATGAAAACTTTATACCATTTTTTGCACCTGTATTGAGCTATGATTAGCACGATTTCAACTTAATCGGAGTCGTACCGTTATGCATTGTATAGCAGACATTGCTATGTGCGAACACATCTATATCTTATACAATTCGCATGTATTTCCCATACGTATATATCAATATATTATCCTGAAAACTCTATGCACGTTATTGAGAACTGATAGTTTTGCTTCACTGTAATTGTGTACTCTGCTTGAACATAAATGTAGCATGCAACTAGTTTTATGTTTATTGAAAGAATTGTTTTCAAAGTAGCAATTGTTTCTGACATATGTAAATGTAAGATTATATAATTTTTAATGTGTGGTTATGTTTGTGCTTTTTTTTTTAGATTAGATATATTTAACTGTAAATATATATAACATCACCTTTCCGATCATGTGAGTTTTATCCGAATACTCCGAAACTTCATCCGGTAGAACATGGACAACGATATTCGCTATAGATTGTCACTTGGTTAATTTTCTACGGGGAAAAATGCATGAAAATTAATGTATCCTCGAGTTGGTAAGGACAGGGTAGTCGAACCAATAACACGAGTGCAAAACATTTCCAATCTATAGTATACGAAGATATATTGGAAATAGTTATGTGGAGTTCAGTGAAATTAGCGTTTCATAGTTTACAATTTAACCTTATGTTAACAGATTAATATAATATTATGTCGTCATAATCGTGTTATAAGCTAACTTTAACCTAACAATTAATATTTGTATTCAAATCATTTTAAAAGTTTACAAGCAAGCTTTCATCAAAATTGCAGCATGACTCTGCAAAGATATACTTATAAGGAATTCATACTTCTCTACTTCTCTCCCCCTTAAACAACTCTTTTATTTAAAATCGCTTTAGTCCACCAAGGTCACAAGTCGTGTACATCATTGTAAGTAACCATGTGAAGGACAGGTGTTTTATTATACTAGTATAACTCTACTATAAAATGCATGTCAGATTCAATACATCATTGCATCAATAAGCAAGGCAAAAAGGACAAACCATGACTTTACATATTAGACAAAAAAGTGTTATTAAGCAAGTACCAGCTATTCCACAGAATCATCACACAGTTTCATCCTTCTAAAAGGAGTCAACACCTCAGGACGAAATAACCAAATCTCCAGCACACTCATTGTTAATCTGGATACTAAGGAAAATGACTCCGTGCCATAGCATCTCTGATAAAGATAAATCCTCAAAAAAGGAAACTCTGCTCGAAATATTTGGAACGAATTTATCAATATTTTGTCAATGCACATAGATTGCAATTGAAAAATGAATAATTGACTATGTACTTCTTTGTGGCCATGATATATGTACGTGAATATAATACTGACTGTAAAATGTGATATTTAATCATATTCTACCTATTTCTATTTCAGATTTATGCATAACAACAACATAACCAGTCTGCCTGAAGGTTTATTTGATAACACACCGAAGTTACAACGACTGTAAGTTTCTAGATTATTGGACAACACACCGAGTTATAAGTTTTTGTATTTATATGGCAACACACCGAAGTTACAATGCTTAAGTTTCTGGTTTAATTGACAACCCACCGAAGTTACAACGACTGTAAGTTTCTAGATTATTGGACAACACACCGAGTTATAAGTTTTTGTATTTATTTGACAGCACACCGAAGTTACAATGCTTAAGTTTCTATTTTAATTGACCACCCACCGAAGTTACAACGACTGTAAGTTTCTAGTTTATTTGACAACACACCGAAGTTACATATGGGCGGCCGTTTTAGGATAAAATACGTTATCTACTTAAGTGCAAAAACTTTTACACTTAAGTGCAAAAAAACCAACTTGTCATTATGTATATTTAACACTTAAGTGTAAAACATTTCCACTTAAGTGCAAAAACATTTTTTTGCACTTAAGTGCAAAAAACACCGATATGATTTTGAGAATAACATCCACCGACAAATTCGTTTTCGACTGATCCGAAATTAAGCTCAATGATTGGTCGACCAATGACCAGTGTTCTATCTATCAATCTCGACCAATCAAATCGTGCGTACTACCGCAGTGTGTCCTAGCGATGAGTAAACAATATGGCGGCTTCCATAAAACGTGATATACACAGGAACTTGTATATAGGCTTTTGCAAGAATTGTATCCAAACGTCAACTTTATTGATAATAATAGAGGTGAGATTGTATTATGAACTTCAAAAATGATATGTTTAATTTTTTTAATAGTCCATTAGTTAATTATTATACCACTGAATTGTTTTGCATTGCATATATCTTATAGTTGACCTGGTTGGAATAATAATTAATCTAATTAATATATGTGTATCAATGTGGTTCAAAAGAGGTAATTTATTCGAGAATGTCCTTTAAGTCAGATAATTTTTATGTCTACCTTCTTCCCCTTAATTCTATCTTCAGTCATAAAATTTAACATGAATTCCATGTATATTTTTACTGTGAAATTAAAGATATTAGTTTACTTTCCTACAAAATTTGTTTATTTTAGGTTTTGAACAAATTTTGATAAATGTTTTACTATATATATCTCATTTGTGCCCAATTATCATCTGTTTTAAGTTTTAAATTGTCACAATACAGTAAGACAGTCTGACTCTTGGAAACAATGATCAGTGTGGACTAACTACAATTTAGTTAAATAAATGTCAATAGCTGTCACTTTCATTAGTGTCAGGGGCAGCTGTTCCGGTACATGTGTACACTAAGTAAGCACCTGTGACTGTGCCAACATTTTGAATTTCTTTGACACTTTGTTTTGACAGACAGTGACAGTCATTAATTTATTCCTTAAAAAAATCTTAGTAATTTGCTTACAAAGACATACAATGTATCTTTTCAATTCTTGATTGTAAGAAACCAATGTTTGATTTGCATATATCAAAGTTTGGAGACACCACAATTACATAGGATTATACAATGAAAGCAACACTAAAGTTTTAATGTTTATTTTTGAACATAATAGACTCTAAATGAATCTCCCTGTTATATTTATATAATGGGGAAAAAAAATAAAAACTATTTGAATGTTTCAGCACCAGTTATATGAAATAAAGATTTAAACAGTAATCATAATTTAACCTTTAATTGTGGCCACAATTTGAAATAATAAAAACTTGCAGTCTCACGAACAGTCTTTTAACAGGCAAGGGGATACTTAGCCTATGTTATTATTTTATTATAATACACTAAATGTGTGTTGTCAAGTAGATAAAGCTAAAAAATAATACAACAATCAATGGTGTACATGCTTTTCATGCTTTTAATATTCATGATAATGTTTGGCATCTGTTATCATATGTTGAGTGGTGCAATGGATAGCTAGCATACTTGCATTTCCACAAGGCAACCAGGGTTCGATTCCCTAACTGGATGTGAAAAAAACATGGGGTCACCTGCCCGACCACATGGGTTTTCTTCAGGTACTCAAGGAAAGGTTTCCTCCCACAATAAAACCCTTCAGGCTAACGTCTGGGACAACAGGAATTATTAATATAAGTTGAATAACTTG
The DNA here is from genome assembly GCA_947623455.1 of Mimachlamys varia. NCBI lineage: Eukaryota > Metazoa > Mollusca > Bivalvia > Pectinida > Pectinidae > Mimachlamys > Mimachlamys varia. The sequence continues at coordinate 46,496,710 of OX392530.1, read as the reverse complement.
CTTCATAATTATTTCAAAATATTATCATAATTAAGATGCAGGCATGAAAGTACTAAAATGTACAAGATAAGTATGCATGAAATGTGCAAAAAGGTCTAATTCCTGTGGACAGCCCATGAAAACTCAGAAGTTTATTTCCAATGGGGTATTTAAGATATTGATCACAGAAAAAGATTTTGGCAGAGAAACTTAAACAGATAGTAAAATAACATTTTAGGTGGAATGGACATTATCTGCACACATCCATACATATTATATCATCCTATTCAGGCCTGCATGGCAACAGACAAACTATTCCAATCGTGAATTCCATTATAATTAAAATAAATCAGTTTTATATTGAACATTTTTACATTTTGCTTTACAGTATGCTTGTTATGATTGACTTTACACTAATACAGATATTATAAATCCATTAAATGATGGATCATCGATTAGATAATAATATAATGATAAACCGTCATGGAGTTTTACCTGATTTCCAAAATTAGATCCCATGCTTCCATTTATATTTGCTTATTTATTTTTGCTAGTATGTGTTTATTTCCACTTAAGTGTAAAAGATTTATTTCCACTTAAGTGCAAAAGATTTATTTCCACTTAAGTGCAAAAGATTTAATTCCACTTAAGTGCAAAAGATTTATTTCCACTTAAGTGCAAAAGATTTATTTCCACTTAAGTGCAAAAGATTTATTTCCACTTAAGTGCAAAAGATTTATTTCCACTTAAGTGCAAAAGATTTATTTCCACTTAAGTGCAAAAGATTTATTTCCACTTAAGTGCAAAAGAATTATTTCCACTTAAGTGCAAAAAATTTATTTCCACTTAAGTGCAAAAGATTTATTTCCACATAACTGCAAAAAATTTATTTCCACTTAAGTGCAAAAGATTTATTTCCACTTAAGTGCAAAAGATTTATTTCCACTTAAGTGCAAAAGATTTATTTCCACTTAAGTGCAAAAGATTTATTTCCACATAACTGCAAAAGATTTATTTCCACTTAAGTGCAAAAGATTTATTTCCACTTAAGTGCAAAAGATTTATTTCCACTTAAGTGCAAAAGATTTATTTCCACTTAAGTGCAAAAGATTTATTTCCACTTAAGTGCAAAAAAATTATTTCCACTTAAGTGCAAAAGATTTATTTCCACATAACTGCAAAAGATTTATTTCCACTTAAGTGCAAAAGATTTATTTCCACTTAAGTGCAAAAAAAAAATTTCCACTTAAGTGCAAAAAAAAAATTTCCACTTAAGTGCAAAAGATTTATTTCCACTTAAGTGCAAAACAATTATATCCACCTAAGTGCAAAAAATTTATTATACTTAAGCGTAATTAAAAAAATTATTTCACTTAAGCGTAATAAAACTTCTCACCAATCAGAACGCTGCTTACAAGCGACATTTGGGAAAATCAGAAGCTGCCACTGTAGATTTTCATATAAAAATGTCATAAACAGAATATCTAACAGTGTCTTCAGTAATACCAAATATATTTCACTCGTGTGGCTAATATTTTGATATTTTTCACTCATGGTGCGCACTCGTGAAAAATATCAAAATATTAGCCCCACTCGTGAAATATATTTGGTATTACTGAAGACACTGTTAGATATCCTCTATTTATTTCACTTAAACGTAATAAAATTTTTCAGTACTTATACATAATAAAACTTTAAGTAGTCTACCAAATATATAACTAATGGCAATTATCTTTAAAAAAACCTATAGAATTTTATTGTCCAGCATGTGCTTCCTTCTTGGTTTCTTTGCTACTCTTTAGTATTAGATATATCAAACACATGAATACAAATATATGTATTTTATTTATTCACCAGATGCAATCAACGTAAATATAGTCGTTGTTATAAATCAAAACAATGGCTGTAAATATGAAATAAGAAAACACATTCTGCTTATTTTGTAATGTAATTCACAGCTGCTCTTCGAGTTGCAAAACAATGTCACAGAAACATGCATTGCTTAGTTATCGATTACTACAGAAGTAACTGAAGCTGCAAAGTGTACAGAGAAGTCAAGATGTCCAAAACATAATAAACTTTATTGAAGATTGTCCATCCATGTAGCCATTGGTAAATGAACCCTCCACCTGCATAAAAAAAAGAAATCAGGTTTTAATACCTCGATATCCCAAATTTTCAGAAGGTTTAAGAACGTGTATAAACAGCGGATACAAAGTGTTTATATTATTAACTGGTGTGCATGCCTTTATTGTAAAGTGAAATTCAAAGGATTTATGCTCAAAATCCTGAAACCAAGCCCCTATGGACACAGGACAGACTAGTTCGAAGGATTCTGACTCTCTGACCCGCTAAATATTTGGACGATAGGTCAGAGAGTCAGAATCCTTCGATATAGTATAAGGACAGACCTACAAATGTATGTCACTATGCAATGATTGACAGATGATTATTTCACTTCACTCGACTGGGACCCCCTCCCACTACTATATTTCACTTCATTGGACTGACACCCTCCCACTACTCTGTATATATACAGTAGTGGGAGGGGTGTCAGTCCCGTGAAGTGAAATAATCATCTGACAATTGTTTCATAGTGACATAGGTCCGTGCCTACCCCCTGTGCCTGTTGACAGAAGTGTCAAACCAACTGAAGTTTGACAGTTTTCTGGAGTTTCATGACATCTACAGGCATAATACATAGTAAATTATATACCAAATTTAGGAAAATTATTTCTCTGTTGATCAAGACCACTCCCAGTGAGATATCTTGAATGGTTACAAGATGTATGTCAAAATCACATGAGAGATCTAGACCACAGGTGCTTGTGGACATGAATGTGACTATATTTACATTGAATGTAGAAGGCAATATATACATATACGATGTTTCATAACAATATAATGCTAAATTATTAAGTTAACAATAACAACCTAAGCAGAGTAGCCTTATAAAAGCCTACAAAATTCAATGAAAAATTAGTCACACTCAGTGACTCATGTCCACAATGCAAGCACCTGTGATCTAGACGAGGCTCTAGTGTAGTTGTTTATTCATCAAATCAGGGTCCTCATGGGGCAGTATATGTACATTTACGATAATGATATCGATACAAGTTGCCATAATTTTCTTAATGAATTGTTGCTTATAACCTACCTTAGTTCGTGTGATTTAGGCCAATCACTGAATCAGTGTTGACAGTGATGTCTTCGTCTGTTCGTTAGCGAGGCTTTTGTGAGATTGTGTAGTCTGCTAATCAACACATTGTCATGCATCGCATTTCTGTCGTGGACCCACGTAACATATATATCTTTTGACATGCAAGTTCTCCCCATATGACAATTCCGATAACGGCCGTATTAGCCTAACGTTCTTGGGGAAAATCCTACCGCAATCACCTCTTTACCTCCGCCGCCATGTTGAATGTTTGGGCATGCGCAATAGAGCAGTAAGCGGAACCGACCCATTACGACAGGAGGGAAGAGAGGAAATCTTTTGCACTTAAGTAACAAGGTACATAATGTAAAAAGAAAACCACATAATGATTTAAGTACGTTATTTGCATTATGTCTTTTTTATGCTTAAGTGCAAAAGATTTGCACTTAAGTGAAAAAGTTTTTGCCATTATGTGATTTTTTGCCATTATGTCCAGTTTTTTGCACTTAAGTGCAAATCTTTTGCACTTAAGTGCAAAAACTTTTGCACTTAAGTAGATAATGTAATTTATCCTAAAACGGCCGCCCATAGTTACAGCGAATGTAAGTTTCTAGATTGTTTGACAACACGCCGAGCTTACAACGACAGTAAGTTTCTCTTTTATTTGACAACACACCGAAGTTACAACGACTGTACGCTTCTAGTTATTTTGACAACACACCGAAGTTACAACGACTGCACGTTTCTAGTTATTTTTACAACACACCGAAGTTACAACGTCTGTACGTTTCTAGTTATTTTGACAACACACCGAAGTTACAACGTCTATACTTTTCTAGTTATTTTGACAACACACCGAGCTAACAACGACAGTAAGTTTTTAGTTATTTTGACAACACACCGAACTAACAACGACTGTTGGTTTCTAGTTATTTTGACAACACACCGAACTAACAACGACTGTTGGTTTCTAGTTATTTTGACAACACACCGAAGTTACAACGTCTATACTTTTCTAGTTATTTTGACAACACACCGAACTAACAACGACAGTAAGTTTCTAGTTATTTTGACAACACACCGAACTAACAACGACTGTTGGTTTCTAGTTATTTTGACAACACACCGAGCTAACAACGACTGTTGGTTTCCAGCTGACATGTGTTTTTACTGGGGTATGGAGATAAACTGGCGTCGTGGTGAATGTTAAATCAAACCACAGCTGCTAGTTGACTGTATCTGCTGGAATTCCTACGATTCTTTTTTTATTTAAGATGCATGGTCTAGAGCTTCGACATCAACATGTATAACAGAAGGGCTAGATCTGGTATTTTATTTCTCTGTGGTTTAACACCCAGGAGTTTATGCACCTTCATTGGTGCACGACCGATCCCTTTGAGTAGACTTTTATTTTGACCTTCCCGACAACTTGTTTATCGTTGTTTATTTTCATCGCTGTTTATTTACACAAAGAAACTGAGAAATTCATGGTTCATGTCAGATATAGGTATCTAGGGAAATTACTTGTTTTTTCATGTTATTAATGTGTTTGCAGTTTTATGGGTGTGTTTTTATTGGACAAATTAATACCATACTGGTACATTGAAGTGGGTAAGAAGTGCTTCCCCGTGTTAAAGAGGGCCATATCAATCATGCTGCAATACGGTCGTAGAAGTCCAAACTATCTATACATTACATAGTTTGGAACTATGACATTTTTCTTATTAAGTTTATTATTTTGGTCGTTTATAGCACCATATACCAAATGTCAAAATTGAAAAAGTAACAGAAACCTCATGTGAAAGTTCACCGCGACACTTTCCAGCAATCAGACGCCATTTATGTGATAACACTGTTTACTAACACACGGTGCAGTTTTGTACGACCTGTTTCTAGTTTATTTTCATATCTTTACCAGGAACGCTATCTGAAGTTATGTAATTAGAAACATTAGACCCACTATGGTCTCTAGGTGCTAGAGTAGGCGTATATTTCCCCCCACAGGCCTGTTCCGCATGTCGCAGTTATTTTTTATATGAAATCAATGCATAGTTCATAGAGAAAGCTTATGTGGAAATATATTTATCTCTACGTATCATCTTTAAGAAGAGGCCGATTAATTTGAGTAAAACAGAAGCGAATTCAGGTTATTTAAAAAACTGAATGATACTTGATACAAAATCGTGATATAATATTTTTTGATAAAATGTTTTTATATGAAATTGTTTCGTACTAAAAAATATGTTTCAAAAAGTAAAACTATCGGAGATACACACTGTAGAGCATTAGTAGAAATGAAACGTTTTGTGATTTAAAACTTGAAAAAAATATCTACCTTCATTTGTTCAAAACACACATTTATAGATTAAGATGCTGTTTACTACAGCTTCAATAATGAATGCCATTATGTTGATACAAATCCTATTTCTTTTTTATATTTTGCAGGAATGATGTTGAAAAATTCATTGAATATTTGCATAAACGGAAACTTGTAGGGAGTAGACATTTGAGCTTTTTTATGCCCCGATTACAATGATTTAACCATGTTTTATCGATTTGAACAATTTCTTCCCTTTTCATTAAAGTGAAATTCAAACAAATTATGTCAAAACAGACAATAAAAAGGTGAATTGTACTAAGATAAAGACGGCAATTAGAAATATGTGTACGCTAATGATACAATGATCATACTTCGTATAGTTATGAACAAATGCTATGACGATGAGAAAGTGATATGATACTTTTAATGTTTTGTGTTCAGACGCCTTGATGAGAACCCTGTTCGTTGTGACTGTGATTTACTTTGGGTTCCCCGGTTAGTACAGAGGAGGAGAGCTCGTGTTCAGGTTACGGGAACATGTCATTCCCCAAGACGGCTGCTTAATAGACCTATAGGGACACTTAACGAACGCCAATTCAACTGTGGTCGATACGGTAAGTTTATTGGTCATTTCAGCCATTGTAACCAGTTTGAGAGCATTCAAACCACAAAAGTGTGACTTTTAAAAGGAATTGATTGCCTCGATATGGTATATGGTAACACTTAATGAACTGCGATCATTAGCACTCTTAGATTGAGATGGTTGAAGGGATTATTTAGGTCATTGTGGTTTTATCGTTACTGTCCGAATTCGTGATAGCTTGACATGACTTGGAGTTGACCCAAATTAACATGGAGAATGTCATTGGTGAAACAAAGAATGCTTACCCTTCAAGAAAATTTGGCTTTAGGCTCATATTTAGTACTTTTTGGGGGTCTCCGTATTAACCATTCATGTGTTCACATTTTACCTTAATTAGTTGTAGCCATGTTGGGTTTGGGTCACTATTAAGACCACCCCACTATTAAGATCACCTCGATATTAAGACCAGTTTTGAAAAGTCCCAAATACCACATTTGCACTTAGTTTCACCTCACTATTTCGACCACCTACCAAAGACAGAGTCACCTGATGTGTATTCCACTGTATACACCTGTCAAAACAATATTTTGGTGTCAAATTGGCAAACCAGTTACAATTACTGTGCGTTTAACATTATTAAGTGTATGTATTAGTTAATGGACCATGAAAACATGTCAAATAAGGTGGATTTCAGAAAAATGTGTCTGCATGGTCACCCTCGGTATTCAGACAACCCCGCTATTAAGACCACTTTGGTGCGGTGCCTAAGGTGGTCTTAATAGAGAGGTTTCACAGTTTAATGCAATATTGAAGCTGCAACTCTATTGTAATAGAACAAAAATCAATTATGTGTTCATTTATATGTTCATTTGTATATTATATAATTCCCTTGTGCATATTATTAGTGGAACAACGTAACGCTTCAGTGCAAACATAATAAAAACTTATGGTGCATGTAAGAGAAATTCAAATGTTATTGCTTGTGATCTGTAGTCCGCATGCACATTACATATTTAAACGCCAGCTAGCTTGTGAAATGATATCTGAATGTCGGTTTTTTGAAAACGTCATTAACCATTTTCAGGGGATATACTCATTGTCATGAAAGAAGAAATAGTCTCAATTATGTATAATCCATTTGTTTTCTGGCGCCATAATGATGTCAAAACTTTGTTTTAACCTGAAATGTCTCCTTTATGATCATGCAGTAATGGTGTTTTGAATTGCTCTCGAAAATAAAAACCACCATCTGCTATCTCATATTTAACGCTTTTGTTTTACATCTTTTACACGGCTCAGTCTGTCGCAGGTTAGTAACAACGAAACAATAAAGCTCAAAGAATAAAGTGGGAACAAGGATAGCAACAATGAAACTGTAAAACGCAAAACGTAGAGCGGGAACAAGGATAGTAACAATGAAACTGTTAAATCAATTATAAGCATAATAAACGCATCGACATTCATATCACAAAAAAAGAATGGTGTAAATTAGAATTCTTTCATAGTTTCGAATTAAAACTAGCTTCAACAACAATCACCTCATGGAAACCTGGTTTGTCTCGACAATAATCCGAATTGTTATCGCTTGTTAGTATCATACCGGCGAAGGGGACTATTAGTTTACATACTGTCTATCCGTCTGTCTGTCACAATTTTTGGATTTCCGAGCATTATCTCTGCAACGATTGTACATATTGAACTGAAATTTGGTATACAGATACAAAATGGGGATATCTAGGTCAAGTTCTAATTTGGTTACGGTTGAAAGAATTTTACAGAGTTAGAGCCCTTGGACTCTGATAAAGCTCCAAGTTTAATCGATTTTGAAATCGGATTTAGGTTTTGTTGACGCTTCGGTATTCTCTTTGTTTTTGTTTTTATAAAACAGGTATGTCATATTTCTTCGAAGTGCATTCGAGTTTATTCGACAAAAAATCTATCTGTTGCTTATGTTATATAGCTAGACTAATGCGGGCACTTTGAATCTATTAGAAATCTGCATTGAAGAAGAAAACTTAAAACAAGTTAACACAAACAACTCAAAACAGTGCTTGTACCACTGACATTTATATTTCCCTTACAGTAGTCCCTGTGTTGACGAGGCAGCCCGAGGACCATGAGGCGGTGGAGGGCAGCACGACTATGTTTCGCTGTACTGGAACTGGGACACCGACCCCGGTTATCAGCTGGTACAAAGACGGTTGGCAGGATTTTCTTCCACTACCTCAATATACCTCAATAAATTCATGTTTATGAACCGGAAACAAAAAATAAAAAATGAAAATGATCTTTGTTCATGTTTAGTATTTGAAGGTACCTATCATAACACAAAAAAATAACGTAATTCAATTTTGCGAATGTATGACTGGCCGATTTAATCTGAACACCAAAGAATAAAACTATCATAGAAAAATTACATGTACCTAGTATTAGGAGCTAATACTTTTACAATAGATGTTATAACGTCTGTTCAATAGATGAGCTATTGCCGTTTGATGACCGAGTACAGGTATACGAGTTGGGAGCTATGCTGCGGTTCGCTAGGGTAGTCTACGCGGATCAGGGAATCTACACATGTAAACTGACCAACACAGCTGGAACAGCCGAAGCCAGTGCAGAGCTGCGAATCACTCAACCAAGTAAGATAGCAGTATCACGTCAATAGCTTTTACAACTTTAAGGGGATTTATGATGTTTTTTGGTCCATTTCGTCGCCTTTTTATCAGGCACATATATGAGTCTTATTTGTTGTTTCCTGTCTGTTTAAAAGTTGTTTTTTATTTTATTTTGGGGGTTCAGTGTCTTTGCCGGTTCCCGTTTGAGATTGTAATTCATGTGATGTCACAAAAACAAGTTACCAGTTTATGTTGTAACGCAGATGGTTAAAGTCAGTATGACCACTGCACCTTGTATTCTATTTCAAACCTAATTTAACAAAACAATATGCCAATTTGCCTGATAATACGTGTGGTGTTAGGCTTAATTACCCATATGGATTGTGCAGGTCCCGTCTGTGGGTGTCATATTCTTGAGAAATGACAGCTCACCAACAGCTGTTGTCTTGAATATCTGAATGCATCCTGCCATATAGTACAAACCATTCATCTAACTAGTGTACGTGTATGTTCATACTTTTAACATAGATTAAACACCAAATAGATACTATAAACAGTATAATGTTTGACACCAGCTTATTAACTCTTTAGTGGAAACCAAACAGACCCTGAACGTTTTTATTCTATAACTCCTTAGCGGCTTTCCACTGTCAAACATGGAGCAAAACAAAACCACTCAACAAAATATTAATATTTTTACAATACCGCTTAGTATGCATTGGTGGGTATTTTCAACTTTTCAATCGTGGAAATGTGTCTGTGTGTGTGGCGAAGGGGGGGGGGGGGGCTTTATCTGTGTTAAGGTTTCTCTTTGACTGCTGTGTTCATTGTTAATACTAATACATAATTATATATGCAGTATATATTACTAATACCTTATCTGGTTCCAGCCCAGACACAGGAATTCCCCGCTAACGTTGAGGTGGAAACGTTCGTGGGTACCAACAGCCTATTGGAATGTGCCACAGACGACTTTATCCCTCAATACAGATGGATCAAGGACCAAGTATTACTACAGTCCGGCCCCAAGTACTCCTTCCAAGGCAACCGTCTCGTGATCAGAAATATTGTCCCTGCCGACGCCGGCAAGTACGAGTGTTTTGCCGAAGGCACCGTTGGGTTCAACCGGAAGGCCGTCTTACTCAAGGTCAAAGGTAGGAAATACAATGACTAAAGGTTACCGTTTAGCGATAAAATATCCCCATGTAATAATCTTTTGCACATAGATGATTTTGGTTTCAAATGACTACTTTTGTTTTATACATTTTGCAGTTACTATTGCAGTGTAATTTGTGTAATTTTCCAAAATGCCAGCCTTGTCAATTACATAATTATTATGTAATACTTCTTAACAGCTTTTGATAAAATTTAAACTATGCTATAATCATTTGGATTGTTGATGTTTTATTTTAATGTCAATTACATGGAAATCACTTTCAAATTATAATATCTGCGGTGATGTGTAGGGAATGAGACAGGGATCGCCGTGCAACATAATGTAATTTTACAAAAGGTTTTTTCAATTAATATTTCATTGTGCATCAAAATATGAAATGCCAGTTTCGAAACTTTCACCTTGATTCAAAAAGGTGATGACCGAACATTCGACGGAGACGTGTTCGTGCGCCAGGCCATACGAGAAGCGACCAACCGTGTAAATGTTGCCATTAACGACACGCAGCGCCATCTGTTTGACCGCTCCAGACAACACACTGTGCAGGACCTCATTGCTATCTTCCGGTACCCTGCAGCTGAGGCGCTAGAATTAGCAAGAGCAGAAGAGATATTCGAACAGACGCTCGATATAATTGTCCGACACGTCCGAGAAGGACACACTTATGACCTAGATACAACAGGTACTCCCATCCTGTAAATGAACGATAGTCAAGTTTTCTATACAATAACAAGTATACAATATTGTTGATATGTCATGTAATGCTTCGAATTGCCCTTCAAGAAAATATATGTTTTTTCATCAAGTTGAAAGAATCCATATCGCACGTCATAACTGATACACATACAGTCAAAACTGTTATAAAGGACATCTCCATATAAAGGACACTTGTCTATAAAGGACGGAATCAGACCTACTTAGTGAAGTTCGCTCTATAGTTGTCCTATGTATAAAGGACACCTGTCTCTAAAGGGCAAATGGATCTGTTCCTTGCTCGGTATCCCTTTTATAGTCAGGGTTGTCTAATGATCTTTAAAAGAAACAACCAATTAAATTCAATAAAATGCAATGTTTAGATCTGTAAGGTATATGTAACAATAATTCAGCGTTTAATGGTACATATTGTATATATTTTTGTTCTCTGACTTACCTTGGTTCATTTCACTATCACCATATAATGTAGTTTTTCATGTAATGGTAAATATATTAAATCAGCATCAATACCAACAATTTTTGCACAGTACACTTAATCAGGAAATATAATTAATTAATAAATCATGCTGTCAATATTCTACTTTTTGTATTTAGGTGAGAGTTACCGTGACATTATTTCCCCCGGTCATCTTACTCTGATTGCCAACATGTCGGGATGCTTTGCAAATCCCCGAATCACAAAATGTAGCAACATGTGTTACCACAAGAAATACAGAACAATGGATGGAACTTGCAACAACCTCCAGAAGCCACTTGCTGGAGCCACCGTCACCGCCTTCAGCAGGCTCATCCCACCTATCTATGAGAATGGATTTAACACTCCTGTCGGTAAGTCAGCTTCGTGTTCGGCAGTAGTCAGTTTATCAGAATCTTTGCCCCAAACCCGAGCCTTTTTATAAAGAACGGTTCTAACATATAAGACTCAACCTTGAGCAAATTCTCCAACATAAAATATCACGGATATCTCGGTAACGTACATGCAAGTAAATATTGAAACAAAACGATAAAGTTATTTTTTTAACATTCAACAGGTTGGAGCGCTGCAAAGCAATACAATGGCGTCCATCTTCCTAGTCCGCGTCTCGTGTCTTCCTTCCTCATGTCCACAGACCACGTGACGGAGGACGAGGCAAACACTCACATGCTGATGCAGTGGGGACAGTTTGCAGATCACGACATCACGCTGACGCCACAGTCGATCAGTTACGCCCGCTTCAGCGACGGTCGGCGCTGTAACGAGACATGTGACAACGAGTATCCGTGTTTTCCCATCCCTGTCCCCCGCAGTGATTCACGCATACAATCACATCCATGCTTAGGATTCGCACGAAGCAGTGCCATGTGTAACTCTGGTAGCACATCTATATTCTACAAGACATTTTCTGCTCGTCAACAAATCAATGCAATCACTGCCTTCATAGACGCAAGTAATGTGTATGGCAGTAGTGAATTTGATATCCAGAGGCTGCGAGAGCTAACCAACAGTCGAGGACTTCTTCGGGAGGGACCTATATCTACTAATAGAAAACGACTCTTACCATTCGACAACTCCGGATTCCTTGAGCATGCTGACTGTCAGATTGAGCCAAGTAAGCAGCACGTGCCTTGCTTCCGTGCCGGAGATCATCGTGTAAACGAACATCTAGCACTTACGGCAATGCACACACTTTGGATGCGCCAACATAATCATGTGGCACATGAACTCGGTAAAATTAATGTTCATTGGGACGGAAACATGATATTTCACGAATCCAGAAAAATCATCGGCAGCATGATGCAGCATATCACGTACAACCATTGGCTACCTAACATCATCGGCCCGCGAGGTATGGAGATGCTAGGTCCCTACAAGGGATATGATCCGAAAGTCGACCCTACCATCACAAATGAATTCGCCACGGCTGCCATGAGATTTGGTCATGCCTTAGTACAACCTGTCATATTCAGATTAAACGCCAGTTTCTATCCCATACCGGACGGAAACCTTCAGTTACACAAGGCTTTCTTCTCACCCTACAGACTGCTGGAGGAAGGCGGTATCGACCCGTTACTCCGTGGCATGTTTGCTGTATCAGCCAAGAAGAGGATGCCAAGTGAAATGATGAACTCAGAACTTACAGAGAAATTGTTTTCTTTGGCTAACGTTGTGGCACAAGACTTGGCGTCACTCAACATCCAGCGAGGACGAGACCATGGTTTACCTTTCTACAATGCTTATCGTGAGTTGTGTGGCATGTCTAGGGCCGCCAGTTTTGCAGATTTCCGATCCGAAATCACCAGTAGCGACGTCCGTGACAAGCTCCAAGCTCTATATGGACATCCAGGTCAGTGACACAAATGAGGCATACTTTCCCTTTAGTACATACTTTCGTTTTATTTAGTTTAGGTGCATGCAATATAGCATTTAAAAAAATAATTATAAAGAGTCAACGAATTATTTTAACATAACTTATTACTGTGTGAAATAAACTTAAAATGATTATATCCATCTCCACTATTCGATATAATTCATTCGATGGTTTTATTGAAATAATAATGATAAGAATAATTAAAAACTGCCTAAACATTTAGCACAATGACCGCATTTTGTATCAAACTGTTGACAGATAATATCGACTTGTTTGTGGGAGGAATGAGCGAGACGCCACTACCAGGAGCCAAGGTTGGACCAACATTCATGTGTATTCTTGTAGACCAGTTCAAGAAGATTCGTGAAGGTGACAGGTGAGTCTCGAAATTGCACTAGAAATACATCCATGATTGGAACCTGCTTTGCACCACGTATTGTGTTTGTTACAATGCTCGATCGCCTCTATCAAACTATCAAAATGTTGTCCGTGTTCGGATTGTAATTGCATGTAAAGTTATTGTATTTTTATGTAAGGTTTTTGAGACTCAAAGTACAAGAGTAAGAAATGAAATCATACATATGAAATACTCGAAAAGTATTGCAAATATGACATTTACACCAGAGTTATCCCCAATTACCTTCTTTTCGAGTTACTATGCAACTAGTTTTGGAGTTCGCGCAGAGTTGTTTATGTGACGACAGTATTTGATTTAAGTACCGATTTGTTGGATATTGTCTATAAATCTCTTTGAAGAACATGCCATTGTTTTTAATTCTGGCAATGATTTATCTACAAAACTGGAAAATAACTTTCCACTATGCAATATATGATTCAAGACTACACGAGTTATCTCCCCTTACAATATTGAATCTAATTGTTTCTCAGCCTCCATTCCACTCGCCGTTAAGAAGCCCATGCTATTTTTCTTTCTTATACCTACAGTATTACATCAAACAAATATAAAACATGGAAACTGACCATATCTTCATACATGTTCATCTTAGTTATTTCTTAAAAAGGTTTATGAATAGTATGCCTGCTGTCAAATATTAATTACCTTTCAAAGAATGGCTAATACATGCCCCTGATGCCTCCTCTTGTATTTCACAGATTCTGGTACGAAAATCCGACCATGTATGACCCTGAGCAGATTCACGCCATCAAGCAGACAACACTGGCCAGGGTCATCTGTGACAGTAGTGATAACATCGATAGGGTACAGGAGGACGTGTTCTCCAGGGTGGACAACTACACTCAGTACCTACCCTGTAATAAAATCCCGTCCATCAACCTGAAGGTCTGGTCCGAGTGCTGCGCAGGTACGTCCATACTGCTGGGGGCGTATAGAATATCTATATCCACATGTAGGACTGTAGGTGTTATAAATATAGCCACAGGCGTTTGAAATTCGGACTGGTAATCGAGATATAATATCATATGACAAGTATAACTGTATTACTATTATGTTTTTCATAGTACATGTAACACTGGTATTTTTTATGATATTATATCGCGATTTTTGTAAAACCGTTGTTTTTCAATATGATTTTATATCTCAATTTACAGTCCTAGTGAAAGCATTGGAAAACTTATTGACAGATATATCTGACAAATATTATCTATGCATGTTGTCAGGAGTCATTGATAAAGGTACAATGGTATCTGTTCTTGTCTCCAGATTGTAACGATGCCGGAGATTTTCAGACGCTAACAAGTAAGTTCCATCGAGCTGCTACGCCCCGCCAGTCTCATCGCGAGGACCGGGAACACGTCCTGGACAGGGGAAATCAGGGACGGGATTATCAAAACACCATGGCCAGTCTGGAGAACATGAAGGAAGGCATGACTGTGATGGAATCTCGTATGGAGGGTATGGAAGGGACCATCAGTAGCCTCACAAAGACTCTCAAGTACCTCAGGAGGAAGGTAGGGCCTTAACACACTGCTTTTAACTGATGTTTTTTTATTCGAAAAAAATGTTGTAAGTGTTAAGGGAAAGGGAATGATTAGCTGAAAGTTGTTTCATTACCATGTGAAGTCAAGCCTCTAAATTTAGCTTTTCCCACAGACATGGCTCTGTCAAAACTAAACTGACATTTTATTTTTATTATGATCGCTCCTTAATACCGAACACAAAATAATTGGTTGGTGGTTCGATCGTCAATGTGTAGTAAGCCTGAGTAACATGCAGTTTGTTTTGCAGATGAAGAAAATGCACAGACATATGAAGAAACACCCATCATCTGGTTGTGTCGATGAACAACGCGTTTTCCGTGCGGAAGGTAAACGATGGAGAATACATGACTGTAAAGACTGTATATGTAAGGTGAGTAGACTTTTATTGTGACACTAACTGACCAATCACCGGTCACATAATAAAGTGATACCATACACTAAACTTTTACCCGAACCTAGCTACAGGCAAGGTTCCGCTTGACTTAGATCTAAGAGATTAATGGCCGGTAAGCTGTGTTGCAATATTGGCTGACCAATCCCAAATCACATATCCTAACTTGTTAAAACGACAACTGACCAATCACAGATACTCTTTTATACAAAGAAAATAAGACAATCATCAAATGTTATCGACAAAGACAACCAGAAGTCACTTTCCGATAGATGTTTTGGTGATTAAAGCTTAAAACAAAATTTTTATGTTTCCAAAATTATTAAAATTTAAGCTTGTTTTTACTCTCCTGAAATAGTATTTATGACAACCATGTATTCTTGACCTGTCGCAATCTCCATTTTTCAGAATGGCCGTATAGAATGCGAAACTCAAATGTGCCCTTTGCCCCACTGTCTCTCTCCGAGGAAGGTACCAAGCCAGTGTTGTCCTGTGTGCTAATTTACATGGCCACAACAACTACATTTCTTTCACAGCGTAAACCATTGATCAGGGCTACAAACGTTCACAGCTCAAACAGTTGTTATAGCTACCTACTATCAGTGTTCATGATTGTATATTCTAACAGGACAGCAAGAAGTCATATACAGACGAACTAATACTGCTGTGGAATTGTACCATGCGTGTATTTCTCAAATGTGGATTGAACAACATTGTGTAATTGGCATTTCATTATGAACGTAGTGGGACTAGAAACCATCGTCCACTTAGCTTGTTAGCGTTTTTTTGTTAATCCTGAGTCAAAGAATAGTTGCACCATAGGTATCAACTGATCTCCAATCTATCCATTGTATGATACTATGTAATTGTTGTCAAAAACATTTGTAGATCATGATTTCATGAACTCCATTTCACGATAATACAGCTCTCATTTCGAAAGGCGTTGTCGTGGCTATTTGTGGAGGTAATACTTAACATGATCAACTGCTCACAGCGTTTGTGGAGGAAATAGAATCCTGCAAGATTGACGAATTCTTTTAATAGAATGCAATAATATGATCCGGCATACAGGGAGATTACCTGGAATGCCTGAACATGGTTCAGCTTCACTCGTGAAAGAAATTCAGCAAAGAAGCTAAGCTTTGAAACAAGAACTGTAAACGGTGCGGCGACTCTGTATCCGGTGCTTCCATTCGGCTGTTTAATAGGAATATTTTGAAAGGCCAGCCAAACATCACTTTTTCTGTAAGAATTTTTCCAGAGGAAGAGAAAGAAACTTTAATGACATGGCTACAGCCCGTTCTTAGTTTATTGTATATTAATATCGTTTTTTTTCAGTCAGACATTCTTCTTTTCAATAGACAACTAATACATAAAGCTAGAAGCTACATTTATTAAAGGGTAAACTTGTCATCTTGTTATTACGTGTCAGTTAAAATCTGTACAACAGAAGGGGGTGGGGGTGGTTAAAGTGTTGTGATTATCACCGGTGATACTAAATATTATACAGTAGTCACGAAACCTTTGATAGCGCTTCAGGCTCTGTTTTTACGATAATATGAAGATAACAAGTTTTATGGCTCCTCCGTCTTCTTAATTAACGGATTTAAATGCATTTTTCGCATGCTGACACTATATAGCTTGATATGCCTTACTTTCATTAATAGCATAAACATGTGGTGAGAATCCCACCTATTTCCAAAATATGCTTTACTTTTCTTTAACAAAAACAGTTTTATATGTATTGAAAACAATTAGTGGTAATATTGAAATGATACTATTGTCATGTCTACAAAACATTGCAGCGTAGCATGGCGTCTATCACTTGATCAGTCGATATATCGGTGTGGAAATATGTAAACTTCAGATCGTCAACAGGATGTTTTGGTCACTCAAGACAAAATCTTTCTCTCGAAGAACACACTGGAATTTGTAATCGTTAACCCTAGTATTGAGAACCATGAAAGTCTGTATAATAGGTAGGAGATTGTGATTTCAACAAGTTAAAATATGAACCTCGAGGTGCGTGTATGTCTAGTTATACATGAAAGGAAAGTATCAATCTGATTGTGTCGTCATGTTAAAATAATAAATTTCTGTAAATATCTAACGTTGTCAATACAACTAAATGCCAGTATTTCCACTCAATGCCAGTATATTTATGTCTGAACACTGAAAGAGTCTTTTTTAATGATTGAACGATGAAGACGAACAAGTCTGTTTTGTATTTGGACCAGTTGCAATGTACTAATTATTAATGTATGTTTTACATTAGCAATGTTAACTTCCCCTTGCTTGCATTTGAGAAAAAGGGGTAATTTTTTTGTCTGACTTAGATGTAAAATTGAAACATTTTTCACAACACTATAATGACATATATCAATAATTACTATAACACAGCAAGCCTTGTGTTTGTAGCAGTAACTACAAACAGCAATGAATGTAAAAAATATTCAAATAAATACATTACTTATGAATAGACAACAAATCTGATAAATCAAACGATAGTCAATCAGAGAACGTCTGTCATGTCTGTTTTGTTCAACCAACCATAGAATGTTTTAAAAATGTGTAAGAAATCGGTGTGATTGGAAAAACAGTTCCATTGCCAAGTCTTCTCGTGTTAGTTAGGGAATACTTGTGGGAAAATAATTGATTAGGAGTACGAAGACGGAAAGTTGGGATAACTTTCAATACTTCAAAGCTTGACATAATAATGCTAATAATGCATATGTGACTGGTTCGACAACATTGTATATTATCGTGTTTTTTTCTCATATTTTCATCATGTCTTCCATCTATCATATGTAATTTGATGCAATTTGTATTTCATATTTATATAAAAATGTATTTTTATACTTCGCAATTCTGTACTTTTTTATCATAAATGATCATGTTTCTATTATATATGTATTAAAGGCCCAATATACGTAACTTTCGGCAAAACTTGAAGCGAAAATCAAGCCTAATAACTTTTTATATTTATAGATTTAGTTAAGATTAACTGATATCAGCAATATCCAAGATAAATTCCTTCGTGGCTACCGGTACAACAGCAGTTGAAACACGCTTTTTGTAAACACGCGTCCATTTCGAACCGTCTTTAACCTTCGGTTTGTTGTTGAAGTGGGCCCCACCTGAATTGTTTTCAATTCTTTGGATTTTTTGTCAATAGTTTGTTGTTAGTTACCGCTCAGGTTTACTTCGTTTTAGGCTTATTTTTGCATGGTTTATTTTTTCAGAATTTTTCAGAAGCACGAAAAATTCCCTGAAACTACGTATATTGGGCCTTTAACATAGTTTATCTATAGTGCTTATATAGTGTGTGTAGCAACTAATGGTATGTGTCGTGTAGAGCGCTGAACGCTGATGTGATAGCACCTGGATTAAAGGTATTCTGGTAATAACACATTTACTCCATTCCTCGATATCCAATTTTGTATACAAATCCATGCTTTCTGCTCAAGCATTACAGACTCATTAGACCTTAATATACCTCAAACTGAAATGCTACAGTCTGAACGGTAGAGGAGTATACCTCATAATATAATGTTAAATTGTAGTTGGTCGATGATATTACTTGATATTAGAATGCTGCAATAAATGCGTACACATGGAGCTTGAGATATGTTCTGAATTTTGTTTCATACTTCTGTACATTGCTGCATAATGATTGGCTTGGAAAATTGCTTTTACTATCCAATATGGAACCATAGCAGTACGCATTTACCCTTTATGCGATACATTATTTTCTTGTTATTTTTCATGAAATAAATAACCGTGTCAATGCTTCAAAACGGCAATGATATACAGGAACCCTACAGAGAGTCAACACTGGAAGAAAAGTATCTGTTTCACACCTGTATTGAACCAATGTCGTGTTTTGTTGCTGTCAGATCGAGGTTGTAACGTAGCAATATTAGATCGAGGTTGTAACGTAGCAATATTAGATCAAGGTTGTTACGTGAAACGTAGCATTTTTCAGATAGAGACTGTTGCGTGGCGTGAACGATAGAAGTTAATTTTTATAGTTGTAAACTAGATTTTGTTCATTTTGTATTATAATTTATCAAATTTAAGGATTGTAAACTTACCCGTATGTGCGTTTATTCTTTGTACTGCTATACAAGAACAAAAAACAAAGTTCAATATGTAATGTTTTCACTATGTATTTCAAAACTATAACCTAATGCATAATATGTAATGATATTTAAAAAGCATTGAAACGAATTATATTAACATGTTTATCCATTTTCCAAGCTAATTAGATTATATTATTTAGTGATATATCTTGAAATGGAATACCAAAGAATTGTATGATTACAATGAATGAGTTGTGAAAACAACTTATCATATACAGCTGACGCTAAGTACGTATGTATTATTGTAAGCAATAACGTCATAGAAAACACGGCGACGTAAAGTATGTAAGTATGTGATACTATTTGAATTAAAGCCAATTATTTGTATACGGTATTTATTATTTTTTTTACGACATCTTTTGTTCCTATGAACACAATTGTTTTCCCGGTCCTTACAAACGTGATCAATTTATTTTGCTTCTGACGCATAAACAGTGACCGATCCTCAAACTTTTATAACCAGCACGATCAGTGTACAAAACAAGATTACTAAAGTCATACGTAGTAACTTTAATTTTCTTCCAACTTATTGCATCACTGTTAAGTGCCAATGAAGTTTTCAGAATGACCAATTTTGTAAAAATTATTTTTATCATGAAAAGTATTATAAATTCCGTAATTTCACACGTAATGTCCGTTTTAAAGGCCCAATATACGTAACTTCAGGGACATTTTCATGATTCTGAAAAATTCTGAAAAAAAATCCAGTTGATAACCATGCAAAAATAAGCCTAAAACGAAGTAAACATGAGCGGCAGCTAACAAGAAACTCCTGACAAAAAAATCCAAAGAATTGAAAATAATTCAGGTGGGGCCCACTTCAACAACAAACCGAAGGTAGAAGACAGTTCGAAATGGACGCGTGTTTACAAATAGCGTGTTTCAACTGCTGCTGTACAGGTAACCGCGAAAGAATTCATCTTGAATATTGCTGATATCAGTTAATCTTAACTAATTCTATAAATATTATAAGTTATAAGACTTGATTTTCGCTTAAAGTCTTGCCGAAAGTTACGTATATTGGGCCTTTAATAATACAAGTAAATAGTAAGTAATACGGGAAAATTATGGTCACCGAAGAAATATATACAAAATTGATATATAAAAAGAACGGGTTACTATATATAATTTGCCTAAAACAGCATGACCGAAACTTGCGCCGATTATATTTTTTTATTAATATATTAATTAACACATTTCCATTGGGTTACATATTGTATCGGTGTTTTCTGTTATGTGGGCACATGTGATATTTCAAGATAAATGTATACCCATAAACATTCTAACATGACTTAACTGTGTTTTAATTTAAAAAAACGTTACTATGTTTTTGTCAAAAAATAATTCTTTCCGATTAGATGCAACTCAGCCACTGCAAGAAAACTATGGGGAAGAGTCTCGAGAGGTAATAATTCGGAGGGCATTCTGTTTGAAGGATGTTATTTCTGCCTTTCTCGACCCAACAATTGTATCCAAGAGACTGAGTTTTCGTTGAAAGAGGGACAATGGGGCACTTGAAAATGCAGTAGGCGAGGGCGTTTTCAGAGATATACTCACCCAGTTTTGGGAGGAGATGTACTCGCAGTGTACTGAAGGTCTTTTCTGTAAGGTACCACATTTACGCCACGATTTCCAAGAGGACAGTTGGAAATCGATGGCGAGAGTCTATCTTGTCGGGTGGAGGGAATTTAAGTACATCCCTCACCTACTTGCGGCTCCTTTTATGGAGTATACTATATATGGCAAGACGTTCACCTCACTCACAGAGTCGTTCCTGAACTTCCTCAACACTGACGAACGGGAAGTAGTTGCGACGGCACTGACAGCATTTGATGTAGATCAAATAGATGATCTCATAGATGTTCTTGATCAGTTCAAATGCAGGAAACTTCCCACGAAGGAGAATATCCACACTGTTATAGAGGAAATAGCATCAACTCAATTGATCCAAACTCCGATGTTCGTAATCAACTGCTGGAACCCGGAATTAACACCGATGGCCTTTCAGAGTCACGATACATTCGTTGCTTTGTACGACTCACTTACACCAACAACAAAGACTGTCAAGAAATCTCTCGTCATTCCAGAGAAACTTCAAACTGAGCCACCAATGAAGTATCTCCAGAAGTTCGTCGGAGGACTGGACGATCGCCTTTTGAGACGTTTCTTGAGGTTCTGTACAGGTGCTGATCTTTACCTTGGAAACAGAATCAATGTCAACCCGATTTATGTCGGAACAGGTGCAAACCGTCGACCAATAGGCCATACATGTACCCATGAACTCGACCTACCCATGGAATATGATAGCTTCCCCGAATTCAGGGACGAATTTACAAACATACTAAACTCCAATGAATGGGATATGGAATATTCATAATCACTGAAGTTAACCAAAGTCATACCATTCCACTTATTTTTCAGAGGCAAGTTGTACCTGTGTTCAGTTCTAATTGTAAGCTTGGTTAAGACTTAAATCAAACGCCAGTGTAATTTTGAACTCTGATTCTTTGACGAACTAATTCAACACTAGTTTAAAAACTTATTAGGTCACCTGAGACAAAGTCTCAAGTGACCTCTTCTAACCGTCTTTTGTCCGTCGTCGTGCGTCGTCCGTCGTCCGTCGTGCGTCGTCCGTCGTTAGTCCGTAAACAATTTATATTTTCAACTTCTGGGGAGGGGGTGAAGTTTACTATAGTTTATATAGGAAAATGACACTGTTGGATTTATTTCGTTCATTTTTCATTTAAAATAGTTCAAACTTGGTTGGAATTAATAACCAGGAGATTAAAGTGTGGGATTGGAAAAAAAATGACTCTGGCCCTACCCTGGGGCTGTTTTGAGGGGCCCAAAAGGGGTCAAATTGGCTAAAATTTCAACAATCTTCTTCTCCAGACCCAGATATGCTGGAATCAAATACTCTTCGTAAATGGAAAGGTCTTAAGGTGCTTCATCAAAATTGTGAATTTCATACCCCCCGGACTTCACGTTCCCCCCTGAAGAGGGAGTGAAGTTTATATAGGAAAATTACACTTTTGGATTTATTTCGTTCATATTCCGTTTGAAATAGTTCAAACTTGGTTGGAATTAATAACCAGGAGATAAAAGTGTGGCATTGGAAAAATATTGACTCTGGCCCTACCCTGGGGCTGTTTTGAGGGGCCCAAAAGGGGTCAAATTGGGTAAATTTCAACAATCTTCTTCTCCAGACCCAGATATGCTGGAATCTAAAACTCTTCATAAATGGAAAGACCTTTAGGTGCTTTATCAAAATTGTGAATTTTATGCCCCCCCCCCCCAGACTTTAGGTTCCCCCCTGGAGAGGGGGTGAAGTTTACTATAGTTTATATAGGACCTTTGGGTTAGAATTAAGGACCTTTATCGGAGAAACATGAAATTTGTCAAGAGGTTTAGTTCACAGAAATACCTAGTGAGATCAAAAACCAAGGTCAAAGGTCAAGGTCTCTGTGTCAAAGGTCAAGGTTAGATTGATTAGCTTTTTACTGATGAAAATTTTGTTATGGCGTTGTGAAGCAAAGTTGGTCAGAATGAAGCACTAAATCAACTAATTGGACATCAAGGTCACTGTGTCAAAGGTCAAGGTCAAATTTCATATCTTTTCACCGATGAACATTTTGTAATGACATTATGAAGCAAAGTTGGTTGGAATTATGCAAGGAGTTAACTGACCAAAAAGTCAAGGTCACCGGGTTAAAGGTCAAGATGAAATTTTGAAGCTTTTCACTGATGTACAATTTGTTATGACATTGTGAATAAAGTTAATCAGAATTAAAACAAGGAGTCAGTTGACCTAAAGTCAAGGTCAAAGAGGCCAAGGTCACTGATTCAAAGTCAAGGAAACTTGTTGTAACTTTCTTTTTTCAGAAGTCAATTGAAAAAAAAAGATCAAATTCACTTACTTTGATTGTTGAGTTCAAAGCTCAAGGATTGATGATTTCAGGAGATATATAGACTTATAAACAGGGCCCTTGTTAATTACCTGTTGGTGTTCTAGCTCAAACTTGGTTTAGGTTAATGAAAATTCCATTGTAAGGACACAACAACTTAAGTTATTGGTACTAGTACAAAATTCAGGTGACCGTTAAGGCCCATGGGCCTCTTGTTTGTTTTATTTCAGTTAACCTTTAACGTTACAGATAATTGTGTTTTTGGTAAACTCTTAATCTGCAAAAATAAGTGTTTTTGTAGGGTCAAACTAGTTTATTACCTGTTATATGCTCTATTCTTTTTGAAGTCTTGCTATTTTGTCGAATCAAGGAACCATTGAAAGTATGAAAGACTTTCACGAATGTCCTCTGTGTAAGATAAGATGGCGGCCATGTGAGTACATTGCTCGGAGTCCGCTCCGATATTTTTAGCCCACCATCATCAGATGGTGGGCTATTCAAATCGCCCTGCGTCCGTTGTCCGTCGTCCGTCCGTTCATCCCTCCGTCCGTAAACAATTCTTGTTATCGCTATTTCTCAAAAAATGCTGAAGGGATCTTTCTCAAATTTCATATGTAGGTTTCCCTTGATGCCTTGTTGTGAATAGTCCATTTTCGGACCGATCCGACAAACAATATTGCCGCCAGGTGGCCATCTTGAATTTATAAGTAAAAGTTTGTTATCGCTATTTCTTGAGAAGTACTGGACAGGTCATGCTCAAATTTCATATGTAAGTTCCCCTTGGTGCTTTGTTGTGCATAGTCCATTTTCGGACCGATCCGACAAACAATATGGCCAACAGGTGGCCATCTTGGATTTCTAAGTAAAAGTTTATCGCTATTTCTTGAGAAGTACTGCACGGATCATACTCAAATTTCATATGTAAGTTTCCCTTGGTGCTTAGTTGTGTATAGTCCATTTTCGGACAAATCCGTCCAAACAATATGGCCGCTAGGCGGCCATCTTGGATTTCTAAGTAAAAGTTTGTTATTGCTATTTAAGGAGGCGCGGTGGTCTAGTGGTAGGACGCCGGGCTCGTGACCGAAAGGTTGCGAGTTCGAGTCCCGCTCGGCACTTGTGTTGTATCCTTGAGCAAGATACTTTACTCCGCTTGTTCCAGTCTACTCAGCTGCAAATGAGTACGTGGTTTGGCAGTGCTAGGAATTGTAGAATGCTAGCTGTGAGCGCCGAAATGGCTGCACCGGTTGTATGCTCCCCGAGGGAGTTGAGAACGATATTGGCTGGTTGCGAAGGCCCTATAACCACGGATAATAATTTGTGAACCGCTTTGAGACGACCTTCGAGGAAGTGATAAAGCGGTATATAAGAACCTCAAATTTCATATGTAGGTTCCCTAGGTGCCTAGTTGTGCAAATTCCATTTTCGGACCGATACGACAAACAATATGGCTGCCAGGCGGCCATCTTTGATTTCTAAGTAAAAGTTTGTTATCGCTATTTCTTGAGAAGTACTGGACAGATCATACTTTTCATTTGACTTATATAATGACAGTATATTATAGTTATTGTTTAAATGCAAGATGATCTTTCTTGAATTGTTGGATTTTGGTACTGGTCAGAAAAACAAAACTCCATCCTGACCAGAGATCTTCTTTCAATAACATGTATTATTAATTTTCCAAAGAAATGTACAAAGTTCATAGATTAAAGATTAAAAATATAAATGAAATAAAAGAAGGGAAAATATCTAACTTTCTAAGAACAAACAAAAAATCATCAATGGTGGGCGCCAAGATCCCTCTGGGATCTCTTGTTTGAAACAGTCAATGTTTCCGGGACATGTACGGTGTCCAGAATGAACAGACGGGTTGATGACGAGACTGCTTGATACGGTATTGTTGTATCTCTCGATTTGGTGCTTTTTTGTGGTACTTTGAAGACATCTGTATCGTGAATATCGAACTGTTATATAGAGTATATAGTATATATGCATTGAAAATTTGAACTCCATGAACTGCTGACCCCATCGCGGATATTTCGTCACGCTCTGTTGATTTGATTGACTTACCTGTACAGGTGTGATTTACCCAGTGATCGTGAGAAATGGCAAGTGCTCCGCTATCATCTATACTTCAGGAAACCAGAGAAAGTATGTTTAGCGAAGATTCAACGACACAATTGAATAAAATTATTGAACTTGTACAGCATATCGACACTCGCCTTCAACGGCTAGAGCCCATTGAGGACAAGCTGACTACAGTCCAGAGTTCACTAAACTCACTTACTCTGAAAGTAAACTATCTTGAAAGGGAATTATCTACCCTGAAAGACAAAAACACTGAAATTGAAGTGAGCTGTCAAGTAATGAGTGATATGTTTGACCAGATGAAAGTCACAACGGACAAACAATCTAAAGAATTACAAAGCATGAAACGTTCAATATCTGAGCCATCCAAAGCAGACACTAAGGTTGACGATCTTGAACAATCTTTCAATAAATTAAAGGGCTGAAAAACAGCGTTACTGATTTGAAGTGGCGATCAATGAAGAATAACCTTGTGTTTAGTGGATTACGAGAGGAAGATGGTGAAGACACCGAGTCGAAACTCCGAGATTTCCTTAATAATGAACTAGGAATAGCCCAGGTAGAATTGGGTAATATCCATAGATTTGGGAAGTTTTTGAACTCTGATTCTTTGACGAACGAGATTTCTGTACAATCAGAAGAGGTCTAATGTCCAAAGAAACGCTATGAAACTAAGAGGATCCACCTTCTACATAAACGAACAATTCCCGTCAGAAATTGAAGATAGGCGAAGGATATTATATCCTAAACTTAAAGAACTTCGACGTAGTGGTCATCGAGCGAAGCTGGTCCGGGATCGGCTGATTGTGGACGGAAGTCTGTACACGGACGATACTGCTATAGCAGACGGTCACGTTAATGGAGTTCCGAGCGGTAAAGTTCCGAATGATGGCGTCGCTAGAAACGATGAAGTGAGTGGTAGCAGTAATGGTCATACCGCAAGTAGTGACAATACTTTGAGTCCATCGTTCAGTGACATCGCTGCAACGAATCACGGGGAATCGCGACAAACTATACCTGGTTCCAACAATCATCGAGTAACCCCACCATCTAAACGCGGGAGGTTTACTTCCGGGTACTCCAGACGGGGCTCTAGACCTAGATATCGACGCAGCCACAGCCCCCCTACAGTCCAGTCCGACGAAGAAACATTTGTTAAATCGGTATAGGAACACGCGGAGGGAGAGTCGCCCAAATGTCCTAAAGACTCTACATTTAAAATAACAACCATTAATGTAAATGGTCTTAAAAGTAAACTTAAATGTCCAGAATTTTTATAATATGTACAACAATATGATATGATTTGCATTACTGAGTCCAAGACTGATAATGCAGAATCAATAGAAATAGAAGGTTACACTGCATTTTGTAAGCACATAAAGTCACTGTCTGTAACGAAATCCGGCGGTATTATTGTTTATGTCAAAAATGTATATGTAAAATATATATCGCATTTAGTAGTGTCAAAAATATACTTCCCATTAGCGAACTCAAAGAGTTGTCAAATCTGGATAACAATGATTTTTTAAATGAATCAGATCATCATGTGAAATAATAAAATGTATTAATAGATTGAAATGTAATAAGGCTGTAGGCGAAGATCTTGTATGTAACGAATATATCAAATCAACTGTAGACATGATGATCCCTTCATATGTTAAAATATTTAATTATATATTTGAAACTGGTAATATACCAGATTCATGGCTTATGAGTAATATTATACCCGTATATAAAAATAAGGGGGATAAGTATGACGCCAAGAATTATAGACCAATCACACTAATAAGCTGTTTAGGCAAATTAAACTAGTCACTGCTATAATTAACGAACGTCTAAACGTTTATGCAGACAACATTGAACTTATACTCGAAAACCAACCAGGGTTCCGAAGGCAACACTCTACGACCGATCATATATTTTCACTTTATACTTTAATTGAACTATCTAAACAATTCAAAAGTCGTATGTATTGTGCTTTCATAGATTTCGAGAAAGCATTCGATAGTGTCTGGAGAATAGGGCTGTGGAACAAATTAATATTAAGTGGCATAAGTGGGAAATGTTTTAAAGTTATAATTAACATGTATAATGGAATTAAGGCAAAAATCATGAAAGGCAGCTCAGTCTCTAACATTTTTAATTGTAATTCTGGAGTTAGACAAGGGGAAAATGTATCACCATTTTTATTCTCCATATTTTTGAATGATTTGGAAGATTTTTTGAAATCACATAATTGTAAAGGCTTATCGAATTTAGCGGGATATTTGGAGAACGAGTTACAAGTTTACCTCAAGTTGTATGTAATACTTTATGCTGATGATACTTTTTTGCTAGCAGACTCTTTTGAAGATTTACAATTTCAACTTAATATATTTCATACTTATTCTAAACTATGGCACCTCAAAGTAAATATTGAGAAGGCCAAAGTAATGGTTTTTGGCAGAGGTAAAGTACCGCAACATATACAATTTATTTATAATGGTAGCAATATAGAAATCGTTAAACATTTTAAATATCTTGGAGTTTATTTCACTAGAAATGGTTTTACCCAATTCAATACCAAACAATTATACGAAAAAGGTCTTAAAGCTATGTATGGTGCTATTGCTAAATGTAGAAACCATAATCTTTCTATTGATTGTAAATTAGACATCTTTGATAAAGCTATCAAACCCATTATATTATACGGTTGTGAAGTTTGGGGTTTTTGTAACTACAAACTTTTAGAACGTCTACATTTAAAATTTTGTAAACATATACTTAATTTGAAAACATCTACTCCAAACTTTATGGTTTATGGAGAACTGGGAAGATTCCCATTGAGTATTAATATTAAAGTTCGTATTGTTGGATTTTGGGCCAAAATGATAGAATCGTCACAAAACAAATTAAGTAACAAACTACATTTTGTATATCAGATATCTACGAATTATCTTACGCAGTGGTCTAATTGTATTAAAAATATATTTGAGGAATGTAACATAGTACATATATTTGAAAACCAAGATCATATATGAACGTCTTAACTCTGTTAATTAGTACCATAGTTAAAAATATTTGTACATTTATAAACTGTATGTCCTGTTTGTGTTTCTCTACACGATGCACGTTTACGAGAATAAAATCTTTGTCATTGTCATTGTCATTGCTACGTCTTAAGTAAAGTCGGCAGCTAAGAAGAAAAGACTTACTGTATTACAAATGCAATATATGTGTGATGTCCTTCCTACCAGCTGGACGACGTCATGGCAGGCATGGTGATCTGCTACTGAGGTCTTATATTTTGCGATCAAGCCTGTTTCAGATTTAATAAAGTGTATTATAGTGCGTCTTGTGCCTTAAGTTTTGGTGATTAATTTGAATTCGCGTCCAAGGTGTCTCGTGTTCTAGTGAGAACTTTAAGCCACAAAGCTATATTATTTCAGGTACAGTGTACACAACGTCAAGCATTTGCTTAAGTCAAATGCAAACATAGTAAATTGTGAAAGAATTTTTCATCATTCAATTCTGTCGAAATTCAAAATACACAAAGTGAAGCAAAGGCATTACGCTACATGTCAATGCAAGATTTATTGAAAGTCGCCAATGACTGTCAGCTCTAAATAATAAAACCAATGACAGTCAGCTCTAAATAATAAAACCAATGACAGTCAGCTCTAAATAATAAAACTAATGACTGTCAGCTCTAAATAATAAAACCAATGACAGTCAGCTCTAAATAATAAAACCAATGACTGTCAGCTCTAAATAATAAAACCAATGACTGTCAGCTCTAAATAATAAAACCAATGACAGTCAGCTCTAAATAATAAAACCAATGGGTTATGGAACAAATACATTGACTGAAAGACACATATGAAGACATTTCGATCGAATCTGTTAGATTTTTCTGAAATCTCGTCATCTAAAAATTGAAATCAAGCTACGTCGAATCAACAGAACTGACACCCAGGGCCTCTTGAGGGGACTGTAAACACTGTCTTTGTTCGCTAGCTTGGTCTTATATAAAATAAAACAAGGTTAGCAACAGATCCTGGTCAGAAATGTGTTTAAGACTACACAGTCTAAAGATATAGAGGATCTTACACGAGTGTCGATGTAATATGGAATTTATTAAACGAGTTCAATAATGTAATATATCACGAACCCTTAGGCGAGTGACATATTAAATTATTTAACGAGTTTAATAAATTCCATATTTCATTGACACGAGTGTAAGATTCTATTTATCACATAACTTATATTCATGAGCAAATACACCAAAACTCAAATTCCTTTTCTGTCCTTTGACGGTACGCTTTCCACTTCCGAGACAATCATATGACGTCATCAAGACGTCATTTGTTTATGACGTCACAATAGTGTTATTACACATGTGTAATACCATACTAAAAGAATCTTTCACCCCCTTGGGGGTGAGACAAGGGGAATCTCAACCCTCGGGGTAAGATTCTTAAGTTGCCAAACACGAGGCTTGCCGAGTGTTTAGCAGCTTAAGAATCTTACCCCGAGGGTTGAGATTCCCTGTTTCACACTCAAGGGGGTAAAATGATTATTTAGAAAAATCTAGCACCGGTAACATTGTGGATATCCATGTACAGGATGGGAGAAATGATCGTATGACATGACTGAACGGGATTATGTTGCAAAACGCGCCACACACTAGTAGATGAAGAGATCACAGTTTCTGCAAGTAACCCTTTTAACAGGACAATTTCTTATGAAAGTCTTGTCATGGTCTTAGACGTCCACAAGCCTCCTCAGAGTACGGTATAACAGAATGGCCTCTTCTGGATTGTTAGGCATAGATATACCACATTCGTTCAGAAGAATGCAGCACAAATCGTACATATCCCTGTCACATGGAATTTCAGACTTGAAGACGCACTCTTGCCGACAAAGCTCCATCTTCCTATCCTGAATAGGGCAGAGGTGATTTTCAGCATCATACTGCTCCGGGACGTAGTACAACACAAGTGGTCTTCCGTGGTGTAGATGGGCATTGTTGTACTTTCTGATTTTGTGCGAGTTCCAAATTGTGCACACTTCATCCAAATCTTGCTGAAAATAAAGGTTAAAGGTAAAAGACAAGGTAAAACACATGTGATGAAACAAAAGGAAAATTCAAAAACTCTAATAACCATTTAGACAAACGACAATAACATTTCTTGCTGAACTAGCGGCACCCGTTATGAAAACCTCTTCCCTTTTTCAATATCAGAAAAAAATTAACAAAGCAATTGATGGAAACTGGTTCATAATGCATGCTTTTAAATAAAAGCCGTTTATAGGCTTAAAAAAAGTCTAACTAACACTGTCACAGATAAGGTTTAAAATTGACGATTCTTAAGCATTTTTTTCAAATTTTTAATGCAAACAAAAATATGATAGGGTATATCGACAGTCGATACAGGACGTCATGGATAATTATCGAGCACCCAGATTCCAATCAAAATCTGACAAATTTAACAGTTAAAGAGGTATGGCAGGTTAAGATACGTATTTTCCCAAAGCTAGTGTGTAGTGGTTACATGTGCGTCAAACTGTGCATTGTTATGACGCTATCTCGGCTATTTATACAGACAGAATCCCGTGCACGTGTCTAAGAATATGTTATCGTAAACAGATGAAATTGAACACCTTTCATTTCACGACACCCACCAAACAGAATGCTTCAATTCGCTTTTTTAGCTGTATCTATACATGTAACACACCACTTGATTTTGTTTCTTCGGTCATTCTGATTGGCAAAATCACATAATTTTGGAATACTAGGTTTTATATGTGTATTGGGATGCATAGAAGTATTTGAAAGTAATGCACTACACATGTTAGGTAGGTCATTAAAGTGAATTATTATTATTCTAATCTTAAGAATGAAATAAAAAAAGGTTTAATTTAAATGAAAAGTTCGATCGATTCAAAAAGTATATTGATGCCAAAATAAATGAAAATCAAAATAACAAAAACTGAAAGCATACATTCGAACTTGTGCTGTTCGTGCACTGGTCAAAAGTAACTTGCGTTACCACTCGGCCACATCGAACACAGTCAATTAAGTGAAGCACAGACGAAGAACAGACGCAGTTTTAAGAAACTTGTTCTACCACGTTTTCATTTTGAGTACTTTCCAAAAAAGCACCACTTTTTCGAAATGCGATTTGTTTGTTCATATTATATTACGGAATCAAGAAGTTTATTCAAAAGATGACGTAACACACACATGATGCAATGAATGAATTAAACAGCACCATACAGCTGTTTCGTCCTTCTAGGACTCGTCAGTGATGCTAAGGGTCAAACGTCGGTCCTCCGATGGAAGTGTTGAAAGCGGGAAAGTGGGAAACTATCACTGTCAAAGATATAATGAATATGGCTTTATCTGAGGTACAAAAGATCAACAATACTTAATATCTCCTACATCTGTCTATGCATTTTCACTACCAGAAATAATTTACTTGTTAATGTGTTTTTTCCGTTATCAAAAATGCCGACTGAGGGAAATATGAGCTGTTTTTCGCCATACCTTTTTACATTTACTAATGTCATATCATTATTTTAATTTATAAAGAAGTTTTTATCTTTGTACGCAAATAAAATGGAGGTTTATCATATTAACTAAATGAATGATGTAAGTCTAAACCATATTTATCTGAAGCGATGTGCAAAGCGTTAACGTAAAGTAGATCCACATGACGTTATTGTCCTTTGGTCTATTATTTTTCACACATACGTTGTAACAGTTACAAGCTATACGCTGTCGTAAATACGTTTCACCATTACCAATGAAATAAACGTCGAAATTGATGACGTCAATTTCCGTCATGATTAAGCTGTCTAAACAAAGGACGTTACCCCGTTGTAAGTAGCCGCATAGCGCGTGTGACTTGTCATTCCCTACCCCATGTGAGACCGATTTATCAAATACCTATATAGTTAGTAACCATGGTGATCACCTTGTGAAGAACATGTATGTGAGAAATTTGAGTGTTTGTCGTTTTTCTTACCTGAACTAAATCCATAAAGCAGAATCGCACAAGCTCCTTGTCTTTCTGGTCTCCACTGAAATATCCTTGTCCTTCCAGGTCCTTAAAAAGGGCCATCCAGTATTCTGCATTTTCCTTGCGCAATATTTCCCAAAAAGACTCAATCCTCTGATTTGCGGTACTTCTGCCATATTGAAAACAACGTTCCTCGTTCGCGTTAGCATTGCCATCTCTCAGAAACTTTTGCATGTACTCTACATGTCCATTTTCTGTTCCACGGTCCGTTCTAACAATTTTCGGACAACCCCCCTGTTTCTCCAAAGTGTTAAGGAAATACCCGCCAATGACTGCAGGGTCACTGCTCGTCTTGTAGGCCTCCAGCCAGAGTATGTACCTAGAGAATCCGTCGGCACATCCATTGATACAGATACCGTATGGTTTGAGCTTGTCATAGGAATCAATATGCCAAACACAATTTGGCCCTTTTACGCTGTACCTGCGTCTTACAAGTCTCCTACGCCTTCGCAGTTCCACTCCTTCAGGATCAAGATGTTTTAGAATAAGTCGTATTGTCTCTTTGCTTACAACTAAACCATTTGTAATACACTTCTGGTGCATAAACCTGTAGCCATGAAGCTGTCCAGCCGCAGCTAGTTGTTTCCTTACAAAGTCAACCACGCTATCGAAGTCGGAAAACTCCTTTCTTCGATACAAGTGAAGCTTTGAGAGAACCCGACGCAAATCTATAAGTAAGAACAGAAGACATTTCTGCTTGACTAAGCCCCAGTTGAAATAGACATTCAACGATGGCGTCCATGTTAAATGTTGAGTAGATGTCCAAATAGTATTGCTTCACACGTGTTGGAGTCCTGTAGCCTGGCCTCAATATCAAGATAATAAGTCGATCGATCGAGATAATAAGTCGATCGATCGAGATAATTAAGTCGATCGATCGAGATAATAAGTCGATCGATCGAGATAATTAAGTCGATCGATCGAGATAATTAAGTCGATCGATCGAGATAATTAAGTCGATCGATCGAGTTAATAAGTCGATCGATCGACATAAAATATTTTTTTATCATTCTTTATAATGTCCTTTCCCAGCCACCGTAGAGTTATGATGGCGGAACATCTTGTATTCCGAACACCTGGGTACACCTAAGGTTCTTCTTGTACTGCCTAAGAGATAATTTACCCGTTATTACTTTCCATAGCCACAGGCTTCAAAATCCAATCGGTCACTAGTTTACGGTTAGCTGTTCTATAAAAAGCGAAGATTATCACCCAGAAACTGGTGAAAACGATAGGTATTGAGGTAGGTTGAAAAAAAATCATTATGCCGATTTACTAATAAACTTTTTTAAGAAGGATCAAATCTTCAAATGATGTCTTGGCAGATGGACAAACAAAATACATTTTTAATCACTATTGTATTCATTTATGACACAAAAGTGAGCATTGCAGGTCTTAACCTGTAAATCGTTTGTCTAAGGTTATTCTAATCAGACAATGGTTCATATGGACATTTCTAAAAGATGTCTTCACAGAAAGACAAACAAAAACATTTGAATTGCTAACAGGCAAAATGTTTCCTATGGAACCAATAATCACCCGAGTCATGCCACCTCACAACTCGTCTGTTGGACACTACACCGTTTAACTTACTTTACAAGAGTCTCCAAGTAAATCTTTCCTTTGTTCATATTTTGCCCCTGGTTTAATAGATTTTGAGTTTGGATTATGATTTTGTTAACGCTTCGGTATTCTCTTATTCATTTTCTATGTATTATTACATCAACAGGGTCCTCGGCCAAACACAAATAATATGGGTTTGTGTTGCTAATGGGTCGTCATTACAGAAAAACGGCTAAAAATGCATTAACCTACAAATCACTACTCAGGCAAAAAAAATAAATAAATAAATAAAAAATAGAGAATACCAAAGCGTCAACAAAACCATAATCCGAACTCAAAACAGATTAAACTAGAGGCAAAACAGGAACCAAAGAAAGATTTACATGGAGAATCTAGTAAACGCACAAAAGAATAAGACCATGTGTTCTGGAAGAGTAAGCGTCTTCTGCTTCATCGACGACACCCGCCATGTCATCATTGTAAATCACAACAAGTAAACACTTATGAGCATACTCAAAAACGTCCATCTTCATATCACTTAATGATACAGAATATTTCTCAATGAGACAAAGGTGGCGACTATAAAACTTGCCCATAGTTCTGATCGACCTGCATCTCTCGAATCCTTGTGTTGTTAAAGTTTATTTGTCAGCAGTCGACATCGATCACGATATTTAGAGCAAGACCTAGAATATCGAATTAATTGCGACTTGTACACACTATAGGTTAGAGAAGCAAGTTGGGGTGTTACTTTCAAGAAATGGAAAGTTCAAGATAGGAAAATTGAAATCATCACGTTTATCGTATAGCTTAGTAGTAAGTTGTCCATGTTGGTCGTAGTTTAAGTAGAGATCGAGGTAAGCAGTTGATGTAGAAGCGTCTGTCCTTTATTTCAAGTTCAAAAGGGTATATACGATCGACGTGGTCAGCAAACTTTTTGTTGTTTATAGACAACACATCGCCGATATATCTGAAAGTTGAATTAAAAGGATTGCCATGGTTTGTGTTACCTGTCCTGATTACCTGGTAGCTCTTCCACAAATTCAGCCTCGTATGAAAACAAAAACAAGTCAGCTAAAAGTGTGGCACAGTTCGTTCCCATGAATTAAACAGAATAACTAAATCTTGTTCTACATCAGGCATTAAATCTTTACAAAAGCTCCCATTTGGTACTATTAATACTTCTAATAGGTCCATGGTTTGTCATGATACATATTAGATGTTGATCAAGTTACTTCTGTTAGCTACACTGGAGTAGTGATGAATACGCTGGCGCAGTATCTAACTGTTCTTTTTAATGGATGACCCTTAAATAAAGACTTACACAAGTTACATAGTTATGATTTGTTAAGTGAATCAAATGGATGTTAATTTAACGAATTTACAACATTAACAATTTTGCAATTACATTGTAACAAACATATCAAAAATGACACCCAAAATTATCACATATCACATAGAAAAAAAATCATTTTTTTATGTATTGTGTCAGTGTTTTCTGTTTTGATTTATTTTTATACAAATTCAAACATGACTAAACTGTACTTTATTTTTCAAAAAAAAATACAATTTGTCTAAAAATTATCCTGGCAGCGGTGGGATTCGAACCCACGCCTCCGAAGAGACTGGTGCCTTAAACCAGCGCCTTAGACCGCTCGGCCACGCTACCTACGTATATACATCTACTTTGGGTATTACCCTTTATAAATATATATTCTGTTAATATTCATCGCTAAATATATGTGTTGCGTCTATAAATACGTTATATCTTTGTTTACTAAGGACCATACTATATATCAGGTAATACACAAGCTATTTACTTCGTTGAGTATGTTATACTGTAGATAACCAGGACTGGAATATGAACGGTGGAATATATGATATGATTCGATTTCTTATCTGTACACCTGTGGTCATCTGATGATGAGGTTTTTATGTACTTTCTCTGTATATCAGAGGTGTATACTTAGTCACTTATAAGTGATATTAACCGCAGGCTCTAAAACTTTAGACGGTCACCTGTCAATGGTCATTACGCTATCTGGATCCAATCTGGTGACACCAACAGTAGGGGATTTACAAATATGCGCGAGAAAATATCTGCAGTGCCAATGTAATAGAAAGGAATACAAAAATGGTAGTCGACATTTCTACTACACCGAATAAAACCATACACCAAGTGACTTAACTGTATTTAGGCCCCTTACCACTACACCCATTCCAACATTTTATAGAATGGATTCTTGTCTATTGTTTCTGTCGACAATTATAACTTTAACATTTAATAGTTCTTGTGGTGCCTGGTTCATCAAATACTGTTTGATGAACTTTCTACAAGGAATCTTCTCCACTGACAATTTTCTGAAGTCCTTGTTTGAAAGTTCCAGATACCGGTTTTTCCATAAAGACATTGATTTCAAATACTGGTAAATCTTGTATTTAGAATCTGTCGGCCACTTAAATATTTCTCCCGGACACTTTCTTTTGTATACTTTCAAACACAAATGTTTGAAATATGTTATTTCCACGTGGTCGTTTATTTTGAATTCGTAACTGGACTTTCTTCTGTAACTTTTGGGTTTGTTTTCTGTTTTTCCCCACTAGATTGATTTTTAGTTTAGTTTTAGTACTTACTAGAAAGCGTGAAGTCTGACTTCGTCTTCATTGGTTTTGTTTATCTGAGGGGGAATGTCACGAAATGGTCTTGATGGCGTGTTGTTGATGCACGCCATTTTGTCCTCCAGTCGATCAATGTATCTGTATGAGTTATTTAATTCAAACATAATAAACGTCATGTTTTAAAGACATAATCCTATCATAAAAAAAGGAAAACGAAAAGCCTGCGATAAGATCACAATAGCTAAAATTACAAGGAGCCGAAAGCAGCTTGGTACCTCAAAAATAAGTACAAACTGCCACCTTCCCAAACCTTCAAACCTCGAACATGATAAAATCATTTAACTCAGCAACTATCCACAAACATTACAAATGCACGAAAACTCCACTTCAAGTAGATTTTTCTCCTCTGGCGTCAACATATACAGTGAATGTTTATTTACTCTTAATAAACACAATTACATGAGAAATGAAAATAACAAACTCGTGAAAATAATAATAATATTTCTTTTTATTTCCTCTTTGAACTCAAAGAAGTTATTACTGATATAACTGTACTGTTATCTATAAAAAAAAGCCTTAAATTTATAAAGCAAATTCTTACATTCTTCTCGTGTGTTTCATACACATATCCTAACGAAAACCATCTAACCTAAACACCCCCTTCCCTCTACACACACATATTCGTCAATATCCTCTTTTTTGTCATATTCTTTTATCGCATCGTCCACTTCATCAGCATTTCAGGTGTTGAGCTTTATGCGTTTCTCCAGGTCCAGGGCAAATCCCCATTTCGGCATGATGTCTTCGATTCGGCAACAGCACGGCAGTCACCAGAGCTGTTGAACGTGGAGTTTCGACCACGTTTTTCTTCTATTGTAGCTGAAAAAATATGATTGAGCTGTTTATTGTTCAGTGTAGACCTGCTGATGAACTGGTGGTTTGTTTGTCGTTCTGACAGTTTATAAAGACATAGATAGGCGTAGGAGCTCTCGGTACACATCCGTGTTAACTTATGTGATATCGATTGATGAAAACTTGTGAACTCCCTGTATTATATATTGATTCACATCACTAACAAACAGTACTCTGACTGGCGAAGTGCAGGAAAAAAGAAAAGCAAACAATTATTATAATGTATTAAATCTTAATAAATACACTTATCTATTGTATCTGCTAAAATTTATTCTTAAACAAATTCCAACATGACTAAACTGTACTTATTGTTTTCAAAAACATATTACAATATATTAGTCTAAAAAATATCCTGGCAGCGGTGGGATTCGAACCCACGCCTCCGAAGAGACTGGTGCCTTAAACCAGCGCCTTAGACCGCTCGGCCACGCTACCTACATACACACCCCTGCGTTGGGTAATACCCTATATATATATATATTATATCAATAATCATCGCTAAATATATGTGGTGCGTCTATAAATACGTTATATCTTTGTTTACTAAGGACAATAATATATATCAGGTAATGCACAAGCTATTTACTTCGTGGAGTATGTTTTACTGTAGATAACCAGGACTGGATAAGGACGGCGGAATATATGATCTGATTTGATTTCTTATCTGTACACTTGTGGTCATCTGATCTGACTACCTACATATAGACCAAACTTATCAACGTGAGCGATTGATAACTAAGCCAGTATACAGTTTGATGCATAGATAGTGAAATCATTTTTTGTTTGCTGGTTTCACAGATTATATCAGTATTTGAAAAATAATTTTGTAAACTATTTATCATCTACAATTATGACTTAATCCTAAAAAAACTTATATATTTAAGTACAATATATTCAATTATGCAAACAAATATTTCCGATAATATAATGTAACTTATTTAGCATTACCCCATTTCTTCTTTGTCTCATGGTAGGAGGTATAACATGACTTGAACCAATGAAAACTTTAGATATGATCGACTATGATTCCATGTTATAAATGGAACTGCCAGGTCGACAACACAGATAGGTACAGACAGCCTCGGGGAGGTATACGTATAGCCGCAGTCCCAGATGTAACGTAACGTTGATAGGTAAGATATATCATCTTACATATTATATACAATCGATTAAAGGCCCAATATACGTAACTTTCGGCAAAACTTGAAGCGAAAATAAAGCCTTATAAGTTATTATATTGATAGATTTAGTTAAGATTAACTGATATCAGCAATATTCAAGATGAATTCTTTCGCGGTTACCGGTACAGCCGCATTTGAAACACGCTATTTGTAAACACGCATCCATTTCGAACCGTCTTCTATAGCTACCTTCGGTTTGTTGTTGAAGTGGGCCCAATCCGCATTTTTTTCAATTCTTTGGATTTTTTTGTCCAAAGTTTCTTGTTAGTTACCGCTCAGGTTTACTTCGTTTTAGGCTTAATTTTGTTTGCATGGTTATCAACTGGATTTATCTTCAATTTTTTCAGAATCACGAAAATTTCCCTTAAGTTACGCATATTGGGCCTTTAAACTAGGGGTTCAGGTACAAAGGTACAAAGGTCCCGTATTCAGGAAGATTATGTCATGTAAATCTAAAAACTATAGAACACAAGTTGTGATGTTTCTATAAAAAATGATTATTTGAAAACAATATCCGTAGGTATAAGTCATAACACCCAGCGAGAGAATTGGAAGTAAGGGGGAAACGTTTCCTTGAACTATTGTCCCTATAGACAGAGACGTATAAGTCTTTATATGTCTCCGCAATAAATTATTATAAGATTTCCTTTTTTACATATTGTAAAGTTCTGTTCTTAAATAAACAAATCATTGTTTTTTTATGTTTTATTTATAATTAATGATGTCAAATAGTTTACCAAATTAATTGTCCCAAATTGATATAACATGTTTAATTAACAATGCACAAATGATGACACAATTGCTTCAATGCATGAAATGTGTATTGGCTTAGTAATCAATCAGTCAACGTCGATTAGGTGTGTGGATATGTAGGTAGCGTGGCCGAGCATTCTAAGGCGCTGGTTTTAGGCACCAGTCTCTTCGGACGCGTGGGTTCGAATCTCACCGCTGCCAGGATTATTTTAGATCAAAATAGTGATATTTTATTTTGTTTATTTTACAATGGCGCCTTGTAAGTTTCTAACTCTCGATTCTTTAAAATGTGTTCGACATAAAATATTGAAAAAGAATGCAATAATAAACCATAAAAATTACTTGAAAAAGCTGCTATTCCTACTAAAAAATATTAAGGACATAATTTGAAGGGGGGAACTGAATTACTGTTTCAAAAAAGAGAGACTGTGCTTCGCTTTAAAAAAGTATGTATATGTTTGCTAAAATGTCTTACATAGGACTGAAGTAAATAGAAATTATTTGTCAAATACTGGTAGCCCATAAACATTAGTTGCAGTTGTGTGCGATATCTTTTCACTTGCATGTATTAAAAAAACATATCTGGGGTCTGCAGATTCTCATTTTGATATTTTTTACAGGATGTTACAGAGGATTGATTTTGAGAACATGTGACACGAAGGAGAGGTCTGCCCCATGCCTGATCTGTTTTCTCCAAGGTGGCAAAATTTCAGACCATTTATACTGATATACCTCTGATTTGAAGATGGGCTCGCTGTATCCAGTACACACGTATAAAACAACAGTGCTGCTTCTGTGCACTTCTAAATTGCAGAAAACTGAGTGCCATGCTGAAAAAACTGGATAAAGAATCTGGTGTAAATATAACAGTTTAAGGATCATTTCGTGATTCATTTGAAGAAGTACATTCCGTATGGCCAATACGAGTGGACGTTTACAAATATTGATATTTTGAAAATGTAGATTTTATGTAAGCACGTGAGATGTAAATGAAGTATCATAGTATTACATTATGTTGTAGTAAAAACATGTACAAGTAAAACGTGTTTTATTTAAAACACGTTAAAGCGTTTTTAAAGTGAGTCTAGCAGTGTAGTGTTGAATTGTTTTTGCTAAAACATTTGAAAGTGTTTTTGATAAAACATCAATGTTTTAAAATAAACGTCTCTGTTTTTTCTTTAAAACACTAATGTTTTTGCCAAAAACGGAGTTGACGTAACATTTAAAGCACTTGTGTTTAAATATACATATGTAAAGTGTTTTAATTAAAACATGAAACATGTTTATAAAGTGAGTCTGACAGGCGTTTTTGAACAAACATGTTTTACAGGGATTTTTTTTTACAGTGTAAGTGTTTTCTGTTTCATCAACAAAATCCGTAAAGGACATCTATATAAAATACAAGTAATGCCACTCCCTAATAAAGAGATCTGGGGTAGTAACATTAAAACAGTAAATCACACTTAATGGGAACATGAAAAACATCGACCTTAAAATCATACAACGGAACATGAAACAGTGATGCTTCATCGACCTACATTTCTATACAGTGTGTGTTTGTTTGTCAGCTGTCGACATCTATTGGGAAGTTGAAGTGGGATAAACGTGACGATTTCCATTTTCCGATCGTGAAATTTCCCTTTATTGAAGGTAACATCCCTATTTCTGGCCTGTACCGTGACGACAATGGGGTCCTCATTGAATAAGCACAAGATTTGCTAATGCTTCACCTGTACCGTGACGACAGTGGGTTTCTCATTGACTAAGCTAAACTGTACCGTGGCGCTTTTATTACTCTATATACGTGGTTATTTTAATCTTTTGACTTGAAATACTTTTTTGACCAGTCCTAAAATGGAAGAAATGGCCATAATGTACACTGCATTACATTATAACCGGTAGTAAATCGGGTGATTATTTTATGATTATCTATCAATTTTAACGTTACCTCTGGGTCTGTGGGTGGAATATAATAAGTCCACGGAGCTACATATAAACCTCCCCGAGCTGTCTGTAACTATATATAGATTACACCTACCCGTGTCGTCAACCTGGCATTTCCATTTTATTGGAGAAACTTAGAATCCTAGTCGAGAATGTTTTGTATTAATGTCCATTGGTATAAGTAATAACACCAAGCGAGAGAATAGGAAGGGAAGGGAAAATGTCTCAATAAACCATTGTCTCAATAGACAGAGACGTATAAGTCTTTCTACGTCTCTGCAATTTATAAAAAAAATTATTTCTTTACATATTGTTAAGTACATTGTAAGTTACACTCTAGCCGAGCGGTATATTGCAGCTGGTATTTACCAGGGTTACATTCATATCAGACAAAGATGCAGACTATTTCTCGATGAGATCAAGATGGCGACCATGAAACTTGCCCATAGTCTTCATCAACCTGCATCTCTCGAATCCCTGTGCCGTAAGTTTGTTCGTCAGCATTTGACATCTATCACGAAAATCTCGATATTCAGAGCAAGCCCTAGAATAACGAATCAATTGCGACATGTAAACACCAAAGGATGGAGAAGCAGGGATGTTACTATCAAGAAAGGGAAAGCTTTACCCCTCGAAGGAGACGCCAGCGTAGTCATGGTCATCGACATTGCAATAGTCCGACGGAATACAACGTGAAGTTTGAAGATCTGATGGATACTTTAACTGGACCGTTAGGTGTACACCACGTCAGGACAACGTTGTATTCACTTGCCCGGGCTACATTACGAACTCTGCAAATGACTCAAATAAAACATGTTCCGGGTGACCTGTGGAAACTAGCGTCGAGACTCGATAAGATTATTGATGATGTGGCAGAAATTCGACATTTCAAGCCTGTGCGAACGGACAGGCAAGAGGCACCATCGACTCGACATTTCATGAAAGTCAAATTTGCCAATAAGGGGATTGATGCCATTAACATCAGCAATATCTTGCACCAAAATACTGTTCAAGCTAACATACCACCGTACTTCCGATATAAAAGTTCACCGATTATTTCCTACAGTTATTCTATACCTATTGCACCAAAGCTTTTCAATTACAAGCAATATTGCAACAATTGAATATAGATGACCTTATAATGACTCCTCCTTCAGCATGTTCATGTTCTTCATCTCAATATTGCTATGGTCCAGCTGGCCACATAGTAACGGGTAATCTGAATATTATCCCAAATATAAAGCTCCGGAAGCTTTTCATGAAAGGTCCTAAGTATCGAGAGACTCCATCCATCAATTGGCATGTGAATTTCAAGATTATTATGGACTCGGTGGAAGATTACGCCAGACAATGGACTAAACGTGAACATGCTGAATTGGATTGTGTTTCAGAGTGGGTGAAGTCTATCAGGTCCTCTAATCAGAAAAGAATAAGCAATTTGCGTCACAAAATGAAAACTAAACACAAGTCGATATTTCTTGACCCCGATGTTCGAGCAACACTCAACGATATACATGATAAGTATATATGTGGTTGTGTCTGCAGACAAGGCATCTAACAACTTGATCATTGTTTGCAAACGCTATTACATTCATTGCTTGCAAAAGGAACTAGGCCTGCTTGAGGACCAAGGTAACCCTACTTACACATTGACCGGTTTTTCGAAAGATGAAATACTGTCCAACCATGTTTCTGTATTACAATCTTTCAAAGTACCGGTTCATGAGCAAGATGCTGACCTATCTCGTCTTTATTGGATACCGAAACTACACAAGGATCCTTATAAGCATCGTTTTATCGCTGGCTCTGCTAATTGCTCGACCAAGCCATTATCAAAACTTCTTACTATAATTCTTAGTACCATAAAATCAGGGCTTTTGTCGTATTGTGACACTGTATACTCCAGAAGTGGAATTAATGGGATGTGGGTTTTGAAAAACTCGAAAGATCTTTTGATCAATCTTGAACACCCCATCCTAAAACACATTTGATTTTTCCACCCTGTACACCGCCATATATCATACAAAATTGAAGGAACGTCTCCGATCTCTTGTTATGAGAGCTTTCTTTTCCAAGAAAGGCGGACGACGATACAAATATATGGTAGTGAGCTATTGAGATTTTGAGTTTGGATTATGATTATGTTGACGCTTCGGTATTCTCTTATTTTATTTTATTTGTCAAAAACACGACAAAAGCTAAGAGGAAATATACCGAAGTAGATATAGCAAGGATGATTGAATTCCTGGTCGACAACATTTTTGTTGAGTTCGGAGGAAAGATTTTCCAGCAGACTGCTGGCATTCCCATTGGAACAAACTGTGCCCCACTCTTAGCTGACTTGTTTTTGTTTTCATACGAGGCTAAATTGGTGGAGGAGCTAATCAGGACAAGTAACAAAAACCTTGCCAAATCTTTTAATTTCACTTTCAGATATATCGACGATGTGTTGTCTATAAACAACAAGAAGTTTGCCGACCACGTCGATCGTATATACCCTACTGAACAATTGCGTCAATATATGAAATGTATATTGGCTTAGTAAGCAATCTCTCGACGTGGATTAAATGTGTGGATATGTAGGTAGCGTGGCCGAGCGGTCTAAGGCGCTGGTTTTAGGCACCAGTCTCTTCGGAGGCGTGGGTTCGAATCC
Source organism: Mimachlamys varia (assembly GCA_947623455.1). Lineage (NCBI taxonomy): Eukaryota > Metazoa > Mollusca > Bivalvia > Pectinida > Pectinidae > Mimachlamys > Mimachlamys varia. Next base: position 46,452,649 of record OX392530.1, on the reverse strand, counting down.
CACCGCTGCCAGGAATATTTTTGATCAAAAGGGCGATATTTTTTTTATCTTTTTTTTTTTTACACTGACGACATGTAAGTTTCTAACTGTTGATTCTTGGAAATTTGTTCCACAATAAACAATTGATGCAAAAAAACCTATAAAAATTACTTGAGAAAGCTACTATTCCTAATCAAAGATATTAAGGACATAATTTAAAGGCGGGGGGGGGGGGATTACATATGGACACTTGAAAAAAGTACAAGGAAAAGAGACCAGATGCTATATGTGTAAGTGTTTTCTGTTTCATCATCGATATCCGCAAAGGACATCTATATAAAATACAAGTAATGCCACTCCCTAATAAAGAGAACTGAGGGAGTAACATAAAACAGTAAAGCACACTTAATGGTAACACGAAAAACATCATACAAAGAAACGTGAAACAGTGATGCTTCATCGACCTACATCCCTATACAGTGTGTGTTTGTTTGTCAGCTGTCGACACCTATCTGAAAGTTGAAGTGAGATTAACGTGACGATTTCCATTTTCCGATCGTGAAATTTCCCTTTCTTGAAGGTAACATCACTATTTCTGGCCTGTACCGTGACGACAATGGGGTTCTCATTGAATGAGCACAAGATTTGTTAAGTTTTGGTCTGTACCGTGGCGCTTTTATTACTCTATATACGTGGTTATTTTAATCTTTTGACTTGAAATACTTTTTTACCAGTCCTTAAATGGAAGAAATGGCCATAATTTACACTGCATTACAGTATACCCGGTAGTATGTCAGGTGATTATTTTATAATTATCTATCAATTTTAACGTTACCTCTGGGTCTGTGGGTGGAATAAATAAAGACTATTCAATGGTTTCCCGTTAAATATCAAATATATTTCACGAGTATGGCATATTTTTTTTATATTTTCACGAGTGCGTAGCACGAGTGAAAATACATTTAAAATCTGCCATACGAGTAAAAGATATCTGATATTTTACGGGATCCATTGAATTTTCTTTTTATTACATTTTCGAAATTCCATGAAGTCTGATTTCATTTATATAATTTACGGTTACAACTGATCGGGACGGAGTGTCTAAGGCTTATAGAATATTAATATGCCACAGGATGAAGTTCTATTTTTTGTTCAAAATATATTTAAAGGCCCAATATACGTAAGTTCAGGGAATTTTTCGTGATTCTGAAAAATTCTGAAAAAAAAATCCAGTTGATAACCATGCAAAAATAAGCCTAAAACGAAGTAAACCTGAGCGGTAACTAACAACAAACTATTGACAAAAAAATCCAAAGAATTGAAAACAATTCAGGTGGGGCCCACTTCAACAACAAGCCGAAGGTTAAAGACGGTTCGAAATGGACGCGTGTTTACAAATAGCGTGTTTCAACTGCTGCTGTACCGGTAGCCGCGAAGGAATTTATCTTGGATATTGCTGATATCAGTTAATCTTAACTAAATCTATAAATGTAAAAAGTTATTAGGCTTGATTTTCGCTTCAAGTTTTTCCGAAAGTTACGTATATTGGGCCTTTAAAATACAAAAACATATCAATAAAATTCATAAGATATTTATTAATTTCTTAAATACTATAAAGGATGCTAATTTCCTTACTTTATATGATTCGATTCTAGAATAACGGAAAAAAAAGAACACAAATAGTGCGCAATGATATCGGACCGAAACTATATCATCACTAGTGATGATATAAGATTTTCTTAGGGACACTTGAACAAAGTACAAGGAAACGAGACCAGGGCTTGTATTCATGAAACCGTTCTCATGCTCAATTGTGGATTCTGTGCTCAAGCCAGCTTTCTTGAAACTCACTGAAATCATGTCGAAGAATCAAAAAGTCATTGTAAATGTTGAAAACAGCTTTCTACTTCATGTCTCTTCAACTTTTTACCAAAACTTTGACAAAATTAGATTGTTTAAATGATTTACAGTCATAACAAAAATACGGCTTGAGCACAGAATCCATTCTTGAGCATGAGAACGGTTTCATGAATACGGGCCCTGATGTTTTAATGTGTAAGTGTTTTCTGTTTCATCATCGATATCCGCAAAGGACATCTATATAATATACAAGTAATGCCATTCCATCATAAAGAGAACTAGGGTAGTAACATTAAAACAGTAAATCACACTTAATGGGAACACGAAAAACATCATACAAAGAAACGTGAAACAGTGATGCTTCATCGACCTACATCCCTATACAGTGTGTGTTTGTTTGTCAGCTGTCGACATCTATCTGGAAGATGCAGTGGGATTAACGTGACGATTTCCATTTTCCGATCGTGAAATTTCCTTTTCTTGAAGGTAACATCCCTTTTTCTGGCCTGTACCGTGACGACAATGGGGTTCTCATTGAATAAGCATAAGATATGTTAATGCTTGGCCTGTACCGTGATGACACTGGGTTTCACATTGACTAAGCCCGAGACCTGTTAAGTTTTGGCCTGTACCGCGACGACAGTGGGTTTCTCATTGACTAAGCCCGAGACCTGTTAAGTTTTGGCCTGTACCGCGACGACAGTGGGTTTCTCATTGACTAAGCCCAAGACCTGTAAGTTTTGGCCTGTACCATGGCGCTTTTGTTACTTTATATACGTGGTTATTTTAATCTGTTGTCTTGAAATACTTTTTGACCAGTCCTAAAATGGAGGAAATGGCCATAATTTACACTGCATTACAGTTTACCCGGTAGTATGTCAGGTGATTATTTTATAATTATCTATCAATTTTAACGTTACCTCTGGGTCTGTGGGTGGAATATAACAAGTCCACGGGGCTACATATAAACCTCCCCGAGCTGTCTGTAACTATATATAGATTACACCTACCCGTGTCGTCAACCTGGCATTTCCATTTTATTGGAGAAACTTGGAATCCTAGTCGAGAATGTTTTTTTTTTAAATGTCCATTGGTATAAGTTTTAACACCTAGCGAGAGAATAGGAATGGAGGGGAAAATGTCTCAATAAACCATTGTCTCAATAGACAGAGACGTATAAGTCTTTTTACGTCTCTGCAATTTATTAAAAAAATGTTTCTTTACAAATTGTTAAATACTGTTCTTAAATATGAAAATTTGTATTTTTAAGATGGATTTATAATTAAAGATGTTAAATAATTTACAAAATTAATTGTCCAATATTGATATAACATGTTTAATTAACAATGCAAAAATGATGCATACATGAAATGTATATTGGCTAAGTAATCAATCGCTCTGTCGATTAGGTGTATGATATGTAGGTAGCGTGGCCGAGCGGTCTAAGGCGCTGGTTTAAGGCACCAGTCTCTTCGGAGGCGTGGGTTCGAATCCCACCGCTGCCAGTATCATTTTTGATCAAAATGGTTATCTTTCTTTTTTTATTTATTTTACACTGGCGACTTATAAGTTTCTTACTCTCGTTTCTTTGAAATTTGTTCCACATACAATATTGGAAAAGAGATCTCTTCGGAGGCGTGGATTCGAATCCCACCGCTGCAAAAATTACTTTTGATCAAAATGGTGATATTTTTTTTATCTTTTTTACTCTGGCGACTTGTAAATTTCTAACTCATGATTCTTTGAAATTTGTTCCACAACAAACAATTGATGCAAAAAAACTATAAAAATTACTTGAGAAAGCTACTATTCCTACTCAAAGATATTAAGGACATAATTTAAAGGGGGGGGGGGGGGGTAAATAAGACATAGGGACACTTGAACAAAGTACAAGGAAAAGAGACCAGATGTTTTAATGTGTAAGTGTTTTCTGTTTCATCATCGATATCCGCAAAGGACATCTATATAAAATACAAGTAATGCCATTCCCTCATAAAGAGAACTGGGGTAGTAACATTAAAACAGTAAATCACACTTAATTGGAACACGAAACCATCATACAAAGAAACGTGAAACAGTGATGCTTCATCGACCTACATCCCTATACAGTGTGTGTTTGTTTGTCAGCTGTCGACATCTATCTGGAAGTTGAAGTGGGATTAACGTGACGATTTCCATTTTCCGATCGTGAAATTTCCCTTTCTTGAAGGTAACATCCCGATTTCTGGCCTGTACCGTGACGACAGTGGAAGAGTAAGCGTCTTCTGCTTCATCGACGACACCCGCCATGTAAATCTTGGTCACAAGTAAGAATCAATCCTCAAAATGAGAACCGAGTCATCATTGTCATCACAACAATCAAACACACTAACAAGCAAACTCAAAAACGCCCATCTTCATGTAGCAGAACGCCCATCTTCATGTAGCAAAGGTAATTATTTTTTCAATGCCAGGAGTCGAACACGGAACCTCTGGCTACTAGTCTTACGCTCAACCGATCGAGCTAAAGAGAAGATCTCTCTAGCCGAGCGAAATATTGCAGCTTGTATTTACCAGGGTTACATACGCCCCCTCCAAGGTACAGGTATCGCTGAGTATGATTCCCGGGTCCCTACGTGGGCGTCATATGTAGCAGAGGTCATTATATTTTCAATGCCTCCGCTAGGAGTCGAACCCGGAACCTCTGGCTACTAGTCTTACGCTAAACCGATCGAGCTAAAGAGAAGATCTCTCTAGCCGAGCGAAATATTGCAGCTTGTATTTACCAGGGTTACATACGCCCCCTCCAAGGTACAGGTATCGCTGAGTATGATTCCCGGGTCCCTACGTGGGCGTCATATGTAGCAGAGGTCATTATATTTTCAATGCCTCCGCTAGGAGTCGAACCCGGAACCTCTGGCTACTAGTCTTACGCTAAACCGATCGAGCTAAAGAGAAAATCTCTCTAGCCGAGCGGTATATTGCAGCTGGTATTAACCAGGGTTACATTCATATCACACAAAGATACAGACTATTTCTCGATGAGATCAAGATGGCGACCATAAAACTTGCCCATAGTCTTCATCAACCTGCATCTCTCGAATTCCTGTGCCGTAAGTTTGTTCGTCAGCAGTTGACATCTATCACGAAAATCTCGATATTCAGAGCAAGCCCTAGAATAACGAATCAATTGCGACATGTAAACACCAAAGGATGGATAAGCAGGGATGTTACTATCAAGAAAGGAGAAAGCTTTACCCCTCGAAGGAGACGCCAGCGTAGTCATGGTCATCGACATTGCAATAGTCCGACGGAATACAACGTGAAGTTTGAAGATCTGATGGATACTTTAACTGGACCGTTAGGTGTACACCACATCAGGACAACGTTGTATTCACTTGCCCGGGCTACATTACGAACTCTGCAAATGACTCAAATAAAACATGTTCCGGGTGACCTGTGGAAACTAGCGTCGAAACTCGATAAGATTATTGATGATGCACCAAAATACTGTTCAAGCTAACATACCACCGTACTTCCGATATAAAAGTTCACCGATTATTTCCTACAGTTATTCTATACCTATTGCACCAAAGCTTTTCAATTACGAGCAATATTGCAACAATTGAATATAGATGACCTTAGAATGACTCCTCCTTCAGCATGTTCATGTTCTTCATCTCAATATTGCTATGGTCCAGCTGGCCACATAGTAACGGGTAATCTGAATATTATCCCAAATATAAAGCTCCGGAAGCTTTTCATGAAAGGTCCTAAGTATCGAGAGACTCCATCTATCATTTGGCATGTGAATTTCAAGATTATTATGGACTCGGTGGAAGATTACGCCAGACAATGGACTAAGCGTGAACATGCTGAATTGGATTGTGTTTCAGAGTGGGTGAAGTCTATCAGGTCCTCTAATCAGAAAAGAATAAGCAATTTGCGTCACAAAATGAAAACTAAACACAAGTCGATATTTCTTGACCCCGATGTTCGAGCAACACTCAACGATATACATGATAAGTATATATGTGGTTGTGTCTGCAGACAAGGCATCTAACAACTTGATCATTGTTTGCAAACGCTATTACATTCATTGCTTGCAAAAGGAACTAGGCCTGCTTAAGGACCAAGGTAACCCTACTTACACATTGACCGGTTTTTCGAAAGATGAAATACTGTCCAACCATGTTTCTGTATTACAATCTTTCCAAGTACCGGTTCATGAGCAAGATGCTGACCTATCTCGTCTTTATTGGATACCGAAACTACACAAGGATCCTTATAAGCATCGTTTTATCGCTGGCTCTGCTACTTGCTCGACCAAGCCATTATCAAAACTTCTTACTACAATTCTTAGTACCATAAAATCAGGGCTTTTGTCGTATTGTGACACTGTATACTCCAGAAGTGGAATTAATGGGATGTGGGTTTTGAACACCCCATCCTAAAAAACATTTGCTTTTTCCACCCTGTTCACCACCATACATCATACAAAATTGAAGGAACGTCTCCGATCTCTTGTTATGAGAGCTTTATTTTATTTGTCAAAAACACGACAAAAGCTAAGAGGAAATATACCGAAGAAGATATAGCAAGGATGATTAAATTCCCGGTCGACAACATTTTTGTTGAGTTCGGAGGAAAGATTTTCCAGCAGACTGCTGGCATTCCCATTGGAACAAACTGTGCCCCACTCTTAGCTGACTTGTTTTTGTTTTCATGCGAGGCTGAATTTGTGGAGGAGCTAATCAGGACAGGTAACAAAAACCTTGCCAAATCTTTTAATTTCACTTTCAGATATATCGACGATGTGTTGTCTATAAACAACAAGAAGTTTGCCGACCACGTCGATCGTATATACCCTACTGAACATTTGCGTCAATATATGAAATGTATATTGGCTTAGTAAGCAATCTCTCGACGTGGATTAAATGTGTGGATACATGTATGTAGGTAGCGTGGCCGAGCGGTCTAAGGCGCTGGTTTTAGGCACCAGTCTCTTCGGAGGCGTGGGTTCGAATCCCACCGCTGCCAGGATCATTTTTGATCAAAATGGTTATCTTTCTTTTTTTTTATTTATTTTACACTGGCGACTTATAAGTTTCTAACTCACGTTTCTTTGAAATTTGTATCACATATAATATTGGAAAAAGAAGTCTCTTCAAAGACGTTGATTCGAATCCCACCGCTGCAAAAATTACTTTTGATCAAAATGGTGATATTTGTTTTACCTTTTTGACTCTAAGTTTCTAACTCTTGATTCTTTGAAAGTTGTTCCACAATAAAAAAATGATGCAAACAAAAACATATAAAAATTACTTGAGAAAGCTACTATTCCTACTCAAAGATATTAAGGACATAACTTAAAGGCGGGGGGGGGGGGGGGGATTACATAGGGACACTTGAACAAAGTACAAGGAAACGAGACCAGGGCTTGTATTCATGAAACCGTTCTCATGCTCAATTGTGGATTCTGTGCTCAAGCCAGCTTTCTTGAAACTCACTGAAATCATGTTGAAGAATCAAAAAGTCATTGTAAATGTTGAAAACAGCTTTCGACTTCATGTCTCTTCAACTTTTTTTACCAAAACTTTGACAAAATTAGATTGTTTAAATGATTTATAGCCATAACAAAAATACGGCTTGAGCACAGAATCCATTCTTGAGCATGAGAACGGTTTCATGAATACGGGCCCTGATGTTTTAATGTGTAAGTGTTTTCTGTTTCATCATCGATATCCGCAAAGGACATCTATATAATATACAAGTAATGCCATTCCATCATAAAGAGAACTGGGTTAGTAACATTAAAACAGTAAATCACACTTAATTGAACACGAAATACATCATACAAAGAAACGTGAAACAGTGATGCTTCATCGACCTACATCCCTATACAGTGTGTGTTTGTTTGTCAGCTGTCGACATCTATCTGGAAGATGAAGTGGGATTAAAGTGACGATTTCCATTTTCCGATCGTGAAATTTCCCTTTATTGAAGGTAACATCCCTATTTCTGGCCTGTACCGTGACGACACTGGGTTTCTCATTGACTAAGCTTAACTGTACATGTGGCGCTTTTATTACTCTATATACATGGTTATTTTAATCTTTTGGCTTGAAATACTTTTTTGACCAGTCCTGAAATGGAGGAAATGGCCATAATTTTCACTGCATTACAGTATACCCGGTAGTATGTCAGGTGATTGTTTTATGATTGTGTATCAATTTTAACGTTACCTCTGGGTCTGTGGGTGGAATATATAAAGGCTATTCAATGGTTTCCCGTTATATATCAAAATATTTTACGAGTATGGCAGATTTTTTTTTTATATTTTCACGAGTGCGTAGCACGAGTAAAAATATATTTAAAATCTGCCATACGAGTGAAATATATTTGATATTTAACGGGAAACCATTGAATTTTCTTTGTATTACATTTTCGAAATTCCCAAAAGTCTGATTTCATTTATATAATTTATGGTTACAACTAATCGGGACGGAGTGTCTAAGGCTTATAGAATATTAATATGCCACAGGATGAAGTTCTATTTTTTGTTCAAAATATATTTAAAATACAAAAACATATCAATAAAATTCATAAGATATCTATTAATTTCTTAAATACTATAAAGGATGCTAATTCCCTTACTTTATATGATTCGATTCTAGAATACCGAAAAAAAAAAGAACACAAATAGTGCGCAATGATATCGGACCGAAACTATATCATCACTAGTGATGATATAAGATTTTCTTAGGGACATTTGAACAAAGTACAAGGAAACGAGACCAGGGCTTGTATTCATGAAACCGTTCTCATGCTCAATTGTGGATTCTGTGCTCAAGCCAGCTTTCTTGAAACTCACTGAAATCATGTCGAAGAATCTAAAAGTCATTGTAAATGTTGAAAACAGCTTTCTACTTCATGTCTCTTCAACTTTTTACCAAAACTTTGACAAAATTAGATTGTTTAAATGATTTACAGTCATAACAAAAATACGGCTTGAGCACAGAATCCATTCTTGAGCATGAGAACGGTTTCATGAATACGGGCCCTGATGTTTTAATGTGTAAGTGTTTTCTGTTTCATCATCGATATCCGCAAAGGACATCTATATAAAAAATAAGTAATGCCATTCCATCATAAAGAGAACTAGGGTAGTAACATTAAAACAGTAAATCACACTTAATGGGAACACGAAAAACATCATACAAAGAAACGTGAAACAGTGATGCTTCATCGACCTACATCCCTATACAGTGTGTGTTTGTTTGTCAGCTGTCGACATCTATCTGGAAGATGCAGTGGGATTAACGTGACGATTTCCATTTTCCGATCGTGAAATTTCCTTTTCTTGAAGGTAACATCCCTTTTTCTGGTCTGTACCGTGACGACAATGGGGTTCTCATTGAATAAGCATAAGATATGTTAATGCTTGGCCTGTACCGTGATGACACTGGGTTTCACATTGACTAAGCCCGAGACCTGTTAAGTTTTGGCCTGTACCGCGACGACAGTGGGTTTCTCATTGACTAAGCCCGAGACCTGTTAAGTTTTGGCCTGTACCGCGACGACAGTGGGTTTCTCATTGACTAAGCCCAAGACCTGTAAGTTTTGGCCTGTACCATGGCGCTTTTGTTACTTTATATACGTGGTTATTTTAATCTGTTGTCTTGAAATACTTTTTTGACCAGTCCTAAAATGGAGGAAATGGCCATAATTTACACTGCATTACAGTTTACCCGGTAGTATGTCAGGTGATTATTTTATAATTATCTATCAATTTTAACGTTACCTCTGGGTCTGTGGGTGGAATATAACAAGTCCACGGGGCTACATATAAACCTCCCCGAGCTGTCTGTAACTATATATAGATTACACCTACCCGTGTCTTCAACCTGGCATTTCCATTTTATTGGAGAAACTTAGAATCCTAGTCGAGAATGGGTTTTTTTTAAATGTCCATTGGTATAAGTTTTAACACCTAGCGAGAGAATAGGAATGGAGGGGAAAATGTCTCAATAAACCATTGTCTCAATAGACAGAGACGTATAAGTCTTTCTACGTCTCTGCAATTTATTAAAAAAATGTTTCTTTACAAATTGTTAAATACTGTTCTTAAATATGAAAATTTGTCTTTTTAAGATGGATTTATAATTAAAGATGTTAAATAATTTACAAAATTAATTGTCCAATATTGATATAACATGTTTAATTAACAATGCAAAAATGATGCATACATGAAATGTATATTGGCTAAGTAATCAATCGCTCTGTCGATTAGGTGTATGATATGTAGGTAGCGTGGCCGAGCGGTCTAAGGCGCTGGTTTAAGGCACCAGTCTCTTCGGAGGCGTGGGTTCGAATCCCACCGCTGCCAGTATCATTTTTGATCAAAATGGTTATCTTTCTTTTTTTATTTATTTTACACTGGCGACTTATAAGTTTCTTACTCTCGTTTCTTTGAAATTTGTTCCACATACAATATTGGAAAAGAGATCTCTTCGGAGGCGTGGATTCGAATCCCACCGCTGCAAAAATTACTTTTGATCAAAATGGTGATTTTTTTTTTTTATCTTTTTTACTCTGGCGACTTGTAAATTTCTAACTCATGATTCTTTGAAATTTGTTCCACAACAAACAATTGATGCAAAAAAACTATAAAAATTACTTGAGAAAGCTACTATTCCTACTCAAAGATATTAAGGACATAATTTAAAGGGGGGGGGGGGGGGGTAAATAAGACATAGGGACACTTGAACAAAGTACAAGGAAAAGAGACCAGATGTTTTAATGTGTAAGTGTTTTCTGTTTCATCATCGATATCCGCAAAGGACATCTATATAAAATACAAGTAATGCCATTCCCTCATAAAGAGAACTGGGGTAGTAACATTAAAACAGTAAATCACACTTAATGGGAACACGAAACCATCATACAAAGAAACGTGAAACAGTGATGCTTCATCGACCTACATCCCTATACAGTGTGTGTTTGTTTGTCAGCTGTCGACATCTATCTGGAAGTTGAAGTGGGATTAATGTGACGATTTCCATTTTCCGATCGTGAAATTTCCCTTTCTTGAAGGTAACATCCCGATTTCAGGCCAGTACCGTGACGACAGTGGAAGAGTAAGCGTCTTCTGCTTCATCGACGACACCCGCCATGTAAATCTTGGTCACAAGTAAGAATCAATCCTCAAAATGAGAACCGAGTCATCATTGTCATCACAACAATCAAACACACTAACAAGCAAACTCAAAAACGCCCATCTTCATGTAGCAGAACGCCCATCTTCATGTAGCAAAGGTCATTATTTTTTCAATGCCAGGAGTCGAACACGGTACCTCTGGCTACTAGTCTTACGCTCAACCGATCGAGCTAAAGAGAAGGTCTCTCTAGCCGAGCGAAATATTGCAGCTTGTATTTACCAGGGTTACATACGCCCCCTCCAGGGTACAGGTATCGCTGAGTATGATTCCCGGGTCCCTACGTGGGCGTCATATGTAGCAGAGGTCATTATATTTTCAATGCCTCCGCTAGGAGTCGAACCCGGAACCTCTGGCTACTAGTCTTACGCTAAACCGATCGAGCTAAAGAGAAAATCTCTCTAGCCGAGCGGTATATTGCAGCTGGTATTAACCAGGGTTACATTCATATCACACAAAGATACAGACTATTTCTCGATGAGATCAAGATGGCGACCATAAAACTTGCCCATAGTCTTCATCAACCTGCATCTCTCGAATTCCTGTGCCGTAAGTTTGTTCGTCAGCAGTTGACATCTATCACGAAAATCTCGATATTCAGAGCAAGCCCTAGAATAACGAATCAATTGCGACATGTAAACACCAAAGGATGGATAAGCAGGGATGTTACTATCAAGAAAGGAGAAAGCTTTACCCCTCGAAGGAGACGCCAGCGTAGTCATGGTCATCGGCATTGCAATAGTCCGACGGAATACAACGTGAAGTTTGAAGATCTGATGGATACTTTAACTGGACCGTTAGGTGTACACCACATCAGGACAACGTTGTATTCACTTGCCCGGGCTACATTACGAACTCTGCAAATGACTCAAATAAAACATGTTCCGGGTGACCTGTGGAAACTAGTGTCGAAACTCGATAAGATTATTGATGATGCACCAAAATACTGTTCAAGCTAACATACCACCGTACTTCCGATATAAAAGTTCACCGATTATTTCCTACAGTTACTCTATACCTATTGCACCAAAGCTTTTCAATTACGAGCAATATTGCAACAATTGAATATAGATGACCTTAGAATGACTCCTCCTTCAGCATGTTCATGTTCTTCATCTCAATATTGCTATGGTCCAGCTGGCCACATAGTAACGGGTAATCTGAATATTATCCCAAATATAAAGCTCCGGAAGCTTTTCATGAAAGGTCCTAAGTATCGAGAGACTCCATTCATCAATTGGCATGTGAATTTCAAGATTATTATGGACTCGGTGGAAGATTACGCCAGACAATGGACTAAACGTGAACATGCTGAATTGGATTGTGTTTCAGAGTGGGTGAAGTCTATCAGGTCCTCTAATCAGAAAAGAATAAGCAATTTGCGTCACAAAATGAAAACTAAACACAAGTCGATATTTCTTGACCCCGATGTTCGAGCAACACTCAACGATATACATGATAAGTATATATGTGGTTGTGTCTGCAGACAAGGCATCTAACAACTTGATCATTGTTTGCAAACGCTATTACATTCATTGCTTGCAAAAGGAACTAGGCCTGCTTGAGGACCAAGGTAACCCTACTTACACATTGACCGGTTTTTCGAAAGATGAAATACTGTCCAACCATGTTTCTGTATTACAATCTTTCCAAGTACCGGTTCATGAGCAAGATGCTGACCTATCTCGTCTTTATTGGATACCGAAACTACATAAGGATCCTTATAAGCAACGTTTTATCGCTGGCTCTGCTACTTGCTCGACCAAGCCATTATCAAAACTTCTTACTACAATTCTTAGTACCATAAAATCAGGGCTTTTGTCGTATTGTGACACTGTATACTCCAGAAGTGGAATTAATGGGATGTGGGTTTGAAAAACTCGAAAGATCTTTTGATCAATCTTGAACACCCCATCCTAAAAAACATTTGCTTTTTCCACCCTGTTCACCACCATACATCATACAAAATTGAAGGAACGTCTCCGATCTCTTGTTATGAGAGCTTTATTTTATTTGTCAAAAACACGACAAAAGCTAAGAGGAAATATACCGAAGAAGATATAGCAAGGATGATTGAATTCCTGGTCGACAACATTTTTGTTGAGTTCGGAGGAAAGATTTTCCAGCAGACTGCTGGCATTCCCATTGGAACAAACTGTGCCCCACTCTTAGCTGACTTGTTTTTGTTTTCATGCGAGGCTGAATTTGTGGAGGAGCTAATCAGGACAGGTAACAAAAACCTTGCCAAATCTTTTAATTTCACTTTCAGATATATCGACGATGTGTTGTCTATAAACAACAAGAAGTTTGCCGACCACGTCGATCGTATATACCCTACTGAACAATTGCGTCAATATATGAAATGTATATTGGCTTAGTAAGCAATCTGTCGACGTGGATTAAATGTGTGGATATGTAGGTAGCGTGGCCGAGCGGTCTAAGGCGCTGGTTTTAGGCACCAGTCTCTTCGGAGGCGTGGGTTCGAATCCCACCGCTGCCAGGTTTATTTTTTTTTATAAGAATTGTTGCAGATATTTTTTACAATGGGGAGTGGTAAGTTTCTAACTGTTTATTCTTGACAAATTTGAAGTATATACCTCTGATATAAGTACATAAAAACAAATCAAATGACCACAGATGTACGGATTAGAAATCATATCAGATCATATATTCCGCCGTCCATATTCCAGTCCTGGTTATCTACAGTATAACATACTCAACGAAGTAAAATAGCGTGTGTATTACTTGATATATTTTTATGGTTAACATAACAAAGTATATAACGTATTTATAGACGCAACACATATATTTAGGGAGGATTAATTATTAATAGAATATATAAAATAGGGTATTACCCAAAGTAGATGTGATAGCGAAATAATTTTAAAATTCATAGAAATACACCTTTATTAGCTATTTTGGCGGACATCCAAAATCATAGATAATGCTAAATTCGATAGGAAACCCTGGGCGGCCAGGTCAGTGCGGATCGACGGTTTTTTCGGGGTTTTCTTTTCGTGGTACAGACTCGTCTCACTCTCGGTCATCTTCCATTCGCGCTAAGTCATCTTGGTACGACCGGCAAACTTCGGTTCACCCACCGATTTCTAGGTAGAACAACTTTAGGCAAAGGGGTAAAAAAAATTAAGTAAATGTATATACGTTGGTAGCGTGGCCGAGCGGTCAAAATGGTGATATTTCTTTTTTTTTTATTTATTTTACAAAGTACAAGGAAAAGAGAACAGGTGTCCTAAAGTGTAAGTGTTTTCTGCTTCATCAACGATATCTGCAAAGGACATCTTTATAAAATATAAGTAATGCCACTCCCTCATGAAGAGAACTGGATAGTAACATTAAAACAACAAATCACTTTAAATGGGCACACGAAAAACATCGACCTTCAAATCATACAAAGAAACTTCATGCTTCATCGATCTACATCCCATACAGTGTGTGGTGCGTGTTTGTATGTCAGCTGTCGACATCTATCTGGAAGTTAAAATGGGATAAACGTGACGATTTCAATTTTTCTGATCGTGAAAGTTCCCTTTCTTGAAGGTAACATCCCTATTTCTCCAAAACCGAAATAATATCTATATACAGTATACTATAAAACATGGTCTGTCTGGTCGGGTCTGATCTGGTCTGGTTCCAACGGTCTGGTCTCATATTATGGTCTGGTCTGCATACTTTAGAGTCGATTTCTTTTCTATTACTACATACAAAACGATTGGTATAATATTATGTTAAATATATTGTCTAATCAATCAATTGTTTGTTAGTTATTTTCTTAAAAACAAATCTACAATATAACTGATACACATAAATATCTTCTATTGTAATACATGTTTATATTTCTCAATCTTCAATCTTAATCGATTGGACAAACGAACAAAATATATTATTATATACAGTTACGTGCCAAAAGTCTTTCAATTTTTTTTTTTTTATTTTGCTATATATTCTTTGTGTTTCCAACTTTTTTCAATGAATTTTCCTGACTTCGTTTATGGATGGATTTTGACAATTTTATGTCATTTGGTACAAAAATATTCAAGGTTTCCTCTCTTAATATTTATTTAATTGTCCGTTGTGTATTTATAGAGCTTTACAGAATACTCTACACAGCTAATTTCCATGTGACGCCATTTCTCTATATAACGCTACCAAAATAACGTCAAAATGGCGTCCCGAAAATTGGATGTTGTAAATAAATTATGATTTCTCAGGTCATACATAACGTAAAACAGTGAAAATATTATGAGATGAAACAGGAAACCGTTCTTTATAAGTACACACAAATTCATTAAAATTGATCCATAACCAAAGTCGGGAATATTCATTGAAAAAAAGTTGGAAATACGAAGGATACAGAACAAAATAAAAAAAAAATTAAAGACTTTTGGAACGTCACTGTATATACTGAGTATGTGCCGATAAAAGTTTCTTAGTTAGAGCAGACATAAGCCATGCCATATCATATTTCAGCCAGTATTATCGATAGAGAGTCCCAATAGACACAACATGTAGGTAGCGTGGCCGAGCGGTCTAAGGCGCTGGTTTAAGGCACCAGTCTCTTCGGAGGCGTGGGTTCGAATCCCACCGCTGCCAAGATTATTTTATTATAACAAAGGTTATGAATCTTGTTTTCATTTTTGGAATTGTTATTAGAGTTTGAGCTTTTAAGTTATACAGGTTCAGGATTAAAGGATTCAATATGAATTTTCTCTTTTAAAGGGATGACATGTTACTCCAGACGTGTTGAACTTTCATCTGTACATAATAAATGTGTAGAATTTCTCTTTTTTGAGATGTATTTTTGTATCAGTATTCCGATATTACAACCCGAAGAGATCGTATGATTTGGCGACACAGACAGTGATGTATCGTATGGCGAGCAGGTAAAAGCGCTGGACCTGATTTATTAATTAATCAATTTTTATTGTATGGCATTGATGTATTGTTACCTTACATGCTGGTATTATTTAACTCTGTTTTTAAAACTGGAATATTTCCAGAAGCATGTTCGGAGGGATATATTATTCCTTTACATAAAAGGGGATCTCTGGCAGATGTTTCAAACTACAGAGGGATAACTTTATTGAGTGTAGTTGGAACATTGTTTACGAGGGTATTAAATAACAGGCTCAATTTCTGGGCCGAGAAATACAAAGTTTACGTTGACGCGCAGGCTGGATTTAGGACCTGTCACAGCACCATAGATAATATCTTGATTTTTAATGGAGTTATCTCCCATATTTTTCACTTAAAAAAGAGTCTATATTGTGCTTTTATTGATTTCTTAAAAGCCTTCGATTATATGGTAAGGGACAATCTGTGGCTAAATCTAATCAAAGTTGGCGTTAGGGGTAAAATGCTTGATATAATTAAATCTATGTATACTTCTGTCAAATCAAGTGTTAAAGTAAATAATGAAATTTCAGTAAGTTTCCAGTGCATTACCGGAGTTTGTCAAGGTGAAAGTTTGTCGCCTTTTTTGTTTGCTATGTATATAAATGATTTAGAAAATGAATTTATATTGAATGGTTTTGATGGTATAACAATTGAATATTTAAAACTCTATTTAGTTCTATACGCGGATGATATCACAATATCTGCTGAACAGCTACAGCAAGGATTAGACATTTTGAAAGTGAAATTAAAACTGAATGTTGATCAAACTAAGGTTATGATATTCAGAAAAGGCGGAAGATTGACAAGCGATGTAAGGTTCTATTATGACGGTAGTGAAATCGAGATAGTAAATAAGTTTTCGCTTTTGGGAATTGTTTTTACTTCAGGGGGTTCCTTTAATGAGGCTCAGAAAACCCTTGCCGGTCAAGCTACTGAATCTATATTCAACATTACGACTATCATTGATCAAAATATTACATGTATCTTAGTTAGAGCAGACATAAGCCATGCCATATCATATTTCAGCCAGTATTATCGATAGAGAGTCCTAATATACACAACATGTAGGTAGCGTGGCCGAGCGGTCTAAGGCGCTGGTTTAAGGCACCAGTCTCTTCGGAGGCGTGGGTTCGTATCCCACCGCTGCCAAGATTATTTTATTATAACAAAGGGTATGAATCTTGTTTTCATTTTTGGAATTGTTATTAGAGTTTGAGCTTTTAAGTTATACAGGTTCAGGATTAAAGGATTCAATATGAATTTTCTCTTTTAAAGGGATGACATGTTACTCCAGACGTGTTGAACTTTCATTGGTACATAGTAATTTTAATGTGTACAATTTCTCCTTTAAGAGATATTTTTTGTACCAGTATTCCGATGTTACAACCCGATGTGATCGTATGATTTGGCGACACAGACAGTGATGTATCGTATGGTGAGTTTGATCATTGTGTAGATCATAAGTGGTAATGAAGGAAAGGTATAGAAAAGTCCATTATTGAGTTTTTTGAAGCATCAAAATGGACCACAACATGCTAAGTGTTCTTCTCTTGTGTGCACAGTCCTGTAATAATGTCATGTAAGCCTTGTCAGATAAGATCGCGTCTTGTTACAGACTGCCTTGGGTAGTTACCCCGTGGGTATCCACCCGCAGGCCTGGATAGGTCAGATAATCCCTTGACATTTAAACCAAAGTGAATTATGGCTTTCCTCTTGGTAAGACGGTTCAAAGTTATCCCATGTCAAAATAATATCATGATCATATCCACGTCTGAAGACAAAAACATGACATTGTGTAGACTATCGCGTCATGGAAATATAACCCAATACACACTAACGAAGTCTTGAGCGTTGTCAGTGATCTGTGAAACTATCAGTAGTCGTCCATTCTATAGTAGGAACCGGGCAAATCATCTCAAATGTACATTGGCACAAGTCATAATATCTACTGTTAGAAAAGGAAGAAAGGGGAAAATATAATCATCTTGTAATAGACAGTTACGTTAAATTGTTCATTTCATGGAATAAAGTTCGCAAAGATAACTTCTTAATTCTTAGTTCTTAATGGTAATACATTTTTTAACGTTTTAATTTTGAAACTTAATAAATTGGACAAACTAACACTGAATATGTGCCGATAAGCGTATCTTAGTTGGAGCAGACATAAGCCATGCCATATCATATTTCAGCCAGTATTATCGATAAAGAGTCCCATTATACACAACATAGGTATAGATATGTAGGTAGCGTGGCCGAGCGGTCTAAGGCGCTGGTTTAAGGCACCAGTCTCTTCGGAGGCGTGGGTTCGAATCCCACCGCTGCCAGGACAATTTTAGCAAAGGGCGTGAATCTTGTTTTCATTTTTTTTTTGAATAATATTAGAGTTTGAGCTTTTGTACATGATTAAAGGATTAAATATGACTTTTACCTTTTAAAGGGATGACATCTTACGCCGGACGTGTTGAACTTTCATCTGTACATAATAAATGTGTATAATTTCTCTTTTTTTGAGATGGATTTTTGAACCATTATTCCGATGTTACAAACCCGATAAGATCGTATGATTTGGCGACACAGACAGTGATGTATCGTATGGCGAGTTTGGTCATTGTGTAGATCATAAGTGATACTGAGGGGAATTAGGTATTAAACAAGTACATGTATGGAGTTTTTTGAAACATCAAAATGGACCATCCAATAGCACTTGTTCAAAGACGGTTCAAAGTTATCTCATGTCAAAAGAATAACATGCCATGTCTAAAGAATAACATATGTATGTCTGAAGACAAAACATGACATTGTGTAGACCATCGCGTCATGGAAATACATACTTAGTCTTGTGCTTTGAATCATGTTCGCAAAGATAACTTATATTTCAAATTCACTTTATTTTATAGACTTTATGTTGTCCAGCAAATATGTCAGTAAAAGTATAATGCATATATGCAGGTGATTGGAAAAAAGCCACGCGAAACTTAACATTACAACTATCATTGATCTTAATACTACATGTATACATGTATAATATAGCATCACATATATTAACTGAACATAATGAATTATTTTAGGTTAATTATATTTATAGATTAATCAACTTAAAAGAATCTTTCAAACAGGTATTTCTTCATGGTAATACATGTTTAAACTTTTTTTATTTCGAAACTTAATCAATTCGACAAACAAACAAAAAATATATGTCTAAGCTAATGGTACATAATCTATAGAGTTCCACATGCTTTGAGCAACAATCTGGCTCAAACCTTATTGACACAAGCAGTGACGTATATGTACGTCCCTGACACAAGCTTCCAATGGTTGTTGATTTTGCTTTTGAAACTATCTAAAGTGTCGGCTTTGGCTTCTTCATTTGGTAAACTGTTCCAATCATTTACCATCCTGTCGAATAAGCAGTTTTTCCTAGCGTTGGTCCGCAACTTTTTTACAGACTGTATCGATTTGTTCTGGCTTTTGTAGATCTCGCTTTGTCCACCTTGTTTGTACATGTATGTACCATGTCCTTCCTTCTGTACTGTAATGTCGGTATGTACCATGTCCTGTCCTTCTGTACTGTAATATGTTGGTAGTCATCACTTCCCCAGTCACTCTCCATAGATCTTATATTTGTACTTCACATACATGCCAACTTTTTTGAAATTTCCATGGCGGAGATTACGCGTGCTCAGAATTGAAAACATAAATAATATGTATACATGTACATTTAGAGGGAAAATAACACTTTTAAATTACTTCTTTTGAGCTCTTCTTTCAGATGAAATCATCAGATCTTTAAATATTGGAACAGTTAAGCAGACTCCAAAATTGAAAATGCAACATTTTAGGGGCCAAAATCGGGAGTCTCCCTCCTATATAGGGAGGGTTGGCAAGTATGACTTTAACCAGTTTCATTGCCCTTATTTGTATGTACTCTAAGGCACATCTGTCTTTTTGTACATGGACTTCCATGTAGACACGCGGTCTCACAAGTGCCTTGTACATGGTAACAAACATGTCTTTGTCCGTGTATTGGGATGTTCATGTATTTACACCTATAGCTATCGTCCTATTCGCTTCTACCACACATCCAGATATTTGTCTTTAAAAGTTCAGATCCTTTCCAAAGATGACTCCGAAGCCTTGTCATTATTTCGTATCTTGGTCCTTTTATTGTCTTTTATTTTGTAGACCTTTTTTCTGCGTTGTTATGTCCGATGTGTAACGGTTAACATTTTCCAGCATTGAAGTATGGTTATCAGGTTTCTGACCAGTTATATTTACTGGCTAGCTCTGTAAAGTGACGTTCCAATTTGCCGGTTGACTTGGTATCGTCCATGGATAACGTCACAGTGGTTTCAACATGTTCTTGCAGATCATTATACAAGATATCTCGTGAACCCGCCGACAGTTTTGACTCGTATTCAAGTCATAGGATCACATTGCATTTTGGTGTTTATCGGTCAAGGTTGTGTGTCTTGTTTATAGGTTAGTTATATGGATATCATTTTCAAAAGTATATTTTATCAAAATTAATTCTAACGTCACGCTACCACTATTGGTACGCTACCCAATTTGGTACACGGTCACAAAATGGTTGGACAAATTCTTGAAAATGATATTTGATCATTTTCCTTTCCCAGTATAACAAAATAGATAATTGTCAACATTACCACACAATTTTGTAATTTTCTGGAACAATTCACAACAACACGGTGACATTAAAGTCAACATATCAGAAACCCCGTAAAAATGCTGTGCGTCGACGACATTTTGGCGAATTTTGAAGGGGGTAATTTTAAGCAAGTTTAAATGTAGATTTTTGGTCATTATAACCGGATAATATCAAAGTGGATAGGTAAAACTGTAGTTTGGTATGGTGTTTAAAAAATCCATACAGTGGATACAGTGTACCAATGGGGTACGGGTCATGGCTGAAAACGGACAAAATCTCCTTGAAAGTTTTGCGATATATTTTCAAAACAAAATCACCTAGTATAATTTTTATTTCTGAAAATGAACTAACATACGTACTCTTTGTCAAAAATCAAGAAACATTTCAAAAAAAATATCTGAATTTGTAGATATCACTGAAAATCTGTCAAAATATTGTACCAATTGTGGTAGTGTGACGTTAGGCCTAGTTTGAGAAAGAAATTAATCACAGCACTTTTTGATTCCAAAATTTTTCAACAATGCAAATTAAAAAAAAATTACTTCAATTCTGTATCATCTTGATATATAAATATTATCTATAATTGTCAAATGTCTTTCCCATTACTTTGGAGCATTTAAGTAAAGGTGTCAGTTTCAAAATACTAAGGGAAAAACGATAATTTGATGTTGCGCTACCTAAATCAGACTAAAGGGGAGCAACTCTTAACAAATAACAGAAGAGTTCCGATGTCAGTCTTAGCAGCTTAGCAAAGGGTGGGGGTTGAAACGTTAGCTATTCCAATGCTATCGCTGCATTTTGGAACCTCAATGCAAAACAGATACCAAATGACTTGATACGGATATAACCTTCTCGACAATATGGCAGGTTTGTGTGGATTTTGATAACTGAATCTTCATATGTGATATAAATAGCGGTCAAGCACTGGCTGACTTGCATGCAGCCGACATCGATTATTATTGAGATGTTGCGGAGAGTAGATAGAGCCTATTTGCTGCAAGGCTGTATTGTAGTATAAATGTAATAACATTGCATGTCATTTGCATTATTGAACGTTTTTCAAAAATGTAATTTGACGTCGCGAGTGATATACCGTCATTTTGTTATCAGTATCGCCCCACTGACTCGGGCCACTGTAAACAAATACCCATGACAGTAGCTAGCTGGTGAAACATGCCACATACACAGTTGTAAATTTGGAGTGACCAAAACTGTTCAGTTTACTTCCATTTTTGCATTCAATTTCGTATTGTATCATATTATGAAAATTTATGTTAATTACATTATATGCACAATTTGTAACTTGAATCAGTACTGTATCTTATTTTGTTTCTTTTTGAAAATATTTTCTGTCAGCATGTTGTGGATGTTGCTCTGCTCTAAAGCCAAGATGGAAGCGTCTCGTCGACAACATCTTCCCAGTGAACCCGGAGGTACAGTATACAAATTGTATATCTAGTAGTGCTAGAACTAATGTTAATACCCTGCCTCCTATGGCTTAGTCCGAAGGGTTCTGACTCTCTGACCCGCTAAATATTTTGACGACAGGCGGGTGTTGGAGTCAGAATTCCTCCTTAGTTAAAAAGTGGACAGTTGGTTTACGACCTCCTGTGACTTGATTAAATGTGTAGGTTAGTAGAAAAATATCTGTTCTTTCCATTGATACTTAATTTACATGTGATCGAAAATGTTTCATATCATAAAACACAGCTTAAACAGTGACCCGTGCACGGGTCGGTTAAATTTCCACTTTTTAACTAAGGAGGAATTCTGACTCTCGCACCCACCTGTCGTCCAAATATTTAGCGGGTCAGAGAGTCAGAACCCTTCGGACTTACTATGGCTCTGCCCCGGTCGGAAAAAAATCGTTGTGTAGAGCTACATAATGTACCATATCACAGCTACTAGAAGTGCCTGCTAACATCAATTTGTTCATTGTTCCACTACCACCTATTATAGCCGTTTGCAATACACACGAGTAGTAATTTGTAGTCCACACATACATGATAGAACCATCAATCTTGAGGCCAACCGACAGATGCTTGATCCATCATTATTATTCAATTAAGAAAAAAGACCCATTAACATAATCCCTGATTTTATTCTTGTTTTACAGGATGGACTTGTCAAGAATGAGATGGACAAGCTGACATTTTATGCCATTTCCTCACCAGAAAAGCTGGACAGAATTGGGACCTACTTGGAAAAAAAACTGGCCAGTGACATACACCGTAGGAGGATAGGGTAGGTCTACTCCAGCAAGGCAAGAGGTTTATCACAAGAAAATTTTGAAAGGCATCGTGCAAGTAACGCACTTGCCAAACTAAGACTTTTTATACATATAAGAGTATGGTAAGGCCATATATGCTATTGCATCAGGTATAAACAACGATACAAAATCTAAACTAGACCTGTGAGGCTGTAAAATAACTCTAAATAATAGTTTACTGTGACATATGGGGAGGTGTTAGTTAAGGGTAACAAGATCCTATAAGATGTGTGTACATACCTTTCAGGTTAATTACTCTTTATTTCAGGCTGGTGTTTGTTGCTATGGATGCCCTAGATCAGCTCCTAGTGTCCTGTCACTCTCACTCCCTCAACCTGTTTGTTGAGAGTTTCCTGAAGATGGTCCAAAAGCTCCTCGAGTTGGACGAGCCAGACCTACAGATTCTTGCCACACAGTCGGTAAGTCAGGATTCTTGTTTCTGTTCTCTATTTTTTCAAAAAGGAAAACTTGTGGCCCAAAAAAGTACTGTCATTTAAGCACTTAATAGTTTCAAAATTAATTGTGATCTAGTTTATTTGTTTTTAGTTCAAAACATAATCATTACAAAATAATTGAAAATATGTCTTGATTTTATTACTGTCAGACAAATTATTACAAATGTGAATATTTATAAAGCATATATATATGTTAAAGTTTAACATTTTGAAATTTAAAAAATAAATTTGATATATACTATAAGGTTTCAAAATTATTATTTGTATAAAAAAGATGGTAAAATAATGAAAAAAAAGAAGCACTAGTTACATGTAAGTGGGAATGTATTCTCGCTTACAGAAGTTTTCATTTACGTTGTGTTCAATGAAAAAACGGATCCAGACTAAATTTTCTATGGTCAGCACTAGTTTATATCAAGAAATGTAGCCATAGGATACCTATAAATACTGGTACACATATTTTTTGCTATGATGTTGATGGTTCTGTATTATTCTTTTAACATATTTCAGTTTGTTAAATTCACCAATATTGAAGAAGACACACCCTCGTACCACAGACGTTATGACTTTTTCGTGTCAAAGTTCAGCTCCATGTGTCACAGTGGCAAATCTAATGATGAAATCAGGACAAGGTAAAGTTACAATCAGTAACAGAGATCTAGTGTTGACGACCACATATTGATTGACATGTATGACATAATGTTTGATATATATTTAGACAACTCCTCTCCCCCAATCCGTTTCAACCCCCCCCCCCCCATCCTTAACCCTTATCCTATCCATCCATCCCCCTTTCTTGCTGATTTTACAGGTAAGGAGTATAGAGACTACATATACACAGCAGGGCTGATCAGGCCAAAATTTGGGATGAGTTTGTTAGTGGTGTTCCGATTAATCGACTTAGTCAAGTACTGGTCAGAAACGTCAACTGACTACTTAATCGACTACAATCTTTCATAATCGATCATCATCAGAAAAAAAAAATAAAAGCTGTGTTTCCCTAACTTTAGCAGAAAATCTCTGATCTTGTCCCCCCAACGATACAAATTCCAATTGATCAAGCGTGTGGTTGAACGAGACAAGTCAACACTGTTGCTGAAGTATTTAATAAAACATTCCAATGCATAAGGTACAAGCAATGGCGGAGCTCATTCTGCAAAACTTTCCAGTAGAAAATGTTCGAAGTGTAGTCTGGAAACATTTCAGTTTTGAATGGTCAGTGGGATTAGAGTGACACATATTTTTAAAAAACACTTAACATGTAACAGCTATTTTCAAACTGTACAAAAAAGGATACAAGAACAATTAGGCCATGTAAACCAGCTGAAAAAAAAAAAAAACATAGACGAATGATACATTTTATCTTTCCTGTGATCAATTATTAGTCGATCATCGATCGGTTCAGATAATCGATTATGAAATTGCAACCGAATCCCAACACTAGAGTTTGTGAACCATCCTGTGTCTTTTTGTTCTCTCTGAAAATTACTGTTTGGTAACCCTTACCGGTACCATTATACTTGACTACCAACCGCATGTACCCCATATTCCCTAATCTCTCAACAACTTAAATGAGATAGTTCAGTTGTATATCAAGTACAGATATACAGTATTGACTCTCTCTCTCTATATATATACATGCACATGCATGTCATTTGCTTCATTATGGAATAAATTGGTGAAGAAATGGATCATGTTTGCTAAGAATAAATGAGAAATTTTGATAATTTCTCAGTCAGTTCTTTCATAAACATAAATAGATTGAGTGTTTATTTGCTGTGGTAGGATTCAGAGTGCAGGATTACGAGGCCTGCAGGGCGTAGTGAGGAAGACGGCCAGCGATGATCTTCAGGTGAACATCTGGGAGGACGTCCACATGGACAAAATCGTACCATCACTCCTCTATAACATGCACAATCAGCAGTAAGTCAAGTTGGAATAAATATGAGATATAACATTTCATGTGAACAAAAATGATCTGTTGAAATATCTGTTTTTTTGGCATTATGATTTTTATTATTTTCAAGTATTAATAAGACTGATTGCCTATTTTCAGTTTTATGCGCCTGGACTTGGATAGTCCTAAAGACGAAGAACATCCGGCTTACATTGCGGAGCAGGTGTTCCGAGACCTGGTGTGTCGGGGGTCCTACGGAAATATCAGAACCGTCCTACCGCCTGTCCTCGTGTATGTATCCACATGGTCACCATATAACTACCATTAATTATAAGGACCACATTCATTTATATTGCAATCTAAACAGGTGAGCTGTTTGGGTCAGACTTCGTTTATGAAATAAGGTTGGACCAATTAATCTGATACTGCTTTCTGGGGAGCATAAGCAAAGCCTTGTGAAGCTTGCGTAAGTATTTGTAGTCTGCTAAGATTTATATGCCAAAAATGTATTAAATAAACATAACAATCTGGTTGAACAGGATACAAGAAAGGAACCCTGGTGTGTTGTGAGGGAATTGTCCTACAACTTTAACAGAGCTGCCATCAGTCCAGTTAACATATATAATTACTAAAAACTATTTGAAGTGATGTTTACTATTTCCTTAAACAGCAAAGCTTTTGTCCTCTTCTGATATACATTTTAGCAACATATCTACAGAACACTATACCCACCATTCTGTGACTGAGCTAGAGAACACTATACCCACCATTATACGACTGAGGTAGCCGGTAAATGCTCTGACATTTATGGTCTGTCCAATACTATTTACATCTTAACACTTTAAGTTGGTGTTGTGCCACCTCTAAGTTGTTTGGTTGTTTTGAAATATATTTTTGTTGATGCACACTTAGCTTTTCATGTAGTTATAATCTGGCAGAAACTTTAATAGTATGTACTTACAACAGTTATAATCTTTTCTCTTATTTGTATGCTTATATAAAACAACAATTAGACTATACTTGTTCTCAAATGTGAATTACTTCCCTTTCAGACACATGGACAATCACAAGCTCTGGGTGCCCAATGACTTTGCTATCAAGTGCTTCAATATAATAATGTATTCTGTCCAGGTAAGGATATAGTTATAGACCTAATGCCATCGCTATACAATTATAAAGTAGTCTTTATAGTTAAGCATAGAAAATTAACAGACTTTTAAAAGTTGTTTTCCATTCATATGTCAATTTTGATTGCCGAAAGGTACTAGAACAGAAAACAAAAAGGATGAATACAAAAATTCAATGAAAGGAATTTTTAGCAAAGCAATTATCAAATAATGACTCAAAGTACAAGTCAATACACAGGTATATGATGTTGAAACCTTTGATGTCCACAGCAACAGTATGCCTACCTGGTGGTACAGATGCTGATGTCACACCTGGACAAACGAGTAAACAGTGACCCGGCCATAAAGACCAGCATCATTGATGTCCTCTTCCACTCCGTACTCATCGCAGCGGGCGGCTCGCTGGGTAGTGGTATGTATCTTACTCCCACCTGTAACAGTAGCACTGTGCTGCCTTAGTTACAATCAGTGTCTGGGTTGAAGATTAAAAAGGTTTCAGATATGTGAAGTAAACTCAGTGCTTATTTCATAATCTTGTTTGGAAATCACATAAACTTTCGAATGAAAATGTTCAGAATTCAGTAAAAGATATTTTTAAATTTTCATAAATAATTATTCTATTATAGAGCATAAGAAATAGGAAGGGCAAAGTTAATGAGATCCTAATTTTTTATGACAATCTTCAACTTGGTCTATATCATTATGTCAGCAGAGTTGATTTGGAAGACAGCAATATGATTATTAAGGTTATCATTTATGTATAAAATTGAATTCCCTCTCTAGCTCAGTTCATATTCCTATCATTAGGTGTGTGAAGTTTATGAATAATTATATCGTATAAGATATTTTGTTCAATGACTTAATTAAGATTTTCTATTACATGATATCTTCATTGTGTGTATCTGCCTTTTATTTTACTTGAATTTGAACCTCATCAATATTCTGTGTGTTGTCTCCCATGTGTGTTGCCTCCCTTTTATATAACGTCTATTGCTTTCATGTGCATTACCTCCCTTGTCTGTATCTCCTAGTGTATATGTATTACCTGTCTTGTGTCAGTCTCCCTAATGTGTAATCTCCCTTGTGTTTATGTGTTATCTCCCTTGTGTCAGTTTCCTTAATGTGTAATCTCCCTAATGTGGTATCTCCCTTGTGTTTATCTCCCAAGTGTATATGTGTTATCTCCCTTGTGTCAGTCTCCCTAATGTGTTAACTCCCTTGCAGGCCCCTCAGTCCTAGATGTGTTCAATACTCTCCTCCGACACCTGAGGATCTCCGTAGACAACAAAAGTCAGGATCCAAAGATGAGGGAGATGGAAAAGAAGTTTGAGGAGGCCATTATTATTGTTATAGGTAAAACATCATTATAGCTAATATCTTTTGGAGATAAGATATTTTGGCAATAAATCCTGTGTATGACTTTCTACATTTGACTGTATTTATCACTGTACAAAATATTGCAAAGGGATGAATTACTATCCTTAAGCATCCTCATTACTACAGGGATCACACATTAACTATATAAAGGTGATCCTTACACATAACAGCTGAGTAAAGGTGATCCTTACACATAACAGCTGAGTAAAGGTGATCCTTACACAAAACAGCTGAGTAAAGGAGGTGATCCTTGCGCCTTACACCTGGAGTATTGAGGGAGTATCAAGGATGGTCCATAGTCACTTGTCACCTTGATAAGACATCATTGTGTAAACATGATATTTTTACATTTTATTATGTCCCCCAAACGAAGTGGGGGGACATATTGTTTTTGCTCGGTTTCTTATTATTATTATTATTATTATTCTTATTTCTTCCACTTTCTTCCGCCGCGGAGGTTTCCGACCGTTTTCTCAAAAACTACTGGACGGATCTTCACGAAACTTCACACACATACTCATTAGGGGCGGGGTGTGTGAAAACAGGTTGTTTTTTTGCGACCGGAAGTCCAAGATGGCCGCCAGAGCTAATTTCCGGTTTTCAAAATTCAGTCTCCGATTTCAGTAAAAATTGGTACATGGGTGTTTTAAGGGATGCTGAATAACATGGTAACATTTTCGTATAAAGTTTGGTTGCCAACGAAACGAAAATGGAGGCCTCTGATTGGTCGAAATTTATGTATTGTCCGATTTCAATGAAATTTAATATATATGTGTAGTATTACACCAACAACATTGTCGTCACATCCGTTTCATGATTCATCAACATGGCCGCTATTTCCTGGCTTCTGATTGGTCGAAATTTATATATTGTCCGATTTCAATGAAATTTAATATATATGTGTAGTATTACACCAACAACATTGTCGTAACCTCCGTTTCGTGATTCGTCAACATGGCCGCTATTTCCTGGCTTCTGATTGGTCGAAATTTATATATTGTCCGATTTCAACGAAATTTTATATATAACTGTAGTAGGACACCACGGACATTGTCGTAACCTCCGTTTCGTGATTTGTCAACATGGCCGCTATTTCCTGGCTTCTGATTGGTCGAAATTTATAAATTGTCCGATTTCAATGAAATTTTATATATAACTGTAGTAGGACACCACGGACATTGTCATAACCTCCGTTTCCTAATTCGTCAACATGACCGCTGATATATGGGGTGTCAGCTATATTTCCATTGTGAGTTCATTGGGCTTATCAGTTCCGACCAAAGGGGTAGTTTGGGGGACATCTGTAATGGTACCCCATTACAATTAGCACTTGTTTACATTATATTCATTTTGTAATTATATATGAACACATTTTCAGGAGAATTTGCCAACCATCTTCCTGACTACCAGAAGATAGAAATAATGATGTTTGTCATGGGCAAGTTTCCACAACTAGACCAGGAGGAAATGGGGTAAGGTTAAAACCCAGTAAAACAAAGTTTAACTAAGATTTAATCCCTCTTAAAATACCTCACTTCCATGCTGACACATGCATTATGGAGTGACATTCAACGTAATTCCACCTAAACCTGTGAACTAAGATCAATGAAACTACACAGGAATGTTAAGGATGATATGTAGATGTATCTGCTGTTAAAAAATTGTTCGTCATCAACATTGCCTTGTTAAATGTACTTATTGCAAAAGGTGAGAGAGCAGGGGGTATAATTATAGATATAATGCAATATTTATTGTTTTATTGGTTCAACGTCCAAAACTAAAAATGAAAAGGGAGTTTAAACTCTCCCATTTTAAAACGTTCATGTTTAAGTTAATTGTGTGTTATTAATGTATACTTGCTGTTCCTCTATGGAGAATTTTACTATGTGTTTTATGTTACAGAATATCTATAGACATCCAGTTACAGACAATGTTGCTGAAGACGTTACAGAAGGTGAGGAACCCATACTTGCGGTTGTTTCCTTCACATATAAACCACACATATCAGAAACTTGTTATTCTGTTAATCTTATAGTTTGTCTCTCTGGAGAAAATATTGGATCTTTTCAGTCATCTATAACTCTTTTGATTATTGTCTGTCAATTCTTTTGTTAAAATTCTCTCAAGGTTGGCTGAAAAATGAAATCCAAACTAGGCGTAGGTATGAATGCATTTAGGTTCTCTTCTCCCTTGTAAGAACTTCAGTAACAATATAAGTATAGCTATCTGTAAGACAGTCTACTGACCATATACAGGGATTAAAATTATCCAGAAATGTGTATAGTTAATATACCAGTATACTATGCCAAGCTACCACTTAGATATATATTAAGACCAGTCAGTTTTAAGGCCCAGTAAATGACCTGACAGATTCAATATTCTTTCAACCTGGGTAGCTGTCTTGGTATATTACATGTAACTCCAGTGCACACCATGATTCGTACTATAAGTTTGAAGGCTTTAAAATAACTTAATGTTAGCATTCATTTCATGTAACAGATGAACATTCTGGTATGTGATAAAGAATTTAAAAAAATGTCTACTTGGTGGTCTTCTTCGACAGTGTCATATATTGTGGCACGGCATTCAAAACAAGTGAAAATAAATTACAGAATACCAATGACGCTACATTTAGACATAGTCAATGCTACATTTAGGCATAGTCAATAGACTACTTAGTAGTTACTCTTGTTGTATCATATACTTAAACTATATATTCCGTAAAATCTTTTGAAGATCATTAAAAACTGGGAATAAGTTAATGATGAGTATGAACAAAATGTGAAATACTTGAGGAGTGTATAAGGGATGGTGTGTTAAATGTTTTAAGGTAGCCACCACATACAAGACGATATATATGGCTAACACATTCCATCCCGAGTTCCTGACAGGTCTCTTACAACTGTCTCAACTAGAGGACCCGTCCATGAGGATTACAGTACAGGAAATACTGCACAGCCTCATAGACCGACACAACAACACGCCAAAGTTCAAAACCATCGTGTAAGTACACAATAACACGCCAAAGTTCAAAACCATCATGTAAGTACACAACAACACGCCAAAGTTCAAAACCATCGTGTAAGTACACAACAACACGCCAAAGTTCAAAACCATTGTGTAAGTACACAACAACATGCCAAAGTTCAAAACCATTGTGTAAGTACACAACACGCCAAAGTTCAAACCATTGTGTAAGTACACAACAACACGCCAAAGTTCAAAACCATTGTGTAAGTACACAACAACACGCCAAAGTTCAAAACCATCGTGTAAGTACACAACAACACGCCAAAGTTCAAAACCATCGTGTAAGTACACAACAACACACCAAAGTTCAAAACCATTGTGTAAGTACACAACAGCATATCAAAGTTCAAAACCATTGTGTAAGAACAGGAGATACTGCACAGCCTCATAGACCAACACAACAACACGCCAAAGTTCAAAACCGTTGTGTAAGTACACTACAACACACCGAAGTTCAAAACCATCGTGTAAGTACACAACAACACACCAAAGTTCAAAACCATTGTGTAAGTACACAACACACTAGGGATTATAAAAAGTTTGATATCCTCTCCCCACTCTTAATCATTAATAGAAATCCAGCACATCAATATAATTTCTGGTGGATTAATATATGTACTGGTGGATTAATATATGTGCTGTTACATTACCAGAAAATTTTGACATTAAGACATGCACAGTAAAATCAATAGAAATGTCTGTAATATCAATAGAAATTGTCACATGACTGGAAACCCAGCAGAGCCTCTGTACCTGTGGGCACTGAGCCAAGTTAAACCTGGCAGGTACCTTTGGGCACTGGCTACCTTATCGCTGGAGGACAAGTAATTAGAGGCTCCATGCTGTGATGACCACGGGAATGCTTCATGCATGACTGGTTAAATTTACCTGTGTTTGACCAGAAGCCCAAAACAATGAATGGCTGTTTATAATTAGGCCTTGCCCCCTCCCTATGCAATGTTTTGTCTGTATCAGATCTGATCACAAAAGATTTGGACAGGCTTACACTTGGCCATCTAATTAGATAATGACCCCCTCAGGCCTCAACCCTTCTTGGTCAAAGTTTACCTGTATCAGGTCTGATATAAGGTGTGAAGATCCCATCTACCTGCAATTCTTACGTGTACTTCACTTCACCTGTGTTGTCTGTTAGTACTTAGAAGCTGGCTTTATCATTAGTTAATATTTATAATTTTAATATATTAATATATATATATGAATCTTATGTAGTTATTTTCTCAAACAACCTTCTTTCTTTCATTTCAAAACTAGAAATTATGAAATCATGATAATTACTGTTAGAGTTGTTCCCAAAACTTTCTAGCATGTACAGGACATAAATAAAATAAAAAATTATTATTTATCTAACAGTTCTGATGTCTTATATTTCATTTAATATACACTATTCACGTTTTTTGTATTCATATACCAATTTACATTCAAGTATATTGAAAAATTTTAGGAATATCTATTGATAATTATTTGTTGATATTTTAAAATATTGTAACAACTAATTGTGAAACTAACACATAAATATTCTTTGATTACTTAATGAAACTAAAGACATATTTTGATTAAATACATTCATCCCTCAGATCTATATATTTATGAACGCGCTATAGAGTTTTGATAATCTTTATTTTTAAATTTTCTATATTAAGATCTGTATGTTTATATATATATATAACCACATACAACAGTGTTGATATAAATATAAGAATTTGAAGTTGAAAAAAGTACCGTAATTTCTCGCGTATAGTGCGCACTTTTTTAGGGAAAATCGAAAGTGTCAAGAAGGGGGTGCGCACTATACGCAAGAACAAGCAAAAACCAAGTCCGAAGGGTTCTGACTCTCTGACCCGCTAAATATTTTGACGACGGGCGGCTGCGAAAGTCAGAATTCCTCCTTAGTTAAAAAGTGGAAATTTTACAAACCCGTGCACAGTTCACTGTTTAAGCTGTGTTTTATGATATGAAACATTTTCGATCACATGTAAATTACGTATCGATGGAAAGAACAGATATTTTTCTACTAACCTACACATTTAATCAAGTCACAGGAGGTCGTAAACTAACTGTTTCAACCCATTTCTAAAATAATAACCAGTTTCCTGACATCTGTTTGAAAATGGCCGCGCGTCGCGAGATCCCGTGAGAATTACGCTTGACCTATCTAATTTTGATCATGTGACATGAGGCGGCGGCCATTTTCAAACAGATGTCAGGAAACTGGTTATTTTTTAGAAATGGATGACGACAGTTGGTTTACGACCTCCTGTGACTTGATTAAATGTGTAGGTTAGTGGGAAAATATCTGTTCTTTCCATTGATACTTAATTTACATGTGATCGAAAATGTTTCATATTATAAAACACGGCTTAAAAGGCGACCCGTGCACGGGTCGGCAAAATTTCCACTTTTTAACTAAGGAGGAATTCTGACTCTCGCAGCCGCCCGTCGTCAAAATATTTAGCGGGTCAGAGAGTCAGAACCCTTCGGACTAGCAAAAACCTTGACTTGGTCGCGATCATGTATCGTTAATTTTTCGGAGATTTTCAGAATGACCTGAAATATCCTCGCGGTAGTTAACAGTTGATATTTTGTTAAATAATTCCTGATTTGCATTATCTTTTTACAACCACGAAAAGTTGCAATTATAAAAGCCATAAATACGATAGGATCTGATAAATAAACTTGAGGAAAGTAGCCTGAACTTTCAGTTCGAGATTGGATCGCCGCTACATTATCACAAGGCATATAGTGAAATATACCGAAGAATTAGATCGTTGTTAGCACTCTGATGTTAAAAATGCTGTTCTTGTGTAAAATCATACTGCACAATTCAATCCTGACGGTAGAAATGTGTCAAGAACGACTTGGAAGTTCGCCGGTTTGTGTATTGCAAAGAGTGAAGGTCGCGTAATATTAATACCCGACAGTAACAAACAGAGTCGCAAACAAGCGAGTTGAACTGGTAACAATAACAGTTAGAGTTTGGAAAATAAACATTTAGGGACTCAAAACAGTCCAATAAATATCCATGTATTCTTTTCAAAGAAAAAATGCTGAAATCACAACGGGTTTGTGTTTTTTATATCAAACAAATTTGGCTGTATGTGGTCCTCGTCGGACCTGATTGAGTGACTGTTTTTAGTACACCCGTCAACCCAGTACACTGCCGACTCTATCGATGTCTAGACGCACATGTACAGACTACACAATTGTTTATTTTATAGAAAACCTGGAAGATTAAGTCTTATGTAAGATTTAATTGAATAATTTATGAATGATATTGCCGTGAAAACATCGTTTATTTCAATTATCTGTATTGGGCCTGTGCCTTCGCTGGTGTTAACAGATCTTCACCGTAACTCGTGCGAGGTGTCAATCAATGTCAAGTCTAATTAACGAGGCATTGTGTTATGTTTTCAAAGTTTCCTATTCAAAGGTGTTTGTTTATATACCCTTTAATGGCGACTTACCTGGTTGGTGCTATCATTCCGACTTGACGTTTTTTTTCACAAATTTTTTTTTTTTTAATTTTTTTTCCAAGATATTTTTTTTTTAATTTTTGGACCCCAAAAAGTACCTGCGCACTATACGCGAGTGCGCACTATACGCGAGAAATTACGGTAATACAAAAATGAATTAGAATTTAGTCTGATTGTTCAGTATGGGACAGATTTTTTATTTAACCCTCAGGCCTCAGGCAATTACCTGACCTGTCTAAACCTTGTCTAGGAACACTTTCTTACAGAAGCCTGTCAGTGACATATAATTGAGGTGTGAATTTCTCACCTGACCAGCACTGGTCATATTTGAAACCTATTTGATTAATAAAAGGCTCAGCTGGGGATGAACAAGATCATATGATAATATGACTCCCAATAATACATATTTTAACTTTTACTCAGGTTTATCATGTTTATATGAAATAAAAAATCATTGAGAATATATATAGATATTTAAATATTTCCCTTTAAATAGTGAATATTCTGAGGACTTTAAAAAAAAAAAAAATTGTTTTTTGTTTTATTCAAAACATTTAATTATACAATAACATATTATTAGAACATAAAATAACATTGAAATAAGCAATAATCAATATACCAGATTCTGGTTTTCTTAAATATTAACTTAAAATAACAAGTATCTTATGACACTTGATTGAATAAAATCCAATGACGCATTTTGATTTTAAAATATTTACATTCATATACTTGTTACATGAATTAATGGTGAAAAATTGTCTAGTTTATATTGGATGTTATATATATATGTCTCTGGCTTAGTTGCTTCAGTTTGATAATACTTAAATTCATTATACAAAAGACGTCACACATATATGTTCCTAATTATATAATAATCAGTATAATAGTATTATAAAATGATGCATTTCCCATATTTAGGCCTAAATATTGAAGGCAATTACAGGTTTATTTAAATATGACTTGAAGGTTTATGCATATATGTAATAATTTTTAAAAAAAAACAAGGTCAGTTAATGGAATCATTACAATTAATTCTATATTCTAAGTATACAACAAGTAAATAATATGCAGTTATATTAAGTCACATTTATTGAATTGAATTGAGCCAAGTTATAGCTGGCAGCTACCTTTGAGCACTGGCTACCATATCGCTGGAGGGCAAGTAATTAGACCACGGGAATCCTTCATGCATGACTGGTTAAACTTACCTGTGTTTGACCAGAAGCCCAAAACAATGAATGGCTGTTTATAATTAGGCCTTGCCCCTATAGGTGCAATGTTTTGTCTGTATCAGATCTGATCACAAAAGATGTGTGAAGATTTGGACAGGCTTACACTTGGCCATCTAATTAGATAATGACCCCCTCAGGCCTCGACCCTTCCTGGTCAAATTTTACCTGTATCAGGTCTGATATAAGGTGTGAAGATCTGGAGATAATAACCCCGGGGCCCCTGATTGTTTAGTTGGGAACAGGTCATCTTATATTTATATTTTATTAAAGTGTCATCTATTTTAAGCATATAAAATACATAAAAAAATTACATTAAAATGTCTAAGTTTATAAACAGACTTACAAGACACTATAACAAATTAATAATTATTTCAATCATAAAATAGATAAATGATATATGTATAAAATCTTATCTATTCCAACGTAACACTGTCATATTTAGGATAAAGATTATAATAGCATACGTTATGGCTTGTGTACTTTCTTGAATATATAAATTGGTTTAATTCTTGGTCGCTTGCGTATTTCCGTGTATGAAACTTGTACTGTCGGTTTATATACGTGTATTTTGATCTCTATTGTGGTTTCCTTGTATGTTTGATATTGATGATCAGCAAAAATATCGTATTTAAAAAAAAGGCCGTTCAATACGTTATTTCTGTGTGTAAAATGTGTCAATATGCTTGTATGTTGACCGCTATTGGTGAGCAATAAAAATATAGGATTGATTTTACTGTAGGTTGCGTGTATTGTGATAACATCACAACTTAAACACACTCTATAAATTTGAATTACCGTAATGAAGTAAATGTAAAAATAGTTGATTCACTTGAGTGAAAATTTGTCTTGTTTTTTTCATCAACTATTATACACATGTCAACACTCAAAAACGTCTGTTAAATACCTGGTCGCTTGCATATTTATGTGTATACAACTTGTCAACTGTCTGCCGGTTTATATACGAGTATGTTGATCACTATTGTGGTATAGTTGTTTGCTTGATATTGATGATCAATGTCAGAGATGTTAGTATTATCAAGTATGAGCATGTGGACGACAAACGTGATCCCAAAGTCCTTGTTCCCGTGTCAGTAAAAATATATCCGTGCATCAACGTAACTAAGTTTTATTCACCACGTTCTTGGTCAGCGTGTGAAGAGATCTGATTGTTAATAAATGTGATTAATTGAACAAACCAATTAAAATGACACATGTAATAAAATAATGATACCAATGACGAATACAGTTGAGTGTAAGGTAACCTTTACACCCTAGTGCACTAAGAGTGCATTAAGTTTAAACTAATAGTGCACTACATTTAAACTACAAGTAAACTAGAAGTGCAATCATCGAACCAGGTATGACCACAAAAACCCCTACAGGTAATGGGATTGTCCTTGCCTACCTGTGTCCTTACCTGTACAGATGTGATATGATTTACTTGTACTTTTATGTAATACTATTGAAGATGTCTTTGAAAGTCATTAGTTTGTTACTCATTTAAGTGCAAGAATGAAAAATTCTGAGTTCATGCCAGATGATATTCATCATAAAAACTTAACTTAAATTAATTCACTGCATGTCAAAATTTTAAATGTAATTATGATTAAAATATACTAACTTGTAATTCTTTTTAAAGAAGTAACAATTATTCTTTTTCATTTTAATATTTTCAATCAACAATTAAATTGAAAGGTATGTGTTAAAATAAAAAATGATATAATGCATGTATTATGTTGAAATTATTAGGTTAATCCTAATAAAAATATATACAGAAAATAAAAACAACAGATTGTAATATAAACAATCAGATATTAGAAGAACAGATTTTGTACTCAGTATTATAATAGTAGTTTCAATCACAAATTACTTTAATATTTGACATTAAGAAGCTAGCTGTTGAATAAAACCTACAAGGGCCAGCGTTGATAATTGGTTTCATTACATATACACTCATGTACGATGCATACAAAGGTTATTATAAACATCAAGTACTAATTCAGAAAAGATTACTTTAACCAAAACATTTAAATCCATTTCCTTCTTCATATCATTATACCATCATAAATCAATTAACAGGGCCCTCAGGCCTGGTCATTGGGGAGTGGGAGGTGAGAAATTCACACCTGGCTAATTACTACACAGCCAGCGTAGGGGTGTCCCCTATCTTGACCTCTTTGAGGTAAAGAGCTGGCCAGGGCAGGCAGGTACATAATTATACCTGGAGGGTAAATGATTCTACATGTAGATCTATATCTGACCTTTTTAGTTAGATATTATATAAGTCATTAGGTTGATTTAAAAGTTCAATAAATGTGATTGACATAGACTTAACTTTGTTCTAATATAACTGCATATTATTTACTTGTTGTAAACTTAGAATGTAGAATTAATTGAAATGATTCCATTAACTGACCTTGCTTTTTTTTTTTAATTTATTACATATGTGCATAAACCTTCAAGTCATATTTAAATAAACCTGTAATTGCCTTCAATATTTAGGCCTAAATATGGGAAATGCATCCTTTTATAATACTATTATACTGATTATTATATCAAACTGAAGCAACTAAGCCAGAGACATATATATATAACATCCAATATAAACTAGACCATTTTTCATCATTAATTCATTTAACAAGTATATATATGTAAATATTTAGAAATCAAAATGCGTCATTGGATTTTATTCAATCAAGTGTCATAAGATACTTTTTATTTTAAGTTAATATATAAGAAAACCAGAAACTGGTAAATTAATTATTGTTTATTTCAATGTTATTTTATGTACTAATAATATTTTATTGTATAATTAAATGTTTTGAATGAAACAAAAAATAGATTAGTCCTCAGAATATTCACTATTTAGAGGGAAATATTTAATATCTGTATTCTCAATGATTTTTAATTTCATATAAACATGATAGACCTG
This sequence comes from Mimachlamys varia, assembly GCA_947623455.1. Taxonomy (NCBI): domain Eukaryota; kingdom Metazoa; phylum Mollusca; class Bivalvia; order Pectinida; family Pectinidae; genus Mimachlamys; species Mimachlamys varia. The sequence continues at coordinate 46,414,223 of OX392530.1, read as the reverse complement.
AGTAAAAGTGAAAATATGTATTATCATATGATCTTGGTCATCCCCAGCTTAACCTTTTATTAATCAAACAGGTTTCAAATATGACCAGTGTAGTCAGATGAGAAATTCACACCTCAATTATATGCCACTGACAGGTTTCTGTAAGAAGGTGTTCCTAGACAAGTTTTAGACAGGTCAGATAATTGCTTGAGGCCTGAGGGGTAATCAAAACATCTGTCCCATACTGAACAATCAGACTCAATTTTAATTTATTGTTGTATTCCTTTTTTTTCAACTTCAAATTCATATATTTATATCAACACTGTTGTATGTGGTTATATATATATAAACATACAAATCTTAATATAGAAAATTTAAAATTAAAGATTATCAAAACTCTATAGCGCGTTCATAAATATATAGATCTGAGGGATGAATGTATTTAATCAAAATATGTATTTAGTTTCATTAAGTAATCAAAGAATATTTATTTGTTAGTTTCACAAGTAGTTCTTACAATATTTAAAAATATCAACAAATAATTATCAATAGATATTCCTAAAATTTTTCAATATACTTGAATGTAAATTGGTACATAAATACAAAAAAAACGTTAATAGTGTATATTAAATGAAATATAAGACATCAGAACTGTTAAATAAATAATAATTTTTTATTTTATTTATGTCCTGTACATGCTAGAAAGTTTTTGGAACAACTCTAACAGTAATTATCATGATTTCATAGTTTCTAGTTTTGAAATGAAAGAAGGTTGTTTGTGAAAATAACTACATAAGATTCATATATATATATTAATATATTAAAATTATAAATATTAACTAATGATAAAGCCAGTTTCTAAGTTCTAGCAGACAACACAGGTGAAGTGAAGTACACGTAAGAATCGCAGGTTGATGGGATCTTCACACCTTATATCAGACCTGATACAGGTAAACTTTGACCAGGAAGGGTTGAGGCCTGAGGGGGTCATTATCTAATTAGATGGCCAAGTGTAAGCCTGTCCAAATCTTCACACATCTTTTGTGATCAGATCTGATACAGACAAAACATTGCATAGGGAGGGGGCAAGGCCTAATTATAAAAAGCCATTCATTGTTTTGGGCTTCTGGTCAAACACAGGTAAATTTAACCAGTCATGCATGAAGCATTCCCCTGGTCATCACAGCATGGAGCCTCTAATTACTTGTCCTCCAGCGATAAGGTAGCCAGTGCCCAAAGGTACCTGCAAGCTATAACTTGGCTCAGTGCCCACAGGTACAGAGGCTCTGCTGGGTTTCCAGTCATGTGACAATTTCTATTGATATTACAGACATTTCTATTGATTTTACAGCGCATGTCTTAATGTCAAAATTTTCTGGTAATGTAACAGCACATATATTAATCCACCAGCACATATATTAATCCACCAGTACATATATTAATCCACCAGAAATTATATTGATGTGCTGGTTTTCTATTAATGATTAAGAGTGGGGAGAGGATATCAAACTTTTTATAATCCCTAGTGACAGCATATCAAAGTTCAAGATCACAATTTCATTATGCAGTAACACATCCGAGTTGAAGGTCATTGTGTCTTTACATTAAAACATGACCTAAGTTCAAACTAATTTCCATTATACAAAGCATACGCCATTTCAAATTTATTGTCAAGATACAATAATATCCTTTAGTAGAGGTTGGTTCATAGTGTTATTGACCTGAGAAAAAATATTGACCGAGGACAAGGAGTACATATAAACACACAGAGGCTCTAGTTTATTTTGTCTGTCCATGTTATGACAATCTAATGTCAAAATTATTTTTGAATACTATTATTTTACAGTAATATATCCAAGTACAAGATCCAAGATACAAAATTTTGAATGAAAGTAACATTATAACCACTGATGTTACTGTTGCAACAAACATACATTGACTCTAGAAAATCACTTTTGAAGACTTTGTGCTATGCGAATGGGCAAGAATAAATCAAAATGGCATACCTTTGAAAAATAATACATGAATTGCTTTTGAATTTTTCAGTATCCACAAAGATATCAGCCAGGTGGCTCTCAACGAAGCAAAAGTATCGGGACAAGACAGCTTGTTTATGAAAAAGGTGAGTGACTTCATGCTAAAACACATGGGTTTAATACCTAATAACTAAAGACAGCTTATCTTCTGTTTGCTTTCAAAAAGGACAAGTCTGTTTAATTGTTGCAATGAAGTTGAATGGATGAAAGAATCTTATCCAGATCAGTGGTTTGTGTGTAACTGCTGGTGTTAATGATTACAAAGAGGAATAACTCTATCAATAGACCTCCAAAGGTAGGAAATTTGATCTGTATGATTTTAAAGGGAGATAACTCTGTTTCCAGAACAATGTCCAGTTCTACACTCACATCATGGACAATGTACAGATGGAGAGTAACAAGGTAGATAATTACGAGGCCCTGTATTGTACCATGTGTCTGTTGGCTGTGGAGCTCGGCTCCGAGGAAATCCTCACTGAGATGCTGCGACTTGGACTAGATATACAGGTAGGGCCTTACATATTGTCATTAGGTCATTCTAACGAGATTTTGTCCTTTGAACAGTAATCTATATAAAGACTTAATATTTGAAGTGAAGCAATTTCCATTTAGCTCAGCAATCAAAAATAGTGATATGCTGTGCTTAAAATATGAATATTCATTTCTAATGGTAATCATTGTATATGTTGAATGCTGTAAAATGTTTATTTTTTCCAATCTCACTTAATGATGCATATTCATTGTTCAGAATAATCACTAAATGTTTGTCTTTAAAATTTGTCTTCGAGTTACCATACACATTTTATAGTTTTATTTAGGTGGGATCAATCTATCAATGAAAGGGATGTTTTAATATCACTTTATGGTTGTATTTATCCTTAACCTCACAGTTGTTATTTTTCTTTTCCACAGCATGCTGTGATCACACAAATGAACCTGCCCATGACCCACAGGTGTGCCATACATGGACTGGTGGCAGCCTTCATCAACCTGGTGGCCCAGCTTGTCGGCCAGCAACCTCTCTGTCAGTATGTCAAAGAAGTAAGTGTTCAAAAGTGTGAAATCTGTGAAACAGATCTGTCTTGACTGGTCAGGAATTAGATATTGACTGTGTATAGAATAAATTTGGTGTTTCGGTATTCACCTAATTTTTTTTTTTTTAATTGGTATAATGAATGAACAACACTAAAATGTTAATTTGCAATATTTAGATACGACTTTTGGCCTGTTGCTGAAATCTAAAGTTTATTCTCTTCACATACATGTACTTCTATGCACTCTTTGAATTTTTTGATGATAAAACTCGATTTGTCTTAAAACAGCTAACCATGAGCATTTTAATCCTGTCAAATTTTAAGGATTCAGCATTCGCGTGACATCTAGAGCAGGATGCTTGGATTACAATGATTTACAATGACTGGCCAGGCTCTCCTGATCAGTTATCAACCACCTGCCAACTATTTCCATTTCATTATCATCTAACTGAACTCAATTTATATTTCAAGGGTAAGGATATTGAATCTGAATCTTTTGCCAAGTAGGATGACTTTTTAGTTACTCATTCACCGCTGAAATTTCATAAAGAACTATTCCAACGTTTGATGTGGAAAAGTTCAATTGGACGGTGGACCTTGAATGAGTTAAAAAAGGTATAGAATTCAGGGTGAATCTACTGGGCTGGGTTATTGTAGGTAGTATTCCGGGTGAATCTACAAGGCTGGGTTATTGTAAGTCAAATTCAGGGTGAATCTACTAGGCTAGGTTATTGTAGGTAGAATTCAGGGTGAATCTATTAGGCTGGGTTATTGTAGGTAGAATTCAGCATGAATCTACTAGGCTGGATAATTTGTGGGTAGAATTCAGGGTGAATCTGCTAGGCTGGATTATTGTAGGTAGAATTCAGGGTGAATCCACTAGGCTTGGTAATTGTAGGTAGAATTTCTAGGCTGGGTTATTGTAGGTAGAATTAAGGGTGAATCTACTGGGCTACGTTATTGTAGGTAGAATTCAGGATGAATCTCCTGGGCTGGGTTATTGTAGGTAGAATTCAGGGTGAATCTACTAAGCTGGGTTATTGTAGGTAGAATTCAGGGTGAATCTACTAAGCTGGGTTATTGTAGGTAGAATTCAGGGTGAATCTTCTAGGCTGGGTTATTAGTGGGATTCAAATGGACAATACATGTACTAAAGTGTACATCAGGACATACTGATCCAGGTCATTTTCATAACAAGATCAGTGCATTCCAATTCAAATAAACCAGGGCATAACTAGTGTTCCTGAAGTTATTGAAATCCATTTGGTTCCACCAGAAAATTATTTGGAATATGAATAAGTTGTTGCTTGTTGTACAGGTGATAGACATCAGACGTGATGAGGCACCCTACCTACTGCCAGACTTCGCATTTAACAGATCCAACAGACCCAGCAGGTAAATTTGATTAATCAGATGCAACAGGTAAACTTCATAACAACACTTAGCAGGTAAACTCAATTTAATCAGGCCTTTCAGATAAACTTAGCATGCAGGTAAACTTAATTAACTAGATTAACAAGCAACCAAATTTGTATTCCTCATTCAAAGTATTGCTTTATTGCAAAATATAAACATGTCTACAAATCATTACTGAAAATATTCCCCACAGTATTATTAGTCCCTCACGGAGAATTGGGAGGAACAATAATTTTGTGTTTTGTTCATCTATCCTTTTCTTATTTCGTCCTTCCATCCTTCTGCTTACTTAACATATGTGTTCACCTTGGTGAGGTTGTTGCATTCAGTTGGGGACTGTAATTTGTAGAATTGTCTGGTTATTTTACTTTTTTAACCATTGGTGGGACTGTCATTCTTGGAATTGCCTTGATAGTTAACCTTTTTAACCCATATTAATGGGATTGTATTCATCTTTGCAGTAAATATTGGCAATGTCATTTATACATATCCTTTTCAGCTACTCTCAAATTGACAATGTCCAGCCCAAGTGTCTGTTTGACCAGGCCACACTTCAGCAGTTCCTGGTGGACTGTGGGCAAGACGCTTCTAGACTGACCAATCCGATAGCTATCAAGCCCTTCAGCACACTCGGTACAGTATACAGTTTCTATCAGACCTGATAATCCTTTAACACACATTGCAGATCGGTTGGTCTTTCTCATCCAACCGTTCCTCCACCAGGCTTTTTTTCTCTGTAGCTTTTTGAAAACAATCTTTTTAATGTGATTTTCAAAATATTTTAGCTCCATTTGGTTTGATTTGGCTTGTGAATTCTAGTAGATTTTATTTTGACCAGTACTGGCAGTAGTTCACATTTCTCGCACTTCAAGTTTGATTTAGATCTGCAAAGATTTTTTTAATATTTGTTCAGTTTTACTAAGTTAGGAATGCATTACTCTCTATGGGTGAATGTTGGAAAAGATATATTCCAAAATTAGATAAAGCCTTCATTTCAGTGGAGGCTGACTATAACTTAATGGATGTCAATCACAGAAATGGAATTGCATTTAAACAGGATTTTGAAATTGTTCACACCAAGTGGGTGATATTTAATCACTAGACAGAAATTCATGTCAGTGGTTGTTAATTGGGAAAACATCAACCCTGTCTGTAGATAAATGCATTCTAGCCTGTATTCATCTTTACATTAATTTCACCTGTTTTATTATTTGTTAATTAACTTTATAATGTTAATGTCGTTTAAGTGTCCTTTGTGTTAAATATTGTTTAAGTGTCCTACATAATGTAACTGTGTTTAAATGTCCTACATGTGAAATATTGTTTGAGCGTTCTTCATGTAAAATATTGTTTCAACATCCTACATGTAAAGTCTTGTAAAGTATCCTTCATGTAAAATCATTTTTGAGTGTCCTAAATGTAAATAATGTTTGTGCGTCCTATATGTTAAGCCTTGTAAAGTGTCCTACATGTAAATAATGTTTGTGCGTCCTGTATATTAAGTCTTGTAAAGTGTCCTACATATTAATAATGTTTGTGCGTCCTGTATATTAAGTCTTGTAAAGTGTCCTACATATAAATAATGTTTGTGCGTCCTGAATATTAAGTCTTGTAAAGTGTCCTACATGTAAAGAATGTTTGTGCGTCCTATATGTTAAGTATTGTTAAGCGTCCACTACATATTAACTATTGTTTGATTGTCCTACCTGTATTTGTGTGTTATACTTTTATTTTTCTGTCCTTCATGTTATGTTATTTCGCGTCCTATCTGTACATTAACCCTGATCTGGCGTCCTACGTTTATAGGTGTGAGGAATGGGGACCCCAACGGTAAAACTTTTGTTGTTACTCTAGTCAGCACAGCTGGCATGTTGCATTTTGTTTCTCACATATATCCTCACGTTTTGATTATGTTTGATTGAAGGTTAAGGGGTTTGAGCAGACTTGAGTTTTGATATTGGCTAGCTGCTTAAATGTTTCCCACTTGCTTGCGCAATGAAACGAATGAAGCAAAGAGTGATACATAGGTCTTCCTGCTGACCATGTTATAGATACTATATTTTACTCAGGGATATGACTCATTTCACACATGAGATAAGTCCTATCACAGACTTTCTTGTTTTTCTCACAACCTATACTCTAAAATTTCAACCCATTGAACTCCTTGGTCATTTCTTACCCCCTGCTTATCATTGACTCCCCAAGCTGGGTTACTGACACCTCCCACTCATCAATGACTCCTCCCACTCAACACTGGCTCCTCTCACTCATCACTTAATTCCTCCACTCATCAAGCTACTCCACTTTACCCCTTTACTGTCACTGACTACTCCTCCCACTCATCTCTGACTCCTTCCTTTTATTTTGGACTCCTCCCACTCATCACTTAATTCCTCCACTCATCAAGCTACTCCCACTTTATCCCTTTACTGTCACTGACTACTCCCTCCATTCATCACTGACTCCTCCCACTCATCACTTAATCCCTCCATTCATCAAGCTACATGTACACTCACATTATCACATTACTCCCACTGATATCATTAACTACTCCTCCCACTCATGTCTAACTCCTCCTATTTATCATAGACTCCTCCCACTCATTATTTACTCCTAGCTTCCATCCACCATTGACCTCTTCAAATCCCTGTCACTTATCACTGGCCTTTCCAAATCATTAATTCTTTTTCCATGTGCAAGATTTACTAATCATATTGACTGATATATACAGAATCAGTCATCCATGACTGGTAAATACCCTGAGTAGGTACTCACTGGTACTATGGATATACTTGATATATACCATGGGCTACATTCATAACATAAATTTGATTAAAAATGGAAGCTTGAGTATAATGTGAGAAACAGATGTTGGTGATGCACTTAATTTTTCTTACTATTAACGATCATGTTCCACTGCATCAAATTCACCTATCCTGTTATCTAACACTGCCTCACTTACTCTGTTAGACAGAATCATGTCAGTAACACAGTATATGTTAGGACCTTAGTATTGCTTTCATCCGAAGCAGTGATATTTTTCAGTGTTATTTTTGCAATAATCAGAAGAATGAATTTATTAGTATTTATTTTTTTGAATATTTTGTGATGCTAGACCAAACATGTTCTCTTTTATGTTGAATTGTTGGATTCACTGTAATTTGAAAATTGCAAAAACAATACTGGTATGAAAATATCCCTGTGGTAAACTGTCTCTGTACTGTACACAGTATCAGCGACGTAGTGTAAACAATGTTGTACATAGTGTCATTGGTAACACATGCTAATGTGGTATTGTAGGATCTATGACTTGTTTTTCAGATTGCCGGGGAGGATACCTGATGTATTTATTGTATTAGGAAGGGTTATTAATGTCCCTGCTCACTGTAAATCATTTTTGTATGATTTATTTACAGCTGTTTCTAGGTTTGATTTGGAAGTACGGAAGTTGTGATTGAGAAAATTCTGTTCAATATTATTGTTGGTAATAAACCATAGAATTCATATTCATGAACTAAGGCAAAAATTAGTCTCACAGGATAATGACTTGATTAGGTGTTGAGTACTGCAGAATCTGTTACCTGTAGGTAAAAAAACACCAAGCCTTTGCTTTTTTTAGCCTTTATCAAAAGGATTAAAGCTCTCCAAGTCTGATAAATAATAATAGGAAATGGCAACAAGATTCTCAGTCGTATATAAAGCCATGTCCATTAAAATGTCATTACACTGGAGAAGTACTTAAACATTCATTTAATTAATAATAATACACATGCAATTTTATAATAAACAGTTTGTGATATCGATGAACATTTTATGTGATGATCAAAAAACAAAATCATTGATAGTTATGAAAAATTATGGAGACATCATGAAAAGATCCCAAATGGCACCTTAAATCTACCCAGACTCTATAATATTCATTTGCAGCTTATCAAATATAAGTTTTGATACCTGGTTGGCGAATATGGTACAGTGTAACTTAATTATTCAAGAGCTTTAACATCTGTTATTGGTAAAATACAATTAGGACAATGTCTTTGATGGACCCAGTGATGGGTAGAGAAACCTAAATCTTGTAGTGTTCAGTAGCCCAGTGAAATAAAAGATAATATTTGAAAGTGATTGGTGATAATCATAATGTCTTGGTATAATTGTATCTTTATAGTTCGGTGGTTGGTGAAATAGCATTATATTAGTACATCACATGATGATATAAACTTTATTTTTTTTTACCGCAATTATTAAACCAAAATCATGTCAACTTAGTAAATTAAATAAATCAGGCTTGCTGGTCAAGATGTAAGCACACAGGGGTCTTACATGTGTTGTGGGAGGAAACCCTAGGAGAAAATCTCTGTGCAGGGGCAAGTGACCCCATACCTTTTTATGTCCGATCAGGAATCTAAACTCTGAATGTCTCAATGAAAGGCAGGTGTGCTATATCCACTGCACCACCCTACCACCCATAGTGATACTATCTAGGAAAGCTATTGTTCTGCTCTGTATAGTTAACTGCTTTCCTTGGCCACGGGCATCTTACCTACTTTTGTTTTATTCTTGACTATTGCTCAGTTTTGGACAGGAAATATCTATTGTTTTACCATAATGGCTCAACAAAGTTTGAAATTGACATTCATGTGATGTACTAAATATATTATGTCCCTTTGCCTCGGGAAAAGTTCTCTTGTAGTATTGTCTTGAGAGGTATACCTGGTAACCTCGCCTGACGGTTTAGGTACTATATCTCCCCAGACAACACCATAAGGGAACAGTTTCCTCTGGAAAAGGGTCAAAATATCTTAATACATGTAGCTCCATTGGTTGATGAAATAGTATCTTGGCGAAATATTATCTTAATAGTCCTTTTGGTTGGTGAAATAACATCTTAATAGTCCTGTGGGTTGGTGAATTAATACATGTAGTCATGCTGGTTGGTGAAGTATTATCTAGATAATCCTGGGGTTTGGTATAATAGAATTGAACAGTCCAGACTCCTGGTGATTGGTGAAATAGTAAATATAGAGTTTACTTAAGGATTAACTTTCTATTTTGTTTAGGTTATCGGGGGATAACTACAATGAAAAATGGGTAAATTCAATAACCGGTATAATTTACCCGTTTTCCATTGTAGTTATCCCCCGATAACCTAAACATAATAGAAAGTTTATCCTTATATTTACAGTATCTTTTCTGTGAAATGTTCGTAACTATTTTGTTCATTATAGTCCAATCTTCGAACACAGATTTCATTTCAAAACTAAGATTAGGATATTTGATTGAAGATGGTAGTTATTTCTAAAATTGAGATTGAAATTTGTAAATAAACCTACTGATTAAAATTCAAAATATGTATACAATAGATACACCATCATGATACGGGTCATGCTTTCATCAATGTTCCTTAACTTAAAAAATCTCCACAGGAAAACATTACAGAAGGGGGAAATCTGAAGTTAAGGAACTTCGATTAAATTCCATAATGCTTTCCTATGATATTTTTTAGTTAATAGACCCTCCTTAAATTAAGGAGCTTTGATGAAACCAGGGCCAGTTAAAAGATATAGGACGGATGGTACAGTATCTTTGTATTAAAGGAAGTTATAGTTCATAGAAGTGGAACAGAGATACATATGTGCATGATGACTCCATGATTGGTCGGTGTTGTATTAACTGCACACGCTCTAACATCGTAATCTATATCATGGTGATACCCTGGGTTAATATCTGCCTCTCTCCAACTTTCTGGTATATATATATCATTGTAATACGGATATAACACAAACTAATAAACACAGCTATTTGTATCTATATAATAATCATACTAATGATCCTAAAGACTAGATTATAATATCAATCACAGAAAATAATGACTACCATATACCAGGTAAATGTTATAGCAGGTCGAAGTGGTGAAATGAAATCAACAGCATGATCCAGTTTGTTTAGGGCCAATAACATTTTCATACAATGACACTCTTGTTGTACATTAGATACTTTAACAAATCATTTCTGATAAGAACACCAATCCATGTAGAACTTATATGAGAGAAAAACTGATAGTAATATTGTTCTGCAGATAAAATGTGCAGACCAGAATTTGTTATTTTCAAGAACAAAATGTCGACGAGTTAGAATAATGCTTCATATACATCATTCCTTCAAGTCAAATAGACAAAAAGCATGAAGACTGCCCATCCTTACCATCATAAATTACTCCATCTATTGATTCTAAGACAATAAAACCTGTCTGTGCAACTACCTCCAACGAGTGTCCACCTGTGTTTAGAAACAGCTTTTAATATTTACCTTAATAGGGATTTCATGCTGAATAAATCCCCATTAAGAGACCATCTCTATTGAGTGAAAAACCTGTGTAACAGACCAATTTAGCTTCTCCCCATGGTTGTGATTTCGTGGTAAAATGAACCTTAAATAAGTGAACACCTGTGTTAAGTGCCCACCTCTACTGAGTGAACACCTGTGTTAATTGCCCACCTCTACTGAGTGACCACCTGTGTTAAGTGCCCACCTCTATTGAGTGACCACCTGTGTTAAATGCCCACCTCTATTGAGTGAACACCTGTGTTAAATGCCCACCTCTATTGAGTGACCACCATTGTTAAGTGCCCACCTCTACTGAGTGACCACCTGTGTTAAGTGCCCACATCTATTGAGTGAACACCTGTGTTAAGTGCCCACCTCTACTGAGTGAACACCTGTGTTAAGTGCCCACCTCTACTGAGTGACCACCTTTGTTAAGTGCCCACTTCTACTGAGTGAACACCTGTGTTAAGTGCCCACCTCTACTGAGTGACCACCTGTGTTAAGTGCCCACCTCCACTGAGTGACCACCTGTGTTAAGTGCCCACCTCTACTAAGTGAACACCTGTGTTAATTGCCCACCTCTACTGAGTGACCACCTGTGTTAAGTGCCCACCTCTATTGAGTGACCAACTGTGTTAAATGCCCACCTCTATTGAGTGAACACCTGTGTTAAATGCCCACCTCTATTGAGTGACCACCATTGTTAAGTGCCCACCTCTACTGAGTGACCACCTGTGTTAAGTGCCCACATCTATTGAGTGAACACCTGTGTTAAGTGCCCACCTCTATTGAGTGACCACCTGTGTTGAATGCCCACCTCTATTGAGTGAACACCTGTGTTAAATGCCCACCTCTATTGAGTGACCACCATTGTTAAGTGCCCACCTCTACTGAGTGACCACCTGTGTTAAGTGCCCACATCTATTGAGTGAACACCTGTGTTAAGTGCCCACCTCTACTGAGTGAACACCTGTGTTAAGTGCCCACCTCTACTGAGTGACCACCTTTGTTAAGTGCCCACTTCTACTGAGTGAACACCTGTGTTAAGTGCCCACCTCTACTGAGTGACCACCTGTGTTAAGTGCCCACCTCCACTGAGTGAACACCTGTGTTAAGTGCCCACCTCTACTGAGTGACCACCTGTGTTAAGTGCCCACCTCCACTGAGTGACCACCTGTGTTAAGTGCCCACCTCTACTGAGTGACCACCTGTGTTAAGTGCCACTTCTACTGAGTGACCACCTGTGTTAAGTGCCCATCTGTACTGAGTGACCACCTGTGTTAAGTGCCCATCTGTACTGAGTGACCACCTGTGTAAAGTGCCCACCTCTACTGAGTGACCACCTGTGTAAAGTGCCCACCTCTACTGAGTGACCACCTGTGTTAAGTGCCCATCTCTACTGAGCGACCACCTTTGTTAAATGCCCACCTCTACTGAGTTACCACCACCATTAAGTGCCCACCTCTACTGAGTGACCACCTGTATTAAGTGTGCACCTCTATTGAGTGACCACCTTTGTTAAGTGCCCACCTCTACTGAGTGACCACCTGTGTTAAGTGCCCATCTCTACTGAGTGACCACCTGTGTTAAGTGCCCACCTCTACTGAGTGACCACCTGTGTTAAGTGCCCACCTCTACTGAGTTACCACCACCATTAATTGCCCACCTCTACTGAGTGACCCCTGTGTTAAGTGCCCACCTCTACTGAGTGACCCCTGTGTTAAGTGCCCACCTCTACTGAGTGAACACCTGTGTTAAGATATCACTTTGGATGTTCCCCTTGGTTGTGATTTGATGATGAAATGAACCTGTATTGTGCAACCATCTCCATTAAGTGACCACTTCTTTTGAGTGACCATCACCATTAAGTGACCACTTCTTTTGAGTGACCACCACCATTTAGTTACCGCTTCTTTTGAGTGACCACCTCCATTAAGTGACCACTTCTTTTGAGTGACCACCACCATTTAGTGACCGCTTCTTTTGAGTGACGTCCACAATTAAGGGACCACCTACGATACGGACCCTGAGGGAGATTAGCCTCAGGTTCATCCTCAGTGTATAAAGTATATATCATTATTTTGATGCTCCCCACTGTAGTGACAACCTGTAATTAGGGACCACATTATGAGCCTCAAAAAACTTTTTAATACAGATTTTACTGTAATGTTTGCCAGATTTAAAAAAAATGTTTGTCCATCCCAGACTTGAATCAATATTGTCTGTTGATGTGTGTTAAATGTTTAAATACAATGTAAATAAAATAACACTATTGGACTTCAATGTTCAACTTCTGTAATAATATAATGTAACAATGGATATACATGTATTTCCTTATAAGATGGCTGTGTGACAACCTAACATGCTGTTTTATGAATGAATTTGTTTACTACATGTATTATCTTAATCAGATTTAACAATTGAAGATCACTTAATGGAACTTCAAAAAGACATTTTGGATTTAGATATATATGTAACATGTATCATTTTCAGGATTTTCATCTCTAGTTCAAGGTCACAATCTGAGGTCGAGGTTGAACGGCTGTAAAGTGTCATTATACATATAGTTTTGAGGGTGTTGTAGTTAGTTGAAATGGTAGCATGATGTGTATAATGTACAGATTAGTTGGATTCAGTTTTATCGGTAATGAGGAAAAACAACAGCTAGATTCATGCACTTTAAATAATTCTATGAGGAAAGTTCAAGACATTAATGTCAAATTGATATTCATTTCATGTAAAATTAAAAATACATACTGAAAATTTTATAAATTTTGTACTTTTTCACGAGTTTTGAATTCTCCTCATGCTCATTGCAGTTAGTGTACAGTACAATATACACAAAGCAGTATGCAAGGTAGTTGTTTAGTATACAGTTTAAATTGTTTTTTGGTCACCATGAAATTTTTTCGAATTATCCATATTTCATACTTTTGAATTTTTCTTTTATTTAACTTTTAGGTCATCTGACCCAAAGGGTTAGGATGACCTATTGCCATCGTGCTTCGTCCGTCATCATCCACCCGTGTGCCGTGCGCCGTCCGTAAACTTTCCCTTTAACAATCTTCTTCTCAATAAGCAAATGACCCAGGATGCCAATATTTGGCCTGTAGGTACCTGGGATAGAGTGCTACAAAGTTTCCTCATATCAAAGACTTTGACCTACTTTCAAGGTCACAGGGGTCAAATGTATTAAAATTCTTTCAAACAACTTCTGCTCAGGTACTATAAGGTCTAGGGTGATTATATTATGCCTATAGCATGCTGGAATTTAGGGCTACCACATTTCCTCATATCAATGACCTTGACCTACTTTCAAGGTCACAAGGATCAAATATGTAAAAATCTTTAAGAATCTTCTTCTCCATCAAAGTCCTAGGGTACCGATATTTGGCCTGTAGCATGCTGGGATGAAGGGCTACCAAGTTTGTTCAAATGAATGTCCTTAATCTGCTTTCAAGGTCATAGAGGTCAAATGTCTTAAAATGTTTCAACCACTTCTTCTCAGTAACGAAAAGTTAATATGCAGGTACACTTTATATATATTATCCCTATGCAGTGATGAAGGAATAACAAGTTTGTTCATTGACTCTCTTAGGTAACGGGTCAAATATGGTATTATCTTTAAACAGCTATCAACAGAAAATTATATAGATTGTCAGATGACTGTTGAGGCCCATGGGCCTCTTGTTTGTATTTCCATATATTATTGGACTGACACAATAATTGATTTCTGAAATAATCACATCATTATTTAAAACTTCTGCGAGTTGAAGGTTGAACATTAAGTTTTGACCAACCAGGCCAAAATGTTTCTGATAAAAGGTACACTTACCTGTAGATTATCTTTTCTTTATAAGGTGACTCCAATTCTGAAAATTTCTTCTTGCAAACTTTGCAGTCAATTTCATACTGAAAGTTTTGTAATAATCTGTAAGATATGACGAAACCGTTATCTGTTGACGTTTATTTAATTCCATTGGTCCTTTTTCTATAGCACTATTAACCAATATTCCTGTCATCTATTTATAGATATGGCTGTTAGCGGAAGTGCCAGTGATGTCGGTTCCATCAACTTTGAAATTGAGAGTGCGGAAGGGTCACCGATATTCTCCAGGGTAAGCCGTTAACAAACAGGCACTGTCAAATCTTCATGGTCAGCCATTGGGTCAGCTATGATTGACGATGGGTAAGGTTGACTGGTAGGCAGGGCTTTGGTGGGTTCCTCTGTAGAACCTGGAGTCTTTACCATTGTAGAGTTATTGGTGATCTCAGAAGGTCATAAATAATATTGTTTTGGTATAGTAGTGATAAACTATAACAATGACAAACACCATCAAGATGTGGGTTCAGACTATAACTATGACAAACACCATCAAGATGTGGGTTCAGATTATAACTATGACAAACACCATCAAGATGTTGGTTCAGATTATAACTATGACAAACATCATCAAGATGTGGGTTCAGACTATAACTATGACAAACACCATCAAGATGTGGGTTCAGACTATAACTATGACAAACACCATCAAGATGTGGGTTCAGACTATAACTATGACAAACACCATCAAGATGTGGGTTCAGATTATAACTATGACAAACACCATCAAGATGTTGGTTCAGATTATAACTATGACAAACATCATCAAGATGTGGGTTCAGACTATAACTATGACAAACACCATCAAGATGTTGGTTCAGACTATAACTATGACAAACCCCATCAAGATGTGGGTTCAGACTATAAGTATGACAAACACCATCAAGATGTGGGTTCAGACTATAACAATGACAAACACCATCAAGATGTTGGTTCAGATTATAACTATGACAAACACCATCAAGTTGTGGGTTCAGTTTATAACTATGACAAACACCATCAAGATGTTGGTTCAGACTATAAGTATGACAAACACCATCAAGATGTGGGTTCAGACTATAACTATGACAAACACCATCAAGATGTGGGTTCAGACTATAACAATGACAAACAACATCAAGATGTGGGTTCAGACTATAACTATGACAAACACCATCAAGATGTGGGTTCAGACTATAACTATGACAAACACCATCAAGATGTGGGTTCAGATTATAACTATGACAAACATCATCAAGATGGGGGTTCAGACTATAACTATGACAAACACCATCAAGATGTGGGTTCAGACTATAACTATGACAAACACCATCAAGATGTGGGTTCAGACTATAAGTATGACAAACACCATCAAGATGTGGGTTCAGACTATAACTATGACAAACACCATCAAGATGTGGGTTCAGATTATAACTATGACAAACATCATCAAGATGGGGGTTCAGACTATAACTATGACAAACACCATCAAGATGTGGGTTCAGACTATAACTATGACAAATAACATCAAGATAGGGGTTCAGATTATAACTATGACAAACACCATCAAGATGTTGGTTCAGACTATAACTATGACAAACACCATCAAGATGTGGGTTCAGACTATAACTATGACAAACACCATCAAGATGTGGGTTCAGACTATAACTATGACAGACTATAACTATGACAGACTATAACTATGACAGACTATAACTATGACAGACTATAACAATGACAAACACCATCAAGATGTGGGTTCAGATTATAACTATGACAAACATCATCAAGATGTGGGTTCAGACTATAACTATGACAAACACCATCAAGATGTGGGTTCAGACTATAAGTATGACAAACACCATCAAGATGTGGGTTCAGACTATAACAATGACAAACAACATCAAGATGTTGGTTCAGATTATAACTATGACAAACATCATCAAGATGTTGGTTCAGACTATAACTATGACAAACACCATCAAGATAGGGGTTCAGATTATAACTATGACAAACACCATCAAGATGTGGGTTCAGACTATAAGTATGACAAACACCATCAAGATGTGGGTTCAGACTATAACTATGACAAACATCATCAAGATGTGGGTTCAGACTATAACAATGACAAACAACATCAAGATGGGGGTTCAGATTATAACTATGACAAACACCATCAAGATGTGGGTTCAGACTATAAGTATGACAAACACCATCAAGATGTGGGTTCAGACTATAACTATGACAAACACCATCAAGATGTGGGTTCAGACTATAACTATGACAAACATCATCAAGATGTGGGTTCAGACTATAACTATGACAAACACCATCAAGATGTGGGTTCAGACTATAACTATGACAAACCCCATCAAGATGTGGGTTCAGACTATAAGTATGACAAACACCATCAAGATGTGGGTTCAGACTATAACTATGACAAACACCATCAAGATGTGGGTTCAGACTATAACTATGACAAACATCATCAAGATGTGGGTTCAGACTATAACTATGACAAACATCATCTAGATGTGGGTTCAGACTATAACAATGACAAACAACATCAAGATGTGGGTTCAGACTATAAGTATGACAAACACCATCAAGATGTGGGTTCAGACTATAACTATGACAAACACCATCAAGATGTGGGTTCAGACTATAACTATGACAAACATCATCAAGATGTGGGTTCAGACTATAACTATGACAAAAATCATCTAGATGTGGGTTCAGACTATAACAATGACAAACCCCATCAAGATGTGGGTTCAGACTATAAGTATGACAAACACCATCAAGATGTGGGTTCAGACTATAACTATGACAAACACCATCAAGATGTGGGTTCAGACTATAACTATGACAAACATCATCAAGATGTGGGTTCAGACTATAACTATGACAAACACCATCAAGATGTGGGTTCAGACTATAACTATGACAAACACCATCAAGATGTGGGTTCAGACTATAACTATGACAAATACCATCAAGATGTTGGTTCAGACTATAACTATGACAAACATCGTCAAGATGTGGGTTCAGACTATAACTTTGACAAACACCATCAAGATGTGGGTTCAGACTATAACTATGACAAACACCATCAAGATGTGGGTTCAGACTATAACTATGACAAACACCATCAAGATGTGGGTTCAGACTATAACTATGACAAACATCATCAAGATGTGGGTTCAGACTATAACTATGACAAACCCCATCAAGATGTGGGTTCAAACTATAATTATGACAAACCTCATCAAGATGTGGGTTCAGACTATAACTATGACAAACATCATTAAGATGTTGGTTCAGACTATAACTATGACAAACACCATCAAGATGTGGGTTCAGACTATAACTATGACAAACATCATTTAGATGTGGGTTCAGACTATAACTATGACAAACATCATCAAGATGTGGGTTCAGACTATAACTATGACAAACATCATTTAGATGTGGGTTCAGACTATAACTATGACAAACATCATTTAGATGTGGGTTCAAACTATAATTATGACAAACCTCATCAAGATGTGGGTTCAGACTATAACTATGACAAACATCATTAAGATGTTGGTTCAGACTATAACTATGACAAACACCATCAAGATGTGGGTTCAGACTATAACTATGACAAACATCATTTAGATGTGGGTTCAGACTATAACTATGACAAACATCATCAAGATGTGGGTTCAGACTATAACTATGACAAACATCATTTAGATGTGGGTTCAGACTATAACTATGACAAACATCATCAAGATGTTGGTTCAGACTATAACTATGACAAACATCATCAAGATGTGGGTTCAGACTATAACTATGACAAATATCATCAAGATGTTGGTTCAGACTATAACTATGTCAAACATCATTTAGATGTGGGTTCAGACTATAACTATGACAAACATCATTTAGATGTCGGTTCAGACTATAACTATGACAAACATCATCAAGATGTGGGTTCAGACTATAACTATGACAAACATCATCAAGATGTGGGTTCAGATTATAACTATGACAAACATCATTTAGATGTTGGTTCAGATTATAACTATGACAAACACCATCAAGATGTGGGTTCAGACTATAACTATGACAAACATCATCAAGATGTTGGTTCAGACTATAACTATGACAAACACCATCAAGATGTGGGTTCAGACTATAACTATGACAAACATCATCAAGATGTTGGTTCAGACTATAACTATGACAAACACCATCAAGATGTGGGTTCAGACTATAACTATGACAAACATCATCAAGATGTGGGTTCAGACTATAACTATGACAAACATCATCAAGATGTGGGTTCAGACTATAACTATGACAAACATCATCAAGATGTGGGTTCAGACTATAACAATGACAAACATCATCAAGATGTTGGTTCAGACTATAACTATGACAAACACCATCAAGATGTGGGTTCAGACTATAACTATGACAAACACCATCAAGATGTGGGTTCAGACTATAACTATGACAAACACCATCAAGATGTGGGTTCAGACTATAACTATGACAAACACCATCAAGATGTGGGTTCAGACTATAACAATGACAAACATCATTTAGATGTGGGTTCAGACTATAACTATGACAAACACCATCAAGATGTGGGTTCAGACTATAACTATGACAAACATCATGAAGATGTGGGTTCAGACTATAAGTATGACAAACATCATCAAGATGTGGGTTCAGACTATAACTATGACAAACACCATCAAGATGTGGGTTCAGACTATAACTATGACAAACATCATTTAGATGTGGGTTCAGACTATAACTATGACAAACATCATCAAGATGTGGGTTCAGACTATAACAATGACAAACATCATTTAGATGTGGGTTCAGACTATAACTATGACAAACACCATCAAGATGTGGGTTCAGACTATAACTATGACAAACATCATTTAGATGTGGGTTCAGATTATAACTATGACAAACATCATCAAGATGTGGGTTCAGACTATAACTATGACAAACACCATCAAGATGTGGGTTCAGACTATAACAATGACAAACATCATCAAGATGTGGGTTCAGACTATAACTATGACAAACATCATCAAGATGTGGGTTCAGACTATAACTATGACAAACACCATCAAGATGTGGGTTCAGACTATAACTATGACAAACCCCATCAAGATGTGGGTTCAGACTATAACTATGACAAACATCATCAAGATGTGGGTTCAGACTATAACAATGACAAACATCATCAAGATGTTGGTTCAGACTATAACTATGACAAACACCATCAAGATGTGGGTTCAGACTATAACTATGACAAACACCATCAAGATGTGGGTTCAGTCTATAACAATGACAAACACCATCAAGATGTGGGTTCAGACTATAACTATGACAAACACCATCAAGATGTGGGTTCAGACTATAACAATGACAAACATCATCAAGATGTTGGTTCAGACTATAACTATGACAAACACCATCAAGATGTGGGTTCAGACTATAACTATGACAAACACCATCAAGATGTGGGTTCAGACTATAAGTATGACAAACATCATCAAGATGTGGGTTCAGACTATAACAATGACAAACATCATCAAGATGTGGGTTCAGACTATAACTATGACAAACCCCATCAAGATGTGGGTTCAGACTATAACTATGACAAACACCATCAAGATGTGGGTTCAGACTATAAGTATGACAAACACCATCAAGATGTGGGTTCAGACTATAACAATGACAAACATCATCAAGATGTGGGTTCAGACTATAACTATGACAAACATCATCAAGATGTTGGTTCAGACTATAACAATGACAAACATCATCAAGATGTGGGTTCAGACTATAACTATGACAAACATCATTTAGATGTGGGTTCAGACTATAACTATGACAAACATCATTTAGATGTTGGTTCAGATTATAACTATGACAAACATCATCAAGATGTGGGTTCAGACTATAACTATGACAAACATCATCAAGATGTTGGTTCAGACTATAACTATGACAAACATCATCAAGATGTGGGTTCAGACTATAACTATGACAAACATCATCAAGATGTGGGTTCAGACTATAACTATGACAAACATCATCAAGATGTGGGTTCAGACTATAAGTATGACAAACACCATCAAGATGTGGGTTCAGACTATAACTATGACAAACATCATAAAGATGTGGGTTCAGACTATAACTATGACAAACACCATCAAGATGTGGGTTCAGACTATAACTATGACAAACATCATCAAGATGTGGGTTCAGACTATAACTATGACAAACACCATCAAGATGTGGGTTCAGACTATAACTATGGCAAACATCATCAAGATGTGGGTTCAGACTATAACTATGACAAACATCATCAAGATGTGGGTTCAGACTATAACTATGACAAACACCATCAAGATGTGGGTTCAGACTATAACTATGACAAACATCATCAAGATGTGGGTTCAGACTATAACTATGACAAACACCATCAAGATGTGGGTTCAGACTATAACTATGACAAACATCATCAAGATGTGGGTTCAGACTATAACTATGACAAACACCATCAAGATGTCGGTTCAGACTATAATTATGACAAACACCATCAAGATGTGGGTTCAGACTATAACTATGACAAACATCATCAAGATGTTGGTTCAGACTATAACTATGACAAACACCATCAAGATGTGGGTTCAGACTATAATTATGACAAACACCATCAAGATGTGGGTTCAGACTATAACTATGACAAACCCCATCAAGATGTGGGTTCAGACTATAACTATGACAAACACCATCAAGATGTGGGTTCAGACTATAACAATGACAAACATCATCAAGATGTGGGTTCAGACTATAACTATGACAAACATCATCAAGATGTTGGTTCAGACTATAACTATGACAAACATCATTTAGATGTGGGTTCAGACTATAACTATGACAAACATCATTTAGATGTGGGTTCAGACTATAACTATGACAAACACCATCAAGATGTGGGTTCAGACTATAACTATGACAAACATCATCAAGATGTGGGTTCAGACTATAACTATGACAAACACCATCAAGATGTTGGTTCAGACTATAACTATGACAAACATCATTTAGATGTGGGTTCAGACTATAACTATGACAAACAACATCAAGATGTGGGTTCAGACTATAAGTATGACAAACACCATCAAGATGTGGGTTCAGACTATAACTATGACAAACATCATCAAGATGTGGGTTCAGACTATAACTATGACAAACACCATCAAGATGGGGGTTCAGACTATAACTATGACAAACACCATCAAGATGTTGGTTCAGACTATAACTATGACAAACACCATCAAGATGTGGGTTCAGACTATAACTATGACAAACATCATCAAGATGTGGGTTCAGACTATAACTATGACAAACACCATCAAGATGTGGGTTCAGACTATAACTATGACAAACACCATCAAGATGTGGGTTCAGACTATAACTATGACAAACATCATCAAGATGTGGGTTCAGACTATAACTATGACAAACACCATCAAGATGTGGGTTCAGACTATAACTATGACAAACATCGTCAAGATGTTGGTTCAGACTATAACTATGACAAACATCATTAAGATGTGGGTTCAGACTATAACTTTGACAAACACCATCAAGATGTGGGTTCAGACTATAACTATGACAAACACCATCAAGATGTGGGTTCAGACTATAATTATGACAAACACCATCAAGACGTGGGTTCAGACTATAAGTATGACAAACACCATCAAGATGTGGGTTCAGACTATAACTATGACAAACACCATCAAGATGTGGGTTCAGACTATAACTATGACAAACATCATTAAGATGTGGGTTCAGACTATAACTATGACAAACATCATCAAGATGTGGGTTCAGACTATAACTATGACAAACATCATTAAGATGTGGGTTCAGACTATAACTATGACAAACCCCATCAAGATGTTGGTTCAGACTATAACTATGACAAACATCATCAAGATGTGGGTTCAGACTATAACTATGACAAACACCATAAAGATGTGGGTTCAGACTATAACTATGACAAACACCATCAAGATGTGGGTTCAGACTATAACTATGACAAACTCCATCAAGATGTGGGTTCAGACTATAAGTATGACAAACACCATCAAGATGGGGGTTCAGACTATAACTATGACAAACTCCATCAAGATGTGGGTTCAGACTATAAGTATGACAAACTCCATCAAGATGTGGGTTCAGACTATAAGTATGACAAACACCATCAAGATGGGGGTTCAGACTATAACTATGACAAACACCATCAAGATGTGGGTTCAGACTATAAGTATGACAAACACCATCAAGATGTGGGTTCAGACTATAACTATGACAAACTCCATCAAGATGTGGGTTCAGACTATAAGTATGACAAACACCATCAAGATGGGGGTTCAGATTATAACTATGACAAACACCATCAAGATGTGGGTTCAGACTATAACTATGACAAACTCCATCAAGATGTGGGTTCAGACTATAAGTATGACAAACACCATCAAGATGGGGGTTCAGAAGTGTTATCTGTTCAATTATTTCAGGGCTGGTTGCTACGAAAATATCGGTATGCAAAATTGTCCTGCAGGAGAGAACTCTTTGATACAGAAATGTATTCCACCTTATTTCAGCATTTTAATATCAACATTTTATATAACATGGAACTCTCAATGAAATTGTCTTTAATTTTAAGACATTCTTCTTTATATAACCTGTCTGTTTATTTAAATGTTTGCCAAAAATGTATTTTGTATATTTTTATTTATGGTTACAGAGATGGACAGATGAAGAGATCACAGTTGAGTCTCTGAAGAAGATGTTAGGTGAGTATCTGTAATAACATACATCTCCCCCCCTGTTAGTCTCTGAAGAAGATGTTAGGTGAGTATCTGTAATAACATACACCCCCCCCCCCCTGTTAGTCTCTGAAAGAAGATGTTAGGTGAGTATCTGTAATAACATACACCCCCCCCCCCCCCCCCCGTTAGTCTCTGAAGAAGATGTTAGGTGAGTATCTGTAATAACATACGCCCCCCCCCCCCCGTTAGTCTCTGAAGAAGATGTTAGGTGAGTATCTGTTATTACCTCCCCTTAGTCTCTGAAGACGTTGTAAATTGAGTATCTGTAATAACATACACATACACCCCCTCCCCCCTTTGTCTCTGAAGAAGATGTTAGGCTCGTATCTGTAATTACCTCCCCTTAGTCTCTGAAGACGATGTAAATCGAGTATCTGTAATTACCTCCCCTTAGTCTCTGAAGTTGATGTAAATCGAGTATCTGTAATGACCTCCCCTTAGTCTCTGAAGACGATGTAAATCGAGTATCTGTAATGACCTCCCCTTAGTCTCTGAAGACGATGTAAATCGAGTATCTGTAATGACCTCCCCTTAGTCTCTGAAGTTGATGTAAATCGAGTATCTGTAATTACCTCCCCTTAGTCTCTGAAGATGATGTAAATCCAGTATCTGTAATGACCTCCCCTTAGTCTCTGAAGATGATGTAAATCGAGTATCTGTAATTACCTCCCCTTAGTCTCTGAAGATGATGCAAATCGAGTATCTGTAATTACCTCCCCTTAGTCTCTGAAGATGATGCAAATCTGGTATCTGTAATGACCTCCCCTTAGTCTCTGAAGATGATGTAAATCGAGTATCTGTAATTACCTCCCCTTAGTCTCTGAAGTTGATGTAAATCGAGTATCTGTAATGACCTCCCCTTAGTCTCTGAAGATGATGTAAATCGAGTATCTGTAATAACCTCCCCTTAGTCTCTGAAGATGATGCAAATCGAGTATCTGTAATTACCTCCCCTTAGTCTCTGAAGATGATGTAAATCCAGTATCTGTAATTACCTCCCCTTAGTCTCTGAAGATGATGCAAATCGAGTATCTGTAATTACCTCCCCTTAGTCTCTGAAGATGATGCAAATCGAGTATCTGTAATTACCTCCCCTTAGTCTCTGAAGATGATGCAAATCTAGTATCTGTAATTACCTCCCCTTAGTCTCTGAAGATGATGTAAATCGAGTATCTGTAATAACCTCCCCTTAGTCTCTGAAGTTGATGTAAATCGAGTATCTGTAATGACCTCCCCTTAGTCTGTGAAGATGATGTAAATCGAGTATCTGTAATAACCTCCCCTTAGTCTCTGAAGATGATGCAAATCGAGTATCTGTAATTACCTCCCCTTAGTCTCTGAAGATGATGTAAATCGAGTATCTGTAATTACCTTCCCTTAGTCTCTGAAGATGATGCAAATCGAGTATCTGTAATTACCTCCCCTTAGTCTCTGAAGACGATGCAAATCGAGTATCTGTAATTACCTCCCCTTAGTCTCTGAAGACGATGCAAATCGAGTATCTGTAATTACCTCCCCTTAATCTCTGAAGACGATGCAAATCGTGTATCTGTAATTACCTCCCCTTAGTCTCTGAAGATGATGTAAATCGAGTATCTGTAATAACCTCCCCTTAGTCTCTGAAGATGATGCAAATCGAGTATCTGTAATTACCTCCCCTTAGTCTCTGAAGATGATGCAAATCGAGTATCTGTAATTACCTCCCCTTAGTCTCTGAAGATGATGCAAATCGAGTATCTGTAATTACCTCCCCTTAGTCTCTGAAGATGATGCAAATCGAGTATCTGTAATTACCTCCCCTTAGTCTCTGAAGATGATGCAAATCGAGTATCTGTAATTACCTCCCCTTAGTCTCTGAAGATGATGTAAATCGAGTATCTGTAATTACCTCCCCTTAGTCTCTGAAGTTGATGCAAATCGAGTATCTGTAATTACCTCCCCTTAGTCTCTCAAGAAGATGTTAGGTGAGTATCTGTAATTATCTCCCCTTAGTCTCTGAAGACGATGCAAATCGAGTATCTGTAATTACCTCCCCTTAGTCTCTGAAGATGATGCAAATCGAGTATCTGTAATTACCTCCCCTTAATCTCTGAAGATGATGCAAATCGAGTATCTGTAATTACCTCCCCTTAGTCTCTGAAGATGATGCAAATCGAGTATCTGTAATTACCTCCCCTTAGTCTCTGAAGATGATGTAAATCGAGTATCTGTAATTACCTCCCCTTAGTCTCTGAAGATGATGTTAATCGAGTATCTGTAATTACCTCCCCTTAACAGGGTGACAATTTTAACATTAGATAAGTAGATTATTTATGTTAACTGCAATATTTTGATGAGAGTTCAGTAAAAATAATCAGCCCTCAGAATCACAATTTTTTTTTCCTGAATTCCTCATACATGTATATATTCATTAATTTTCATTGTGTAGTAAATGTATGTGTTAAGGATAAGTGTTATCAGACAAATAAAAGTGTTAGTAGTACTGGGACCATTGAAAGTGAATATTTAAACTGTTTTGTGTTATTAGCCATTCTGAATACATCTTACATGTACCAGGTATGTAACATACCGATAGATATAATAATATCCATTCAATACAATTTTTCCTGGCATTTAAAAATGGTCTATGAAATCCTCAATACCACTTCTCTCTCAGGAGTGCATTTTACTCTCATGACCTCAAATTCTGTCAGAATGTAGAAATTATATTGTGAGTAACATTGACATCTCATAGCTATATACTTGGGTGATGATCCCAAATAGAAATACTGATCCTGACATGTAATCTAGCCTCACTTATCCAGCCACCACAGATTGAGTTGTCCATTTATTCATTCACTTCTATTGTAGTTGACCTCCATTGTGGTTAACCTCTACTCTAGCCAACCTCTACTGTGGTTGACCTCTACTCTAGTTGACTTATACTCTAGTTGACCTCTACTGTAGTTGACCTCTACTGTGGTTGACCTCTACTCTTGTTGACCTCTATTGTAGTAGACCTCTACTCTTGTTGACCTCTGCTCTACTTGACCTCTACTCTAGTTGACCTCTATTCTTGTTGACCTCTACTCTAGTTGACCTCTACCCTGTTGACATCTTCTCTAGTTGACCTCTACTTTTGTTGACCTCTACTCTTGTTGACCTAGATTCTGATTACAATTCTAGAGCATTTCTTTTTCCTGTATGAAAGAGCCCTTGTGATCTAGCCCATCTGTTAATTAGGTGGGCCTTTTAACTGATAAATAATGTGGCTGGATAATCATGTCTCATGTCCAAGTGACTGTACAGTAATCTTTACACACAATGATGACATCTGTCTTTTGTTACAGCCGAGGACAACATGGAGAAGAAAGAAGAAGAAGCAAGGAAGAGACAGGAGATCTATCAAACGTACCGCACGGCCCCATTCGAGGAGATTGTAGCTCGTTCTGAACAAAAAGTAGGTGTTTTTTTATCACCAATACAATGAAACAAGCAACTAAATAGACAATATTTTGTATAGATAATTGTATTTTGTCACAGTATCTATTGTGTTTATATCATACTGTTCCTTCAGAAGTCAGGGAATGTAATACAAGTAGCTCCACTATTTAGCCACCAATTTAACCATGTTTACTAAATATTTCTGTATCACTATTTCTCTCTTATCAGTTCTATTTTAATATTCTATTACTATATTTCAGTCGTGTAATTTCCACAACAAGCTAACAGAGATCCTGGACATGGTGTCTCGTCCGCCCGACAGTCCAGAAAGGATGCGTAAATCCCTCCAGATGTCTCCCAAGGCTGTGTTTGATGTGTCTTTTCCGGACCTGTTCGTGTACTGATCTGTGTACTGGAAGTCTGCCAGAATTCTCTCCCTTTGTCTGTCTGTGTGACCTTTAATAAGATATCTCCATGTTACCTGTTTCTGATATGTTGTTGGTCTACTGGGTGACTGGAAGATTACCTCCCCTTTACATGTTATATACAAATGTGGCATTTTTGTGTGATTACCTCCCCTTACATGGTTTGTGTACCACTCTGGAAAAAAGTTACCTCCCCTTATCTGGTTGTGTACCAATTTGTGGAAGGCTAGTTACCCTTACCTTTTGCATACCGATCTGTGGAAAGTTGCTTCCCCTTACATTGTTTGTTAACCTTTTTTGTCAACTGTCTAGGATCTCCCATTAAACTAAACACTTGTCTCTTTCTGTTACATGTAAGTCTTGACTTTACTAATCATAAAATTAGTATTACAATATAGTATAACCAGTGAAAAGGAATGGCATTTTGTTTGTAAATGTATTTTGTGTGGTAAAAATGGTATGTAAAATGTCTTGTATATTTCACTTTAGTCCATCAAATTATTAAAAACATTTCTGGAATTTTGACAAATCAATAGTCTTGACCTTTTTCACAATTTACACACAGCAGAGTGAAATAATGAGTTTTGGGAGTGACACTAGATAAAGTGTGGGTGGGTATGTTGTAATCTTCTACAACAGGTCAGGCAAGGGTTTTAAAGAGAAAAGAGTTGTATTTGGAAAAAAGGAATAGTTTTGTAAAAATTCAAACGGAACTAAGCACAAAGGTGTACATTTAATTTTTAGATATTTTGTACATTACTATAAACACACTTATCTGAGTGGTTGATTGATTAAACCGCTTTTTAATGTAGAATTTAATGGACAATTCATGCTTATTTAAGTGCTAAAATGAATCGTTTTAATGTGATGAATGGCAATCTTGCAATTATGTGATACATTGTTTACCAATTTAAGTTTGCCTGTAGTATAAAATCGTTTCAGTAATAAATAAATGTAATATCACAAATCGTAACAGGGTCTGGATTTCATATATTTGTCCTGTTCATGACATCTAAGGTTTGGAAGCTAATCATTAATTCACTCAAGTGTATGTTGGCTTAGTTATGATTGAATGTGAACAAGTCCCTTATAGCTGACTAAGTCATTCCTGTCAACAATGCAATCTTGTCAACTGTATGAGAAACAAAATGGAAGTCAGTTCATTGAAGAAAAGAGTATCTTATTTTTTGATAATGCATGTCAAAAATTGGTTTCAGTAAATGCTTTCTTCAAAAATTATTAAATACAAAATTGACCAAAAATTGTTTTTTGTAGTGGTTGCTATGTTCTGCAGAAATTATTTTATTGAATAGATCCAGGTCACTCAGACAATTTGATTAAGTGTCTGCATTGTATGTTGACTTGTTTTGTCTGGATTTCCTAATAGGACATGGCCTAAACTAAAATTAAATTGTAAAATAAAGTCAGTTAATTACAACACATTTAATTGAGTACCTATCTGTATCTGTACGGTTATCAGCAACGTCCATTGGATATCTCGCTGATGTAACTATAGAATGTCATGTAAGGAGATAGCTTTGTGATTGGTTGTAGGGAGAATGTTTTTGTTGAAGGAAGCCTGAATATGAAGACATGGTTGAACCACAATTCTTTAGTTCAGTGACACATGTCAGATTTTTTTCGATTTTATATTAACCATTTAAAAATGATTATGATTAATATAAAATAAATTACATGTTTAAGTATTCTGTGATATTTACAGTGGCGATAAGTTGATGTATCCTGTGATATTTACAGTGGCGATAAGTTCGAGTCCCAGGACGTGTAAATACCAGTACATGTATTGGATTTGATAATGACCCAATATATAACCTAATTATTACACTCATAACTGTTAAAATTTGATCGATAAAAGTTTTGTTGGATGTGAAACTGGTGCAACCATGTCTTGGTGGTGTATTACTTCTGAAAGGAAACAAGAGGAGAAATTTAAATGAGATTAAAACTTTGTTGTAATTTCTACCCAGCTTGTGACATGGCTGTGTTAATTGTATAAATGTACTCTGTTCGCAATGAATTTGTTTGAAGGTCTTGACAATTTTTGTGATGTTTTATGCTTTGTGTTTTGGATGGAGTTTTGTGGTACCAGGTAAGTAATTATTGCAGTACCAGATACTTGTGTAAATTAAGACTTGCTGGTACATGTAAGCCAGTACTTGTGGTTGGTGTGTCCAGCACCGATAATCAGGGAATTTAATGTAAGCCTACTTTTATATCTCTTCTGAGTTGTCTCTAAATTTCAACGAGAGTAATCTCAGTTCTAAATTCTTTCAATATCAGCAAAGTGTTTGAATTTAGACTTAACATAAACTTGCAAACATAAATTACTTATATTTGGTAACGACACAAGGAGTTTTCAATTTAACAGCTGGCATCCCGACACATTTTACCATATGTAAATTTCACAATTTGTTATGAAAGAAATAATTATGCATGTAATGTATACATGGTTTTGCTTTAAATGTTAATTTGAATATTGCTTATTTATTTATTTAACAGTTTTTATGTAAAAATGATTTTTAATGTACCAGTATTTGTATAAAGTTGAGAATATTGTGTATACGATTATAAAACCTTATTTGTATTATGCAATAGAAATGTAATAAATGATGTTACCTCAAATATCTTGTCTCATGATTGGCCGAGGGAGAAACGTTTTACCTTTATAACACTACAGTAGTTCAGCCTTTCAGTTAGGAAGGTAATGTATTCAGTTATAAGTCATATTTTAGTGTGTGATGAAATATTAATTAAAACAATTTCAGGGTGTTCTAGTCTGACAATACTTTATTTTTAATAAAGGTTAAAATGATTGGATTTAGAAGATACGGGGCAAGTATATAAGATTCTTTCATGACCAGGGGTGTAAGATAGGGAAATTCCACCCGAGGGGTTTTCAAATTGGGCAAAACCCAGGCAAGGCTTTGCCGAGGGTTTTGCCCAATTTGAAAATCCCTGGGGTGAAATTTCGCTATCTTACACCTTTGGCCATGAAAGTGTATTTTTCTCTCATTTCAATTACCTAAATAAGCTCAAAAACCATGAAAATACTTTTAACTGGCCACCATTTTGAAAATATCAACTTTTTCCTTGAGCTTTCCTTGATGCATTAAGATTAAGCATACCCCATATTTACAAACTTTGTTTGCGCAAAAAAAATAATCTTAGCTTTCTAATGTACACGTTTGAAATATTGTGGAATTTTAATTTCATCACGTCACCATTTTTCTCTTTTCGGCATAAGATTTTACCGAACTCGTGACGTCACGTCATTGTTGTGCCATTGTGACGTCACGTCGTGGCTGTATTGCATGGGTAGATGTGTAATACAGCCACAGCGATCATATGTGTATTGCTCTAGGCAGGCCAGTATTACACACCTAGAAATGAGAGAATATAGGTTACAGCATTTACGGTATATTGTTGTAGTAATCCACAGGTTGTATTTCAAAAATAATATCTGATTACTCTTGGACTGCTACAATGTAGTAATAAGTAGAGAACTTAATATAGACTAAACAAGATGTACTGATCGAGGAAATCCCTCCATGGATGGTGAGGAGCGATGAAAGATCTCCAACAAAAGAGTAACACAGTTATAGCTTTGTCAAACACTCCAATGTTCCCTCCTTCCGTGTGGTGGTGAGGAGCAATGCAAGATCTCCAACAAAAGAGTAACACAGTTATAGCTTTGTCAAACACTCCAATGTTCCCTCCTTCCGTGTGGTGGTGAGGAGCGATGAAAGATCCCCAACAAAAGAGAAACACACATTTATAGCTTTGTCAAACACTTTATTCTGCTGTGTTGGATGGATGAGTTCTGAGTAATATGTCACTGAACGTGACCACAACACATGATTGAGAAATGAATGAATCTTACATGCTAAGCTGTTGACACTGATGTGGAATAAACATGACTGTCTAGGAAACATACACAGGTCGCCAATAACGGATCGTCATCTCACCTTGAAATGAACAAAGGTCACCAATCACTTGTAGTCTACCGACCTTGAAATTCATTGGTCATGAAAAA
The DNA here is from genome assembly GCA_947623455.1 of Mimachlamys varia. Lineage (NCBI taxonomy): Eukaryota > Metazoa > Mollusca > Bivalvia > Pectinida > Pectinidae > Mimachlamys > Mimachlamys varia. The sequence goes on along the minus strand of OX392530.1, from coordinate 46,382,740 downwards.
CTGACAAATACATACCCAGAATTAATCTGAATTCATTGTAAATTGATGGTTAAAGTCTCTAGAACGTCAACACATTGCCGACTTTCCCCCTAACTGAAAAGATTATTCGGAGACAAATATTGCAGGATTAAAACAGGTAAGTATTCTTGAAAAATCTGTTTTAAGTTAGTTAAGTTTTTTACCCATTGTTTGATAGAATTTAATATACATGGAATTGATACTTTAGAACACTGAACAAGATCAGCAGACTCCAGATTTGGCAACCTATTCAAAATCATAACAGAAGTAGCACCTGCTGTTTAAGATATGAAGAGTTCATTGACCAGTTCTGTACCCTCAGCAGCATTGTGCTCAAGTTAAAATTCCATGTATTCCAGCAAAATGTACGATTGCAAGCTTCGGAGAGTCCTGCTTGGCAGAAATCTTCAAAATAAACGATCATCTCATCAGGAGTTTAATCTCAAAAATGTAAAACTGGACTATAAGTCTGCTTGTCGCCTGCCGTTATCGACTACACTGAGTATATAAAAGCAAGCTCTGTACTAGATCTATTATTACCAAGATGTGAAGAATACACAAGTACAGAAGAAAAAAAAAATCATGTCAGCGGAGTAGAGAAACCTGCATGTAGTGACGCCGAAGTGACAAATCTGTCGTTATGGAGAGTCACCAAAGCAGATTTACCTGCACACAATTATAAATAACAATATATAGTGGATTTTACAAACTTTTAACATCTAAAAAATTATACATTTTTTCTTCTGTATTCAACATCGATGAAAGAAGTCAAATTTTTTGACAAAGGGAGACAACTCCATACATTTAATGCATGTAGCAATATAATTAATGAAAATAAAAAAAAAAGCCCGATATATATTAGGATTGTTTACATACAAGTACATGGAATTAAAATGTCCTTATTTACAAAACAAAGCGACTTTGGCATTTATACGTTAATAGGGGGACTTCATGGCGGAGAATATAGAGCGGAGGCTATTTATACAAATAAAACATACATAACATAGAAATTGAGGCATTTTATACAAATCATATTTTGCTATGTATGAGAATATCAGTTTCGTACAAACAACATCTATTAATTCTGTACATTAACCGACTTACCATCAAGGCGGTTGGCTTAATTACAATAGCAACAAAGGTGTTATACAGAAACACCTCCATTTAATGAATAACGGATAATAAAGGTCAAGGTGATAATCTTAACTCATTTCTAACACAGAATAAAATGCGTAAATCGAGTGAAATGAATACTGCAAATATGGCATCTCTTTTTTGTTGAAATTCTCTCCAATATGACCAGACCTTTCAAAGTCTTCATGTTCATACAACACTACAATATTGACAAAATTTTAGTGAAAATATATATATATTCCATCTATAACCTTCTTTCTATAAAACACCTTCTCATTATTCAGAAGAAATATCAAGATCAAAGCGATAGAATAGCGATAGAAATAGCTATTTCAAGCTTTGAACAAAATATACGTTCATTGCTCAGCTTGATATAAATACAGTAAAATTTGCTTGATGAAAAGGATTATTTTATAGTGATTTATTTTCTACTCCAAATATTTTCATGCTAGTTTTTCTAACAACTTCCATCATAAAATAGTTAATGGTTTTCTTAATGTAAAAAATGAAAATGACTTAGTTTTAACAACTTGGTATGAGAAAAGGAGCAATTTTGTGTGAGAACTGAATGACATTTTGTAAGTACTCTGCATTTTATACACCGGAAATACATCACTAATTATAAGGCATCTGATCACTTCACAACCATATACAGATAAATATTTCTATGTTACCAACACTCTGTTAATAGATGTAGTTTAAGAAAAAAACTTTAAAAATTTTGATTTTTGACATGCCATCTTTCTGCCATAATGTGATAAATATAAATTCTTAATTAGCATTTCACAGCATGAAAAAATATTTGTATCTTTTTGTTTGTCGTCACCTTTCTAAGCTATATGAGCTAAGATACAGATTTATTGGTAAGTAGTACAAGCAAAATAAAATATCGCAAATTTTGTATGTATTGACCCAGGAGACCATCTACTGTTAAAACTAAGCCGATATCTCATAGTGTTGGTCTGAAACTGAAGGCTGGTGAAACAATTAGCTACCATTTCATGATTATAATGTTTGTACATCGTGTATATAAAGAAACACTGCATGTACTGATTTGTGAAAATGTATGATATAAATTGCACATATTCATCCGAATAAATGTACAAGAAATTGTACACTATAACATTAACTAGCCAACAAAAAACTTCGTTTGTGAAATTATTTATAAGAAATACCATCTGATTTGTGAAATCATATAAGAAAATTGTGTACCTGTTATGAGATTGTACAAGATTTCAATGCCCCTTATTCTTGGGGTACTGAAAAAGTGCAGTTTTGGAAACAATTGTTGTACAAGAGAAAGTATACATTAGCCTCTACACAATGAATCCATGATCGACAAAACCACGGCAGCCATATATATATATACCGTACTCATAACTACATCATAATTAAATATAAATATTGTCAATAATTGCAGCACTGAATTTCTGGCACAGTTACAAATACATCCTAAAGAATATCTGACTAGAAACAATATTACCATTGATCATGCATCAAAAACCAGAACATTGACATAAAAATACCACAAACGAGGGTAAATCACTTTACCACTGACCTCGTACCAGACAGCAGTCACAGTGATTTTATGATTTATTTGAAGGATGAAGCGTATGTATAAACATCAATCAGTGCAGCTTAACACCACTTCAGCCTTCAGCAATGAGTTTAAGTTCTTGATTTATTTTAATTTTTTGACAAGTGATATATCCTACAGGATAATTTTTCCCTATTATATCCAACAGGTTGTAAACTAGCTATCCTCTTCTTCCTTGACCATAATTTCCAGACATTTCTCCGAAAGAATTTTTATTTTAGCAATTGTTTTCACCGCTATTTAACTTTAAAATGAAAATTGTTTCCCTTCTAAAAATTGGTAAGGTGTATCTTGCTAACCAGGTAGATCAAAGAAACTATCCTAGTCTTTCAAATATAACAAATAAAGAGTTCTTTTAGATCTTTAATAATCATGAGGATGCTAATGGGACACCTGTTGAAGGGACACAACTCTTGTATGATCCTATTTGCATATATCCACCCAGTAAATATAACTCGGATGGTAGCACCAGTCTGAAATTTATATACTGTACATGTATCTATATATAATTATATCATAGATTTTATGATTATATGTGTTGAATGGATTATAATATGTTGGCAATATATATAATAATTATGTTTATATCTGACAGTAATTAAATTCAATAAGCAACTAAATTTCTGAAAAAAATTAATCGTATCAAAAATGAGAATTTCTTTGAAGGCCAAAATTACAATTTTTGAGGAAAAGATTTTATGTTAAGTAATTATTTTGATCAATGAAGAATATATATAAATTTCATTGCTATGGTTACATAATATGATTAAATCACCTATTAAATACACACCTACTAACAATGTGTACCGGTATATATTACTTTCCAGATGAGATTCTAGGATATAAATAACACTCTGTCACAGCCTAGGAATAAACACTTGTAGTTCATTTCTCCAATATTACACTGTAATAAACATCAGGTAAGAACCTGTACTTATGGCGATAGCTCCCACCTCTATAAATACCCAAAATTATATTGTATATATCTATCAAGTGACCTACTGTCTAAAACTTTTTATTTTCTGTAAATCAAGATTGGGAACTATATAAAATTGAATGGTTGAGTTTGAAATGCACTGTTTTCAATCAGATTATAGGTACATTATTTCAACATCATTACTTCGTATTGTCATTTTTGCATACTGTTTTAAAATGTTAAGTTTAATTCTAAATTATACAATATAGTTTCCCTCTTGGTTATTACCAGATTAACTTTAAGAGGTGGGAGAAAAAGATATGGTAATTATGTAGGTATAAGGGGACTGGGCTCAGAATCTCAGCAAGCCTCAATCAGTTTGGGCCAAAATATCTTCCCTCAGGTTAAATCTCCTTATCCATCATACATACATAAGAATGACTCCACTAAAAATTTTAGTATTTTCAGCAGCAAACAGTAGAATTTCTAAGTCTGATCAGAGTGTCCGGGAAAACTATTACATACATTTCCTGATTTGATCAGCACTCCTCCCCAAAAGTTTGTAGTCTGATTAAAATATTTTTTTAACTTGAACAATGATAGATTTATAACTTCTATGAAAATTTGTATAAAATATCTTGTATTTTCAAAATAAGAAATGTTTTACAAATGAGAACAAATTCTGGCTGGTAGCCATTGAAGCTTTGCTAAGATTTAGTATATGAACTGCTTATTGCAAATCAACAGGCATTTATATTTAGGAAATAAAAGATTTTCTTCCTTGTGTGGGAACAAGTAAGGTTACCTCCCTTGGTGTGGGAAGGGATATGGTTGTCTCCCCTATCACATATAACATTTTATTCAAAATAATATAGTCACAAAATGACGAAAAATCATGAAATACATGAATTAATTATAACCATGAAATCTCATTTTTAAACGAGTCTTACAGGTCAAAGTCACCACACTGGGTAACTATAAACTTTGGCCGGTAGCTTACAATGATATAATATACAGTCAACCACAGTATTTTAAGTGACCATCCTTCCTGGTCACATCTAGGAAATCCAGAATTACTGCACTGTTCTGTATACAGCAGCTGACTCGACTCCTAGGTAACACTGAAGTGTTTCAATATTACACTCACAGTGACAGGATGTTTAGTTGTAGGGGATTGTATGGTGAAGTAACCAGCACATCCTGATTGTTATACAGGCATTGTGACACCGACCGTGGTATTCCAGGATATTACAGGTACTGTGGTAATTATCCTGTTAAGTTAGGTATTGTAGTACAGGTGAGAATATCGTTACATACATCTCCATAACAACACAACTGCTCTATTTCTAGATTGGTAAATCATATCTCGATTTATCACACCTGTAGAACAGGAGTTTGGTACACCTGTAATTAATTTGCCAGATCCTGTCCTCTTCACAATACTATCCACACTACAGCACATTTGATGTCCATTCAGCTTCCTGTTCCTGATTATGACATACCTGTATTATGACATACCTGTATTATGACATACCTGTATCATGACATACCTGTATTATGACATACCTGTATTATGACATACCTGTATTCCACTAGCCCGATTAGGATGACAGAATACCTGTATACCTATATTCAAAGTTTGGCATACAGAATTCCAATCACTTGAAGCACTATCATACACAAATTATCCTAAAAGATGTAGCGAAAATCTACATCAGGTAAGAATATTCTGTTGAGTGTAAATTAACACATCATTCCAGGTGTAAAATCTCTAGCACATGGATATCACACTTGACGAGTACATTCACAGGTAAACCAGACAGAACACTAAATCTCGTTGTACTCAGTCCGCGTGTCTGGAATGTAAGTGTTCTGTGGGCCGTACTTGTTACTACTGTCTGTGAGTGGCAGCACGGCTGGACCGTTATTTTGAGGGCCGCCCTGTGATACCGCTGTTTGTTGGTGTGGCATTGTGTTGGGTTTGTAAGGCTGGCCGGAGCCTTGCGACCCTGAACTATTGGATGCCTTAGAACTAGCTATAGACCCTGGTGGTGATAGCTTAGAAATGCCGTTTGGGAGCTGGTTAGGGGGGCTGTTGAACTGTGCTAAGAGTTTCTGGTTCATAACCTGGCCATGTTGGGGGCCCATCATGTGTGGATGTTGTGGCATCTGTACCTGGTTAGCCAGGTAGTGAGGGGGGAGGGCATGGTAACTAGGTGGCATCATGCCCAGTGGTGGAGCTGGGGACATGCAATGGCTGGACTGAGAGGGGTCCGAGCCTCCACTGGACCCTGTCAGCCCTGTAATGGCTGTCGTGTTGCTAGGACCAGTACTTCCCTGGTGACTGGGGCCACTTTGCGAGCTCTGATGACTACTGGAGTGGGCCGAGTGGCTCTGACTCAAGCTCCAGTGAGGATTCTGCATCATAATCTCCGTCTTCCATGCTTTCAGTCGCGCATGTATTTCCCTGAAGAGGGGTCGGCGAGCTGGAGTCTCATGCCAACATTCTACCATGAGACCATATATGCGAGTTGGACAGTCCTCGGGGCATGGGAGAATCTGGCGTTTTCTCACGACTTCAATCACCTCCTGGTTTGAGAATCCATAGTAGGGTTGTAATCCATAGCTAAAGATTTCCCACATCACGATTCCAAATGACCACACATCACTCTCCGTCGTAAACTTTCCGTACAGAATCGATTCAGGTGGCATCCAGCGAACAGGAAGCAGAGACTTGCTCTGAACCCTGTAGTAATCGGATGAGTAGATGTCCCGAGAAAGTCCAAAATCTGATATCTTCACACTCAAGTTTTCTCCGACTAGTACGTTTCTCGCTGCCAGATCACGATGTACAAAATGATGACTGGCTAGGTACTCCATGCCGGCGGCCACTTGAGTGGCGATATGTAACATGTCGGGATATTCCAGCATTGGTTTATGGGTACAGTCATCGTCAGCCACTGAAACATCCGAGTTTGGTGAGCGACAAATTAGATATTCGTGTAGATCCCCATGTGGCATGAACTCAAATAACATACACATTGGTTCCTGCTTCATGCACACACCGAGTAAACACACGATATTTGGATGTCGCATCTCGGTCATCAAGTCAACTTCTCGACGGAAATCATTCTTCATCTTCGGTGTTGCATTTTCTTTCAAAGTCTTTATAGCAACCTTTGACACAGTATTTTCAGCATACAGACCAAGTAGGTCTCCTTTGTAAACCTTACCAAAAGCTCCCTCTCCAAGCTCCTGCATGAATCTGATTGACGACAGCGGGAATTCGCGTATACGCGTTCCAGATTTTGCTGTGAGTGGATGAGACTCACTGTTGTTTTGTGGTGCCTGGCGGCCATTTTTCAAGCCTGCACCTTTTTGTTTTCGATGTCGCTGGAATAGGCAAACAATAGCGAGGAGGAGAACGAGTGCCAGGGGAACGATTATCCCAGGGACCAGGATAAACATGAGTTTGTCTACCGGCTCGCCAGCTGGGGAGGAAAAAAACAAAAGATTAGTCAGACCAAATAGCATCCTGTAACGTGTACTTCAGTTATTTCTAAGAAATATCACACACCTAAATATCGATACTTTGTAAATAGATGATTTCTTCAATAAAAAGTTCACAATTGCTACATGTGAAATGTTTAATGAAAATTCACAATTCATATAAAATGTATACTGAATCTTAGCAATGATCGTTCAGGGAGACCTGGATAAAAGGAAGGGTAACGGCCTACGACAGGATATGAGTCTACCGTCACACACTTATCAGGTAATATTAAAAATTTGATCAATACTTTATAGGTATAGAAGGGCCGATACTTACTTTGATAGGAGGTACACTTGGGAATGTCACAGAGCTCGCTATGGTGGTAGTAGGGGTCTGTGAAACACCAGGGGCCAGTAAATGTTCCATTAGGGTTCCGGCAAAAGTTGTGATTTCCTGTTAAATAAAATCATGAAATGTTAGCCATTTAATATCAACTATATGTTGCTGTCGATCGTGAGTTTGAGGCCCGGACTGGGCGCAATTAAAAAAATTATCTTCCTTTGTCATTCGTGTTTCTGTGTTATTTATATGTTAATTTACTGATGTTTTAAGAGAAATTTTCATTCCCTGTAAAAAAGAAAAGATTTTTTTGAGAATGTAGAATTCTATAAATACTGTTCAGGCATATATCATTTTATCAAAGAGTAATCGATAGAGATCATTCTTCTGAGATGGCGAAAAATTCAGCATCACATTTTCAGTTTGGACCTTGCTTTGTAAGTTTAAAAGCCTTTATCGGACTTTTTAATTTAGTCTTCAACTACTGGTATATATACTTCATTATATGTTGAATTGTTTTGTTTCCCTTCTGATTTCAGGTACGTACCAAGTTCCTTGTTGTCTTTTGACTTGAAGCTCGGGTTGTGTAGCCAGTTTTGACAGGTGCGACCAGAACGTGTCCTGTTGACTTGGCCGCGGTAGTTTTCTCCACTTCCATTATAGCAATTCATCTCTGTAATATCATCAAGTAATACCCAATTAGTAATAAATTAGCTTGTTACCTAACTTAAAGAAATATGCTACCTTTCTCTTACACAAATCTTTATTCTAAAGAGCTCCATTCCGAAAAATTCCTTTATGTTATATAGATAATTAGTAAATAATTTGATGACAAAGTCATTCAGGTAAGTCAGTTTTTAATGAAAATAATTATAAATTTTCACACAAATCAAAGATGGTTAAGTGGCACTATAATCTTATTTGAACAAAATGAAGCATTAAAACATTTCTTTTCTAAATTTGGGTTGCATTTCTGTTGAGAGACAGTAAGACATATTCCTAAAATAAGAATGATTATTTTATATACAATACACATTTTGTTTAGAATACACTTGAGATTAACTTATGTCTTACTCTTATTTTACAACAAAACATTCCTGCACTAATGAATTTATCAGTTACTTAGAACAAAGTCTCCTGTCATTTCTAACAGTACTTACTTGGTGGCGCTCCGGTGACACCAAGGCGTACACATTTGTCACCCTCAGGAGTACCAGGGGGAGCTAACTCATAACACTTGGGTAAAAACTTGTCTCCTGTGAAATAAAGATATTTTTAGCAATCTTTGTTCTATTACTAAAGTACCAGATAAATGATACCTAGTGTATACACTATATAATGTATATATGTGTATACACTAAATATATATGTGGCCTTTAAGTTGTTATTTACACATAAACTTTGAGTCAATTGATCTCTGGTCGACATGAACTTATATATTCACAGCATGACTTTTGTCATTAATGCAAACATTTAACTACTTTCAGCTGGTATTCATAGGCATTCATATCGCCTATGAATGTCAACTAAAAGCAGGTCATACAATTTTCAATTACACCTTTTACTTTTCAACAATTAGCTCAAATAATGTATCTATAAGTTACTCTTGTTCAATGAATAGAACAGCCATTGTCAGTGGTACATGACAATTATGACATCATAATGATGATGACTTCAATAATCAGTCAATGCCATTCACAGCCTTGTGAATGCCAACTTAAGTCGGTAGGGTTAAATAGAGGCAATGCCATGCAATAGTAAATATTTATGACATTAACTCTAACCTCCAAAATAACCTCAGATCTCAGGCATTTGTTAATCTTGACGTGACCTCTGACCTATACATACATAATCCTAGACGTTTGACCTACCAATACGAGGGTGATGTTTGCCGATTACGTATTCCTTCTGACAAATGTTACTCTTCAGCATCTCGCACTCGTCGCGACACACCTGAAGTGGTTTAGGATTGATCGGGTTGTTGTCACACAAGGGAAATGTGTGATAGCATAGAAACGGGATCGCGTTGTCCTGACACTCCTTACTCATCGTGTTGGATGCCTGAATCGTTGTGAAGGCCGCTACGAAAACAAAGGGTGTAAAAGTTAAAGTAAGACAAATACAAGGCTCTTAATTAAGGTGTTAATTTGAAAGCCAATCATTGTTATTGAGGTTAAATATTTTTTCCACTACTTCAGCATCTGATCAAGTAACATCACCTTAGGAACCACTAGTTTATCCTCTCCTCTCACACTCGTCCCTAATGGAGCCAAAGGTTCTTTATTTGGGAATCAAGGTTCTAACGTAATGGCAATATTCATTTTTGTAATGTTTTCTTTTTAATTCAAATTGTTTTAATTCCAGGAGCTAAAGAATATTAGCCATTTACTTCCTCCTAGATTTCGTGTTTACTTACCGAGGAAATTTTCCTCCTTGATGCCTTGTGAGTATTCAGAAGTAACGTAGATTGTCTTGTTTTGAAGGAAGCGAGAACAAGTTGTACCTCGGAAAACTTGGCAGAAACCATCGCCTTCTTCTTGAGACTTCCGTTCCTCCTCCTTATATCTATAACATACAACATGTCACATCAACTCCACACAACAAATACGACATATACACTGTCTTTCATATCCACAAGCATATTCTGAGGACATACCATCACACATCATCTCCAAACACACTTCATCAAAGAGTACAAGACGTCATAATTCAACTAACAATACACATTGAGGTCCTTTTTCCATATATGTAGGCATTCCACATTCCTGATCTGCAGTCTAACTGGAATAGAGGTACTTAACAATAGCATTGTTCAAAATTGATAAAATCCTGTTTAGCCTGACAATTCTGTTTATTGGTCTCACCCAAAGACAATCCGCCCATTATAGATAACAAAGCAAGAATCAATCTAACTCAACGATGTCAAAGTGAAGCAAAGAAAAGCTTTACGGGAAAATTACACATACACCATCAAACCTGACCTGTCCACTATAGTTGGTAAATGATAATATTTTAAAGCAGATTTAAATAACTAATTAATATGACAGCTTACCAATCTAACACCTGCAGCCTGTATTGTGATACAGGTTGTTTTATCGGATTTGTTTGATTTACAATAAACAGTGTAAATATAGGCTAAGTAGACAAAAGTTAACAGGGCTTTATTTTAAATTAACAAAGCTTTTTCATTTTGTTTTTTTTAATTGATCCAATAACACATCCATTCTAACATCAGATCTTGCTTAATTTGCAGATATATATTTATTGACCAATCTGACATCTAAAGTCTACTGTTCCCATTGATGACAGGGCTTTCCTGAACAGAGCTAGCCAACATGATCTTGAATTGAGATAATCCAGGGAAGTATCAGAAACTAATTGAAACATTCTAAGAGCACTTGCAGGACCTCAATAAAACTTCTGTAAGTTGAATTTGATTCTACATTCGCATCAGATTTGTACGAGATGGAGTTATCCATGAGGTACTGTTTACTTAGCGAGAAAACATTACGGTAAACCAACTTACTTTCCAGTGCCAATAATTTTCGGGAATTTCCCGGTTGATTAAAATTCGCAAAAATGAATTGCTGTGAAATACTTTCAATCAGAGGTGTACCAACTGTAGGAGTATTGCACTGTACTGTACATAGGATTTATAGCCATATTTATCGCGAAATTAAATTGCCGTGAAATAGTCACTATATATGAAAACTCAAAAATAAGTTGGTTTAAAGTAACTGCATTCACACTGAAGGCGTCAACTCGCAAATTATACAAACATTTGATAACGTGTTTGGCACAACCTACACTTCAAATCAAGATTTGATAAATGTTCTACAATTAACATGCATTTGCCTTTCAAAGTCATTGTGTTTTACAAACAAACACCAGTTTACATCACCATAACAACAACACCACTACAAAATACAAATACTGTCAAATTACAGCAAACAATTCAAGAAAAAATGGAATCAATCTGCTTTTCATAATGATGGGGGGAGGGGAACACAAAAATGTAATAATTTTAAATAACTGATATTTATTAATTTTGTTGCCTGCATGACCATATAAAGGGAATTTTAATTAGGAAACTTCATAATCTGAAAACAATCCCTTGATTGGACACCTCTGAACAGGAATCAATAGCGGACATCTTGGTGAAAGACAATTTTTAAGTAGCTATATGTTTACCACTGTACAGTAACGACCCACAACCAACCACTCAGTCTTTCTTAATTCTTTTAGGCAAGTCAATTCCTGGCGTTATGATTGAAAAAGCATTAAGCCTAAAACTGGTTTTAAGTGATATTATCACTACTTATGGAATTATAGAAATTTCTGTATAATAAACTTCGACTTTATAATTTGCAAAATAGAAATAACTTTGATATTATACAGTATGATTTAAGAAACCATTGTCATAAATTGAAATCAAAATGTTCAGGATACCATTCTACAGAAGTTCCAGAGTTGTTGAATAAATTGTTAAACAGAACTCAAATCCAAACATAAAAGCTTATAGGGATAAGCATGAACCAGCACAGTAAACGCTGCAATCTCCACAAGTATATACTTCAATATCCATGAGCCATGCTTTGCTGCGAATAATTGAGCATATTCTAATGAGCGCATAGATAATGAAGAATGAATATACATGTATGCAAATTAGGTTTAGTAAATATGAGCTTAATCTGTAAGTGTGATATACATGTATATCATATTACATAACCGTTAATCATAAAGAGATTGGGGAAATACTGAATATCGAAGGATTCAATAGAAATCAAATCTGTTTATTTGTTAATTGAAAAAAGAAGTAAATATGCATTCAATTAATATTGGAAAAAAAATTTAAGTCAATTGACAATATTTTCACTGAAAACTACTTTACTTCTTATAAATTGGCAGTGTTACATCAAAGTATATATAGAAAGCCTTTCAACTTTCCAATACAGTTGCATTATGTTTAAACCACTGTATATTTCAATATAATTATGTAGCATGTTTTTATAATAAATGATTTGAGCAACAACACAGAAACAAACAAGCACAACACTCAAACTACTAAACACAAGCTTAAAAAGGCAAATGCAATCATCCAAATGGAGTTTTCTCCCTTTTTGCATAAAAATACTGACTGGTTAGAGTTACTTCCCTTCCCCTATCAAAAAGTTAGGAAGAAAGCAAAATCTTCAAAGTGAAATTCACTCTTTAGTTAATTTAACTTTTTAGAGCCTAAATAGAAAAGAAAAAGTCAGAAAAATGGCAGAAATGTAAGTCAGGAATGAAAATGGCAGAAATTTTCCAACAGAAAGTGACACAGAAACTACACTTGGCAAGGATGTGAATACAAGCTAAAATACTGATTCCAACATAGAATTATCCTGAGGTGTACACTGAAGTCTTACTCTCCATGTCAACATCATATACTGGAAAATGTCAATTCTTTCACTGACATTTGTTTGTTTTGAAATGAAAATCATTTTTTGAGCTCTTGCCACAACAACATTGGGCCAACTAAAATATTTCATTAAAATAAATGATATCTTTTACAAATACAAGAACAGAATGTATAAATTACGACAGTATATTTTGCGTTGTTTTAACATGTGGAGTAAGAAGCGTGACTTACCCTGGACATTCCTGTATACTTACTTGTTATATATGTCGGGGTCATACTTCCCATAGAAACTTGCAAAGAGACAGGTATATCAAGCTCATACATATGTTTAATAGCTTTCAATTTGAATCCTTTCATATAAGATGAATTTCAAACATTCAAGGGATGTAAATTCGAAACATGCATATAAGATAAAAAGGTCAATAATTAGGTCACAAATTTTGTAATAAGTCGCATAAAAAAGTAACAGTAGATTTTTGACTGTTCTGATGACAGAGGAATGGCTTAAAATAAATAAATCTCTGAATAACTTCATGAAATATGGTGATCTGATTTCAAAATAATTCCTCATAGGTCCTTAGCAGTCTACAAATTTGCTTAAATCTTAGTTAAAACATCAATTGGGTTTTTGTTTTGGTGCTTTGTGCATTTTTGATAATTCCAAAAATACATGTAGAAATATGAGCACAGTACAATAATGTTTTATTATCTGAACAACGTGCACATATTTTCTTGAAACAGATATGTACAAGTTGTATGTTGTCATTAAAACAGGTTGGTCGCTGAGGACAAAGGTCAATGAGCAAGGGCTAGAGGTCAAGGTCAACAACAGGAGGTGATACTATACCCTGTAATGTTATGATACAATTTCCTCTGTGTTTGAAATAAAATATTTCACAGGGAGAAACTGAAACTCTTTTAATCCCTATAACAAACAAACAGTCTCACTTGCTTTTATTCCCTTTGGGGATTCAATTATTAGGGAGAAATGGGAGATAATCGACCCCAGACACTCCCCCTCCCGAGTCTCCGACCTATGTTTCTAGTGGATGTGACATATGTGACATTTTCACCATTCAAACGTAACATTACAGCCAGATTAGTCTGCCTGTGACCTTTTCAGTGTCACCCCTAGGTGGCAGCACCATTCGCCATTAATTTACAGACTGACAGGTCTTTGTCTATCCGAACCAGGGCTATTGTTCCACCAGGGTTGGGTTCCCATTTCTACACATCTTGAATTTCAAGGCAATCAGTTACACAAAGAAAGACCACGGCTGTAAGCTAGGAGAACAAGACATTTGATAACATTGACTCAAAACATGTACAATTTCAAATGTCCCTACAACAGATACATATACACAGCGTGGAGCCCCTGGTGACAAATCAAACCGGACCAACATACAAACACACAAGTCAGATAACAACAACAAAGGCAGAAAACAGCATGTATCGGTTTGTTGGTTAAAAAGAAAAACTGTTTTCTTAGAATTGTCTGAATTCCTACCAGTCTACAGTTTGGGCAAACCAATAGGACAGGAGGACAAAGGTTATGTACATGTAACTGACCAAGCATGGTTCAACTTTCTGTCAAAATAATACTTTATATGAATTTTTCAGAATCATAAATGATCAGCAGACAAGTTTTCTATCATCTTATCACATTTGTTTAACTTTTGCCTTCATTACTCTACATTGACCTTTTACCCTTTGCCTTTATTATGCTACCTTGACCTTTTATCCTTTGACTTCATTACCAGGTAAGCTACATTGATCTTTTAACCTTTTACTTGATTAAACTACACTGACCTTTTTACCTTTGACTTCTGTAATCATTATTGACATTTTGACTTTTGCCTTCATTAGGCTGCATTGACCTTTTGACCTTTGTCACCAATAAGCTACATAGAGCTGCTAACATTTATTCAAATGAAGCTACAATGACCTTTTGACCTTTGTCTTTATTAAGCTGCTTTGACTTGATCTATAAAGTGCCTTATCTTTGGAGATATCCATTTTGACCTTTGGCCGACTTCAGCTTCTTACCTGTCCGTGTTGTCACTGATGTCCGGAGGATTGGATTTACCACCGTCCCGCCCTCCGGAATCCTTGTTCTTTCCAGTCTGGGGAGGAAACCCTGTAAAGTAAAGAACAAAGGTATAGGCTGCACACCACTAAATCAGTCAACACAATTTATTTTACTTCTATAACTAGACTTCAAATCACTTGTACCAAACCTATGGCTAAGATTACAAAGTGAGTCTCACTAGATAACCCAATACAGCTCTGTCTGGCTGTACTAAGGGTGGAGCTGAGATCTAAATTTGATGTGTTATGTGCAAATTTGTTTGTCTTAGAATTGTACTGCTGTAACCCTGCAGTGATTGCATTTGTAATATTTTGGACTATTAAAGACAGATTTTACTAAAAAAAGAGAGAAAAGTGATGTACTAAGCTAAACACTGAATGACACATAAACACAACTTAATAAAATATGGAATGTAAGGAATTGAACACAATTAGTGTCTGCCATCTTACCTCTTCCAGACCCCAGAATGCATCACATTGGATAACTGAACACAGAATTCGGTTACAGGTGGAAAGTTCAAAACGCGGTGTCCACAACATTTTAAAAAATTTTTTTTTACCTTTTTATTTGTGTTAGTAATTTTCAAGAACTTAATTACAAATAAGATATAAGTTCACCTATCAAACAGGAATTATTGACAGAATAAAGACTTAACTAATCATGCTCAAAATAAGATCTTTACATCCATGAACACTATTTGATTTTTCAATACCTGCATGTTAAGAGGACAATTTTTGAAATTGTAGCCAATTTGACCATTTTGAGCCCCTCCTCACAGCCCCTGGGGCTGTACTCAGGTACCTACAGGCAACCAAGTTTTAATTCTTTCCAACTGAAAATGAACAAAATATACACTAAAGTGTCATTTTCCTATATAAACTTAAGTAATTACTCTACTAATCCTGCTAAGCCAGATAGACACAGCCACCGGATAGAGTCTAGACAGCCAATATTAATTTGACTAATTTGTCATTCTTACCATCCTTGACCTCCAAGAAACCTGTCGTGTTGACCTGTCCAGCCTTGTTGACCGCTCGACAGGTGTACCAGCCACTGTCATAAGGTTCCAATTTCTCAATCTTTAACCTGAAAACAAAAAAATACAGTCCCAATATCTCAATCTTTAACCTGAAAACACAAAAATATGGTTCCAGTTTCTCAATCTTTAACCTGAAAACACAAAAATACGGTTCCACTATCTCAATCTTTAACCTGAAAACACAAAAATACGGTTCCAATATCTCAATCTTTAACCTGACAACACAAACGACATCATGTCAACATCTATTTTGGTTTGGTTCATTTGTTTTACGTCCTATTAACAGCAAGGTTGTGGACGTGCCATGTTTTGGAAGTAGAGGAAAGCTGGAGTACCTGGAGAAAAACCACCAACGTACAGTCAGTACCTGGCGACTGCCCATCGTTGGTTTTTATTTTGGGAAATTAAGGTTTCTATTTTGGGAAATAAGTTACAGCAACAGACTTGAAAAATATATCATTTGAAATGTCAAGTCAGGATCACAGATTTATCTTGGGTTAAAATAGGAATTCAGTCTAATTTTGGTAACATTATATATAGCCTCTATTTGTAGCTTTAGGCTTGTTTCATTAGAATACTTAATTTTCTTTCTATTTCTGCATCAATCTTAAAAATAACTGGAGAAAGTAATTGCCATTAGTGAAATTTGAAACCTGGAGTACATGAATAGTCTCTGTATGGAATTCATATCATGTACAGAAACAAACCGAATAGTCAGACCTGACAGGTTCTCCACTAGGAAGGTACTTGTTATTTCAATTCTCAAAAGTCTGGTCACAACACTAACCCAATTCTAACATACTAGATGAGTTCTGTATTACAGCGATAGCAACTCGGCCCACAGGAACCGCATCATGAAACCAACCCATTTATAACAAACACAGAAAAATCAATGTGCTATAAAAATATATTTGATTTGCTTTCGACAACTTTTCGTTCCAATCTGCTAGTTGTCAGTGTAATATATTGGCAGCAATCAGAGATCTTGGCTTTATCGGACAAAAAACGAGGAAAATTACACCATAAGCCCCGACCATAAATAAACGTGTTATCGTAATGATTCAGTATGATGTGATTCAACATCAGTGTATAAATCTAACCTCACCAAAACGGGCACAACAAAACTTCCCATTTATATTGCGTCAGGTGACAGGAAATAGAATTATTCTGAGCGGGCTGGAATATCATGAACATCAATCTAACTTGTATTGTGACTGCAATAAACAATCATTTGGAGGCATGTGAGAAATGTTTACTGTGGCTTCACTTTGTTTACTTTCTGTATAAAATATAACACAATGGATTGACAAGCTGGGTCTTATCTTCAGAGGGATTGTTTCATTGACCTTGACCTATATATTAATCACTTTGAAGGTTAAATCAAATCATGTCATGTCTTGGAATTCTAGGTTGTCCTTATTTTGTAATTTTCTGTATAGCCGGCCTAGCTGGTATTCACTAGCATTATTCCTTGTTTCTTTAATTAAAATAAGTTTAATTAGTGAAGGAAAGTTTGAAAGCAATCTTTCCTGACAAGGAAATGCTTCAAAATCTTACTTCAGTTGATGAAAAGCTATACTGGGCCACAATACTGCTATGTATGGATAAAGAATAAAGATAACTTTGATATGATTGAAACCCAGATTTGTTTCTATACATATAAACTGTACCAGAGCAATGCTTTTTCCAATGTGTACAGACTGTAAAAGTGACACTTAAGATAAAACACAGATGTGTAAATATATTGGACTTTCAACTCAATCGAATGTGGATGACAGCTAGGTCAAAGTTGTTGGACTTGAGTTTTGTAGCTTAACTAGTAACACTTTCAATTTGTGACCTTGAATCATTTTCATCATCAAGTCATTTACATATAATAAAAGAAGAAAAAAGAAAGATAAAGAAAAAAAAAGTCTTACTTTTGTCCTATGATTCAATAAATTTGAATTATTCTTAGAAAATGAACTGTGGCACACCATCAAACTAACAGAGCTCGGACCAGCTGACACAGATAATTGACTATCTAGACTTCTTTTATCATGTTTGCCAATCTTTACAAAAATAAATCAATTTTTCTGAGAACAAGGTTACCACGGTGATGACAGAGGTAATGATTATGACACAATCTGTTGTTTCCTTTGCTCTTACAGAACAAATAAAGTCTGTAATCTCTAAACTTTCTCTCATAAAACATTGTTACTTCCGCACCGGCTCTCCTTCAATAATCGGGAATTCTTTTGTTTTGTAGATAGAGAAGAATAAACATGACAAAAAGTAAATCAGAAATACATTTCTGTATCCGATGTAGTAAGCAACCCATCCATTATAGATGCCTCCAATATCATTCCGACCCACGCAACCAATCCTATATGATGTCAATTTTTGATTTATTGGAGAATTAATCTCAGTTACTTTTTTTTTTAACATTTGAAAGGTTCTACTGTTATTTTAAACTCCTTCAGATCTAATATATTAATTTCTGTTTAACTCATCCACCCCTGAAATTTCATAATGAACTACGGTATTCAAACCTTTGAATAGGAAGAGTTCAAAAGTGTCTCCAGGGGTGAATTAATTAAATTTAAACTGTAGCATAATTTGTTCAGGATAAATCTGTTGATCTATTAACAGTTCTTGTCATTTGAAGAAGTGACAAGTTTTAGTAGTGGAGGAGAGCCAAGTTCCCAGAGAAAAACTACTGACCAACGGCAAGTACCTGGCGACCGCCCAACGTAGACCTCAAACCCACGACCTAGAGGTGGAGGGCTAGTGGTAGCAGAATCTCAAACCCACGACCTAGAGGTGGAGGGCTAGTGGTAGCAGAATCTCAAACCCACGACCTAGAGGTGGAGGGCTAGTGGTAGCAGAATCTCAAACCCACGACCTAGAGGTGGAGGGCTAGTGGTAGCAGAATGTCACATTTCCTTTTTAGTATTATCACTGTCTAAAGCCTCCTTAATTCAGCCGTCTTCTTTGCCAACTTAAGTGGTTGGATAGACATTTTTGGTTAAAAGTAAAACCCTGTCCTTGAATTATACTAGATGGATTTCACTCAAGTCTGGCCGGTTAAAGTATATACATGTCTTTCTGATTTGTCCACATCAATTTCCATGTTTCTGATTTCTAATTCAAGTTTTTCACTGCATATGAATAATCCTAATTCCAGACAATTATTCTTGTACACTTGAGATGGATTAATTTTGAATGTATCATCATGCTAGCTGGTCCTGAAATGTCATAATTTGATTTAAATGACTAACCCACTTTTCAGACTTCAATCAAGGAAGAGTTCTGTTAAATAATGTGGCAACTCTTCTCTTTAAATCACAATATTGAGAAATTAAAAATAAAAAGATTTCATGCTCGAGTCTCATAAAGAACTTGACCTAGCCGAAAGCTGGGTGACAAAATGGCCATACGTCTGTGAGTTGTCAACCCCTGGGGGAGTCAGGGACGGCCAGGGTTGGCTAGCAATAATGGTGAACTTGGTTCGTGCTTGACATCCCAAAGTCTAAATCTTTTATTTTCTCACTTTACTCCAAGATCCCTGTCTCCAATTTTTTTTTCTATGGGGGCAAATTCAGTTTTCAATTACCAATGTGGCACCATTCTATTATTGGACCGTTACAAGTGATCTGCCGTATCAGGTTCCAGATGGCATCTGTTAGTCCATCCTGTACCACTCATCTCGTCCTGTACCGCTCACCTCGTCCTGTACCGCTCATCTCGTCCTGTACCGCTCATCTCGTCCTGTACCGCTCACCTCGTCCTGTACCGCTCACCTCGTCCTGTACCGCTCATCTCGTCCTGTACCGCTCATCTAGTCCTGTACCACTCATCTCGTCCTGTACCGCTCACCTCGTCCTGTACCACTCATCTCGTCCTGTACCGCTCACCTCGTCCTGTACCGCTCATCTCGTCCTGTACCGCTCATCTCGTCCTGTACCGCTCATCTCGTCCTGTACCGCTAACCTCGTCCTGTACCCGCAGGCTGATCTTACTGATCTCACTACCACACTCTAACTGTAGTCAATATACTATATTGTACACTAATCTTATTGTGTCTCTATCAAATCAGTTTTATCACTTCTGTTTTAAAAACAATTTATTTTAGTATAAATACTATCACTTTTACAATTAGTTCTTTTCACTTCTGTTTTAATATCAATTCATTATCGTATAAATAATATCACTATATCATATTATGAAATGGTCTACTCAAAGTGGACAAAATGTTTATTCTTACTTCTTATTGATTTTAGTTATCTTTCAAAATACATAATTCATCAAGATTTACTTTGATTTGAAGCAGTTCAGCTTTCTCATTTCAGTATCACTATCTATTATAAAATTTGAAATATTGATTTTGTAACAGGCCTTATCTTACAGTGTGGTACCCAATGTTAATCATATAATAAACTGTTCCAAGGTTTGAACTGGAAGAGTCAACTTATTCAAGACCAAACATAGAATAGAGAG
This sequence comes from Mimachlamys varia, assembly GCA_947623455.1. Classification (NCBI taxonomy): domain Eukaryota; kingdom Metazoa; phylum Mollusca; class Bivalvia; order Pectinida; family Pectinidae; genus Mimachlamys; species Mimachlamys varia. The sequence continues at coordinate 46,362,235 of OX392530.1, read as the reverse complement.
ATACAGAAGGTGTTTAGATAGTAGTAACTGCATGGTTACACAACAATTTCCTATTCAAATTCCCAAAACTAATTTGATCTTTTTTCATAGAAAATTTAGTTTTTCAACCTCAAGAAAGCAACTATGTGTTTCAGCCAATGAAAAATTTGGCAATAAATGTGCCAGTTCTATATATAGCTTGTAACACAGAACAAAATTAATAGCCTCTAGTTTATCAGCAATTTATGCCTTAATTTTCTCCCGAACATTTTTTCTTTCTGTAACTAACCGCAGAACGGTGCTGCAGCTCACAGAACTAGACTGGTACAGTTGCAACAGTACTATTTCAATTAGCAACAGGTGTCGGAGCTTTCCATCAAAGCCAAACACCTATCTGTTTCCCTCCTTATGTCTAAATTATTTTCGCAGAAGTACAACAATTAATTGCAATGCTTCGGTACACTAGGGGTAATTATACCGGCCGAAGATAAATGATTGCTCTGTATATATATTACGACTATTAAGTAGTGCACGATCATATGTGTATATTGCAGATGTCAATTCCCAATACACCTGCTTTTCTGTCCTGCTTTGGCAAATCCAAGTTTTGTATAAATTGTTTTTATCTAAGAAAATTCAAGTAATTAAAATCTTATTTACAAGTATTACTGACGTTTTCGTCTTTATTTGTTAATAATAAGAGCAGTATTCGTGAAATTCATCACAAAGGAAAAAGTACCCCCATGTTTCACTCATTAAACATATGTTTGTCATATATATCAGGAAAATGATATGCTGCTCTGAAATAATTGGCCTAAATGAGGAAACTGATTATTTTTCTTTCAAATCATGTGTAGATATGTTATGTTTGTATCATTGATGTTCAACCAAGACTTTGTTCAATAACATGTGTAACATAAAATCACCTCAAACAGTCATCAATTTCACATTGACATCAAACAATTAATTCAGTCACCGTTAAAGAGACATTTAAATTCTTCCAATTGAAAGGTTGGAATAGTTCATTGTGAAATTTCAGGGGTGATTGAGGTAACCTTTCTTTGTTGACATGACGTCTACATTCTACAGGAAATAATCCAGTAGGATTGTGGGTAATGATGAAATGTGATTATATTTAGAAAACAAAAGTACACTCAATCTCTCAGGGAGGTGGTATCTCTAAACATCAGGGACAGACAGGAAGACCTGCTCAGACAGGGAACCAGGACTCCAGAACATTTCACACATTATCACCTTCTCTGGAAGGAGTAATCCTAATATGCCTATAGCATTGCTCCCTGGAGTGTGTACATGTACCTGAGCTGCAGCCAATTGTCTTTACCTTTGGGAAATACCATTGTCATGGATGGTATACAATGTACTAACCTTATCGCTAAAACTCAGGTGCCAACTTATGATTTTCATCAGATTTATTCAGTTTTTGAAAATCACAACAAAAATGGCATCATACATAAAGAAAAGTGAAACTAATTAAGACAACAGACTTTGACATAATAATATTAACCCTCTAGTATGTTAAGTAGATGTTTAGGGTATCACAATGGTACCCTGTAACAAGGAATCCAAAACTTAGTTCATCTCCCTCACAGACAATACCAGACAGCACCTTTCAAACAGCCAATGATAATCATTTTGACATTTTGCAATGAAGTTTAAGTCTATTGGATAAACAATCTACTGTACATTTCTCTGCTGTCACCATCTCACTATCACGATAAACAATTTACTGTACATTTCTCTGTCACCATTCCTAATGTAACCACCTACAGTCACCATCTCACTATCATGGAGACAGCTGAGACCTCGCCGTTAAATTTTCATGAAACCTAAAGCATCTTTCTTTTCTAGGCAACAGCCTAACATGTACTTACCGTGATCCCCATGGAGTTTGGCGAATGGTGAAGCGACGCTCATTCTCTCCAATAGGTACGGTGTCCTTGAACCACTTGTAGAGAGGAAGGGGATTTCCTGATATCTCACATCGAATACGAACAGTATCCGTTTTGAACTTGCTGATATTTTTCATGGCATAATCCAAGTCAAGTTTGGCTGGAGTACCTGGGAAATAGAGAGATACTTATTAGAATATATAATAACAGCCCCACATCTAATGTAAGTACAAAGGTACCTTGGGAAATAGAGAGATACTAATGAGAATACATAATAACAACCCCTCATCTAATGTTAGTACAAAGGTTACTGTTTCAAGGTCATTTGCCACCTTACACCTGTGATCTATGTTGATTATCAACTTTAAGGATATATGCTACCTATACCTGTAATATATGTAAGAGTTATCTACCTTTACCTGTAATATGTGTAAGAGTTATCTACCTTTATCTGTAATATATGTAAGCGTTGTACCAGCTATTTTTTCTGAGTGACTTTAATTTTAACATGTCATATAATCTATAATTTTCTCCATTAGTGATAAATGTTACCTTACATAATAATGATGTCTGCAATTTTGCAAGAAGAGTTATTCCTCTTTTAAAATTCTTGAATAAGCGTCACTAAAATAGTCCAAATTTCCAGATCAAGCACTATTAACATATTTCCAGTTGATTTTACTGAAACAAATACTTGTCACAGTAAGGTAGCATAAATCCTTAAAGGCAACTAAACTCTCTGCTGTAAGTTACGTCTGACATTTTGGAGATAATCCGATAAGGATTCCAATAGTTACCTGTTGTTAGGATCGTAAATATATTCAAAAGATTCCCTGGACAGCATCTGAACTTTTAACCATGACATTCACCAACATTTAATGGTACTACTATGTCCTATCTTAATTCTATAAATATGTTGACTCAACAGCTCTTGAAATACAGAAAACAGTTATATAATTCCTTGAAGGAATACGTTGACCTTCTGGTTATATCAAGTACCAAATTAAACCTGAAGCCGATTTCCCTCGATGAAAACATCTGCCATAGATATTCTAGGTTTAAATCAAGGACAAACATTTTCTTCCCCCGCACCCCCCAAAAAATTTTGGTATAAGTATGCATTTCTTGAAAACATTTTATATCCATTGATTCTTTTTTATACACAGAAATCCAATTCATCTGCAACATAGAATTTTTATGATGGAGGTTACTGGGGTTGGGGGGCGTCAGATTCGTCTGAAATATTTGAACAACAATTTTAATCTTTGAACTTGAAGAGTTCAAATGTATATAATTCCTTAAGTCAAATCTGTGTTACAGAAGCCACCTTCAGGAATGTTCCAAATAAAGAGGTCCTTATAGAGGTTAATGCAGCGTTTGTCATAATGACCATGTGAAGGTCCAGTGAATTGTCAATGAACAAGAAATGACCACACAATGTTTTGGTCATCTCACATTTTTTATCTTGGCATAATGCATAGAATACTGCACTCAAATGATAAAACAAGGTTTAATTGACAAATAAATCGGACAGAAAACATGAATGAAGTGGAATAAAAATAGATTTTACACAACACAATAATGATCTAGAAGTCAACATTTTTATGACCCAAAGGTAGGATCTATTTCATATTTATCTGAATATTTTTCCCGATAATGCTAACGGACAAAAATCCTTAATTACCTATCGGGAGCAAACGAGGCTTATCATGCAGTGTGTAAAGGAACTTCATTACCACGATTTGAAAGTACCTGTTTCTCGGAGCCATTAATGGGTCTCAGTCAGGCAAACTTCAAACTAAACCACCCATTGATGCACAAGTTTGTAACTACAATCTGATCTGTACCAAACTTTGGATCAAGATGAGCATGGGTTTGCATGCTCGGGTCGGTGTTAACAGATTGACACATTGTATGCTAGCCTCGTAACAGGAAAAACACAACTTTATCTAGAGTAACTGATGAGCATGTTTTTAAACTTTCTTAATTCATTTCATTTCTCAAATTGTAAAAAACTTTATTTTTCTTTATCAGTGATGCTAATGTCTTGGAAATGCTTAGAAAACCGGATCAGTTCATTTAGCTGCTCTAGCATATCAAAGATCCAGTAAAAACTAGGAATTTCAATCAAATTATGATTTAAAAAGTACAGTATTTGTTTTTGCTTTTATTTTTCAATCTTGTGTCAGTTTTTGTAGAAATTATTCTATCTAAGGAGATTTTTTTCTGAAGATTATATTTTTTTTCAGATATAAGATTACAATTAACACCTTAATGAAAAAAGTTCTAATAATAAAAATTTAAAGGGGAGGTGAGTGGGTGGGTGGAATGGTCGTCTGTATAAAGTCACAAGGCTAGCTCTGCTCAGAGCCACATTCACCAACACAGATTTATAAAGGCAAGCAGTGGAAACTACAAGAAATCAACGATATTTTGCTTAAATAACAGAAAAGAAAAGTATGAAGTTCAAATTGAAAGAAAAACAGGAAATATATAATGTTGTTATATAATACTTACAGAAGTAGAGAGATGAGAAGAAAAGAGATCCGGAAATTTTGGAAAATAGAAAGAAACATAGAATGTATAGACAAGTTTGGAAATATTTATATTGTTAAATACTTGTGAAAGCAGCTATCATATTTCAGAACTTTTGCACTAATTTTTTTAACAATGAAACATGGTAACAGCTAAATAAAAAACAACTATGAAATTACCTAGAGAAGCAAACGATGATCCTTCATCTCCTAAAAAACTTTGTTCAAAAGGAACAGAAAACTGCAGTTAAAGTTGGGTGTGAGACCATATTTTAGCTTTAGGGAGATACCCAGATACAAAATTTAATCATTATCAGCAGGTTATACCAGATACCACCCAGATTAAGAGATCTACAACAGATAACAAAGGGCCATAACTCTATATTTAATTTTGTTGGGACACAGTATAGGTACACAATTATAAAATTTTAGGTGTATATATATAAGATATGTTCCCAAAAAATTGACATATTTACTGATGAGCTGACTGACAGTGTAAATCTAATATACCTGGTAGTCGACCCAAACAGGCTAACGGAATAATCCTTATCAAATGTTAATAGACATTAATAGATATTACTGAAATCAAATGCTTGATTAAATATTTTGAAACTTTGATATTAACACTGCAAAACCAAGAAAATAATCGGCCAAGTTTTAACAGAATGTCTGTTTCCCAATGGTATATAGGTCCGAGTAGTAATGATATACGACCCCCTAACATCACATCCCTGTATTACAGCCATCCATCATGTAGATATCATAATCAATTTCATATACGCAACTGATATCAGGTAATTGAATCCAAATTCTTCAGAAAATATTGTAGAACAATTTTTAATTGGTACTTCTTTAATGTTTCATTTTGGTTAACAGGTATCAAAAGGTTCTGATTTTGATAACATGTACTTTATAACCATTTTTGAAGCCAGTTTTCTAGATATCATGGCATTGAATCATGATTTTTTATTGAAATTATGAAGGTGTAAATTATGTTGTGCTTAGATAAATGCTGTGTGATGAATTTCAAAGTGCGGTATTTAATGGACAATAGTAGATAATGGAGCTGCCTTCCGTCCCCTGTCCTCGTCCACTGGGCTATATACTCCATACATAACGATAATTCACAAAGGTAATCTGATTATGTAGCCACCCTTAATATACAGATATGAAAAAAATAATAAATAATAAAATTCTGCATTATTAATGACCTGCCAGAGTAATTTGTGAGAAAGGAGGAATGAATCAATCCTGATACATCGTTTCTATAACGCTGACAGGTGTCTCGGCAAATCAGGCTAAAATTCTGCAAATGCTTAAGATGCAATTAATCATTAATACACTTGTCAGAAGCTAATGTGTTAGGGTGGGATGCAGCCTGTCCATATGTAAGTGGTATAAATCTTACGTATATTTGAGAAACATACTGTGAATGTTGGCATTCTTCGAGTGGTTTTTGATTTATGTTCATAGCTCAAAGTTCTCAGCCATTAGGCAATATATATACGTTTCCACCCATTGAAGAATAACATTCATCAAAAACAGCTACCATAGTATCTAGAAACCTGATTATTGTCATCAATCATTATAAATTCACAACAAATACAATAAAACTAGCAGCATAACAAACAAACGAAAATGTTTAAGAGTAGTTGTAATTTATTGTCCTGTCAAAGGAAGTTTGTTTCAGCCATAGCTTACATGTATATTGATATTATCATCATAAGGGCTGACATTTTTACCAAAGTGGTCTAAATCGTTAAAATTACTCTTAACAAATGTAGTTAATTCAAAATTTCTCAGGTCTCGGATCAAACATTCACAATTTATGTTGTAAAAATACTGTTTTAAGCATTTGAAATAAAATTTCTAAAAGTATAATTAGAAATTTATTTAAAATGCTTTAAACAGTATTTTTACAACAGAAATTGTGAATGTTTAAACACTGACATAGATATGTTAAAAGTTCGGTATGATTTCCTAGGTATTATTGTGATATATATTATAAATAAATTGCTGTCCGTATCAGACTTATAGGTGCCAGTATCTTTGGCCCTGGTGGTCAGTCGCATTAACTCATTCATCCCTGAAATTTCATAGTGAACTATTCCAACCTTTGAATTGGAAGAGTTCAATTGTGTCGTCAGGGGTGACTGGCATTAAAGCCATGCTGATTGACCACTCAGAACAGCCACTGGACCCCTATGATTCCATTTGCTTGATTGGTCTAGTGTCAATGGTAGTCAAGAATTCAGGAAACACAAGTTGACAGCCTCTTGCGGCTATTTTCTGCTTCATGTAAACTCTTGAATAAATAGCCTTTTGACCTAACTTGATAGTTCCATTGTAAGGTTATTTATGACTATGATCAGCTCTGGCTAGGCCAGTTGATTAATGGACCATCTTCAAGGCTACCTGACTTTGCTGATCGGAACTGATGTACCAACTTTGTGCCATTTATAAAATTAGAACAGGAGGTTCATTAAATTCAGGTTTGGCATTATTCAAACTACATTGTCCCATTAGTGATAAAGCTCGTAGAACCAACATGGTGGGGTGTACAAGTTCAACCCATTTGTTCTCGGTTTCTCCATTACTTCTGGTCCAGCTCTGATAAAGACAGCTATATAGGAGCTCAGATGATCCGTCATTATCAGTCTGTATCAATTTCAATTAAAACAACCCCCACCAACATACATCACCTGTCAAATTGACTTCAGGACTACCTATTTCTTGCTAATCAAGATTTATTTCATTCCAGGTGCAATATCAAAGGATGGATGGAAAATCTGGATTAGTTTGCTGTTCAAAATTGGAGTTGATCTGCTGACATTGTATTGGTTACATGAGTCCAGTCTATGTTTTCCGTCCTGCCCCAATTAAATCTATTTTTTTTTGTTTACAGGTAATTACCTGTGCGTGCCCAATGTACCTGATGGCCAAAGCCCCCAGAAGAACTGCGACCTCATGCTGTACCAAAAGACAGCGGATTCTTCAGGCAATTCGCTGGTAAGGTGAATAATTTAGATCTTGCTGGTTTGGAATCAATGGACAAAAACGTTCCACAAAGGTTAAAGAGTTTTACTTATAGCTCTCTGTATAGTGTCATACCATCTATTATGTATAGGTACTCCGGTTAGTGGCAGATCCAGAGGTGACCTGGGGCATAAATAACTCCCCCTCCCCACCCCTCCTCTGGATACGAATAATGATTTTAAAACCTAAGCTCCTCCTTCGAGGATAAATACTTGTATAAGACTTAGCACCTTCACCATCAACATTTCTATAAAGATTGAACAACCTGAAATCTTCTTCCCATCTGCTGCATAGTAACATTTCATTGCTTGAAAATTTATAAATTTTTCACTTAATTTTTTGTAAATTTCTCTTTTTCCCAGAGGTTATGTGTTTCGGTAACACAGCTGGAATAAAGATGGATTATTGGAACATTTCTGTTTTGCCTGCTGTATGAAGGTATATACTCTGGTGACTATTGATTATTTCCTTACCGGTCCCCCATTTGTCACCCTGTACCCCTAATCCTCCACATCCCAGACACCATAACTCTGACAAACCTAGGAGATCTATTCCCGACCAATCAATACTCAGGTCACAAGGTCATAAGGCTACAAGGTTATGAGGCCCAAACAGGAGCTACCTCATACAAAACTAAATTAAAACAGAAATGATTTAATTTCTGCAGTGACAAAAACATTGTATACTTTTGTAAACTTTAAAATTGTGTTTTTTTCTCTCCTTCTTCCCCCCCTTCTCCACCCCTTCTCCCCCCCCCCCCCCCCCCCATAAAATGGAAGATAATATTCAACTACTAAATTACTGCATATAAAGGATTCATTATTCCAATGATAACCCAAAAAATATTTGTATTTCAATTTTTCTTTTTTTTTCTGTTGTTTCAGGAACAACCAAAAATGACAGCAATTTCACAGAATGAGACATAATCTCTAGAGAGATCATACTTCATATGTAGTACAGTGCACTCCTGTTTATATCATGTTGCATTTGTCAGACAAAAACATGATATTAACAGGAATGTGACATTAAGAGAAACATGTTTTTCCACTAAATCAAGTGCATTTCCAATCTCCATAACTAAAAGTCAGCTATTAAATGTACATATGAAGATGTTTCAATATATAGATATAACATTCTTTCAATTAAAAATCATTTTTGGGGATATTTTTTATGCAACATTTTGTACAAGTAAATTCACCTCAAAATACATGAAATTAACCAAATAAAATTACATAGATTATATAGAGAGAAAAATGGTGCTTGAGAAAAACATGATACAAGAGGCCCAACGGGCCTTAACGGTCATCTGACTACCAATTGTAAAATCACTATGAAAATACATGTAGTCATTAAATCAAGTTATAATATGCCTGTATAGATTGCCAAGTTCAAGATAGTGGCCTTCTTGGATTTCTGATGGGCTTGAAAAATAACAACACTTTGTTGGGACCATCTCAGGATATCATTTCTGGCAAGTTTCAGCTCAATTCCACTGGTAGAACTTGAGAAGTTTAAAATGTGTATTCAAAATGGCGGCTGTGGCGGCCATCTTGAATTTTGAACAAACCTAAAAATAACAACACTTAATCAGCATCATCTCATAATCATTTCTGGCAAGTTTCAGCTTATTCCTAGTGAGTAAACTTGACAACAAACCCTTTTGGCCCCTGTGACCTTGAATGAATGTCAGGGTCATTTCTTTAAACAAACTTGACACACCTTTATCCCAGCATGCCACAAGCCCAATATCACATCTCTGTGCCTTTTGGTTATTCAGAAAAAGTTGTTTTAAAGATTTTGACCCTTTTGGCCCCTGTGACCTTGAATGAAGTTCAAGGTCATTTATTTGAACAAACTTGTTAGACCTTTATCCCAGCATGCCACAGGCCTAATATCAGGTCTCTGAGCCTTTTAGTTATCCAGAAGAAGTTGTTTAAAGATTATGACCGTTTTGGCCTTTGTGACCTTGAATGAAGGTCAAGGTCATTTCTTTGAACAAACTTGGTAGCCCTTTATCCCAGCATGCCACAGGCCCAATATCAGGTCTCTGGGCCTTTTGGTTATTCAGAAGAAGTCGTTCAAAGATTTTGACCTTTTCGGCCCCTGTGACCTTGAATGAAAGTCAAGGTCATTTGTTTGAACAAACTTGGTACCCCTTTATCCCAGCATAACACAGGCCCAATATCAGGTCTCTGGGCCTTTTGGTTATTCAGAAGAAGTCGTTCAAAGATTTTGACCTTTTTGGCCCCTGTGACCTTGAATGAAGGTCAAGGTCATTTGTTTGAACAAAGTTGGTAGCCCTTTATCCCAGCATGCCACAGGCCCAATATTAGGTCTCTGTGCCTTTTGGTTATTCAGAAGAAGTCGTTTAAAAATTATGACCGTTTTGTCCCCTGTGACCTTGAATGAAGGTCAAGGTCATTTCTTTGAACAAACTTGATAGCCCTTTATCTCAGCATAACACAGGACCAATATCAGGTCTCTGGGCCTTTTGGTTATTCAGAAGAAGTTGTTTAAAAAGATTTTGACCTTTTTGGCCCCTGTGACCTTGAATGAAGGTCAAGGTCATTTCTTTGAACAAACTTGGTACCCCTTTATCCCAGCATAACACAGGCCCAATATCAGGTCTCTGGGCCTTTTGGTTATTCAGAAGAAGTCGTTCAAAGATATTGACCTTTTTGGCCCCTGTGACCTTGAATGAATGTCAAGGTCATTTGTTTGAACAAACTTGGTACCCCTTTATCCCAGCATAACACAGGCCCAATATCAGGTCTCTGGGCCTTTTGGTTATTCAGAAGAAGTCGTTCAAAGATTTTGACCTTTTTGGCCCCTGTGACCTTGAATGAAGGTCAAGGTCATTTGTTTGAACAAACTTGGTAGCCCTTTATCCCAGCATGCCACAGGCCCAATATTAGGTCTCTGGGCCTTTTGGTTATTCAGAAGAAGTCGTTTAAAAATTATGACCGTTTTGTCCCCTGTGACCTTGAAAGTAGGTCAAGGTCATTGATATGAGGTAACTTTGTAGCACTCCATTCCAGGTACCTACTGGCCAAATATGATCACCCTTGGCCTTTTGGTTAGTGAGGAGAAGATTGTCAAACGTTTTTTTACATATTTGACCCCTGTGACCTTGAAAGTTAGTCAAGGTCATCGATATGAGGAAACTTTGTAGCACTCTATCCCAGGTGCCTACTGGCCAAATATCATTACCCTAGACCTTTTGGTTACTGAGAAGAAGATTGTTAAAGGTTTTTACATATTTGACCCCTGTGACCTTGAAAACAGGTCAAGGTCATTGAAATGAGGAAACTTTGTAGCACTCAATCCCAGGTGCCTACTGGCCCAATATCAGCACCTAGAGCCTTTTGGTTACTAAGAAGAAGATTGTTAAAGGAAAAGTTTACGGACGGCGGACGGCGGACGACGACGGACGAAGCATGATGGCAATAGGTCATCTTGACCCTTCGGGTCAGATGACCTAATAAAGAGGAATGTGATATTAACAGGAGTGATATTAAGTGGAATCCACTGTATTACTGCTAGTAGATAGACAAAAGGTTGTGTAAAGTTGTATTTTTTCAGAAAGAAATCAAGGAAGACATTGATTGCTGCTCAATAGAGACCTCTGAACTAGGATAGGACAATACAGTACTATAATGTCTGCTGATCTATTGACCGTCTGCTTGTTTTCTAGCACCTCCTGGACGGAGCAGACGGCGCTCATCTAATGGTGTCTGTTCCTGCCTGCGAGTACCAACATGGTGAAACATATTGTCTTCCTACCGGAACTCTCAAGGGCCTTCTAAAAGTTATTTCAATATCATACCCACCTCTGTATCTGTTCAGACATCTCATAAATTCCGAGTCAAGGTAGCACTATGATTAAACAAAGACATAAAAATGTCTGCAAAAAAACCTCCCTTCCATTCAATGCTAGCGATTATCCATTTCTAGTGGTATTACATATATATAGTGTTGGATTTCTTGCAATTCAAAACATGTAAATTCCTGAAAAACTTTAGAGAGTTTCTTGAATAATGTTTTATATTAACAAGTTGAAAGGACTGATTCGGGATTCCTGATGTGATCATACAAATAGAGTTGTTGCCCTTCTCTAGACTGATGTTCATACAGCATTATTTCTAAAGCAGTAATCATGACTATAATGACACCATCTTTGTTATAGTTTTTACTACTTGTAATACCTAAAGACTACATGCTTCCAAATGTATTACACCTGTGAATTTAGTAAGTGTTATATACATATATCCCTTGAGAAATTTTTAATTATCATTATAATGTAAGAAGACCAGGATTAATGGATTAATGGATTCATTATTTTTTTCATCTTTCAAATGTGTTGTCAATTATTGTAGACAGTTCCAATGTGTCAATATAACTTGTGTAATTTTAAAATTTGTTATCAATTTTTGCGCATTTTTCAAATGTACCACAAATCAATTGTGTTTAAAATGAAATGAGCAAATGTTTTTGAAACAGGGTATAACATCAAATATAATGGTGACAACAGTGATTTTTAATTGCTAAATTATGATTCCCTTGTCTATAAGACTCTATACTGACCTAGAGGTTATAAATAAACCCGGAGACTTATATAAAACACTCCCTCGACAGGTATCTCTGTGTATCACCATCACCAAGGGCAAATAAAGGGACATATCATCTTTATACCCATACAAAGTTCAACTCATTCAAATTGAAGAGGGTGACTAGATCACTAGAACGGCCAAAGTAGGACCATCACCCTAATAACATTAAGTCTATTCCCTACTTATAAAGTCTAACATGATCATGCATTTTTATTGTTGAATTACTTGGGAGTTCATTCTCAGTCAACAAAGACCAGAAACCTAACAACAAATGGCTTCCATTGTGTCGTCTGTTATCGTGTTTCCTGACATCAGCCTTTTCGACTGTTACCAGGAGTATAACTCATTTTTCCACAATGCTTGGTACCAATTGTATCTTTTGACACAGGGCTATAGTATAAAGCACATCACGACTGGGTGGGGGGCACTTGGTGGAAGCACTGGTTGGGGGCACTGGGTGGGGGCACTGGGTAAGGGAACTGGGTGGGGGCACTGGGTGGGGGCACTGGGTAAGGGAACTGGTTGGGGGCACTGGGTAAGGGAACTGGGTGGTGGGGGCACTGGGTAAGGGAACTGGGTGGGGGACACTAGGTGGGGGCACTGGGTGGGGGAACTGGGTGGAGGCACTGGGTGGGGGCATTGGGTGGGGGCACTGGATGGGGGTACTGGGTGGGGGTACTGGGTGGTGGCACTGGGTGGGAGCACTGGGTGGGGGTACTGGGTGGAGGCACTGGGTGGGGGTACTGGGTGGGGGTACTGGGTGGGAGCACTGGGTGGGGGTACTGGGTGGGAGCACTGGGTGGGAGCACTGGGTGGGCACTGGGTGGGAGCACTGCGTGGGGGGCACTGGGTGGGGGCACTGGATGGGGGTACTGGGTGGGAGCACTGGGTGGGGGCACTGGGTTGGGGCACTGGGTGGGGGTACTGGGTGGGAGCACTGGATGGGGGGCACTAAGTGGGGGCACTGGATGGGGGTACTGGGTGGGAGCACTGGGTGGGAGTACTGGGTTGGGGCACTGGGTGGGAGCACTGGGTGGGGGTACTAGCTGGGGGTACTGGGTGGAGGCACTGGTTTGGGGTACTGGGTGGGGGTACTGGGTGGTGGCACTGGGTGGGGGTACTGGGTGGGGGCACTGGGTGGGGACACTGGATGGGGGCACTGGGTGGGAGCACTAGATGGGAGCATTGGGTGGGAGCACTCAGGGTGGCAACATTATCATGAAGTCCTCAACATCTCTTCAATAGTTTGTAGTACATGGCCCTATGACTGACCAAATGTGACATTTACATACTGGCTGTATTCTGGGAGCCAAATACATTATCGCCAGGTTATTCAAATCTGAAAACCCTCATTGTTCTAGTCTACCAAGCTGTTTAAATGGATAAAACCATGTGCTGGGAAGTAGTTCCATGAAAGGCTAACCTCATTTTAAGACTTTTACTCTTATTTGTTTCCTGCTATGTTTCCCGACTCCTGGGCCTTAGACTCAAAAACACCAAAGGCCAGCATTTTTCCAGGACACACCTATTTTCCAGTTATCTCCAGGCATTAACCTCAATGCCAACACCTTTTAATGGTCTTTATGATCATGTTTAAACGTGTAATATTCCAAAACAAATACAATCACGACTTTAGATAGTAAGAGGTAATTGAGAATATAGACAGCAGGGACGGAGGATTTGAAAATGTACCAAGAGAGCAGGACCATTAGAGTAGACTTACAGGTTTTTGTATGAGTGGAAGGGTTAAAAGGAGCTGGATGACAACATCCAGCACTTTTACAAGGGGCCAAGTTGGTGGAAGCTATACCCCATTTTTATTAAGTCTACCATTACAAGGGATCAACTTTCCAAAACAGGGGACAAAGGTCCCAAGATAGACACAGCCAACAGCATCTGCTATCCTTCACCAGTAATGAATCAGTACAGGTCGAGTCAACATCAATATAGGATGTGGGAGACATTGGAGCTAATGGTGAGGGACTGCCTATCACAGCCATTACACCCAACCTGTCCCTCACATGTACACCATTTATCATAACGTCTTGTTGGTCTAGGTTACATGGAAGCTTGTTTGTCTGGAGTGACTAGATTGGCTGTCGCTGTACTTTCCCGACAAGGCTGATACACCAAGTAGTCCTACCCCCTTCCTGACCAATGATAAAGCTGATCCACCAAGTAAACACCCCCTTCCCATAAACTTTCCATCTCTGACCAGGCTGTTCCAAAAACTCAACTCAACCCCCTGTTGCCCTTAGGTATACTTTTCATCTCTTGACAAAGCTGTTCCAACAACTTGTCCAACTTTCTGTTGCAACAGCAACATTTGGACAGATCCTTTCCATCCCTAACAAGACTAAGCGTACCCACAAACCCCTCCCATTACGCTGTCAATGAAGCAGTACTATGCAAAGTATGATAAATTGAAAACAATAGTTCATTTACTGAAACTGTCGGACCATGTGCTGCGGATGCCTGTAGACTAAACAGTCTGGTGCTTTAATATATCATACACCCTTATCAAACTTATCAAATTTGTATAATTTTTTATAACATTTAAACATTTCTCTATAAAAACATAAAAAAGATGTTTAAATGATGTCACCGTATCTGTGCTTTATTTCTTTTACTAAACGTTGATCATAGATGAAAAACTAAGAACCCGAGCATTATCTCGTCGGAATATACAAACATGGGTGGTCACATTTTGAAATCACTCGTCAAGCCTTGAAACGCTATTTTTTGTTATAATTATATTCATCTTTAAATCTTAAACCCATCAATTGTAAAAGATGGCGTTTGTATGTGATGGTTTTCGGGCCTGGTTTGTATCACAGCCCCATCCGGTGACCAGGTATTTCAAGTCATTCTATCTGGGGCTTTTTGTGGGTTGCCATGTTATTCTACAGTTTGACGCTAACTTGCTTTGAAGCCACAATAAATCCATCATTTAACTCTCCTTTCTGGCAAACAAATGTCAAATATGTTCTCACCCCGGTGAGAGGCTGGTGTACAGTTGTTGTTTCGGGATAAACAAACTGCCGTCTAAAACACAAAAAGATAACCTGTCAGAGTTATCCCTGATAGCTGAATCCTTGTAGTATACACAGGGTATCGAGGAATGATGGCGGTTTGTGAACCTCCGAGAAGTAATTAAAATGTAGACACATAGATAATTACAACTGATTGTTGATGATTCATAGCCTACAAATTACCTATAACTATAACTGTCACTTCAGATACCTCATTGAAACATCCTGTCCCACCTAGTCCTACACTCTGCCTAGACTGCTCGGTACTGTCTGTGGTACTGTAACAATCTTAGACCCATCATCTACCATCTTCTTTTGTGTAATATGCTTCTGAACCTTAACCTTGTTCTCCAACTTACCATCTACCTACTCCTAAACCAACCTATCACCAACTCTAACCTTGTTCACCAACCAACCAACTATCTAAACCTATACCAACCTACCAACTACCTAAACCTATACCAACCTACCAACTACCTAAACCTATACCAACCTACCAACTACCTAAACCTATACCAACCTACCAACTACCTAAACCTATACCAACCTACCAACTACCTAAACCTAAACCAACCTACCATCTACCTTAACCTAAACCAACCTACCATCTACCTAAACCTAAACCAACCTACCATCTACCTAAACCTAAACCAACCTACCAACTACCTAAACCTATACCAACCTACCAATTACCTAAACCTAAACCAACCAATCACCAACCCTAACCTTGTTCATCAACCTACCAACTATCTAAACCTAAACCAACCTACCATCTACCTAAACCTAAACCAACCTACCATCTACCTAAACCTAAACCAACCTACCATCTACCTAAACCTAAACCAACCTACCATCTACCTAAACCTAAACCAACCTACCATCTACCTAAACCTAAACCAACCTACCATCTACCTAAACCTAAACCAACCTACCAACTACCTAAACCTATACCAACCTACCAATTACCTAAACCTAAACCAACCAATCACCAACCCTAACCTTGTTCATCAACCTACCAACTATCTAAACCTATACCAACCTACCAACTACCTAAACCAACCTACCATCTACCTAAACCTAAACCAACCTACCATCTACCTAAACCTATACCAACCTACCATCTACCTAAACCTAAACCAACCAATCACCAACTCTTACCTTGTTCACCAACCTACCAACTTCCTACTCCTACACCAACCTATCACCAACTCTAACCATGTTCACCAACCTACCAACTTCCTACTCCTACACCAACCTATCACCAACTCTAACCATGTTCACCAACCTACCAACTTCCTACTCCTACACCAACCTATCACCAACTCTAACCATGTTCACCAACCTACCAACTTCCTACTCCTACACCAACCTATCACCAACTCTAACCATGTTCACCAACCTACCATCTACCTAAACCTAGACCAACCTATTGTCAACACTAAACTCGCTCACCAACCTATACCATTCATCTACTACTAAACAAACCTATCACTAACTCTCACCTTGTTCACCGACCTACCAACCCTATAACCTTAATTGCTTACAACCATCTACCTAGCCCTACATCAACCTTATAACTTTGCTTACAACCATCTACCTAGCCCTAAAAGAAATAACCTTTTAAGCCGCATTTCATTTTCAAATCAATACAAAATGTAAAATTCCTGTACAAAATTACAGTGTGTCAGACAATAACCAACAGTTAAGTTGTATGGTAAGTTGTGTAGGGCGTGTTGGACCAATCAATTATCTCCTAAGCTGTTCTCCTCTCTAAACAGTATATCTATAGCTGACCTTGACCTTACAAAGTCTGGCACAACTCCTCGTCTCTGAAACTCTTGATTACCAACAAATTGTTGCTTAGGAACAAGAAATAATACCCACAGGGAAATATTCCAAATTAGGTTTAATGCGACAAATTTTCATTCAAAAATTAGGTTATGATTGGTTAAGCCCTCCAGCGACTCGGGAGTGTTAACAAGTTGGTGTGGCATTCATTTCCTGTTGCCATGGAAACACTTCTTGTTGAAGAGTGGTGGATATGCAGGAATCATTTCATAATTTTTTAAGAAGAAACCAGCTTTTAGTAGTCAATGTTAAATGTACAATATAGTCAGCCATTCCCTAGAAATGTTTGCAGCAGTTTGATCAGACTGAACGAAGAACAAGCTCAATGTCTTCTAATGTAATAACATGTATAATTAATGCTCGAAACATTACAGCCAAATAAAGGATTCTAATGTCAGGCCATTCAAATCACAAGTTGTGTTTCATGTTGTCACAACTAACAACACCAACTGTGTTTTTGTTGAACCTTACCAAGTTTTGTATATCTACAAGTGAGAATTCCATCAGGGAAAACGCAAAAAGAAAGAATGATGAAACCAAAGAACTGACATGTTTTCTACGTCGTTGTCTACCAACCTAGATTGTGAGGAAATGACGTGACAGACTCAATAACATATAATACAGTTTATTAATGGCTTTGTAGAATGTAACCTCTTTTTTTTCAAATTCTGCAAGAAAGATATATAGTTCCTTGACAAACACCACTTAATTTATGCTCGAAATTTCCTCATTTCATTTGATCAAAATCATGAAATCTTAAACAAAATGCTTTCTAAGACAAATAAAAGCCAACTCCCACAAACCAACTGATATAAAGCTTGTTGATAAAGCCATTCACACCCATTCAAATAGAGATACCAAATCATATCGGGCTTGCTGATTACAGGGCAGGAAACGGAAATCTTCGTTTGTGGAGTTGTAAAAGTCGTGTTCAGATGTTCGTGAGCAATCCTCTTTTATAATGAGGGTTTGCAGCTCTAACAAAAATTTTAGCATGTTACACTGCGAAAAAAATTCTGTTTTCACAAAGTTCTGACATAAAGATCAATAGAATTTACATAACACAGCGGAGTATTTATTTGGCAGGTTAAAACGATTCCCTAACATTTTGTAAAAGGATACAAAACAATGTTAAATGTAGCGTGGCTATATACTTAATACAGTGCAGACAGAAACCTATACACAGCCAGATAGCCGTGGCTATATACTTAATACAGTGCAGACAGAAACCTATACACAGCCAGATAGCCGTGGCTATATACTTAATACAGTGCAGACAGAAACCTATACACAGCCAGATAGCCGTGGCTATATACTTAATACAGTGTAGACAGAAACCTATACACAGCCAGATAGCCGTGGCTATATACTTAATACAGTGTAGACAGAAACCTATACACAGCCAGATAGCCGTGGCTATATACTTAATACAGTGTAGACAGAAACCTATACACAGCCAGATAGCCGTGGCTATATACTTAATACAGTGTAGACAGAAACCTATACACAGCCAGATAGCCGTGGCTATATACTTAATACAGTGCAGACAGAAACCTATACACAGCCAGATAGCCGTGGCTATATACTTAATACAGTGCAGACAGAAACCTATACACAGCCAGATAGCCGTGGCTATATACTTAATACAGTGCAGACAGAAACCTATACACAGCCAGATAGCCGTGGCTATATACTTAATACAGTGTAGACAGAAACCTATACACAGCCAGATAGCCGTGGCTATATACTTAATACAGTGTAGACAGAAACCTATACACAGCCAGATAGCCGTGGCTATATACTTAATACAGTGCAGACAGAAACCTATACACAGCCAGATAGCCGTGGCTATATACTTAATACAGTGCAGACAGAAACCTATACACAGCCAGATAGCCGTGGCTATATACTTAATACAGTGCAGACAGAAACCTATACACAGCCAGATAGCCGTGGCTATATACTTAATACAGTGTAGACAGAAACCTATACACAGCCAGATAGCCGTGGCTATATACTTAATACAGTGCAGACAGAAACCTATACACAGCCAGATAGCCGTGGCTATATACTTAATACAGTGCAGACAGAAACCTATACACAGCCAGATAGCCGTGGCTATATACTTAATACAGTGCAGACAGAAACCTATACACAGCCAGATAGCCGTGGCTATATACTTAATACAGTGCAGACAGAAACCTATACACAGCCAGATAGCCGACATCTTAACACCAAACAGTTTTTAACTCTCCTGCTGAATTCGCATCAAATTTCAAATGTATACATGTTCGTGGTATAGATTTTGGAAACAGACATAACCTGAGTGGCAAAACTGTATTCAAAATCTTGGCCAAAGCAATTGGTCAAGTTGAAGCCCAGAATGTTCGGAAATATTTTAAACTCAGTATGATGGTTAGGTAATAGTTATCCCTTCCCTCTTGTTACAAAAAAATTTCACTCGATAATCTGCACATTTTCGAACAAATTTAAGAGTTGACATTTTATATCTATACTCCTTCAGCAAGATCTTATTGAGAGAATTTCAGCAGTCTAAAATCTTTATGTAGCTTTTTATTTCATTTATTTTTGAAAAATATATTTCGGACAAGACAGAAGACACCTTTTTCTAGCCAGGTACTAAATTTACGATCATCACTAAAGAGGAAACAAAATTAACGAGGTTATGCTTCGTTTTTATTGTAAATCAATATATTGAATTTGTCACCTTTTAAATTTCTTAAAGACTTGACTCTGAACAATAATTCTTGAATAGACACCATAGTCTTAGTGTAAGTATTATAAACCAACAACTCTGTTAAAGAACATTGCAGTTGACTTGATCACAAACAACTGACAGCTCAACGTATATCAGTTCTCACAACTATACTCCAAAGGAACACAGTTGTTCAAAGAATTCCATACTTAAGTCTTTACAACCAGGAGACAAACCAGAGAAACTTGTTTAAATATTAGTTAAGTCCTAACAACTAAAGGTCAGAACTAAGACAAAGAATACAAATATACCACGGGTACAGTAGTAAAGTTTATACCATGGCCAGTATGTATACACAGTGGGACTGGAAGGACTGCCAGAGTTTATATACAGAGAGCCACTACAAAGGATCAGAAATGGTAGCAGTACAAAAGTCAATCATTTACAGCAGACTTCTGTTTATTTTTTAACATCAGGTGTGAATTAGGGGCGAGATGATGTCAACAAGATGGCCGCACGGCAGTCTTCCATCCACCAGGTGCGGCATACATAAGTATCATATCTATATACCCACACCCTAATCAACTTGTCATCAACATCAGCTCAAATCTTACCACAGACCAATTACACATCTAACACCAACCAATCACAGATCTACACCGACCATCAGGGTTAAAAACCAAACCAATCCCAGATCTACACCAACCATCAGGGTTATATAAAAACCAAAGAAAAACATGTCTCTGAGCATCTCTTGATCATGTTGGTATAGCCAGCTGGTCTCCAATGATGAAAGTTTTTTTTTTACAATTTCAATAAACCAAGTCGGTCTCTTTAACCTATTAGTTCTTTGTTCGTTTGCAATAAATCTGCATGTGCAAGTAATTCTTCACCGAAATACGACATTTCTCCTTAAATTAAAGACAAAACGTTTCATGTGCTGTTTTATTTCTGAGCAACACGCACATTTAAAGCATTTATAACAGCCATATGAATGCTTGCTCTTCACACAACAAAAATACCTTGGTTACAAGTCTAACCCTTATTGAAAAGATTTTAATATGTACGTATAGCCAGTTCTAGAAATATTGGCTCTTTCTGCATATATGCTAGAACTTTTCAAATGAAACAAGTAAGTATCTCCTCCTTTCATTCCCCTGAAGGACTAACACCAATCACTGAAGGACTTGGTATCCTTTCATTCCCTTGAAGGAATTAGACATCCCCCCATCCCCCAGGCTTATTGCTGGTTATAAACAGGGCAAGCTATACAATATTTGTATAGCTATGCACTGATCTGACTCCACACAAGGGAAATAATTTCAGTGCTTCTCCATAAAACTACCTGTATCAGATGGTAATCTATAAAAGTGTTGAGCAAACGACCTTGACCCACACTGATCCTCCTAAAAGATCAGAATCCAACAACAACTATAATATACCTTATTCTCAGTGACACGGTACCAATGATTATACCTTATTCTCAGTGACACACTACACAAAGTAGACTGCAAACTATGCAGCATAAATCACTCCGCCTTTTTCAAAATGTTCAAACCCAAAATCCGAGTGCAGCAAACTGCTAATGATGACAGCATACACTTATGTTTTTTTTGTAAGTGTAATTTCAAAACGTGGCTGCATTAATAAGAGCTGACAAGTTGGGAAGAACGCTTCGCTGTTTGCACCACAGCTAAAGGGTCTGCATGTCTACAAATGCCACTAAATGCCAAAACCGATATCAAAGCATGATTTCAATGACTTATCAAAAAAGTCTGTTCGTTTTACAGGCGCTGCTAGTCGACTTTTTGTACATGAAATAGCCAACTTGTGCTGCGATGCTACATGTTCCAGTGAATTAGACGGCGTAACTCATTTCCTTGAATTTTCGACTTCTTGAGTAGTTCTTCTGAAGATAGAATGCCACAAGTACGAATTAACTACGGACGACTGTGAATATGGCCTGTGTCACTAAGGATGACTGTTAATATGGCCTGTGTCACTAAGGACAACTGTTAAAATGGCCTGTGTCACTATGGACAACTGTTAATATGGCCTGTGTCACTAAGGACAACTGTTAATATGGCCTGTGTCACTAAGGACAACTGTTAATATGGCCTGTGTCACTAAGGACAACTGTTAATATGGCCTGTGTCACTATGGACAACTGTTAATATGGCCTGTGTCACTAAGGACAACTGTTAATATGGCCTGTGTCACTATGGACAACTGTTAATATGGCCTGTGTCACTATGGACAACTGTTAATATGGCCTGTGTCACTATGGACAACTGTTAATATGGCCTGTGTCACTATGGACAACTGTGAATATGGCCTGTGTCACTATGGACAACTGTGAATATGGCCTGTGTCACTATGGACAACTGTTAATATGGCCTGTGTCACTAAGGATGACTGTGAATATGGCCTGTGTCACTATGGACAACTGTTAATATGGCCTGTGTCACTAAGGACAACTGTTAATATGGCCTGTGTCACTATGGACAACTGTTAATATGGCCTGTGTCACTAAGGACAACTGTTAATATGGCCTGTGTCACTAAGGACAACTGTGAATATGGCCTGTGTCTCTAAAAGTATGTTTAGCCATTTTGCCATATATATACGAAGTAACATTGCAAGTATGACTTAACTCATACCTGGTATACCCCTGAAATTTCATGATAAACTTTTCCAACCTCTGAATTAATTGCAAGAGTTCAAATGTATCTTCAGAATTGAATGAATTAAATTGGTCTTTAATGAACTGACCATTTATAAACCCTGTGTATGACTTCAGATGTTATGACTAAGGAACGTCAGATGTATGAACAAAATTACGTGACGTTTCTCTGTTCTTTGTTGGGGGGGGGGGTAGATGGTTGGGGAGGTTTAAATCCTCACAACAACTAAGGTCATATGAAGACAAGATTTCAAATGATTTTTCATTTTCAAGTATAACTCAAGTATGAACTACAGTAAAACCCCCACTTACTCAAACTCGTGGGGACCTGATCAATAGTTCGAGGAATACATGGTATTCGAGTAATCAAAGGTTATTTGAATATGTACGAACTTGGTCGGGACTACACAAACTGCTCGACGAATGAGGGGTATTGGAATAAACCAGGTTGGAATATTTCCTTCAAAGAAAGACATTCCAAGTATGACTATACAATTAATATGTATGAATATTTTATATGGTTTATCTCAATATCTACAGTATGACTGAAGTATATCTGGTTTACGAACAGTTTCATCTGATATATGACTCCTTAGGTAGAAATTAATTACATCTGGTGTATGAACAGTTTCTTCTGATATATGACTTCTCAAGTCGGACAAAAGTACATCTGATGTATAGACCATTTCCTGGAGAGAATTGTTTAACTCAATTGGACAAACAATACTGTACCAGCGTGTAGATTTAATTACTAATTTACCACCAGTTTTCGAGTTCGACAACTGTTTACCGGATTCTGTCACAATAAAGTGTCAATATTAATTTAAAAACCCATTACTCTAATCAGTAAACCTTGCAAACAATCAGTTACACCAAAATGTTTTGTAATTTAGAACTGTCAATATAGACTCGGATCTCCGCGACCAATCTACCGAAATCCCCAACACTGACCTCATCAGACGACAACCTATATGGTAACACGGTATTAAGATGGAGTATATGTTCACGGCTCGGTTCTGGCTAAGGTTTGGGGTACTGATTTAGATACTGTTATATTTATTAACATATTTAAGGAACTAAAAACTAGTTCAAAAGGTAGAATATCCTAAAAAACAAAAGTCCATTAAAGTCAGTAATGTCAACTCTAGAGATTTAATTATCTCAAAGAGCATCGGAAAAAATATTGACTATTTTCAGTAATCTTCCTCCAGAATGATGCATGATTTCGAATGGTCTCTATTGATAAACAAAAGAATGATTAGGTCACCAAAATTATTCTGAATCCACCCAACACGACCACATAATATGCAATAAAATCAGACCAAGAGGTCAGATACCATTTTGCTCAGTGTTTGGAGTGTTCGGAATAAAGATGTCGCTGCACTGTATATAACGTCACCCTGCAATTATGACGTTGAAATATATAGCTTCGAACCATAATCCTTGAATCTGGGCCAATTTACGAAAATAGTGACAGGACCAACTACTAGAATTGTATTCCAGGCACTTAAATGAATGAGGTATAATATATGTCAATACCCTGGGTGTTTATGGCTATTGTTAATTTATCTAGCACACTATATATCAATCAGACAGGGACAAACATTAGTGTTCCTAGAGTCTTGACATGCAAAAAACTATTCCTAGAAAGCATTAGGCCTGGCATGTCGCATACTTGTCTCACTAGCAAACATCTAAATCCGTACCAAAGTACTGAGCACATGTAATCAGTGGGCAAGTTCAACGAAATCAAGATGTTTGGGCCGCCAAATTCTACAAATTCTACCGCGGCACATATACTCACAGCAAATTGTTTGTTTAATTGTCAGACAATAAATGACAACCTTAATGGTTCACACCCACTGGCACCCTACAGCAGGATAAATATATACCTATTAGAGTGAGACCAACTCTACGGTACCATCTCCACGGTACCATCTCCACGGTACCAACTCTACGGTACCGACTCTATGGCAGGATAAATATATACCTATTAGAGTGAGACCAACTCTACAGTACCCTCTCTACGCTACCCTCTCTACGGTACCGACTCTACAGTACCGACTCTACGCTACCATCTCTACGGTACTATCTCCACGGTACCCTCTCTACGCTACCATCTCTATGGTACCGACTCTATGGCAGGATAAATATATACCTATTAGAGTGAGACTAACTCTACAGTACCCTCTCTACCGTACCATCTCTACAGTACTATCTCTATGGTACTGACTCTACAGTACCATCTCTACGGTACCATCTCCACGGTACCATCTCCGCGGTACCATCTCTACGCTACCATCTCTACGGTACCGACTCTATGGCAGGATAAATTTATACCTATTAGAGTGGTACGGACTCTACAGTATACGTACCGACTCTACGGTACCATCTCTACGGTACCATCTCTACGGTACCGACTCTACGGTACCATCTCTACGGTACCATCTCTACGGTACCATCTCTACGGTACCATCTCTACGGTACCATCTCTACAGTACCGACTCTACGGTACCATCTCTACGCTACCATCTCTACGGTACCGACTCTATGGCAGGATAAATTTATACCTATTAGAGTGAGACCAACTCTACAGTACCCTCTCTACCGTACCATCTCTACGGTACCGACTCTACGGTACCATCTCTACGCTACCATCTCTATGGTACCGACTCTATGGCAGGATAAATTTATACCTATTAGAGTGAGACCAACTCTACAGTACCCTCTCTACCGTACCATCTCTACGGTACTATCTCTACGGTACTGACTCTACAGTACCATCTCTACGGTACCATCTCCACGGTACCATCTCCGCGGTACCATCTCTACGCTACCATCTCTACGGTACCGACTCTATGGCAGGATAAATTTATACCTATTAGAGTGGTACCGACTCTACAGTATACGTACCGACTCTACGGTACCATCTCTACGGTACCATCTCCACGGTACCGACTCTACAGTATCCTCTCTACGGTACCGACTCTACGGTACTATCTCTACGGTACCGACTCTACAGTACCATCTCTACGGTACCATCTCTACGGTACCGACTCTACGGTACCGACTCTACGGTACCCTCTCTACGGTACCGACTCTACGGTACCCTCTCTACGGTACCGACTCTACGGTACCATCTCTACGGTAATAAGACATTCCAAGTAATTATGGTGAAATGAATAACAGACTTTTTGACTTTCTAATGTGATGCTATATCATTATAATCAGAGGAACTATTTTTAAGTTTAAAGATTTCCTTTAAAAATTAATTTCCCAAACGGGTACTGAAAAATGCCATTATCAAAAAAAAAAAGACAATAAAAAATGATGAAAAACAAAGTGCAGGAACAAAATTTTCCGTACATTGTGCATGATTATGTACTTGTATGGTAGAAGATAGTTTAATGGCATATATTGATTCCAGTGACTCTCTACATAACAACATCAATACTGTACTTGTCAAATATCTACAGAAATCACTTTTGTACGGGAGATCAAACTCCGGCAAAAGATAATATTGAAGTTGGACAAATACCTGTCTTAGATACATAGAACAACCAATTATAACGAGGCTTTGGCCTACCGACACACGTTAGTCTGACGAAACATGATCCTTTCCCAATGTTTTGAACAAATACGAATCCCACCTATAAAACATCTAAACGTCTGTTCATGTTTGCCCGCTACTCGACTTGATTTCACTGCTGTGGAATGTTCATTCAAAACGCCCTGACAAACTCTAGGGACAATGACTTTGTGAGAGCTTTAATGCTGTAAAAACACAGCAAATTCAATTGAAGTGCATAAAAATACGCTGTCAAATGAACTGAAAATTTGAAAGGGGTGAAATGTTTATTTTCAATTTAAAAGCATTGTTTGGTTTGGGACCCTGGACTTGCACAGGTCAGCGTAGAGTAAACAGAATCTTAAAACACGGCATGTCATTATCCCATCCCTAATAAAGATTGTCAAACACCATGACCAACGGCTGTATTTGAACTTTTTTTTTTACGAAGGAGCTATTGGTTTTGTGATGAGTGGATCCGTGGAGAAGGTGTGACTATCTTGTCATAGTAACTATTAATTAAGTGAGGAGTTGTCATAGTAACCCTTAATTAGGCACCGAGTTGTCATGGCTACCTATAACAAGGTACCGAAACCAAAGCTGTGAACACAGACAGGTGCGAGGAAACCCCTCCATCTTACACAGAGTGAGTCAACACAATCACTTTGTCACCCTCTTGTTAAAGCCAGATTGTTTTCACTTGTCACACAAAAAATGTTTACATTTTGCAGTTGAAAGCATTAAAACATTTAATGAAACATAAAGCACATACAAAGTATTAGCAATTAGTATTCACGATCACTAAACTTTGTTGACAAAAAGGTGATAAGAGTAAATCTTGACATTGTGGTTCATAGATTTTTTTTACTGTTCATGCCAGTAAGAATTAACTGCAGCAGCTATCGGGCATTATAATTGTATGAAACATTGAAGCATCGACTACATCTTAAGTCTACCTGATATATGCACTGCATGACAATAGAAAATAAATGGTTCAGTCATGATATACTTAAATATTAAGGATTGCTCTATCAAATGTGAATCATTTAAGTTTTATTTTCTCATTAAAGCTCAGGAGAAGAATTTATCACAATTTGAATTATTTTGCTATTATTTCTTCATATATAATAATAAACATAGAATATGAAACAGTCTGTTCTGTTCATGTATTCAAATTAGCACAAAAAAGATATGTGCTATTTTTTACCTATTTCATGCAGAAAAGATACATTATCAAAATTACATATAAGATATTACCTGTATTTTGAAACAGATTTGTGGTTTCAAGTATTGTTAAATATAGAGTCTTAACTTATCTGTGACTTAAATTATTTGACAGCATAATTACTGCAACCAGAACTCATTAACTTTATAATGTTATCTATACTAGGGCTTTTCACGGCGAAAAAGTTTGCCGAGAATGTAACATGTGTCCCTGTAATCATCAAAATTAAGTTCATTGTAATTCAAATACTCATTCAAAAGAGACTTGTGTCATGTAATTGGTTTTATTTTTGAATAAAACACTATTCCACTAGAATTGTATACATAGCTGAACAAATGGACATCAGCATTCTAGGAAGTAAATTAATGATGGACAGGCATCCTCCCATGAGATCAACACACTTTTTACCATTTGAACACCTTTTATTGTACATTATCTGATGTATGATAAGGACGTAGACACACAGACAATTTACTCTGGTTAAAACACGATTATAGCTGGGGAAAGTCATTTGTCTGCAGATCCCCACTTTTTATACCATTACCCAGGGAAATATTGATAATGGCTGCCAACCATTGCTGATCCTTGTACTGTCCTTGTTAAGCTTCTATATATTGTATACAGTAGTGGACAATCAGTTGGGCTCTAGGAAACTAGGAGAAACAACTTCTCCTAACCAACACCCTTAACCAAATATTCCTTCTTTATTCCCCTTCTTACCTTCTAACTACAGACCTCTCTCATCTTAACCACATCCCCCTACACATAAGCCAGGTCTCTTTCTAACTGAAAGCATATCTTCCTGTCATTTAACTTATGATATACTTTAACCCCCCCCCCCACTCATTTATAAGTTTGCTTGTAAGATTTTCCTTACACCAGAAAGATTTTCCTTACACCATCAGGTTCCCAGGACCCTGCAATGATCCAATACCACATGTGTTAGTTTGGTTCCTAAACAGTTTCAACTGGACTTTATTTAAACAGTCAATGCTGGTACCAATAAAACCTAGTTACCCTAGCAGTCCATCCCTAAATCATACACCACACATTTTACCATATAACAAGTCAAATTCTGACTACCTCAAAAACTTAATTAACAAGAGGCCCAACGGGCCTTAACGGTCATCTGACTACCAATTGTAAAATCACTATGAAAATACGTGTAGTCATTAAATCAAGTTATAATATGCCTGTATAGATTGCCAAGTTCAAGATAGTGGCCTTCTTGGATTTCTGATGGGCTTGAAAAATAACAACACTTTGTTGGGACCATCTCAGGATATCATTTCTGGCAAGTTTCAGCTCAATTCCACTGGTAGAACTTGAGAAGTTTTGAATGTGTTTTCAAAATGGCCGCTGTGGAGGCCATCTTGGATTTTTGACTACACGAAAAATAACAACAGTTTTGTCAGGACCATCTCAGGAGAATTTCTGGGAAGTTTCAGCTCATTCTCACTGGTGGAACTGGCGAAGTTTAAGATGTGTGTTCAAAATGTTGGCCATCTTGGATTTTGAACAAACCTAAAAATAACAACACTTAATCAGCATCATCTCAGAATCATTTCTGGCAAGTTTCAGCTTATTCCTAGTGAGTAAACTTGACAACAAACCCTTTTGGCCCCTGTGACCTTGAATGAATGTCAGGGTCATTTCTTTAAACAAACTTGACACACCTTTATCCCAGCATGCCACAAGCCCAATATCACATCTCTGTGCCTTTTGGTTATTCAGAAGAAGTTGTTTTAAAGATTTTGACCCTTTTGGCCCCTGTGACCTTGAATGAAGTTCAAGGTCATTTATTTGAACAAACTTGGTAGCCCTTTATCCCAGCATGCCACAGGCCTAATATCAGGTCTCTGAGCCTTTTAGTTATTCAGAAGAAGTTGTTTAAAGATTATGACCGTTTTGGCCTCTGTGACCTTGAATGAAGGTCAAGGTCATTTCTTTGAACAAACTTGGTAGCCCTTTATCCCAGCATGCCACAGGCCCAATATCAGGTCTCTGGGCCTTTTGGTCATTCAGAAGAAAATGTTTAAAGATTATGACCGTTTTGGCCCCAGTGACCTTGAATGAAAGTCAAGGTCATTTCTTTGAACAAACTTGGTAGCCCTTTATCCCAGCATGCCACAGGCCCAATATCAGGTCTCTGGGCCTTTTGGTTATTCAGAAGAAGTTGTTTAAAGATTATGACCGTTTTGGTCCCTGTGACCTTGAATGAAAGTCAAGATCATTTCTTTGAACAAACTTGGTAGCCCTTTATCCCAGCATGCCACAGGCCCAATATCAGGTCTCTGTGCCTTTTGGTTATTCAGAAGAAGTCGTTTAAAGATTATGACCGTTTTGGCCCCTGTAACCTTGAATGAAAGTCAAGGTCATTTCTTTGAACAAACATGGTAGCCCTTTATCCCAGCATGCCACAGGCCCAATATTAGGTATCTGGGCCTTTTGGTTATTCAGAAGAAAATGTTTAAAGATTATGACCGTTTTGGCCCCTGTAACCTTGAATGAAAGTCAAGGTCATTTCTTTGAACAAACTTGGTAGCCCTTTATCCCAGCATGCCACAGGCCCAATATCAGGTCTCTGGGCCTTTTGGTTATTCAGAAGAAGTTGTTTAAAGATTATGACCGTTTTGGCCCCTGTGACCTTGAATGAAAGTCAAGGTCATTTGTTTGAACAAACTTGGTAGCCCTCTATCCCAGCATGCCACAGGCCCAATATTAGGTCTCTGTGCCTTTTGGTTATTCAGAAGAAGTCGTTTAAAAATTATGACCGTTTTGTCCCCTGTGACCTTGAATGAAGGTCAAGGTCATTTCTTTGAACAAACTTGGTAGCCCTTTATCTCAGCATAACACAGGACCAATATCACGTCTCTGGGCCTTTTGGTTATTCAGAAGAAGTTGTTTAAAAAGATTTTGACCTTTTTGGCCCCTGTGACCTTGAATGAATGTCAAGGTCATTTGTTTGAACAAACTTGGTAGCCCTTTATCCCAGCATGCCACAGGCCCAATATCAGGTCTCTGGGCCTTTTGGTTATTCAGAAGAAGTCGTTCAAAGATTTTGACCGTTTTGGCCCCTGTGACCTTGAATGAAAGTCAAGGTCATGTCTTTGAACAAATTTGGTACCCCTTTATCCCAGCATGCCACAGGCCCAATATTAGGTCTCTGTGCCTTTTGGTTATTCAGAAGAAGTCGTTTAAAAATTATGACCGTTTTGTCCCCTGTGACCTTGAATGAAGGTCAAGGTCATTTCTTTGAACAAACTTGGTAGCCCTTTATCTCAGCATAAGACAGGACCAATATCAGGTCTCTGGGCCTTTTGGTTATTCAGAAGCAGTTGTTTAAAGATTATGACCGTTTTGGCCCCTGTGACCTTGAATGAAAGTCAAGGTCATTTCTTTGAACAAACTTGGTAGCCCTTTATCCCAGCATGCCACAGGCCCAATATTAGGTCTCTGTGCCTTTTGGTTATTCAGAAGAAGTCGTTTAAAAATTATGACCGTTTTGTCCCCTGTGACCTTGAATGAAGGTCAAGGTCATTTCTTTGAACAAACTTGGTAGCCCTTTATCTCAGCATAACACAGGACCAATATCACGTCTCTGGGCCTTTTGGTTATTCAGAAGAAGTTGTTTAAAAAGATTTTGACCTTTTTGGCCCCTGTGACCTTGAATGAAGGTCAAGGTCATTTGTTTGAACAAACTTGGTACCCCTTTATCCCAGCATAACACAGGCCCAATATCAGGTCTCTGGGCCTTTTGGTTATTCAGAAGAAGTCGTTCAAAGATTTTGACCGTTTTGGCCCCTGTGACCTTGAATGAAAGTCAAGGTCATGTCTTTGAACAAAATTGGTAGCCCTTTATCCCAGCATGCCACAGGCCCAATATTAGGTCTCTGTGCCTTTTGGTTATTCAGAAGAAGTTGTTTAAAAAGATTTTGACATTTTTGGCCCCTGTGACCTTGAATGAAGGTCAAGGTCATTTCTTTGAACAAACTTGGTAGCCCTTTATCCCAGCATAACACAGGACCAATATCAGGTCTCTGGGCCTTTTGGTTATTCAGAAGAAGTCGTTCAAAGATTTTGACCTTTTTGGCCCCTGTGACCTTGAATGAAGGTCAAGGTCATTTCTTTGAACAAACTTGGTAGCCCTTTATCCCAGCATACCACAGGCCCAATATTAGGTCTCTGGGCCTTTTGGTTATTCAGAAGAAGTCGTTTAAAAATTATGACCGTTTTGTCCCCTGTGACCTTGAATGAAGGTCAAGGTCATTTCTTTGAACAAACTTGGTAGCCCTTTATCTCAGCATAACACAGGACCAATATCAGGTCTCTGGGCCTTTTGGTTATTCAGAAGAAGTTGTTTAAAAAGATTTTGACCTTTTCGGCCCCTGTGACCTTGAATGAAGGTCAAGGTCATTTCTTTGAACAAACTTGGTACCCCTTTATCCCAGCATAACACAGGACCAATATCAGGTCTCTGGGCCTTTTGGTTATTCAGAAGAAGTCGTTCAAAGATTTTGACCTTTTTGGCCCCTGTGACCTTGAATGAAGGTCAAGGTCATTTGTTTGAACAAACTTGGTAGCCCTTCATCCCAGCATGGCACAAGCCCAATATTGGGTCTATGGGCCTTTTGGTTTATGAGAAGAAGATGTTTAAATGGAAAAGTTTACGGACGGCACACGGCGCACGGCGCACGACGACGGACGAAGCATGATGACTATAGGTCATCCTGACCCTTCGGGTCAGATGACCTAAAAACGGTTTTCCAATAATCTTTCAACGACCACCCAAAAAAGTCATTTTAAACATTTAGTGGTCTCTTTTTTTGGAAAGAGCTCTTAAATGATGTGATTTAAAACGTTTTTCATGGGTATATATATATTCTGAAATATTGCTTCAGGTTATAAACGTCTGGAAGGGTTTAAGCGTGTCAGTTATCAGGAAGGCTCTCTTAGTCCCCACGTCATTGCACTATCACCTATCTCGACAATCTCTCCGATGATGCCGACATATTCTGCAAAGTTGTTTGCGCGGTATCTGATGCCATGTCTACCTGTGACAGATAGGCAGACTCCGAGGGCCGATCTTCATGTAGTCAAACAATATCCATTTCAGTAATTAAAATATTCAACATGGCTAAAGTCAAACCTTCTTAATAATTCTTACCATTGGTAAATTCAAAGCAATACTAAATTATTTTCATTTCAGTATAAATCTTTTCAGCAGATGAAAGCAAGATTCAAAGTTTCATTGCAGTGTGGAAGAAAATATATGATTTATCCTAGGAATTTATATTCTTTCCAAGCCAAACAGAACATTTCTAATAGCAACACCTTGTTGTCAAGGCTACCCCTTACTATCACAAAAATGCGATGATGCAATGTTAAAATCATCTCTAACTCATAAACATGTCAAACCAGACAGACAGAATCCCCTTAATGGCGTTTGTGACATACATATTATTTCACTCTGACATGTAATTTACAGAAATGATTTAAAATCAAGGTCTGCTATGATAGACATTAGAACCATCACAGATACAGCCAATCTATCACTTGCTTGTCACTCATCTGATAAATCTTATATAACAAATTTCACTTTGGTATACAATCTTTGATAAGAGCAGACATCAACTTTCCAGCCTGATGCTGTAGGTCTCATCACCAAACCCTTCACCAGGACCATGACCTTGACCTTAATTTGGTTTAATTGTTTTACGTCCTATTAACAGCTAAGGTCATTTAAGGACGACCTCCAGTGTACAGTTTGTGTGTTATGTTCGTGTAAGCCCTGATCCTTGTGATAGTCCGGATGTTGACCATGGACGTCAGAGGTGATCCCAGGTAACTGATGACCAAACTTCGAAATGGTATGGCCTTTTCCTCCAAAACAATTGAAGATCCCTCCTGACAAGCCTAACATTTATTGCCTGAAATATGTCTCATCAAGAAACAGCGAGCAGTAAAATTTTCAACTATTTCATCTAATGACATAGAAAGTAGGAGTCAAACAATAAATAGATATGTCCAATTATAGTCCATCACATACAGGAGTACGAGGGATCTAAAAGTCCTGCCAAAGATGAAATCAGAAGAAAATGTCTATTTAGAAAGTATAATCAGACAAGTCTGCAACACCAGAACACATTTCACAGAAAATAAAAATCATCAAAAACCTTTAAAAAAAATACAAATTGGAACTAAAACTTGTTTTTCTTTCATTTCCATCACCAATGAGAGCATTTCAAAAGAGAATTCCAAAGAGATTGTTTGTGATTTATAGCAACAGGTTTGATGCCATCTCTCCGATTCTAATACCAAGAGCAGAGCCAGCCGACCGGAACTGACACTATTTGGCAGGAAGTAGAAGTGCTAAACCCGGTGATGAGCGCGACTCGCTGCACAACTATGTTATCTGTCAGACATGCCGTGGAACCGGCCAGGAAACGACATAGGTACAGCTCACCTGGGAAATATCTGGAAAGCCGGACTGGCGGAGTGAATGACATATTGTTACGCTCAGAAATGTGATATGTCAGCATAGCTACCATAAATCAGGAGACAGAAGCATAAGTAGGCCTGATACGGATTACTGGTCATTGTACAAACCGTCCGCCCAGCAGCGTAACATTTTCCTTAAAGGCAGATTTTTGAATTTGTCAGAGAAGATTATCCCAATCATATATATGTACTTTCTTCTGCACTCTGTGGCAATGAATCCTTTGATTTTGCCGCGATCTGATCCGAAGACAAAGAAGATCAAAGACAAGAAAGCGGTATAAGACGGCCATTTTTATGTTTCCTTCATTGCAATGTACTTTAAGCCTTTCCAACAGATCTTTTGCATGGGATTACCTTTGTGAAATTCAAATATGTAATGAGGGAGTTCCCCCCGAGAGGATTCCCGCTGCTCTTCACTAATGTTCTCCATAAAACCACCAGTGGCACACAAGAAGAAAACAAGCTATCAAACGATGTAGCTTGAGATAGCTTTAGATCTGAAAAGCAGCTTTCGCTAAACAAGAAGTCACATTCACCTAGTAAAAAAAAATTTTAATTGGAATAAAAGATGCAAAATGATATTCTTCACCTTCAGTTGTATTAGTGTTGCTTTTAGGACAGAAATTAATGAAAACACTTCTGAACTACTTCATTTCTGGAACATCAAAGGGTAAATCATTTTATAGAAATTGTTCATCTGATGCCTTCAGGTATATGCAGACAGCCACGTAGTACAGAAATACTGACAGTGGGCTGAAATACAGCGAGAATACAGCCAGTTTACAGCGAGTTACTGGTGCAAGTGTCAATGGTAAGAGAGGTTAGTTTGTGCGTCTCCAGATCAATAGGTCCGTTTGATGTACTGCGAGGGCTCAACAAGGCATAGGGCAGCTAGAACATATGTACAGCAGGTCACAGCGGTGGCACTTCACAAGGTCAACATGGTGGCACTAATGCTGACCTTGTGAAGTGCCAAGGTCAACATGATGGCATCTACATATGTGTCCTAAAGGTCAGAGAGGTGGAAAGGTCAACATATATGGTGGTACATAGTGGTGCCTAAATGCTTAGGTCACAGCATTGTCAATTCACAAGGTCAACATTGTTACATGGACATATCTGTATATTAGGTGGCAGCAGTGGTTCTTCACAAGGTCAACATGGTGGTACCTAAATGTTTACTCAAGGTCACATAGGTGACACTTCGAAAAGTCAACATGGTGGTACCTAAATGCTTACTCAAGGTCACATAGGTGACACTTCGAAAAGTCAACATGGTGGTACCTAAATGCTTACTCAAGGTCAGAGGTGGCACTTCGCAAGGTCGACCAGGTATTTAAACTTGTTCCGAAGGTCGTTGGGTTGGTTCACATTCATGCTCATGAAGTTACACAGCTGTTACCCACACATATCACCCATTTTTATGAGAGGAGGATCTAACCACATAATAACACATGATGACTGCCCTTCCCAACCTAATTAATCCCATAAAACATAAATCTACAAGTCAAGTTCTTTGTATATATCCCAGTACCCTAGCTACAATGTTTTCTTAACGGTATGATTACAGAAATCTTATGTCTAAAGACCATATCAGTGTAATTCACATAAATA
Organism: Mimachlamys varia; assembly: GCA_947623455.1. NCBI lineage: Eukaryota > Metazoa > Mollusca > Bivalvia > Pectinida > Pectinidae > Mimachlamys > Mimachlamys varia. Next base: position 46,326,979 of record OX392530.1, on the reverse strand, counting down.
TGGATTAATATACTAAATAAATTGGATTATTATGTGTTTAAAATGATACAAATGTGAAAATATTGATTTTAATATGCAGAGAGCACTGCAATCCAACTGACTTTCCGCAAAGTCAATAAAACTCGAATTGATACATTCAAAACCAAATAATGGCTATGAATCTGATTTTAAACATATTTCAATTCAAATAAATGGATTTAGCTCTTGGTATTTCAAACAAGAGCGATACAAGAGAATATCTACGGCTTGTCTTGCCAGGAAACAGGAGAACAGTACACAGGGGATTGGGTTCACGTGGTAAATATTGAATTACAATTATTTAACAGATCTTTCTACTTTTACATGAATCTATCTTTTATGACCACATAATTTAATACTTTGTAAACACACAAAAGTACAACCCATATAAAATGTCTGTTCCGCAGAATGGTGAAAATAAATTTGAAATGGCCTGAAGGCGGTCATATAACATGATTATTTCAACTAGTAGTTTATCTACAGCAATACCTATGTCTATTATAGTTCAATGTAATCAATTTCTACACATTAATGCAAAAACCTATTTAGTTTCAAATTTCAATTTCCTTTTCACAAAAATTGAATGAATATATTTCTCGGAATCGTTAAATTTTCATCCATAATCAAGAAATACACATAGTTTCCGGGGATAAAACCCTCACCATTCTCCTAAACACAATTCACGCCGCCTGCCCGACTGGGATGCTGGTTATGGCAATTTGACGTGAGATATAATCTTATTAGGCCTACGAAGAACACTTTCATATTTTTTTAAACCGCGACAAGATAATAATTACAAACAAATTGACTTTGAATGCCTTGCTCCGAGCTAGATGTTCTTGCAAAAGTGCAAACCAAACATGGCCAACAAGATGTTCGCAGGAGATCTCCCTTAGATCTGTGACCTGATTTGCGAGATATTGTACAGACGGTATGCTGCATAACGCTGACTGATACAAGAAGGCAGTATAGCTTAATCCTAAAATCTACAACAGGAGACAAGCTGGACTCTTTTACCCGAAATTGATTGGAGTCTTTCAGAATAAGCCGTGATTTGGAAGAAGTCTATCCAGACCAGGCAACACCATGCTTCGTCTATCAGGGGAAAACTAACACTTTGAGTGAGTCGTGATGAACCTTTTGGACTTGTTTCCCTACCTCCACTCTCTAAATTTTTTATTTAAGGCTATGATATATTTCCATACCCTACACTTTATACCCACCAGGACAACAACCTGCGTTTCAGTCCAACTGTATAGGTCTTACATGATGCATGTGATTTACCAAGTGAAAACTGAGAATGGGAATATGTCTGTATATGAATTATTTATTGCGTGTTTTAATGTCACATTGGTCAAAGTGGTCAAATATCCTTTAAGATAAAACTATATCAGACAGACAGAATAAATCCTTTAAGATAAAAAATATATCAGACAGACAGACAGATGTAATCTGATAGAGCATTTCATTGCAGGACACAGTCGACATGGCACTACCCGACTAGATAGACAAAGGTTCTGGGCCTGAAACCAAGCAGTAAACTGCTGAAAATTTTGTTCAAATTTTGCGAGTGTGCACCCCCACTTCCCACACTAACATCAGATCATTGAGTTATGTTGCAGTAACCGATCACCATTAAACATCACCATGAGTCAGGGGATCGTTCTTGTTGGGAGGTAATTCACAATAAATATTCATAATGTATACTTGGACATGCCTGTACATATCAAACCCTTATCTCCTCTAAAAGGATCATGTTTTTTTACCTAAATGATCCTGACTTTGAATGTTTTAATGTGAATGATATAGACAGGAACATTTGATCAGCGAGCCTAGCTTCCTGTGTCGTGGGGAACCTAACAAGGCTAACATGTTACCTTTAGGTTCCCTAACAGTCCGTATGCCCTCTTCAAACTTCACCCTGAAAAATCGGCCATCTTTGATCTTTTTCTAACATGATTCAAATTCTTAATCACCGTTATAAGACTTTCATCTCTCCTTCTGTACACTGCACTTAACCGTTTAACATTTCAAACTATCTGCCATTTAAAATCCATGAAATTTTTTCATGTCTTGTTCCTGGTGATAAAGTTTTAATAAATCTGACCATTAAGCACGGGGTGAACGGTTATCTGCTGTTCTCCTTTTGATGGCATTGAAAATTCGATATTTACAGCTACGTTAACGCACTTACATAATCCTGTTTTTTTCTTGCTTTGGTCCTATTGTGGGCATGCTAGTGCAGACTTTTACTGTTGTCAGGGGGGCTTTTAAGCTACAGGCTTCCCCGCCAAACTCTAAATATTGCTACAGAGAAATGTTTACAGATACCAATCAAATTCTGACAGCTATGAATGAGTAAAAACAATAAAACGTAGAGCAGACCAAGATCATCCAATGTTTGCGGCACCTTGGGATTCCGTAAGATGGGTTACCATGATAATACAACCTTACACAATCTGTAATGCGAATATTGAAAGATGAGTTATTCCTCTCTAGGGAAGAATCAAACCTTTCAAAAAAATCTCCCTCTAAAATGTTTACAAATACCATATCCCAGATTTCTAAATCATTACCTCATAAATTTGAGTCAAAGTAGTTCTTCTATTAAATTTCACAGGAAAAAAAACAAATTAAGAGATATTTATTTGCCTATAAAAGCTCCTCCAGCAAGTGGAAAAGTGGAAAATATCAACAATTTAAATTGGCTTTAAATCTGGGGTAAAATACTTAACATTGATTGCCGTGTCAACCAATAAGGGGTTAATGGAGCCAGCCTTTAATGGGCTGCTAAAAATTTTACTGCAGCTCTCCGATACATGTCCAGAAAATCGCTCGGTGCACTCGCTGCACTGGGTGAATTTAAGTGGCAGAAGGCCCAACTGGTCACAATTATATCATATACTATAAAACCATTTTGGTATTGTTTCTGCAAAAAACAGTTGATTTTTTATTTTAGATTTGGGACTTTTTTTTTAACTTAATCATTTGAAATGGAACCCATGTGTTGGTGTTAGAAGCTTAGATAATTTAATGCTTTTTTCTCCAATTTGAACTTTCAAAAAAACTCTTGACAATCTGTGACAGCTAGGACTGTATGAAATATATCAAAGTTAAACATTTTTTCTATAATTTTTTCCTATTGATATGATGTCCCTAGACTTTTTCTCGACTTTTCCATCTACTTTGTTCTGTCAGCCATAATTACAAAATATATCAAATGTGATTACAGTTAGCATTCTGGGTACACAGACACATCACTCTGTTTGACTTTTCTACAATTCACATTTATTTTATCCTGATATAGATCATAATGTTTTGCAAAAGCCTCTGTATGGTGTGAGTTAATATATGATATGAATTTCCATTGATTAGTTGTGAATTGTCTATCAATCTCTATTAAATAAATCTCAATATCACACTTTCAATCAATGCTATTTTTGGAGTGTATACTCCATCTTCCTGTCTCAGAAAATTGTCTAGCTGACCTGAATTTTTGGTATTTCCTGTCATTTCATTAAAGCTTCAACTTAGAATTTACCGAAGCTTCAAGGCTGTAAAGAAACCCAATGTAATTCAGTCTTGTTCTGGTAACATACCTATGCCACCAGACTCTGTCGATCACCGTCCAACCCTGATGTTCAACCATATATATTATATAGAGATATATATAGCTTGTACTTATGTATAACTGCCCCACAATCCATTTTTGTGCATTTTCCAGACAATCTCATCCATTTTCTTTACAAAAACTTGACATTAAAAGGAGAATAAAAAGCCCTTATTCACGGTAGGTCGTCTGCTCAGTTTGGGTGAAAAATGAAAATGGTCTTGTAATTAGAAACTTGGTTTTAATCTATTAGGCGAGTTGAATAGTGCTTTTTGTCCATCAGAATGAAAATCAATGTCTAAATGGTATTGTATAATATTTTAAGCTATCAGGATTTAATTTCAAAGTATCTATCATGATGACAATGATTTCTAATCTCCTGATAAATTTTCCAGATTGCTATGCCACTCACATTACTCACATTAGAAGGTCAGGGGTCACTTAACAGATTTATTATCGATGGTGACAGAAATCATCAGTGGATCTGATGTGACGTAAGTTTGCCGTGGTGTGTTGGGTTGATAGTTTGAAATATCATCCTCGCTAGAAGTTAAAATTATTTGCCCACATCGTCTAATCACTCACGGTGTCATCAGCGGTGAAAATAACCCTACACCCTTACGTTGTTGTTGTAATACCTCACTGATAATACAACTGTTGTGTCTGTCATTTTACGAAAATAACAAATTGAACGAAATTATCATTAACCTTTTTACTAGCTACATCAATTAAAAGGACACAGTTAAAACATTCACTAGCATTTTAATTTCTATATGATATTGCCTTTTTGAAAAATGGATTTCTGAAAATCTTAATTGAACACATGCATGTACACATGAATATGCCAACACAAATGTTTCTACGTTAAGAATTGACAATTAAAAATAATTCATCTATATCACCAGCATTTTATTTGAAGTGCTTAACACAGTTTGATGTTTTTCACATTGACAGAAAAAGGTGGTAAAATATAATACCAGCTTAAATAGATACGGTTAGATGTGTTCATACTGTCTTTAAAGACACATACTCGGATTTAGAAAGGCTACTTCCAAAGTGTATAATTAGGAACAAAGTTGTTCAAGTTTTGTGTTAAAAAGCAGCAGTAGGTTTTGATAGTTTTTTTCCTCGCTAATTCTCTCATGATCTGAGCTTTTGGCTGAAAGCAAGACTTACATCAAAATAAGCATTCTTGGGTTTGAAATAATAAAATAATAATTCCTATGTAGGCTTTGTAATTCAAATGCAAAGTTTTATCAAGCCATTAAAGATTTTTGCATCAAATAAAGTAACTTATATTTATAAATTACCCAAAAGTTTTCATCATTTTCATCAAGTATTCTGGCAGTGAACCACTTAAGTCACGTATAATGAAATGATGGCTATTTATCTGTATACATTCAATGAAAACCAGAATAAACCATTCAGATCATATGACAGAGTAATATGAAGCTTTAACATCGTATTAAGAGAAAGCTGACGTAACAGCTGTAGGATTATCCCATTAAAAGTGCATAAACACATTAACACTGTACCACGAGGTGTCATAATATGACAACAAAAAACTTATACTAATTAAATTCTGGTCCAATGGAATAATGATCAGAACTCTGCTACCGTACTTTAAATTGTTGTTGGCCTATATTGACTTACATCACAGTTTTTGTTACAGCTGCTGTAACACACAAAGAGAACTGTAGGGAGGATGACAATATTAATATAATCCTAGGTATTCCTCTATGTTCACAAACTGTACCTGATGACAAGCTAAGCTAGGTGCTCTGAGATAAGATAGTAATGGCTACCTCACTCCCCAGCTCTGGCACCCCCCTCCATCATCACCCACTCCAAAATATGTAACCCAGTCACAACATACAAACAACATCAAATTCTACTCACCATCATTGTCAAACACCTCCCTGTAACGACACAAAAAACATACAAATTAATTATAATACAATTAAAATTAAAATTTGTTTCATAAAATAATCATTTAAGAATTGTTTTAAATACTCTCAACATGCTTCTTAGATGTATTTAATTCGTAATCATGATACATGTACCGGTATTATCAAATGTGAAAATTGCCTCTTTGATGAAGACATTGTACAAGTTATAATTGCTTCTATCTCTAGCAGTAACTGTTACCCGTTAATTCATATAGTCTTACATGTTAATCCTTCACAAGGGTGCAACTTCAAATTATGCCAACTTTTTCACGAGTATTTCAGCCATCCCAATCCTTGTGCCTAGTTAGTCTGAATAGATTGGGGGTGGCAGCTAGGGTCTACCTATCACAATGCATTTGAGGGGGAGGGGGGGGGGTCGGGGGAGGGGTATTTGAAGCAGCTGCAACAGAGCATTGTACACTGCTGTCATCCTGTCACGTTGGATTTGACGAGATGCAGTCATTGTTGATCGTAGATCATCACATCTCCCCATCTCTGTCGTCCCAGAGGGCTCAGGACCACGACTCTAATGAGGCGGAAGGTATGCACAATTTGTATGTTTGTGTAGCTTGTAGCGTATAATTAGCGTAAATTAGACCTACATAGGTTAGACTGTGTACTGTGTACACATGGTCACTCTAAGGCGTTACAACACATAAACAGGAAATACTAACAATATACCAGTACCTCTCGGTACCAATGGCCGCCAGGCCTTCACCCTCAGACACAGAATAATGGTACGGTATTATACCAGACCACACTGAACCACAGACAGTATAGTCAGGCACTGGAGCTTCACAAGCTTTGGTTAAACAGCTGCCCAGGAAACCATTTCAAGTTTTGACAAATGGAAAAACGAGTTACCCTTGGCATTGCATTAAGTGAAAATAATCTGTTCATGTCAAGTTACTACTGAGCTTAGTAGCCATCCTCATTTAGCGGTTGTGCCTGGCAGGACTACATGACCAGCCCAGGCTTGCTGCTGTGTGTACTGCTAGCTGACCATTCTCATTAGCCATTAGTAAACACTGGACCTACAGCCTTTCACCCCTACAACATAGTCCTCTTAAAGCACCATTATTCCTGGTTATGTATTACCAGCACATACAGGCACTTTGCTGACACTTCACACCTAACAGGAGAACATGTGTCTGAACCCCCCTAACATTATACATGTATTGTAGATCAATCTTTTACTAATCCCCTTCTGGTGACCACACATGCTGGCCCTTCACAGGGCTGCCGTTGTCTTTTACAGCACCTATATGTACACAGGCTCCTTGGACACCTTCTGGGACCCAAATCCCCAACACATTCAGGTCTCTAACTAGTCCCTAAACCAATATGTGTACATGACCCTTGAAACATATTACATCCCATTGTATGTCTGCCACTGACACAAAATGAACCCAAACCTTTATTTCACACCAATACACGGTATGATATACAATGTGTCTTGATATATATATATATATATATAGAATACCCCCTAATGTCCCCTAATCCCTTTACAGCCCCCCCCCCCTTCCCTCCAATGTCCCCTTATTCTTCTACAGTACCCCCTTCCACTTGCCCTTCACACCAATTACTGACTTAACCTTACGACACCTGTAAACCTCCTGGGTACACCCAGGTCCTTCAAACCTATGAGGACCAATTTGACCACTCTGATCCTGCTGGCCCCTCAGTGGTCAATTAAGTGCCCTGCTATTATTGTGTATTCTATCTTACATGTGCCTCTGGTTACAGACTAAGTCATTAGTGGTAGTCTGTGTGTTTTTCTGTAATGACAATTTTGCACTTGAGTAAATGTTCCCCAATCTATTATAGGGTAATTACTTACAAGGACAGGCCTACAGGTAAATGATAATGACTTTTTTATATATACACCAGTTAATTCTGGAGCATCCAATTCATCTCTAGTTTCCATCTAATTATCTAACAATTCAACACGCTCTGACTCTATCTGATGGGAATATCTATATACAGTAGCTAATGGTAGACACATAGAAAGCAGACAGACAGACAGAAAAATGAACAAAAACAAATTAACAGACAGACAGACAGCTGACAGACACATAACAACCAGCATATTAAGACACACATCATAGGAAAGACAAATGGACAGACAGACATACACAAGGGAACCTGAAAGACAGATAGACAGACAAGAAATTCTACAATCACCATACATCTCATATGTCTCACTTAATCTTTAGGCAAAGATTAAAATATTCTGAGGGATGGACAAATAGACGGACAAAATTAATGGGCAGGCAGCTCTTTCAGAATACTATCAACTTGACCTAATTTGCCTGTTCTTTCAGCTGTCAGATATTTTATAAGATCAATGAAATCATTCTACTCTATTTAGATGACACACAAGTCCATAGCATGGTCTTTATCCTTGAAATGAACACCCACAAATCACTTCTTGTCACTCGGTGTATAAAATGATAGATATGATTGTTGCTATTCAATGACTAGGAGACCCCGAATAAAGACCAAAGCTGGACACTCCCTATATACAGCTCTATATCAAGAGGGGTGGTATACAATATAACTTCATCATATTGACCTCGTATGGACTAACATTATAAATAAGATTCACAGTATATCAATTTAAATGAAATTTTAAAATTATATTTTAATAAAACACAATTATGTATAGTTGGATAAAAGTTATAAATACCATCTAAAATTTAATTATTTCAGAGTTATCTCCCTTAAATCATAATCTAAAACAATATCACATCACTTATATTTCAAAACTACATGGGTATCACTAATACACAGTAGTCTTGTGAATCTTGTACATGCTTCATAAATTAAACAAGACTATCTCTGGAGGTTTTTGGTTAGTTGGAGTCTTTTGAAAAAAGACACAGAAGGTAGCATACCTCCTTAAATGAGAGTGTATCAATCTTCAATGTTTCAGCCCGAGGTATTTTTCAAGTATGCATATTGTAATCCAACAGGTGAAACAGAGGTCAAGTTTGGCTGAATTTAACTTAAAAACTTCAGGAATTGGCCAATTACCTAAATCTGAGATAATGAATGGAGCCAGACTGGGCCTTACAACCACAAATCTCTATGCCCTATGGGTCTGGACTGCAGCTGAAACAACTTCAATATAGGCCAGGTATTCAAGCAGAGCAGGTGTTTTCTCTGGCCAAAAGGTCTTAATTCTAAAACTGGAAACGAGGGGGTCAGGGTGATTAGATAAAATAATCAGTGGATGGTTAGAAGCCATACCGATCCTCCCTGGGCTTTCCATCCCAGTCCCAGGCCAGACACTCCATCTGACTCACAGTCTTGTTAGTTATTTCTGCTACTATGAAAAATCAACAATGTTTTCTTTTGGTCGGCTGGTTTGGGTTTGTGTGGTCAGTTTTTCAGCCCATGTATTCTAATGACTAATATATATATATATATATATGCATCATCTTCATGATTCCCTTGACACCAAGTCTGGTTCGGCAGTTTGCAGGCCAGAGTGACATCGCTTTTGTGTGTCAGACAATTTATCATGAGGTCGACATATAATGACTATTGACAAAATGTAGCAAATATTTACAAACACATCATCAGCATCATGTTAATGTTACTGTATTCGGCTTATCATTGTCTTTAATCTTATGTAAATATTGATATCTATTAACTTTTTAAATAAATCATCTCTTCGTATCAGTTATACAGTTATTCTAGTTGATAAATATTTATATAAACCTTGGTAAAAAAACAATGGTAATATGCTTCCTAATTCGTTTTTAATGAAGGAAATTTGTTTTACCGTATTTGTTCTCAAGTTAAAGCATGATAGGCAACCGTATGAATAATCCAAAGTAATAGGGCAAATTAAAGAAAATGAATTCAAATTTATTTGCATTACTACTGAACTGCAATCAGAGTTATCTTCCTTTAAAACCCATTATATATGGGTGGGCTTATTAGCAGGCATGGTCTTATTACCATGGGCTTATGAGCAGGCATGGTCTTATTACCAGATAAATATGGTACAGAGGAGAGCAGCCAGTAGCCTTCAGTCTGTTTGTGATCCTCATTAAAATAAAGGATTAAATCACTATGGTATAACTTTTGAATGGCTCAAGTTTTTACACAGTATTGATAGGAGTGAAAGGGAGTGTACTGGGGTTTGTCCACCAAACACTGAATATATAATATCATGTACAGACTTTATTTGGCTTACACTCCAATCCATAATGGTAAAACAAACACATAGTGGAGACTTTCAGTTTCTGAATGAAAATCAGCAATAGAGCAGGTTTTTACATATATGTATAGTCTTGATTTGGAGTATGTTATACTTCATGACCTACAGATTTAAAAAACACCCAGCTTTTTAATAGGTGACAACAGCACCAAACATTTAGTCAACAAAACAGTTTATGACAGAACTGAAGACCAAAACAATTTCCCTATGATCTGCCAGGCCTGGCTGATCCAATGGGGTCTAAAAATTCACTCCAACCATCTTTTTGTTCAGCATTGTCAACATTCAAAGGTATGAAACATCTTTTGGGAGCCATGTGGCTCCTGGAGCCTGGAGATTATCTCTCTGAGTCTCTGGTATCTAAGGTGTGCAGGAGGAATGCGAGTCATTCAGGGGATTACTTATACACATATCTTTTACCTGTTTATACAGCTGTGTATGCTGTAACAATTGGTATAAAGTGTCTTGTTCAAGGAAACAATACTAACATACATGTTGCACATATTCATAAAATATGTCATGAAGAAAATATATGTACACTAATTAGAACGAGTATGATATGACCTCTAAAACTTTTAAGTAATCCCTAAGCATCAGGCTTGTGAAACTGTACCCCACCCTGCCCATATTTTTTTCAAAATAACTTTCTGGTGGGTTCGAATCTAAGGACCTGAATAGAAATTAAATTGAAAGGACCGAGACCAATCAATGTAAAAAATGACCATGGTAGTACATGGTTTGTTCCCTTCCATCAGTTCTATTGGCTGGATCCTCTAGTGATCACTTACTGGACACCAAAGGTGTGATACTGAATCCGACTAATGTCCCTAATGGTCACTGTATACAGCTGACCAGTGGAACATAGGTGTAATATAAACTAGCCATGTCTGACCAGAGCGTCCTGTAAACCTGGCCCTCTCTATCAATTGTTGATTGGATTAGAAGGAATCCAAGCCATAATGGGACTGTTTATATGTAGGGTACCTCATTACCAAACAGCTTCCTCATCAACAACACTCTATTACCAATCAATCAGAGCCTATAAACATCCCACAGTTCCACCTGGGTTATGCATCATCAACATAATCGAAAATTGGTTCTTTGAACTTTCTGAGACAGAAAAAAAAAGTCCAATAAATTTTCCATAAAGGACCAATATCATGTAGATATGAGCCAAATTGTATAGATCCTTTATAAAATATTGCATAAAGTTGACTCTTAATTGTATACATCCTTTATGAATTATAGTTAGTATGAAGCTGACTCTTAATTGTATAGATCTTTTATTAATTATAGTATAATGTTGACTTGTAATTGTATTTGTACCAATTTAGATTATTATATACTTTATGAATTATGGTATACAGTGTGTATAATTTATTGGGTAAAACAATTGTAGAATTGACACTTCCTGCTATAAACCTAAATCATACAGCTGTTCAGATTTCTCTGTTTACTGTGTATCAACTAGATCTGTATATTATAACAGTAGCAGAGTGTTTTTTTATCAAATATCTGACAAATGGTTTATCAATTGTCCACTTATCCCAAAGTGATATATATTAAACACGATGTCGGACAGCTAGAACCAGCTCCTGCTGTCAGGGCTTCTGTATCACATAGACACAAATGGGGATTAAACTCCATCATCAACAGCTCCTCATCCCGACAACTGCGAAATTGTCGTGTCAAATTATAATTTGTGTTTTTCAATTTCCGTGTCAAAGTGACATATATCCATATCGCCTCCATAATACATCCTGGAACACCAGCACAAAATTACTATTTGAAATGTGCAGTTACTACATGTAGTATCTATATTAACTATTTTTCTGTACATTGTAAATTTTGAAATTGCATTCCAAACACATTTAAGTACCGGTAGATGTGATATTGGGGGTTTTTTTCTAGAAAAAGACAAACACAATTTATACATTCTATAAACTTCTACAGTTCTTAAAGATTGGTATTATTATTCTCCCTTTATTTCCCAACAAGATCAGTATGATATCAAACTTCTGTTAAACAACAAAGCCAATTTGTAATCATTTACAAACTTGTGATGATGACCCAATATTTTTCATCAGACCGGTATAAAGCTCATTAAAGATTTGTAAAACATGGCCGTGTTTATAATGAGATCAGCCATGATTTATCCCCATGGCCATCTTGGAGGCAGACTCAGATTAGTACAGCTGGACCAGCTGGTTGTCCTGTCGTAGCAGCAGAGCGACCATTCCACATTGTTTATTGTAATTTGCTATCAACTTGATGGCAGCAAGAAATTATTGGCCACAAAAATGATTACAAAATTCAATTACCATTCACAAGTAATTAACGAAGGACCCAAATATTTTTTTTCTTAAGATTTTGGAAACCAATGCTGATAGTGTTTCTTTGCAAGGGAAATTAAAACAAACATAACATGTTGAAATTACAAACAAATTTAACATGTTGAATTTGAAATATTTAACGAGTTTTACCAGTACGATAATGACAAGTCTTGAACGAATGTAAAACTCACTAATTTTGGAGGTTTGTAAAAATTTCTTTTTCATTCATCAATTTTTGAGATTTGCTAATTTTTGGACATTTCTTTCAGAAACAAATGTGTCCAAATCAACGATAATAAACTGTATATGAAATACATATAGAAATAGGTCAAATAAAGCAATTTTAACTCATTAACCCCTGAAACTTCATAATGAACTCTTTCCACCTCTGAAATGGAAGAGTTCAAATTTGTCTTCAGGGGTGAAAGAGTTAAAGCATGACTCCTATAGACTTCACTTCATAACATATAAACACATATATATTTTTATTTTCTTTCTTGAAAAAAAAAACCCCTATAATGTCCGTACAAAAACAGTCTTGTGAATTACAAAGTGATCATCTACTTATTCCAACTATAAAACTGACAAGAGTTTTCTGCTGTCTCATCACAGCTAATGGGGGCCTGTCACAATGTTAAATGGAATCCCAAAATACCTCAATAAAACAGCCATTGTTTTTAGGTCTTTAGCGATGCCAGATTCTATGTGTCTTACAGAAACGAGAAATCCACAATCAATTCACCATAAAATTCAATTAAAACAAGAGGTCCATAGGGCCTGTTAATCCTACCTGGAAATATCGTAAATGATGGTAATTACGATACACTCCTCACCTTCTGATGAGGCTAATGTATGCCAAGTTTCAACAAGGCATCTTAAATTATTTAAAATGTACAGCTCTAAACATGATTTCACTGAAAAATGTGCACTTATTTTACCTTTGACTGAGAAATGAGGTCAAGGGAATTTCCAAAAAAGTTCACAAGTTTTATTGGTGAAAACATTCTGAAGACCCGTATACCATTAATTCTCCACCACCAGGTCCCTTTCAAACTGTCACCTCAGATTTAATTTATCCTTCCGTTCTTAGTTAACAAAATGTAATTATAAAACAGTTTAAGAATTAAATAAAGAAGAAGAGGAATTATTTAAAAAATACCCTTTTGTTGTGTTCCTCTGTTGATGTGAACAGACTTAAACAGGGGCATGCAGGTATTTGAAAATTATTTCATTAAACATTCATAGTGATATGGTATCAGATCTATGTTTTTACTTTTATATATGCATTCTATTTTCTAATGGTTATTCTTTCACATTTTCCATCCAAACCCTTAAAAATCTATTTTTGATTTTTTTTTTATTGTTTCCATAATAACAAAGCTGTTTCATTTATTGTTGCCAAATCTATATAGCAGACGTGTGTGACACAAATGCACTTGCTGACAGCCTCACAGAAGTACGTTTTGTGTGAATTTCGAAAAAAATTCTCCTGGCATTAGACAAGGTTCTCCTATATGTCAGTCTCATCATTTTTATGAAAATTCATTAAAATTCTCGAAGTTATATTTGGTAATATGTAAGAAATAGGCGGCCCTTCACCTAATTATATTTCGACCTGCATCTTATCATCATACAAATACATGCCGAATTACAGTTTAATATCCCTATGTGTTAAAGAGTTACAAATGAGCGGAAATGAGACTATGACAGATGACGGAACATGTACGAAATGACTAAATGACGAAATGACGGAATGACGGCCAATGACGATACTATATTCCCTGTCCAATAGAATAATGGGGTTTTGGCAGGGGCATAAAAAGAAATATAGAAAACAAAACTTGATTTTACAAGATTTTGCATTATTAGAAATCTTTGAGATCCCGACATGGTTTTGGCTGCCTGTAGCTACGTAAGCACTTTGGAATTACACATCACTATTAGAAACACATTCTAAATCTTAATCTTTCAAGTAAGGATATATTTAAATAAACATGTAGTTGATTTTTTAAAATCTATTGGTTAGCTAAGATAAATTGTTGAAACTGAGAAAGAAACTCTACCTTGGCAGAACTGCCATAGATCAAAACAAACCATGGTAGGGATTTTCATGTATAATGACAAACAGATTTTCTGCAGGCAAAATCATGGAAATGGATACAGCAAAAAACAACAACGTTCGGTAATCGTGTTAATTCAATGGCACCAATTCGGTACATAAATCTTTTGGGGTGTTACAGGGGAGATGTTTTTGTTCAGTATGATTAGGCTCCATGTTTAAATAGTCAGTTCTACATCAATAATAAAGGACCTGATCCCAGGGAGCAGCAGTAAGATGGGTAGGATGGAGGCAGGGGAACCTCATGGGGTGAGGGGTACCTCATGGGGTGAGGGGTACATGCTGCAAGTCGGGGTTTGTGTTGAGATATTGAGTTGGAGGGGTACTATATGTATGGAAGTATTTCAGGGAATGTTAGTGGGAAAGCTAGGGCAAGCTGTAAGGGGTTTACATTTCTCAAGGTCATAGGGTCAGAGGAAGAAAAGAGCATAACTTTATTGTGTAAAGCTCAGATAGAAGGAACAACATGTCTGAAGGTCAGAGGAAATGGTACAATATATCTGAAGGACACAGGTAACAATAAGATATATCTGAAGGTCACAGGGATAATAAGATATCTGCAGGTCACAGGTAATAATAAGATATATCTGAAGGTCACAGGAAACAATAAGATATATCTGAAGGTCACAGGTAATAATAAGATATATCTGAAGGTCACAGGAAACAATAAAATATATCTGAAGGTCACAGGAAAAATAAGATATCTAAAGGTCAAAGGGAACAATGAAATATATATCTGAAGGTCACAGGAAACAGTAGGATACACCTGAAGGTTATGGATAAAGGGATTTCATGTAAATTGTAGAGAAAAGGAACAGATTTGTGAAAATCTTAAATCACTCCTTGAAATCATTCCAAAAAAACAAAACCTGTACAAACCCCTTTATCAATGAAACTGGACACATGATGGTATAGATATTGACAACAACATATGTTTGTCACATATTCCTCCATGCTGTTGACATTTTCCCCTCACAGCTGTGACTCTAAATCATTAACACAGAACTATACCATTTAAAGTCAGAATATTTTAATACCAGTTCAATATAAGGTCAATATCCTCAACATGGTTTCTCTGATGAGATTCACACAGAGTTTAAACAACCCTTCGTTTTAATTATACCACAACACAGGATGCACCTCACGAAAGGTCATACATACATCGGCTATGTTACGAAACTGATACCTGACAATCATTTGCAGTATCTCACTTAAAACCACAGCAATATACATCATTAAAAGTAATCCAAAACTTGAAAAGAGATCTCCCAACATATTTATCCCAGAATACCTATCAAATCAGATTTCCTAGTGTGGGCTGCACTTTAGTGGCAATTTTTACACACGAGTAATACCTTTCGTCACGTCAGGATATTTCCATCAAATCTGTGAGGTCACACGGACTTCTCTTGGGATCAAATGACTTTATGTGGAAGGGATTGTCCTTTTTTTTATGCAATCTCAGACAAATCAAATTCAAATGACGTTAACTTACACAATCTATTCAATTATTTTTTTTAATGAGGACAAAATATTACGAAAGGAATCACGGAGATGTACCCTTTTCTATGCTAAAATCAAAAATATTCTTGACTTGTACTGTGCCAAATTAATCATCAGTCATCAAACATGGACTCAGATATGGAACTCAGTATTAAGAGAAATCTTTATTTCCCTTATGAAAAAAAAAAGTTTCATTGTCAGAACTAAACAAGGGGCTATAACTCTGTCTATATTTGCCTCACTTTAGTAAATGCGACATTCTACCATTTAAAACGTGCTTCCAAACAAAACTTAGTAATTTTGTGACGGTATGTGAGATATATCCCTGAAAAGTGACACACAGTTTGACTGCCAGAGTTGTAAATCATTAATCCGGCCATCTGTTAGTACTGACAGGAGACTAATGTATAGCTCTGAAATACCTGTATGTTTTGTTTGAAAGGGAATTAAATCAATCAAAAGCAGATATTATAACTGTTCTTTAATAGACAGGCTGAAAATGACATCCAAACATTCTTTATAAACAGAGCTAGGTAATGATTATAGGCCACATACTTCTTAATCTAAGCAATTATTATAGACCGACCATCAGAACTTAAGTCAAGTATGTTCCAAGCGTTCTTTGTACACAGGAAGTTAACTTATTAGCCACGCATGCTTTATAAACAGGTATACAGTCAAAGTTTCAATCCAAGCATTATTTCATAGACAGGTGGTAGGTTTTTCAATCCACACATTCTTTATTAACAGGTAGTGCTCTCACATAGGTTGACTGTACTTTGTTAGATTACACAGATTTTAGGGCAAAACTCACTGTCTTAAACCACACAAAAGGCATGGTCACACAACAGATCACAACTTCCCATTAAATCTCAAATTTCACATGAATAATTTGTTGTCATGGCTGGTAATATATGAGGGCCTACACAGCGATGACAAATGAATTCCATATTGTTCACAGCTAGAGTGTAATTTCAACCAGTCCTGAAGTTTCTTCCTTAAAACTCGTTATAATCCATCATATTATCTTTAGATCTTATAATAATGACTTTTCTTCTGCGAGATTATTAGCTAATAAAAGAAATAAATAAAATTTGCTTTTACAAAAAAAAAATGTGAAATTTCAGGCCTATGATTAAAAGATGCATCAAATTAAGAATATAATGGACAAATGATGACAGTCAGATTTAGCAGACAAACTGTCTATTGGCAAGACACAACTGAAAACAGTTTACATCTTTTATTTCTGAAAGCATGTCAAGATATTAAATTTAAATGAAATTAATTACAAAATTTACATGAACATTAAGCTAAGATTTATATCAAGAATTTGTACACATCTTTTTACTAAACTGTACTATAACCCCATCTCCGTGTCCCTACAGTCTATCCTCTTCTGTTACCACCTACACCCCTTTGCCCCCCCCCCCCACCTCCCACGTACAACCCTTTATACATACAGAGAAGAGCATTTAATTCTGCTATTCAGTAGTGACCCTAACTCAGAATTATGTGTTTTTTTCCTTTAGCACTTGCTTGCTAACATAAAAGTCGATACAATTGTGAACAGCAGCCGAAATTGTCGGCAAGACTTCCCAAGCAATAGTCCATCTCAAATTACCTCCATCGATGACACGACCTAGCGACCAGCTCTTGACTACAGCATTTTGTGTTATTTCGTAAAAATCTGTCTTTATTCATAGGCAAAGCACAAAGTGCCTGCAACCAATACAGCAAAGCCCTTGTGATGAAAACCTGTATTTAAACCCAGCCCGACCATGGCAAGCAACTCTAAACACTGCCAAAGCCCTGCCACTAATAGCGCTCAAAATTGGACCACTGCTGCGGCATAAGTTGCTGGGGTTGGAGCACATTTAATTAACCAACAAGAAGAAAGTCAATGAAACAGACCATGAATACAGCATGTACAAATAAAATGGAAAAGAAATTCTCGAAGGCTTTAAGATGGATTCATGTGCTTTCTGCTCAATTAAGCTAGCAGTTTGTTATTGTGAGGAGGTATGTTTGCTGGTTTGAATCTGCAGGTTGTCTCTGTACTGTACTAGTCAGGTCTAGGCGGACAGACTCGGCTACAACATGCCTGCCTCAGTGACACAACTATTTTCTGTTCCGCCATTTTACGATGTCTTTGCTTAGTTGGAGGTATGACAAAGATTACGGGAACGTTGCAGCCCTATAGGTATTCCGTGAGACCACACTGAATCGGTGCCTTTCTCCCCATCATCCCCAGCTACACTCCGAGACAAAAACGAAATTGTACTACTAAACCTGTCAACAGTCTGGAAAACTAGCAATCCCCACACTTACAACAGCATTTACTTTTTGTTTTTTTGGGATGATTTCATATGCTTTTAATACAGTCTAACTTATATGTAACATGGTTCATTGTGACAGAGAAAATTAGGGCCGACTTTATAGTTGTATACCCAAGAAACAATCCAACAGAACGCTGCACCTGGACCATCCTGTTATTGACTCAGCGCCAAACAAACAAACACTGAACATGGAGGAAGGGTCTACATTAAGGGGTTTGGTAATAGATCTATACTTTGTGAGTGATAACTGGGGAAATATGTTAATCTGGAGTTTTTGGTAATTTTGATATTCAAGGTTAAACTACTGACAAGTATACCTTTTTTGAAGAGCTACATGTATTGCTGTATTCCCTTTGGTTTTGGAGTCAAATCCATTCTTGGTGTTATTTTTTGTAGGGCTACATGTATTGTTGTATTCCTTTTAAGTTTTGGAGTCAAATCCATTCTTGGTGTTATTTTTTGTAGGGCTACATGTATTGTTGTATTCCCTTTTGTTTTGGAGTCAAATTCATTCTTGCTGTTGTTTTTTAGTAGAGCTACATGTATTATTGTATTCCCTTTTGTTTCGGGGTCAAGTTCATTCTTGGTGTTGTTTTTTAGTAGAGCTACATGTATTGTTGTATTCCCTTTTGTTTCGGGGTCAAGTTCATTCTTGGTGTTGTTTTTAGTAGAGCTACATGTATTGTTGTATTCCCTTTTGTTTCGGGGTCAAGTTCATTCTTGGTGTTATTTTTTGTAGAGCTACAAGTATTGTTGTATTCCCTTTTGTTTCGGGGTCAAATCCATTCTTGGTGTTGTTTTTTGTAGAGCTACATGTATTGTTGTATTCCCTTTTGTTTCGGGGTCAAATTCATTCTTGGTGTTATTTTTTGTAGAGCTACATGTATTGTTGTATTCCCTTTTGTTTCGGGGTCAAATCCATTCTTGGTGTTATATTTTGTAGAGCTACATGTATTGCTGTATTCCCTTTTGTTTTGGAGTCAGGTTCATTCTTGGAGTTATTTTTTGTAGGGCTACATGTATTGTTGTATTCCCTTTTGTTTTGGAGTCAGGTTCATTCTTGGAGTTATTTTTTGTAGGGCTACATGTATTGTTGTATTCCCTTTTGTTTCGGGGTCAAATCCATTCTTGGTGTTATATTTTGTATAGCTACATGTATTGTTGTACATTCTTGGTGTTATTTTTTGTAGAGCTACATGTATTGTTGTATTCCCTTTTGTTTTGGAGTCAGGTTCATTCTTGGAGTTATTTTTTGTAGGGCTACATGTATTGTTGTATTCCTTTTAAGTTTTGGAGTCAAATCCATTCTTGGTGTTATTTTTTGTAGGGCTACATGTATTGTTGTATTCCCTTTTGTTTTGGAGTCAAATTCATTCTTGGTGTTGTTTTTAGTAGAGCTACATGTATTATTGTATTCCCTTTTGTTTCGGGGTCAAGTTCATTCTTGGTGTTGTTTTTAGTAGAGCTACATGTATTGTTGTATTCCCTTTTGTTTCGGGGTCAAGTTCATTCTTGGTGTTGTTTTTTGTACAGCTACATGTATTGTTGTATTCCCTTTTGTTTTGGAGTCAAGTTCATTCTTGGTGTTGTTGTTTTTTTTCAATTGACATCGACTTCTGTTGGCTAATCAGAATTAAGCAAAAACTATAATCTCATTAATGATCATATCTCAGACTCATTGTAAACTTGAGCACAGTATCATTCCTAGTACATGTGTAACTCATTTTCCCCTGTGGACACATTTGAACTCTTCAAATTCAAAGGTTGGAATACTTCATTTCAAAATTAAAGGGGTAAATTGGTTAAATTGAATGAGCATGACTGACAACAACTGTACTTTCATTCTAGAAAAAAATCTATTGAAACCATCCACTCCTCTCTGGTCTTTTGGGCTCAAGTTTAGCTTGGGGTAAAAACGAGTTCAAAGTCAACACTGAAAAGTTCTTTTTTAAAAGTATTTACTTAGTATCAGTATGACAGGACCGTGCGGAGAGATCCACATAGCCTATCCTTAGTAGATGTGTTTAGATATAGCCGAAATTTTCATATAAGGTTTCTCCGCCAGATAACATCTCAACCCAGGCTCCTCCAGGGCCAGAGGTATGGACTTGGTATTTGAAAGAAAAATATATTTAGAATGCTACATATTATATACACATTGCTATGTACTTTGTAGGACTGATGGAAGGAAGGCCCAGCTGGGACATGTATACCCTGGATTACCAGCCGGAAGCTACAGTTCACCTATGGGACAGATATCCCCCTACCTGTCAATTCCGTCTGAAGCCATCAGGAACCGAAGCTATTACCGAGTCAGTCCTGATAGACGTTCCGTACATTGTTTCAGTCTGTCGATTCCTCTCCTGTATCCGACCAAATCTAGTCACTCTGGTTTTATCTACTCTCTTAAAGGATTAAGCAGTCGAACTAACACCACTGGTTTGAACTGAATGTCAATCAGTGAAGTAGAATTCCAGGGAGGGGTCAAAAGATAAGACAGATCTTATAGAAGTCTGTCTAAGATAGGAACAAGGGACATGCAGACAAACATGTATTTCATGTAGACAATTTAAAATAAGACACTTGGACACTTACAAGACAGTCAAAGTTAGGACACTTCAGTGAATCTGTATTAGAAATTCAATAATAAAGCACTTGGACACATACAAGACAGTCAAAGATAAGACACTCCAGCAAATCTGCATTAAATTTTGAAATAAGATACTTGGACATATATGTATTAGACAGTCAAAGCTACATAAGACCCTTCGTGGTTCAATAGTAAGACACTTGGACATATCTGTACTAGACAGTCAAAGATATTTAAGACACTCCAGTGAATCTGCATTAGGCATATAGACAGTCAAAAATAAGACATTTGTACCTACTTTTGTAAGAAAGCCACAACTTAATAAGACACATGGACACTATTTTTTTTATGGACTGATAAAGATAAACATGTACATGGCCTGGACATGCATAATTGAAATTAACTTTCTATGGATAGTCAAATAGTTGAGAACTGTTAGACAATCAACATACTTTCCACACGCCCACTGACAGTTGTCAAGTTTAACAAAGATACTCCGGACATTTTGGAATGACAAAAGATTAACGTTGTGGTCAGTAATACCCAGATATATATACCACCGGTCAAATACTGGACAGTATAGTGGGCGATTCTCTACTTTCCTTTGTACATGTATAGAAAGGCTTTATCTGTGTATTTAACTTCTCAATTATCCTCAAACCAGCAACTTAACCCCTTCAGGACAGATCTGTCTATGATAAAGTTATCAAAATAAGATCTTTTATACTGCCCACTTAAATCACTGAGGCTAGACAAATTGATATATGCTACTCCTGGCAGGGCTACTCCTGGCAGGGATCCTCCTAGTCCACTGTATGTATTGGAAATCTCAGGAATGAAAATATTGAAATATTAGTTTGAAACATATTGGAGACATCAGGGAAAAAAACAGATCTTATCTGAATCCAGTAGAGAGGCCGGCAAACCTAATCCTTAGTGATCTGATTTACTGCTGGACAATGGTCTGAAATCAATTTACTAAGTCACATACTTGACACATTAGTCCAGCCTTCACGTCTGCAGCAGACCTACAGTTTTATTGGAGGTCGTGTCTGGGTTTTATAGGAATATGTAATTAAATGGCATTGTTAATATCTTAAAAATTTTATTTTATTTATTTTTTGGATGAAAGTTCAGGAAAGTATGCAAATTTGAAGGACAGAATTGACTAAAAGATTGTAAAAAGTTTGTGATTTTTCAAATCATTGTTCTTTAACTAGGATGATTTTGAAATTTTCCATTCAATTCTGAACAAAAGTATATTAAAGCTATCGACTATCATTGAAACCTATCTGGCATGCATTGACTTGTGAGTTCTAGGAAAAAGCTTCTTTATTTCCACATTAAAAGAGTGAAACAGAATTTATTGTTGGCAACAAGTAAGAAATGTGATGTCATCATCATGCAAGTTTTGTTTAAAACGTCTTTCAGCAACGTTGGCTCAACAGCCCTAATTTGAATAAAATTGGCGCCAATAATTAACCTAGTCATTTAAGCGTTTGACACAGGGGCATTCTGTATCAAAAGCAAAGCAACAAGACTTTCTTTGAACAAAGTTAATCTATGACGTCATAAGTTTAAAAGTGTGTGTAACGTCAGGAGAGTCATACCCAAATAAAAAGCTTTTCTGCTGGTAATGTTCATATAGTGGGTTGCAGCACAAATGTAAATATATAAGCTATGTAAATTCTTTCTAGCGCTAGATATTTCTATCTTACATTTCACACAGATAAGTTCTCTGTGAAAGCCTGACACATACAGTACTGTATCTATCATCAGTAAGATTTAATTTTGTTTCTGACGTTTATTCCACAACTTTGGGACAAATGTTGAAATTTTCATCAAGGCCTATCCAAGGCAAAAAACATTTATCTAATTAATCTGGGTTGATTCTAGTATAAATTGACTGAAAACTAGGTCCAGCCAGAAAACAATAAATTTGGGTAGATTTGAGGGTAGTTAGATTAGACAACAGATCCCACCAGGCGCGGTCACTGGCCATCATTTATTTCATGATAAATTGACGCCAGTATCTTTCCCATTATTTACCTGATTACCTGTCCAAGTTAACGTTTTCTTACTATCACTTATTTTGAAATAAACATCTGGCTATCAAGTAAAATTAACTAGATCAGTGTTGGATGGGCATTCTCCATCAATATTACAGACGAGAATATCAACCTACCAGAATATCAACCTAGGGGATTGGAGTACATTAGGCTACCAGTCAGAAAGGTCAATGGTATTAATGTGCAAGTTATTGCATAGGGTATATCCAGCTCATCAGGCCGCTGACCTCAAAGGTCAACCAGGACAGGTCAACTACCCAAAGTAGGTCAATACTGTAGTGTAAACACTTGAGTGCATTATATCTGAGCTCCAAGTGGTAAAAGCCTTGTCAGCTTACTATCACATTTATATTAATTTCTACAGACATTTTTGAAGCTATTTTTCTAAATTTGTATATATATTTTTTTAGTTCTCCATATCTTTAATCCTTACATACTAGTTTGAGTTTAGTAAATCAAGTTTTTCTGTAACTGTAATAGATGACAGATTCATAGCTTTAACTTCCAAACCAACAAGACTTTCAAAACTGGATTTTGAACTAAAGTGTGTCAAGTATCATAAGCTTAATTGCCAATTAACATAAACTTCAAATCGTTGATATTTTCATAATTATTGAATCTAATATACTATACATCACATCGGTATACCAAAATATACTCTCATCAGGCATTTGATAACAAAATGATTTTATAAATTAATGACAAGCTTGTGTAGATATTACTCAATTTATGTGTACACGGATCTAAAAGTAGACCATAGATATCTAATCAAATCTTGTCCACCAGATTATATAACAAAGATGATATAAGAAAAAGATAACATTAGAATTTGTCACGTGCCTGTAATTGTCTGTGTCATTTTAGTGTCAGCTTAGATCACAAAATTGTACCAGTTATATATGGTATCATATGATGAATGCCATTGAAAAGAAGAATATTTTACACAAATATGTCCATCGTGGACAGGTTCTCAATGATAGAAGTTGGTTTTTAATAAGACTTTATCTGGAAATTGTCCTGATAAATGTTTCATTAACAAAAGGTTCTAAACAATTTAATTTCAGTTTTCTTTTTATGGTAAAGACACATTACATTGGAAATAGTTCTGAATATTGTTCCACATCTAAATATTTCCAATTAATGTTAATATATATGTTCTAACAATCTTTTGATGTACTGCCTTAAATACCAGAAAAGTGCTTCAGATTCATCCACATTTTACTTTTTTTTTTGACAATAGGAATTCTTTTAACAACACTTCAAAAGCAGAACCATTCTTGTCTCTTTTAATTGTCCACCCCTGAAATTTCATAATGAATTTTTCTTTGCTTTGAGTTGGAAGAATTCAAATGTTTATTCAGGGGTGAATGTGTTTAGACAATTTAGATATCCCAAAAAGAAATTTGAACACCTGTCTGTGCTGTTAATCAGGGACTTTATTTCCAAAGAGAAAGAAAGAAAAAATTTTTGTCCTCCAAGTGAAGCTTCACCCTGGACTTGGTTTTCAAAGGTGTCTTCTCATTTTCTCCCCTAGAAAACTATCTCAGACCTGACTCCATGGACTGGGAATTATAGCCCTATGTTCTGTCCTGTGGCAGGTTTCTCTATTTCGTTAAACAACCACCAGATAAACAACTACATGTATACTATCGTTTGTACCTGTGTTCAGCCCTAATCAACCATTGATAGAAAGCCGCATACCGTTGAGGTCATGACCTTATGTTTGCATGACAGGGATCATGGAAGCCAAATGTAAGTAAGCCCTTATCAGTTTCAGTATCCGGCCCAAACCGATGGAGCAATCACAAGATTTCAGGACCGGATCGAACCTGGCATGGCTTCCTTAGTGTTTTAAATACGGCATCATGTAGGTTTATTCTGATTAGCTGTGTCGATTAGAAGAAAACTCTATCAATATTTCATCACAACTTTGCATGCACTTCAGTACATTGGACAAGACAGGTAGTTGGCACAATCCTACCTGTAATTGAAAATTCTCTCGTCATTTACCTGTATAGTACACCTGTATATGGTGGTGAATACCATACACACTTTCAACAAAAGTTTTAACGACCATCAATCTGGGTGATTACAGGTGTAAACATTCAACACCTTACACATTCAACCTATATACAAGTCCCTTTTAAGTGGCAAAGCCAGGGCTAAGTAGATTTATCCTATCAAGATAGCAAGAAAATAAACATCTCTACCACAATAAATGCCATTTCTACATGAAACTAGCCACTGTTTAGACATTCATTGATGTTCTTTGATAAATAAGATCAATTCACTTTTTTAACATTGTATTCTTATCTCTTACTTTGAGCTCCCTCACAGATTCCATCAGCAATGGAGCTCTCCTCTCTATGAAGTTATATATACATTACTAAGCAGTGAAACTCTTCTATCTTAGAAGTCAAGTACATGTAGATAGTCTCTTTAAGTTGAATAGTAAAACTACCCCTTTTATATCAGAACTCCAAGTATAAAGTAGTCATGAACTTTCTACAAGCTACAAACAAATTAAAAATCAAATAATAACCAAATTAAAATAGGATATTAAATTTGATTCAATTGTATTTTAATTTCAGAAATATAAGTGTCATTCTCAATATATTTGTTAATTTTTTTTTTAATTTATATTGTCTTATTATTGAGCATAAATGCTGAATAAAATATTTTAACATACTAAAATTTGAGCTGTATAGATCTAATGAAATTTAATGTACTCTATATCAATATCTAACACTTTATTATTTTTCCTATAGGTAAATGATTTTAATATGAACAGGATGCCCTGAAACCATTAATATTTTCTATATATCACAACAAGGGATAAAATCTGCTATACCAGGCCACCAGTGGCTCCCCTGAATTATCGGCCAGTAATTATACACTGATTTTTTATAGATTCATTGATGTTTTCACCGATGCCTCATCTAATCACCCAAAGTACTGTTGGAACATGACTCCCCCATCACACCTTTCCCACAAATGACCATGGCCAGCATTTCAATTAATTTACGATCCACAAGAGACAAGACTAAGGAAGAGATAGCCTCAATTGAACACTATACGATGACAGGGAGGCAAAATAAACAATTATTTTGAGGCTTGATATATGTTTGAAACAATCTTCATTCTGAAAATGTGCAAACACACAAATAATATATATATATACCAGCTTGATACAAAAATATGATTTTAACACAATCAAAGAAAGATGAAAGAAAACTTGAAAACTCATAACTTAGAATGCATTTAATATAAAAAGTTAAAATAGGTAAAAAGACTAAACCTTTTTTGTCGATATGTATACACTGAAAATGATTCTAATTATGAAGTATGCATGCATTAAAAACCCTAAGGTAACACTAGATGGAAGACTATTTAACTAAGAGAAAAACATGTATATTAAAGCCGCCTATTTTATGTGAATTTTCCACTTCGTTGAAAAAGAGTTCATTTTTTATCGCAATGTTTGTATGGATATGAAACTTACACCATGATAAATCATACTTGACCCTTTTTACCTTAACAAAATGTGATATTGATATATGCAGGATATTGACACCTTACGTATCAAAACAAATATCATTTATGTAAAATAATTCATGTACACACACACGTGTCTGTATATGATATTTATCCTGATCCTGACTCGGGGTTGGGGTGATACAAGGTGACAATTGACCGAGTCTAGGTATGGTTTCCTTTGTTTAAGCACGACACATTCTCTACATTCTACTAATAGCCATCTTATTATCACAACAAGCGGTATTGGATGTCAGGTTTACTTCATCATTGTTCCCAGGAGATCTGTCTCTTGTCCTTTTACAAAGACTGCTGGAGGTTGCCGTGGTAACCCGGTACCTATGAATCCGAACGGTTTCCTGTATGACTGCCATCTATCTAGTCATTAACGACATTATCACTACTCCCTACAACGCATTCATTTGTTCACCAGATAATTTCTGTATTCACCGATCTATGGAATTGCAGTGGCCATCTCTTCATCTCCTCTGCCTTACCTGGGGTTTCTACCTGTCCTGATTATACTTAACGAGCTACAAATCGCTTCACCTTATTATGATATTTTGTAGTGTGGAGTGCGATAGAGCGAGGGCTGGACAATGAACATCAGATAAAGAGCCATGCTTCATCGCACGGCCTAAATACAAACAGTTAGCTACCGTTATCGCTGATCGTCAAAACGTGAAAATTAAATTATTCCGGGCCACCAGTGTTAATAAACTCCTCAATTTATACATTGACAACAGAATTACAACGCATACCTGCAATTTTTTTCACAGGTATAGAATTTTCCATTAAAAATTACACATTCTACCATATTGACCAAAGACTGATACACAAAAATTGAATTTGAGGAAGTGATAACGCTACATGCTTTTATCCGAATTTTTTTTGTTCATTTTGTTTTATCACAATTCTTTTTCTTTTTAATTAAGTTTTTTTCTATTACAAATCTTTTTCATTACGGTTTTTCATCATTTTCCTGGACGTGTATTGTCTGTATAGGACAGAGAACCAGTATGTACTGTAAGCTGTGCTATAAGGAACACACAAACTGGCCGTATAAAGTTGACTGTTGATGTCTTTGATAGAAAGTGCTGCGGGTTTTAAACCTTTCAGATATCGTATATATAGATCCAACATTGACATACACAGTGAAGTCATCAGTTAACATTTATCAGTATAGCCATATTGTCTAAACCACAATGAAAAGCTATTAGGGTTCTGGCTTTATCAGACACTTAACCCATTATGATCTTGTTTGTATGTGAATTGTGATTTTGTATCAAATACTTTAATTTTTATGCAAAAAAAAATATATTAAAAATATGACAATCCACAAAGTGTTAATTTTTAAATTATATCTGACACATTTATATTTGTATATCACATTATATTTGTATATCCCACTTATATAACTTCAACAAGAAATGCCTTAAATTTCTTCAAAAAGTCAAACTTTTCAAACAAATAGTTATTTAAATGAAATGGACAAAACACCAAAAAAGTATGATTTCCAGTATACAAAATAAATCTAAAACTTAAAATCTAATATGAGATTTTATGCCTCTTCAAAATTCATCAAAATTAAGTTCTTTTATATAATTTCAGTGTCATAGATAACTGATTTAATTTGATTTTTGTGTTATTTAATATCTTCATTTATACATACAACTGACTTTGTGATTAAAGTCTGTCTGCAGTACAATAGAAACAGGAGGACAAGTAATTAAGGTTGGAAATATTACCAAAGAAATGTCAGTTTGTCTAATTTTGTTCTCACAAATATTTGGTTTCCTTCAAATTTCATTTCGTAGGCTATCTCAGGTAATTCCAAGCTTTAGCTGTCTTATAAAAAGTCCAGGGCTTGTTTACATACCATATTGTAAATAAATGCTTTGAAATGTAACCAGAGCCACAAAGTAATTTAGAATTTAGTTTCTTGGCCTTTCTACAATTCATGTGTACGAGAATACAAGCCTGTTTATAACCCGGACTCATCGTATCAGATTCTAATTCTCCGTTTTCTACAAATGGGTACACCATCTTTACAATTCGAAAAAAAATTACGAAATTACAATTTAATGACAAGACATGTATGGAAAAGACTTACTGAAGCAATTCAGTGCAACATACAATATCAAAATTGAATTAATTTTAAAAACATATTAAAAGATTTCTTAACAAAGCAAAGAAAAATTATGAAATGCATTTGAATTTAAACTCGATATTGTTTGATTTCTTGAATTTTCACAATCATTTTCACAGATTAAAAAGAGTAAAAAAATATTTATTTGACATATGCATTTTTCAAAAACAAAATATATTTAAATGCGCTTCTGTCAGTAGACATGAATCAGAATTGTTGATGGGATAGACAGTTTAACGAAAAACAAAGATGACAAGAAACTTACCCTATGTTGAGGTCGTGTATGTCGCGGAAATCAAATTGATCCCCCATGATCGTAAATTTTTGACAGAAAGGAAATCACTTTCCTCTACACGTCTCCGAATAAGATATCCAATTTTCTTTCTGGATCCGGAAAGAACCAAATTTTCATCTAGACTGTAGATTTAAATCGGACATTTTGATCACAATCAAATCCTGAAAAATTCTCTCCACTGATATTACCATACTTTAATTTTTTTCTTCCACACAGAATATTGGAGAAGGGTTAAAAGACGCACAATATCTGTCACTGGCACAACACTATTATCCTACTCCTCACTGTATCACACTGAAGCCGACTAGGACAGGGAGCCTGAACAATCCCGACCTGCTCCGATCACAAGCCTAGCTCTAGTTAGACCTGGGCGACAAAAATCTGAAACCAGTCCCGTAGGTATCCGTAAGCAGGTGGCTGTTAACATCAGAACCCAATCGTTTCCCTCTTCAGCAAATTTATTTGCTGTCGTTTGAATTACTTTTCTCCACAAATAATTCTTCTGTTTTCAATGTTGCCTTCTACAAAGCCTGGCTACCAGACTTAGTTTTTTCAATCTCTCTGGCAGTTTATCCAAAATGAAAAAATTCTTGAAATCCTGGAAAGGCTGGTGTGGAAAAGCTCACAAGGTTTATCTTATCAGAACACACGAGGGATAAAATTTCACACAAGGTCTAAGTGTAGGGCTGTCAATTGTCATGGCAGGGTTACTTATGGTCTGGTGCAAGCCATTATTATCTTAATCACACCTACAGGCTCTCAGCATCCTCCGTATAAATCAGGTAGCAACGGACAGCTAGGCTATAACCCCTGGTCCTCCATCTCTCCTGTCTCTTTATCTATACACACACATATATGTGCTATTGTCTTCATCTACAATAAACAATTACCATTTTCCTTGGTGCTGGTGAAAGGTAGGGAAGAATCTAGATCAATAGTAAGCTGATAGAAGCACGTGTAAATTCCTGTAGGGTTATCTGCTGCAGTATCTGTCCATGATCATCGGCAGTATCTGTCCACGATCGCGAGGTTCAGTCGTGCACATTTCTAGGTACTTCCTAGTAAAGACTATGATAGATAAACACAGAAAGTCACAACCTTAATCCAGTGGGTCCGGTTGATACAATACAAATCTAGGGAATGATGTAAGTGTGGAAAATGATTGTGTGTAATGCCAGTAACTAACTGTCTACAGTGAGAGGGCACTGTCTAGCTGTGAGGTGTTAGTCCTACAGGGAAACCCTTGACCAGTGTATGTACACATCAGCACTGACTGGGCCTACCTCTGTCATACACACTATATATACTGGATCGCTGGCTCTATACACTCTATAATCATCAACCTATATACCTATATGTAAATATTGACTTCTACTGTCTCTCTCTACCACAATTACTGATCTCTACTATACAGTCCTGTACTGTCTCTCTACCACAATTACTGATCTCTACTATACAGTCCTGTACTCTCTCTCTCTACCACAATTACTGATCTCTACTATACAGTCCTCTACCTTCTCTCTACCACAATAACTGATCTCTACTATACAGTCCTGTACTCTCTCTCTCTACCACAATTACTGATCTCTACTATACAGTCCTCTACCTTCTCTCTACCACAATTACTGATCTCTACTATACAGTCCTGTACTGTCTCTCTACCACAATTACTGATCTCTACTATACAGTCCTCTACCTTCTCTCTACCACAATTACTAATCTCTACTATACAGTCCTCTACCGTCTTTCTACCACAATTACTGACCTCTACTATACAGTCCTCTACTGTCTCTCTACCACAATTACTAATCTCTACTATACAGTCCTCTACCTTCTCTCTACCACAATTACTGATCTCTACTATACAGTCCTCTACCTTCTCTCTACCACAATTACTGATCTCTACTATACAGTCCTCTACCGTCTTTCTACCACAATTACTGATCTCTACTATACAGTCCTCTACCGACTCTCTCTACCACAATTACTGATCTCTACTATACAGTCTTCTACCGTCTCTCTACCACAATTACTGATCTCTACTATACAGTCCTCTACTCTCTCTCTCTACCACAATTACTGATCTCTACTATACAGTCCTCTACTGTCTCTCTACCACAATTACTGATCTCTACTATACAGTCCTCTACTGTCTTTCTACCACAATTACTGATCTCTACTATACAGTCATGTACCGTCTCTCTACCACAATTACTGATCTCTGCTATACAGTCCTCTACTGTCTCTCTCTACCACAATTACTGATCTCTGCTATACAGTCCTCTACTGTCTCTCTCTACCACAATTACTGATCTCAACTATATAGACTCTTACTAATCTCTGTCATTCATTCATCCATACATTTTTAACTTAGTATCTTCTAGGGGTCTACTATTTATTTTCCCACAGTATAATGATATTCTACTATGTAATTTTCCTTTAGTTGTCTAATGGCTACTTAAAATGTTCTCTTTATTGAAAATTACTTTGTATAAACAAACTTCTACCTTCATCTCTATATGCTACCTAATATAATATGATAAAAGTCTACTGTGTATATTTTGCAGTCTAGTACTGAATTATATACCATTCTATCCTCATTTAAGTCTAGCTAATTTATTCATTAACACACCAATTAGGAGTTTATTTCTTCCAAACTCTCTACTATGCAGTCTATTATGCAGTATACTATGGAGTATTTTTTTGTTCAGAATACAAATCGTTTCTACAATTTTTTTTGTCAAGTCTTTGTAATCATCAACTAAGGAAGGGAACAAAGTTCCGAAGTTTTCTTTGAATAAAAATTATCAAGGTTTCCACATGACATGGACTCTTAAAATAATGGCCTGATATAAAGTCTTCTAAGGAATTTTGCAGTTTCTGTTGAACCTTCTATGAAGTCTATATTCAGTTTGTTCATACATATGTTGTCTTCTTCTCCATGGTAGAGTGATCCTCTGCAGGATATACTGGTAGAATCTCCTGTCTAAATCTCTACTATTTGAGTCCACACTTGAGGTGACAATACGCTGTCTACTATTGAAGACATCTACTTTAGAGACTTTCTCCCATTACGATATTTTATCTCTGTCAGATATTTTTCCAGATCTTCTGACATTAACAGGTCCTGTTTTATCCCTCTGGAGATAAATAGGAATGGTTTCTAGTACATGTACATTTAAAAAGCTGTTTCCGATCCCCCGATGATGTACAAAAACTATATATTCCAGCTCTGACACAAATAAAAGGGCCCGTCCACCTCTTTATAATCCTAGCATGCTGAAAACGTTATCTCAGTCAGCCCTAGTCAGCTTATGAGTGGTAGAGAATTATACACCCTCCTATATCTGACAGTGGTAGAGAATTATGCACAGTCCTATATCTGAGAGTGGTAGAAAGTTATGCACAGTCCTATATCTGAGAGTGGTAGAGAATTATACAAGTCCTACATCTGAGAGTGGTAGAGAATTATACACACTCCTATATCTGAGAGTGGTAGAGAATTATACACAGTCCTATATCTGAGAGTGGTAGAGAATTATAAACACTCGTATATCTGAGAGTGGTAGAGAATTATACACACTCCTATATCGGAGAGTGGTAGAGAATTATACACAGTCGTATATCGGAGAGTGGTAGAGAATTATACACAGTCCTATATCTGAGAGTGGTAGAGAATTATACACAGTCCTATATCTGAGAGTGGTAGAGAATTATACACAGTCCTATACCTGACAGTGGTAGAGAATTATACACACTCCTATATCTGAGAATGGTAGAAAATTATACACAGTCCTATATCTGAGAGTGGTAGAGAATTATACACAGTCCTATATCTGAGGGTGGTAGAGAATTATGCACAGTCCTATATCTGAGAGTGGTAGAAAATTATACACACTCCTATATCTGAGAGTGGTAGAGAATTATACACTGTCCTATATCTGAGAGTGGTAGAGAATTATACACACTCCTATATCTGAGAGTGGTAGAGAATTATAAACACTCGTATATCTGAGAGTGGTAGAGAATTATACACACTCCTATATCGGAGAGTGGTAGAGAATTATACACAGTCGTATATCGGAGAGTGGTAGAGAATTATACACAGTCCTATATCTGAGAGTGGTAGAGAATTATACACAGTCCTATATCTGAGAGTGGTAGAGAATTATACACACTCCTATATCTGAGAGTGGTAGAGAATTATACACAGTCCTATATCTGAGAGTTGTAGAGAATTATAGACAGTCCTATATCTGAGAGTGGTAGAGAATTATACACAGTCCTACATCTGAGAGTGGTAGAGAATTATACACAGTCCTATATCTGAGAGTGGTAGAGAATTATGCACAGTCCTATATCTGAGAGTGGTAGAGAATTATACACACTCCTATATCTGAGAGTGGTAGAGAATTATACACACTCCTATATCTGAGAGTGGTAGAGAACTATACACAGTCCTATATCTGAGAGTGGTAGAGAATTATACACACTCCTATATCTGAGAGTGGTAGAGAATTATACACTGTCCTATATCTGAGAGTGGTAGAGAATTATACACAGTCCTATATCTGAGAGTGGTAGAGAATTATACACAGTCGTATATCTGAGAGTGGTAGAGAATTATACACCCTCCTATATCTGACAGTGGTAGAGAATTATGCACAGTCCTATATCTGAGAGTGGTAGAAAGTTATGCACAGTCCTATATCTGAGAGTGGTAGAGAATTATACACAGTCCTTCATCTGACAGTGGTAGAGAATTATGCACAGTCCTGTATCTGAGAGTGGTAGAGAATTATACACACTCCTACATCTGACAGTGGTGGAGAATTATACACAGTCCTGTATCTGAGAGTGGTAGAGAATTATACACAGTCCTATATCTGAGAGTGGTAGAGAATTATACACAGTCCTATATCTGAGAGTGGTAGAGAATTATACACAGTCCTATATCTGAGAGTGGTAGAGAATTATACACAGTCCTACATCTGAGAGTGGTAGAAAATTATACACAGTCCTATATCTGAGAGTGGTAGAGAATTAAACACACTCCTACATCTGAGAGTGGTTGAGAATTAAACACACTCCTACATCTGAGAGTGGTAGAGAATTATACACAGTCCTGTAGAGAATTATTTAAGTCAGTCCTAGTTAGCTTGCTACACACTCCTTTATCACAGAGTGGTAGACAAATACTCGTCCCAGTCAGCCAACATTGTGACTAGGGTCAGGTGTAAACCAGTGAATGGGCACCTGAGCAAGGGTAGGGCTACAACAGAACCCTGCCAATTACAAACGGGGCCCTGACAATAGAAATCTGTCATAAACACATCCCCAACAGGTACATAAGCCTACCAATGGCTTGTAACCGGAAAAAAACATGGTTAATAATGTTATGTGTCAAAACAGCCCTGCCGACCATAAATTATGAAAATCCCTTCTGAAATATGTTCACCTGAGATTTTTTTTTTTGGTCACTTTTTTTCCCTCCTTCACAATACAAACTGATGAGTTATGTCTCCTATCACTTGACCCAAGTTTTTTCTGCCAGACTTAGCATTATCTTTAAAACCTAAGATGATAAAGCCGATTTAACATACCGCACATAAATTTTGTCTACTTGAGACTTAACTTTATTTTTCTCTGTCACTATATTTCTCCTTAAAAACCCGAAGACCAACCTATATATGCTTCAGATGTAATTATCACACATGCTGGAGAGTATCCCCCAGCTAAATGACCCATATTATCCTCCATATTAGGGATCGACCAGGATCGACCGAGTGGTTTTTAGCCTACTGAAATTATAGCCCACAGTTTGATACATCTAGATTCTTGTATTTGATACACTCAAATAAATCACCAAGGAAAACGGCTCCGCTTAGTCACCATTTTTCTTCTTCTGTACTTAAATTACAACATAGCAACCATAATGATGTTAGTATTTTTCTTCTCCAGGAGCTAATAAAAAAGTCAAAATAGAAATAAACAGAAGCAGCCTTCTTTCATCCTGGCTGGATTCTAGTGACTGACTTTACAAGGATATGAAGTGTTCAATGACTAACAGCCATTTTCCGACACTCCACATCCAACACAAGCCACGTCCCTATTGGGAGCCACATCTATATAAATCCCTGACAATATTTCTACAGCTAATGTGCTTCTTTTTCGATGACAAGCCGATTTCTGCCAACTGAATAGTTAATTCCGAATTATTGTTAAAAAAACATCATGGGGTCAAGATGAGGTTTTATACACGCAGATCCTGGTATCAGAGTAGATCAATTCTACATCGCCCCAATCCCATACTACCAGCTCTAGAAATCCCGCAGGAGCCACAGACAAACCATATATTGGAATTAGGATCACCAATAAACTCAGGCAAAAGACATTTTAACTGCAGCTTTGTACACAACACAAAAACACATCAGCATATTTCCAGGTAAAATTATCGTATTAATTTAAATTAACACATTAATTTAGCACACCGCCATTAAAATAACGACTATAAAGCATTGTATTGTTGCTGTGGAGCATTTTATGTTGGAGCATGTCATCATTATCTTTGACAGAACTGTCCAATCAAGGTAAGGTGACCAGGGTTTAGTTTTAAGACTTGTTAGCTTACAAATATTAAAG
Source organism: Mimachlamys varia (assembly GCA_947623455.1). Lineage (NCBI taxonomy): Eukaryota > Metazoa > Mollusca > Bivalvia > Pectinida > Pectinidae > Mimachlamys > Mimachlamys varia. The sequence goes on along the minus strand of OX392530.1, from coordinate 46,291,598 downwards.
TAATATCCACCCCAGTAATTGGTGTTCACCCATTAACAATAGAGATATGAACACAACATGATTGTGTTTTGAACCAATTTTTTTGCAAATTGGTGTGGAAAAACTCAATATCAAATTTTGACCTAATGTGACACTCCGTAATGAGAATTCGGCTAAATACCTCCAGCCTGTATTGGCCAGACATTGCTGACCACCGGCTGGACATGGTGAAGTACAACCAACCCCCACACAAGTTGACCACACTCTGGGGGAGGTGCTAGCTAGACCGCTGTGACATAGACACACAAGACAATGGCCAACAATGGCCGACCTATCACGTTCTACCCTGTAACTTTATCCCAGTGTTAACTGGTCCTGCACCGTCCTGGGCCCTTTGTTACATATGCATAGGGCACAGTTGGAGTCTGGCTAGTTCGGATGTCACATAAATTGTTTTATTTTAATTGGATATAGCTTTGTTTGACATTGGACTTAAGAGCAAACTGTCTTGGAGACTATAAGCTGTGATAATACAAGTGATATTCCAACTGTTGAAATTTGGCATGTAAAACTTGTTGGAAGTTTTAGCCTTGAATTATTCAGCAACATAAATTATATCAAATTTACAAATTGATTTTTTTTTTTTTTCATTTTAAATTTTAAATTGAATTTTATAACAAACAGACAATTGAAATACAAAAGAATGGGACTCAAATTTATTAAAACAGCAGCTAAAATATGTAGAAAAACTTATTTGAATCTGTTCCCATCTGTTTTAACCCGAAACCATATATTTGAACTCTTCCAATTTAAAGGTTGGAATAGTTGATTATCAAATATCACTGGAGTTGAATGAGTCCGGTTTTTAACGGTGTGGAACAGCTTGACTTGGGTCTATAGTTACTCTCACTTTGATCTCTTAATGAGGACAAATTTATCAGGGTAGTAAATATTAGTTCACAGCTTACTTTACATAATAAGTCTACACTGAGCTGTGAAATGAACACTTGGCAAATATAGATTTATTTCACAAGAAAGAAACATTTCTAAATACCAGGTGTGGCTAACTAGATCGGGGTTAATTGGATGAACCAGTCCTATTCCTTAGCACCTGTGTATTCTGAACCAAAATGGACAACTTTCATTCCAAACATTTGTCCTTATATGTTATCAGCAAAGATCTAGAGAGGAGCACTACAGAATGCTTTATGCAACTGAGCTATGTTAGTGAAAGTATTCTGGACAAACTGCATGTAAATACAAAATGAATTTACTCATAAGGGAGGTAATAACATAACACAAGAAATGAACAGTGGGTAAGGGATCCTTAAAGCCAGAAACTTATAATGTTAATATACAAATTTCTGTACAAAATGTAGTGTGGTTGTAGTAATTATAGTATAGTGTGTACTAACCTATCTGATATTGATGAGATATCTACCTCCAGGTTATTAATATACTTCCCTGTCTAGACTTTACACTGCCATAAGAAATTGTTTTTTCTGTAATACCCTAAAGACACTCATTGGTCAGGGCAAAAAATGACATAGCTCATTAATTGTTAATCAAGATGTGTACCTCTGACCAAGGACAGCTAGAGACAAGCTATTTCTGACAGGATGCTGACCTGACTTCGAGCATAAACGTCTAAATCAGGGAGGACATCTCCCCAGGACTTTGTATTGATACTGTTTTTATATACCAGGTAATAAAAAACTATTACTTCTAACACAACAAACTTATATACTGCTCTTAGACAATGCGACCTGAAATCTACCAGGGAATAAGAATTCATAGGAAATCACAGTGAACTTACACGAGTTGTTGACATCAGACAGACACCAGTCCAACACAGCACAAGAAAATAATTGTTTCTGTCAGAAAAGTGACATTATCATAAGCTAGTTGTCATTCTCACAGCCAGCAACATACACAGTAAGCTTTGCTTTAGACTGAGAATTATTGTACATTAACAGAAATATTTTTCAAAGCTTAAATCAAAATGGTTTTTTTTTCACAACATTTTATTAAATTTTTGATAGTACGCTAATTCTTTAAAAATATTTGTTCAGTATGGAACATGTACAAAAGGGGCAGTATGGCAATAACTGTAATTCTGCTTTTGTAAGTCAGGCCAGGGTTGGACTTTCACCAAGACGACCGTGCCGGGTTGGATTTTCCAATACATTGATAGATGGTTTAAAGTGTCACCTTCCTGAAAATGTTGGTTTGTCCAGGAACTTATATAAGCCATCCTACCATATCAAAACCCCTATTGGAGCTTAAATGTTGGACAACAAGAGTATAAAAGTATCACGTACATGCATAAACTTTGAAAACTTGTCTCATAATTGTGGTTAAATAAATAACAAATTATTCTTTCAACAGACATTAATAGCAGTCTCCATATGTTTGCATTTGTCAACACCTACCCTACATTTTTCGCAAGCAAAATTAACATTGTTATATTCAAAAGCAATAAAAAGTAACACATTTAATGAATTATTATCTCTACCTTTCTCTGGTAAAATGTAGTAAATCATGAGACCTATAATTAGGAAAAATTCTAATGGACGAGTTGACTATGTTGATCAGGATAATCATATTTTGTACTTTTACATGTTAAAGGCTTGGGTGTATATCAACACTGACTAATATTGATTTGCTCTCACTGTTTAGTAAACCAAGTTTTATTTGATGTATGTATTTATTTTCACAATTAGTGGTGACTGTGATCTGTTTATATAACCATCCTGAGAGTATTAGGGGTCGGTGGTACCAATTTAATTCTGGTCTGATATTTAACACTACCAACCTAAACGACTCCTGGGCTTCTTTGTAAACATAGTTAGATTTTATACAACATTTTGGTTCATTTCACAAGTTATTTTCCCTGTGTGATAAATCTATCTAAGACAGCCAAAATGAAATTTAAAAGATAAAGGATCAAGACAGATACCAAACGTACGTAACATTGAGTTGAAAAATCTTGACACTTTCCTGTAAGATAATAGCGAGTTGAAGAAATGTGTCGAACAGTAAGTCTAAATTGTAGAATTGTGATATATCCTTTAACTGTGTGGAAGAGAGTCCAATATATTCTATTGAGCTATTCGGAGTTCAAGACTAAAGAAATCCATAATATACAGAAACTGTGAGCTGAAGTGTTGCTATATGCGTACATACACCATCAGAGGGTGTCTCAGCCTTAAACAGAGTATTAGATTTAATTTTCAACTGCCTTGCTAGGTATTTGTCAACATCTGACAAATAAAATCAATAACTGCGATAAAACCTGAAATGCAATTACAACCAGGACTACAGCAACCTTTCCAGATGCTTCCCGGAGAATTAAACATAGCCCCCCAATCTTAAGAGAATATTGGTACGTTGCAAACTACACTGATGTGTCTTCCGAGTCTTTCTCCCCATGGACTCGGAAGCACCAATTATTTTTATATCTCCATGGGAAACGTATCACACTTTCTGTGGAAATCCATCACTCGAGAATCAGTTCGCAGGGAAGCTCCATTGGAACACTGTTTTACCAGGAGACAGGAGTGGGAGGGGGGGTCGTTTACTGGTTGGGTCACTACAGATAGACATGTAGCATGTTTTGTTACCCTTAATTAGGACAAACACTGGTAATAGCCAAAGGAAATGGAAATAAAAATTAAGAGAGAAAGCAAGAGAAATGTAAGGATAAATTGAAAGAAAAATGGAGGGGGCCGGGAAAATAGGTATAAATGGATGAAAACTTAATTGGATGGATGGAGAAAATAAGGATAAATGATAGAAAGACAGACAGTAAAATATAGAAAAGTGATAGAAATTCAAGACAGCAGGAGAAAATGTACAGAAATTGAAAGAATATGTGAAAAAAGGATAAATGAACAAAACATAAGGAGAAACTAAAGATTGAAGTATAACCGAATAGATAAATGTACCATGAATGGTAAAACCAGAATTATGATGAAGGAAAGTGTTAGCAATTAAAATGGAGATACACAGAAATTGATGTAACAAAATGAGAAAAAGAGACAAAGATAGAGTAAAAGAACAAACAATTGTATAGAAAGATCAAATAACACTGGGAACTATAGATTTTCTGATTCTTGTTGCAGACAAACTAAACAATTATGGTCTGTTCCACATGCTAGATCTGTTCCCCTTGTCCTTTGTAGGACAGAGTGTGGGGGTTGGGAGCGAGGGGTGGATTGGTGTTGCTGATGTTGTTGTTTGGGGGGGGGGGGGGGGGGGTAGGGGGGAGGGGTTAGAGGGAATATAAGACATTACCGACCACCGACCTAGGGAGACTACAGTCCCTGTGACAAAGAGAAATCTCACCGCCACCAATCATTTCTGAGATATCTGTAGTGACCGAGTGCAGAGATCATCGTAAATAATCTGATTTCTCAGAGAGACATAGAAAATGAGCGAGAGAACAGGTAATTGTAGCCTCTACACCAAAAAGATCTGCATCACAGTCACATTTGCATGACACCCCACAATTATGCAGGGCCTTGCTTCCTTTCATCAGCGCGCCATTCTCATGGCCAAGTCATGATCAGGCCCCAAACTCAACAGACCGAGACCCAACTGGAGGCCTATATAGATTTAAACCAAAGAGACTTAACTTTAGGCCTAGACATAAGACATTGAGACTCAACTGGAGGCCTATATAGATTTAAACCAAAGAGACTTAACTTTAGGTCTAGACATAAGACATTGAGACCCAACTGGAGGCCTATATAGATTTAAACCAAAGAGACTTAACTTTAGGCCTAGACATAAGACATTGAGAACCAACTGGAGGCCTATATAGATTTAAACCAAAGAGACTGAACTTTAGGCCTAGACATAAGACATTGAGACCCAACTGAAGGCCTATATAGATTTAAACCACAGAAACTTAACTTTAGGTCTAGACATAAGACATTGAGACTCAACTGGAGGCCTATATAGATTTAAACCACAGAGACTAAACTTTAGGCCTAGACATAAGACATTGAGACCCAACTGGAGGCCTATATAGATTTAAACCAAGGAGACTTAACTTTAGGCCTAGACATAAGACATTGAGACTCAACTGGAGGCCTATATAGATTTAAACCACAGAAACTTAACTTTAGGCCTAGACATAAGACATTGAGACTCAACTGGAGGCCTATATAGATTTAAACCACAGAAACCTACTTTAGGTCTAGACATAAGACATTGACTCTCAACTGGAGGCCTATATAGATTTAAACCAAAGAGACTTAACTTTAGGTCTAGACATAAGACATTGAGACTCAACTGGAGGCCTATATAGATTTAAACCACAGAGACTAAACTTTAGGCCTAGACATAAGACATTGAGACTCAACTGAAGGCCTATATAGATTTAAACCACAGAGACTTAGCTTTAGGCCTAGACATAAGACATTGAGACTCAACTGGAGGCCTATATAGATTTAAACCACAGAGACTTAACTTTAGGCCAAGACATAATTCATTGAGACTTAATTTACTTAAAAGCCTAAACTTAACACACTGAGATTTAACTTAGAGCCTAGTACATTAACACACTAAGGCTGAACTTAGATACTTAATACACTGAGAGTTAACTTATGTTTAGGACCTAGACTTAATACACTGAGAGTTTACTTAAGACCTAGTACATTTACAAACTGAGACTTAACTTAAGGCCTCAACATAAGACATTGACATTGAGACTTAACTTAAAGCCTACACTTAACTCAGTGAAAATTGACTTAGGGCCTTGTACATTTAAGGTCTAGATAGACTTAAATATAGTCTAGAATACCCCAAGAAATTCAAGTTGTTCAACAGACTGCATGTCAATAATCAATGAAATTTCCTTTGAAATGTTATCAAATATAGATAAGACAGATATCTCCATGCACTTAGCCAATACTTGTACAGCCTGTATGTCTATTTAGGGGGAAAGTACCTAGTACACTCGTCTAATTCTACAGAACGTAATTTTGTGTTGATGCTCCCTATAATATACATTTTTCCTAAAAAAAAACAGGATCTCGTTAATTGCAAATTAGAGACAGACGAGAAGCTATTGGAGAAAAAACTATTAATACGGACGGAGTAGACTTGACTCCTGTCAGCCTCAGACAATGCTAATTCTTCTGCTTCCTTATTAAAAGACATAAATAGACTTTATATAACTCATATTACCATACAGTATGAAAAGAATCTCAACAACACAGATTTTCCAAGAGCCTGATCAGCACAGATTTCTTTTAGAGTTGATCAGCATAGACTTGTTTAGAAGCTGAACAACATATATTTCCTGTAAAGGAAAGTTCCTTTAGAATGTCAATCTGTCAGGCCAGCCACAACTGGTGATAGATGGGGAGTGTTTGAAGTTGTACCAGTTAGAATATTCTCAATATTCCCAGCGGAACAAGTGACTTCATTACGAGCTGGAGTTGTCACATTGTTTCCTGTGCTAGCTATATAGCTGAGATATAAGCTTGACAATATACCCATCCTCTGGTCTGGATGTATTCAAAATAATCCATATTTGCTAATTCAAACTCTTCATATTACACATGAAATAATCCATGTCTGATATTATTCAAAATTTGGATTTTTCTGTATTGCAAAACATTCTGTTCTTTTAATGCAGTAAATAAAATAATTACCATGGTAAAATGTTTTATCATTATTTATTCTAAATCAATGTGTTTACTGTACCAATTCTAAATTCAACCAAGATACTTATAAATACAGCTTAAATCTGGACTGTACACTTTGGTTTGTGTGTACAGTATAACCTTGTTAGTCTGGACACTTTGGTTTGTGTGTACAGTAGGACCTTGTTAGTCTGGACATTTTGGTTTGTGTGTACAGTAGAACCTTGTTAATCTTGAAACTTTGGTTTGTGTGTACAGCAGAACCTGGTTAGTGTGGACACTTTGGTTTGTGTGTACAGTATAACCTTGTTAGTCTGGACATTTTGGTTTGTGTGTACAGTAAAACCTTGTTTGTCTGGACACTTTGGTTTGTGTGTACAGTAGAACCTTGTTAGTCTGGACTCTTTGGTTTGTGTATACAGCAGAACCTTGTTAGTCTGGACAATTTGGTTTGTGTGTACAGTAGGACTTTGTTAGTCTAGACACTTTGGTTTGTGTGTACAGTATAACCTTGTTAGTCTGGACACTTTAGTTTGTGTGTACAGCAGAACCTTGTTAGTCTGGACACTTTGGTTTGTGTGTACAGTAGGACCTTGTTAGTCTGGACTCTTTGGTTTGTGGGTACAGCAGAACCTGGTTAGTGTGGACACTATGGTTTGTGTGTACAGTAGAACCTTGTTAGTCTGGACTCTTTGGTTTGTGTGTACAGTAGAACCTTGTTAGTCTGGACACTTTGGTTTGTGTGTACAGTAGAACCTGGTTAGTCTGGACACTTTGGTTTGTGTGTACAGCAGAACCTTGTTAGTCTGGACACTTTGGTTTGTGTGTACAGTAGAACCTTGTTAGTCTGAACACTTTGGTTTGTGTGTACAGTAGAACCTTGTTAGTCTGGACACTTTGGTTTGTGTGTACAGCAGAACCTTGTTAGTCTGGACACTTTGGTTTGTGTGTACAGTAGAACCTTGTTAGTCTGGACACTTTGGTTTGTGTGTACAGTAGAACCTGGTTAGTCTGGACACTTTGGTTTGTGTGTACAGCAGAACCTTGTTAGTCTGGACACTTTGGTTTGTGTGTACAGTAGAACCTTGTTAGACTGGACACTTTGGTTTGTGTGTACAGTAGAACCTGGTTAGCCTTTGTCATCAAATCAATAAGCCTAACAGTAAATGTCTCTTTTTTAACGTGTGTAAATCTTGACAGTGTAAATTCTTCAGTATCAGAATCTATATAGAAGTATTTAAAGGTTAAATTTCTTTCCTGAATCTAGCCATCAGGACCTACTGATTTGGGAGTCTTGTTTTGAGGATAATTAGCACAATTAGGTACATTGTCAAACATTTAGATTTTTTGTTCTGAAACACGATCACATATGACTGTTGTCTATGTTGAGAGCTCAAAGTGGTCATTTGTATAATGGGGTAATGGCTGTCGACCATTAAGGTTCTAAATCCTGTTTTAAGCATCAGAGAAAACCTTCCTTAATGTCAGTATTGGATCATGCCTGTTCATTAGAATGACTTTAAAATTCCATATGAGTCATGGTAAAAATCTGTTCCCCCAGCCAGGAACATTGTGTGCCCTTCCAAACGCCAAGGTTGCTTCCATCTTCTCTTGAAAAGCTTCTAACAGAGTCAGGCATTTTACTTCTTCTCCCAAAAAAAGCTAACTTTGAAATACACAGACAAAGTTTTTTCCTCCTATTAGTAATGATCGACAATGACACAAAAATATAGAGCCATGTTTCCTTTTTAACTCATAAAGGAGACAATTACATACAAATCACACGCATTGTTTCTTCTTCTAACAAATTCACCTGCAACTACAAAAATTTAACATTTTAGTTTTTAAAAAAGTCGCCATTGTGAATATGAAGCCAATATTTCCTACTATATCCACACAAATCACAAAGGTGCTAGCTTCTCTCCTTTGAAACTGGTTGACAGCTACCAAGCTAATCCTTCCCTCACAAGTTACTGAGAACAGGTACAATTATAAGTTTCCATTGACACAAAAATGCAAAACCATATGATTCATCTTCAAAAGAAATAGACTGACACAAAAGTTAAAATAATGAACATTATGATCAGTACTGTTAATTCTTTACCAGGAAAAATCAATAAAGTTCTTACATATGTTAAGATTACTGTTATATTTTTGGGACCAAAATGAAAGAATATTTTCAGTATAATTTCCGAAAGTGAATAATTTCTTATAAGCCTACTATTTAACTGCCAATCTACTAAGCATATGTGACCCCCACTCCCTAAATAAAATCCTTATTTAATGTGTAAGATATGAGAAATTCCTTGGCTCAGCTGTGAGCGGTCTGAACCCTTTGAATGACAGCCTGACTGAAGGTGCCCCTGCTCCATCCTCTACAGCTCCGCCCAGATATATGTGCCAGTCTTTCAGATTTCACAGTAAATTATGGACTCCATTTTTCGTAAATGTGTACCATAAGGATGTGGTTATACAGACAGCATAATAATACAAGTTGTGACACCATTCACATAACTCACTATCCACCTCAATTAAACACAGTGTTTATTACAACCAAATTCCCCGAATATTCGGAATTTTATACCTCCCACTACATGTACAACTGATTGTAGGGTTGTGAGATAGTTTGGATGCCTTAATTGGTACATGTTTGGCTACAGGTGCTGCCGAACCCGTAGTAGGACAATTGTCAAATGGTCTAGCCTTCACAACAATAATGGCCGGAAAAATGATGAAGCCAAATTGTGGTCCAATGGAAAAATGATGAAGCCAAATTGTGGTCAAATCATAAGTGGAAAATTGTCAAGCCAAAATGCGGCCAAATCAAGGTGTGAATGTGGTCAAGCCACTTAAGTCAAGTTATAGCTGTAATAAGGTTAAGACATTGTGGTCAAGCGAGGCTGGAATAGGGTTGACAGCTAGTACCAAACAAGAAGAAAATCTTTAAGATAAGTTTTGTGTCCTGTTAACCATTGGAATATCCTTTGGAAGGTTATTGGCTGGTCTAGTAGGCTGTCAAAGTCTGTGGGCGGCAAGAGAGCTGTCTGTGTTTTATAGAATGCTTATGACACTGATTAGCCTAGTAAACGTATCAGTACAATCGTGAAATAATTAGCTTATTTCTGTTCAAAATACCCATCTGGGTTAGAATTCAAAATAATCTTAAATGTGTTTAAAAAATAGAAATTTGTGAGAAATATCCGATTCCATAATCGCTTCATAGATTCATGACTACATCTACACATTGCTCTCAGCCATGCAAGCCCCTCATATCATTACAAACTAAAGTAGACGGAAACCTGTGGCGGTTATTGTTCCAAAGGTAGAACACCAATACTATAGCAGTAATAATTCCTATATATCGGCCAACATTAATGACACAGTAATGAATAAAACAGACTCTGTTACTATGACGGGTATATTGTAGGTGGTGGTTGCTAGGCAAAATCAGTTTTACAGCACACTTGCTTATACTTATCAGTATCTCATCTCCATTAACGATTCCAATATTTTAATGGTGTCTCTGTGTCAAATCAGTATATTATCAGTTCTGTAGGCGGAGAACAGATTCATTCCCACAAGTTGTTAAGCTAAAACACTTCAAAATGGAAACAGGAAGTCACAGAATGGACTCCCTGAGGTATCAAACAGGAAGTCACAGATCGAGCCCCCTGAGGTATCAAACATGAAGTCACAGAATGGACTCCCTGAGTGTCAAACAGAAAGTCACAGAATGGACCCCCTGAGGTATCAAACAGGAAGTCACAGACTGAGCCCCCTGAGGTGTCAAACATGAAGTCGAAGAATGGACTCCCTGAGTGTCAAACAGGAAGTCACAGAATGGACCCCCTGAGGTATCAAACAGGAAGTCACAGAATGAACTCCCTGAGGTATCAAACAGGAAGTCACAGAATGGACCCCCTGAGGTATCAAACAGGAAGTCACATATTGGACCCCCTGAGGTGTCAAATATGAAGTCACAGAATGGACTCCCTGAGTGTCAAATAGGAAGTCACAGATTGGACTCCCTGAAGTGTCAAACAAGAAGTCATCAATTGAGCAACCGGAGGTGTCAAACAAGAAGTCACCAATAGGACCTCCTGAAGTGTCAAACAGGAAGTCATAAATTGGACCCCCTACATAAGGAAGTCCCAGATTGGACCCCCTGAGGTGTCAAACAGGAAGTCACAAAAAGGACCTCCTGAAGTGTCAAACAGGAAGTCACAGATTGAGCCCCCTGAAGTGTCAAACAGGAAGTCATAAATTGGACCCCCTACATAAGGATGTCCCAGATTGGACCCCCTGTGGTGTCAAACATGAAGTAACAGATTGGACCCCAAAAGGTGTTGACTGAAGATGTAGGGTAAGATATGGGTGAAAGGGGATGTCATAGGTCCAACCTTTCACTCTCCAACAAATCCAGGCAAATTCAGATTAAAAACAAAGTATAGACAGGAAGCAATACCATACATTCAAGATAGGTCATACTTGAAACGGGGAATTATTTCTTTGCTCAGATTCACCAACAAAACATTTTCACACACAACAGCAATACTGACTGGTAACCATCAATCATACAACACACTGAATGGCTGCTGTCCATCACACAACACACTGATTGGCTACATCAATCACACAACACACTGATTGGCTGCCTTCAATCACACAACACACTGATTGGCTGCTGTCCATCACACAACACACTGATTGGCTGCTGTCCATCACACCACACACTGATTGGCTGCTGTCCATCATATTACACACTGATTGGCTGACTTCAATCACACAACACACTGATTGGCTGTCATCAATCACACAACACACTGATTGGCTGCCTTCAATCATACAACACACTGATTGGCTGCCATCAATCACACAACACACTGATTGGCTACATCAATCACACAACACACTGATTGGCTGCCTTCCATCAAACAACACATTGATTGGCTACCATCAATCATACAACACACCACTGATTGGCTGCTGTCCATAACACCACACACTGATTGGCTGCTTTCAATCACACAACACACTGATTGGCTGCTTTCAATCACACAACACACTGATTGGCTGCTTTCAATCACACAACACACTGATTGGCTGCTTTCAATCACACAACACACTGATTGGCTGCTATCAATCAAACAACATACTGATTGGCTGCCTTCAATCATACAACACACTGATTGGCTGCTTTCAATCTCACAACACATTTATTGGTTGCTATCAATCACACAACACACCACTGATTGGCTGCTGTCCATCACACCACTCACTGATTGGCTACATCAATCACACAACACATTGATTGGCTGCCTTCAATCATACAACACACTGATTGGCTGCTTTCAATCTCACAACACATTTATTGGTTGCTATCAATCACACAACACACCACTGATTGGCTGCTGTCCATCACACCACTCACTGATTGGCTACATCAATCACACAACACATTGATTGGCTGCCTTCAATCATACAACACACCACTGATTGGCTGCTGTCCATCACACCACTCACTGATTGGTTGCTATCAATCACACAACACATTGATTGGCTGCCTTCAATCATACAACACACCACTGATTGACTGCTGTCCATCACACAACACACCACTGATTGGCTGCTGTCCATCACACAACACACCACTGATTGGTTGCTATCAATCACACAACACACTGATTGGCTGCCATCAATCAGACAGCACACTGAATGGTTGCCATCAATCACACAACACACTGAATGGTTGCCATCAATCACACAACACACTGATTGGTTGCTATCAATCAAACAACACACTGATTGGCTGCCATCAATCATACAACACACTGATTGGTTGCCTTCAATCACACAACACACTGATTGGTTGCCTTCAATCATACAACACACCACTGATTGGCTGCCATCAATCATACAACACACCACTGATTGGCTGCCTTCAATCATACAACACACCACTGATTGATTGGCTGCCATCAATCATACAACACACTGATTGGCTGCTGTCCATCACACAACACACTGATTGGCTGCTGTCCATCACACAACACACTGATTGGTTGCTATCAATCACACAACACACTGATTGGCTGCTGTCCATCACACAAGACACTGATTGGTTGCTATCAATCACACAACACACTGATTGGCTGCTGTCCATCACACAAGACACTGATTGGTTGCTATCAATCACACAACACACTGATTGGCTGCCATCAATCAATCAGACAGCACACTGAATGGTTGCCATCAATCATACAACACACTGATTGGCTGCCTTCAAGCATCCAACACACTTATTGGCTGCCATCCATCACACAACACACTGATTGGCTGCCATCAATCATACAACACACCACTGATTGGCTGCCATCAATCATACAACACACCACTGATTGGCTGCCATCAATCTTACAACACACTGATTGGCTGCCTTCCATCACACAACACACTGATTGGCTGCCTTCCATCATACAACACATTGATTGGCTGCCTTCAATCATACAACACACCACTGATTGGCTGCCATCAATCACACAACACACTGATTGGCTGCCTTCCATCATACAACACATTGATTGGCTGCCTTCAATCATACAACACATTGATTGGCTGCCTTCAATCATACAACACATTGATTGGACACTGATTGGCTGCCTTCAATCATACAACACACTGATTGGCTGCCTTCAATCATACAACACACCACTGATTGGCTGCCATCAATCACACAACACACTGATTGGCTGCCTTCCATCATACAACACATTGATTGGCTGCCTTCAATCATACAACACATTGATTGGCTGCCTTCAATCATACAACACATTGATTGGACACTGATTGGCTGCCTTCAATCATACAACACACTGATTGGCTGCCTTCAATCATACAACACACCACTGATTGGCTGCCATCAATCACACAACACACTGATTGGCTGCCTTCAAGCACACAACACACTTATTGGCTGCCATCAATCACACAACACACTGATTGGCTGCCTTCAATCATACAACACATTGATTGGACACTGATTGGCTGCCTTCAATCATACAACACACTGATTGGTTGCTATCAATCACACAACACAATGATTGGCTGTCATCAATCACACAACACACTGATTGGTTGCCATCAATCACACAACACACTGATTGGCTGCCTTCAAGTACACAACACACTGATTGGCTGCCATCAATCACACAACAAACTGATTGGCTGCCATTAATCATACAACACATTTATTGGTTGCTATCAATCACACAACACACTGATTGGCTGCTGTCCATCACACAACACACTGATTGGCTGCTGTCCATCACACAACACACTGATTGGCTGCTGTCCATCACACTACACATTGATTGGCTGCCTTCAATGACACAACACACTGATTGGCTGCTTTCAATCACACAACACACTGATTGGCTGCCTTCAATCACACAACACACTGATTGGCTGCCTTCAATCATACAACACACTGATTGGATGCCATCAATCACACAACACACTGATTGGCTGCCTTCAATCATACAACACACTGATTGGCTGCCATCAATCACACAACACACTGATTGGCTGCCATCAATCACACAACACACTGATTGGCTGCCATCAATCATACAACACACTGATTGGCTGCCATCAATCACACAACACACTGATTGGCTGCCATCAATCACACAACACACTGATTGGCTGCCATCAATCACACAACACACTGATTGGCTGCCTTCAATCACACAACACACTGATTGGCTGCCATCAATCATACAACACACCACTGATTGGCTGCCATCAATCATACAACACACCACTGATTGGCTGCCATCAATCACACAACACACTGATTGGCTGCCTTCCATCACACAACACACTGATTGGCTGCCATCCATCACACAACACACCACTGATTGGCTGCCATCAATCACACAACACACTGATTGGCTGCCATCAATCACACAACACACTGATTGGCTGCCTTCAATCACACAACACACTGATTGGCTGCCATCAATCATACAACACACCACTGATTGGCTGCCATCAATCACACAACACACTGATTGGCTGCCATCAATCATACAACACACCACTGATTGGCTGCCTTCAATCATACAACACATTGATTGGCTGTCGTAAAGATGGATTTATTGGCTGATGTCAGTAACAATTACAACAACATTGGTTGGTTCTCATAAGAACTTACCCATTTGCTTAATCTTACAAAAGCACTGGTTTATATCTACATATATTAAAGAAAAAAACACAACTTCAGTCAGTCTAATTTTTCTAGTCTTAATCCTCTTTTATATTATTAGAATGACCTTTTCAAATTTGCTGTTCCTTGAAAAAAATATTGGTTCTTTTTCTGTATCCTGATTCAAAATTTTGCTTGTAAAATAGATGGGTTTTTGGAATTCAGAAAAACTCAAGTAAACATGTGTTTATTTTCAAGGGTCATCTCATGAAACGTCTCGTATGATGCCAAGTAACCAGAAAACTCGGAAATGACAAGATTTTCTGAGGATCAAATTCCTTGTTTCATTATAAATTATGTTTAAAGGCCTGATAGGAACTCAGCCAATCACTTAAAAACGGAAAAGAAATAAACACAGTTAACCTCAAAACATCTTTCTGCAATTTCCACCAGCGTGATGTCTGTACCTAATAACTAGGTACTACATGTATTAAATTTCGAGAATAGCATATTGACTTTTTATTTATTTCATTTTTAAATTACTCATCATCTTACACTAAAATATTTCAAAGTAAATGTTTCTTGTCTATGATGCATCACATGTTCCCGATATAACTTTGCATGAACAGATCCCCTTGCATAAAAGTACAGCGGGCATTGCGTGGGTATCAGGGTCTTATTATAAGTCTGGTAGGGGCACACAGGAAGTGGAACTCTCCTCTTCAACTGTTGGCAAGGGTCGGGTGCAGATGTCAAGCTGTCTAGAACTGGCAGTTAAACATGGCTGGAGGTAAAGGCAGTGTGAACACACATTTTGTACGCTAAATTTAAAATAGAGTGTGTGAACTCTGCTTCTGCTAATTCTAAAAAGACTGTGAACACCTGTTTGGGGGTTTTAAGAATATCTTTTGGTACATATAAATTAATATAATTAACAAATCACTCTATAAATTATATGATCAATTTCTTATTTCGTGCAAAACTTTTGTGATCAATTGAAATTTTTCAAAATCGTGCAAAACTTTTGTGATAAACTAAAAAATTTCAAAATCAATCTCAAAAAATAAATATTTTTTAAAAATTAACAGAACATTTTCTGATTTTTGAAAAAATTCATTCAAATACTTTATCTTTGTGAAGTACATTTTGTTTGCAATTGACCGTAATTTGAACACACTTTATCTGCCACTTAAATAACAGTGTACAATAGGTCTGTAATATACAAACGTAGTATAAATGCATTTGTAAATCAACACTTACAAATAAATCTATTGCCAATATAAGTGGTAATATACAGGAATTTTAAATCTCTCAATGGGAATCGTTTTACTTTCAAAGATCACGAGAGTCAAGAGATAAACTCACCACAGACTGAAATGTACCGACTGACCTCCACCTTAAATACCAGTTATATGTGGGAACTTGCCTACAAACTCATTAAGGAAAAGGCTCATTAAGAAAGGTCACACATACCCCTTCCCTCCATACCTTTAACCACTTCCATCTCCATCCACAAAACAATTGACACAGACACCCTGAAAACATAACGCATCTAAAGTTGGCTAAATAATGAACAAATTGTAGCCATAAGTACAGGCGGAGGTATTAATGAAGCATGCAGTTTTTCAACATCTCATTACATTTGACATGTAGTCGGAGTTTCTTCTGACCCATCCACCCATCCAGCAGATATTTGACTGATTGACGGTGCTGGGCCAGCATTATCGGTCCACTGATAAGCCGGAATCCCTTTACAGTGACATACAGTCTCACACCCTTCCCCTGGCACCCCTGTCCATCACCGGAACGCAGCATTATCAGTTCCGCCTCAATAATCATGTGTTTTTTCAAGGTCATCTAGATAGAAAAGGTATAAAACATAATAAATTTCCTCCTAATCTAGGGCCTGAGTGTGTTTGTTTCACATGTTACTGAAGGTGCCACATGCCGAGATCACACAATAGACAAAAAATAAATAAAAAATTCTTATACGATTCCTGTGATAGTGTGCCAAATTATATACAGCGATATACTTTGAGGATAAAGGGAGCTTTGAATGCCATTTAAACAAGCCCACGCGAGCTGTCTCAGAAAGCCCTATCATCAGAACCATGCTTTTCTCAAAATTCTTGCATTTTCTGGGTCTGTATCAACTTTCAAAACATAGAAAATATTTCTGACTTCACCCAAAATACTTTTTTATAAATGTCAGCATATAGAATGATGAAACTCTTCTTTATGATCATTGAGAAGAGGATTTTGAAATGTGTTCTGGATGAGAATGATTTCCCCTCTCAAGATTTCCATGTGTTTTGTAGTGTAGTTGTACACTCAAAACATCTCTAGTTTTTCAAGTCTGTTTTTTTTTTTTTTTTCAAAAAAGCCTGGAAAAGTGAGAATTATGAAATGTTTCATTTGAGAAAGACTTTTTTTTTTTACAAAATTTCACATTAGTGACACAGGTAATATAATACGATAACTTCGGATCACACCCTTCACCTTACATTTGACCTGTTGACAATTAAGTTCTTAAAAGGAAGATTAAAATGCAAACAAGAAAACAAAACATGGAATATGATAGAATATTGTGAATTGGCAATATATCATTTAAATGCATAGAAGGCAAAAACAGATAGCTAAGGAAAGATTTTATTTTGTTAATGGAGAGAAACTTTAAAAATGTCAAATCCCCTTAATTGCCTCAAGATATCATTTCAACTAAAATCACATATTATTTCCCAAAAAAACACTTTCAAAGATTGCTCAGCTTGAAAATTGCTGATTTTCTTTGAATTTTCCACAATATCATTTTAACCAAATATTATAGATTCTGAGAACAAAATGCCAGTGAAGTCAATCCTTATATCCTGATATCGTTCTGAAATTGACACGTTAGTTATCTGTTACTTTCCGGTAACAATGATCAGGTGATTTTCAGCTACAATCTCACCTGAAATGTGGAAGTTGAAATGCAATGAAATTGAAAGAATCTGTTTAAAATGCTTAATTGAGCGGCCTCTGTCTGGGTAATGTATAGAGGCTACATCTGTGAGCTATTCATCGCGTTTGTTTTAACGCTTAATTGGCATGTTTAGCTTGGCGAAGGAGATTCGGGCAGGGCTGGGGCAGATGGGCGCTTGTTTACCTGTGGTCTACTATAAGGGATTGCTAACCTACCTGCCTCTAACTATCACACACAGCATTCAACAAAACAAACATTTGAAATGAGAAACATATTTATGTCTTTTAATTACCAAGCAGGAAATGAAAGCCAAGTGGGTGACCTTTTATTTTGCACATCTTTGATCCGCTGAAATACTTGTCTTCCACAAAGACTGGGAATGAAACTGAAAGGTCAGGGAATAAAGCATGGCAAATCTTTGATTCTGGTTTGGAACTGTTGTCATTAATCTGTTAACTGTTGCGACCTGCGATGTTAACGAGCCATTGGAAGTGATTAATATCCTCAATATGAATTCCTAGAATTCATCATTAAATAGAAATTCATCATTGATGAAAATATGGTTTCATTTTGTACTTTTGAATTTGTGCATTGGATATCTCAAAGGCAAACCTATATAAATAATTATAACTTCGATTTTCCTGAAGATAACATTAAACTTTTTCCCCAGCATTACAAACCGTGAATGGTCCTTTGAGTATTGCCAAAGATAATGAAGAGGACAGAAATCAATGCCATTAAAATCTTTTCAATTGTCCTGATCATACACTATAGTAATAAATGCAAAAAAAATGAGGTTTTATCTTAATGATTAAATACAGTTAGAAATGAGACTTAGAAATGCCTGAAGCCTATCAGAGATTTTAAACAACCTAATATGATGAAACATCCCAGTCATGATTTGACTATAGCTGAGAATATCACACAGCGAAAGGCATTGTTTTTAGAGTCCAGTCTTGCTGACCATTCCATCAGCACTTGTGTGAAGAGTTATCTCCCTTTGATTCATTATTGGCCATATTAGGTGAGACTTAACTATATAAGGGTACTACTAAAGGTGCAATGGTGGAGGTTCAGGGCTCCAATCCAGGCCTAGTCATATTCTTTTACTCTCAAATAAACCCTTTTGTTACTTGCTTTTATTTATTTCATCTGCTTTGTTTCTTCGTAACAGTTTTGTAAGGTATGGAACTTTTCAGGAAAGATTTATGTCATTCAAGACAACAACAAAAATTCAAAAAAATATAATAACGTATAACTGCAGTTTTTGCAATAAGGTGCCTACTTAAAGGGAGCTCATATCAGTTAGGTCTCTTATATAAGTAGAGTATTCATAAATCACGACTTGCTTCATGGGGACAGAATGTCAGTCTCCTAACAGAGAGGAAGGCCTTATATGGAAGGTCGGCCACGCCGAAAACACTGATGTTAGACCATGTAAAAACGTACGATACAATACATACAATACGTAAACGGTTGAGTATATCATTTACATACAAATGATAAAAACACAGATAGATATTCTCTGAGGAACATTCTGAAACATCAAATCTATCTAACATTCCCCATCGTCTACTATCTAGCATGTATCAGATACAGCCTTCCATATTTTCCTGTCTACTATATTGAATATGTGTGTAGCGGAACTGAACTGGCTCGATTCACAGCTGACCAGATAATTCAGTTGGCTGAGCACTTTTAAACTGATAGGAATCCGTCCTATGCTCAAATGGCTGAGAAGTTTTCTATTTTTTTTTCTATCATATTTTTAACTCAAATGAAAAAGCATAAAACGTAGAAATGGCATAATTTATGTGTCTTCAGGGACAAAGATTTAGCAGCAGATTGAAGTAATCGAAAGCTAGACAGGGGACCATGGCAACAATTTCTAGAGTTCAGACACAGGGGGCCAGGGTGACAGTGTCTAGAGTTCAGACACAGTGGACCAGGGTAACAGTGTCTAGAGTTCAGACACAGGGACCATGGTAACAGTGTCTAGAGTTCAGACACAGGGGGCCAGGGTGACAGTGTCTAGAGTTCAGACACAGTGGACCAGGGTAACAGTTTCTAGAGTTCAGACACAGGGGGCCAGGGTGACAGTGTCTAGAGTTCAGACACAGTGGACCAGGGTAACAGTTTCTAGAGTTCAGACACAGGGACCATGGTAACAGTTTCTAGAGTTCAGACACAGGGACCATGGTAACAGTTTCTATAGTTCAGACACAGGGACCATGGTAACAGTTTCTAGAGTTCAGACACAGGGACCATGGTAACTGTTTCTAGAGTTCAGACACAGGGACCATGGTAACAGTTTCTAGAGTTCAGACACAGGGACCATAGTAACAGTTTCTAGAGTTCAGACACAGGGACCATGGTAACAGTTTCTAGAGTTCAGACACAGGGACCATGGTAACTCTTTCTAGAGTTCAGACACAGGGACCATGGTAACTGTTTCTAGAGTTCAGGCTCAGGGACCATGGTAACTGTTTCTAGGGTTCAGGCACAGGGGACCAGGGTAACAGTGTCTAGAGTTCAGACAGTTGTATGTCTGATATCAAGGCTGACCATATGTCTAGATCACAAGCAGTAGTTGTATGTGTTGCTGACCAACCCTGAACCCCTGGTAAGCATATAATGATGAAGGTTACTATATATACTAGAGCATGTAGAATTTGTTGCTTGTATAAATACAATTTTGAACATCACAACTTTGTTTATATCTATTTTACAAGGAGAATCAGTCTCCAGTTCCATGCTCGGCTCTGTTGGAATATACACACAACAGATAGGTCAACAGACCATTGGAACCTGTCATGGGAAGGAACAACAAATCAGGGGTTGAAAAGTTGAACCTTATCAAAGCTAATATTCTCATTTCCAGTCTAGAAACATACTGTAACACTACTGGGAGGATAAATAAATGTATCCTGACTCAAGAACTGCTCAAGCCCACATAAATCCCCCCTGACCAAGGTTAGATACCATGGAAACAATAAACAAAAGATGTCTAGTGACTGTACTGACCTTGGACTTCCACAAAATTCACAAAACCTGACCTGACCTTCCTAGCACCAAGGATCAAATTATTTCGTTTGCAAAAAAGTGTAGAAACTTGAGACCAATGACATAACTGTATGATATTAGTTACACTTTGGATACAGACCTTGCATACATGAATAGTACAGAAAAAATATTTTAGTGAGGAACCGAAAATTAAATTTATTAAAAGACACAGTTGAAATTAACGTTTCTAGTGCATTTCCGAGTATATGTCGGACATTTCAATTTCAATTTAGTTGCCAATTTACTTCCTGTTGTAAGTTAGACACGTTAATTTCAACTTGCACCCAGCACTAATGTATTTCCTGATATCTTTCGGACATTTTAATTTCAAACAGAAAATTCCTTTTTAGAAACTGTTCAGATATAAAATCGCTTTTTATCAAACTGGAAAGGTAGAAAAAATGTCTGCCAAGATAGCTGAACAAATACTGACAACCAGACGACAACGTTAAAAATAAAACGGCGGAAAATATATTGGTGGCATCAGTCAAAACGTGTAAGGCTGGCTTTTTCTATTTGATAAGAAAGAAATGGGTGGTAGTATACATGGAGGTCAGGATGGAGAAGTTTGTGACAAGATTTATTACATGTGTCTTAGTTACGTAGTGGGTGTTCACCAGGTATTCCGACACGTTCCGACACTTAGGTTCAAGTCTGGTCAGCATAACAAACATTATTTCAAATTTGTATAATTAATTTTTATTCAGATAATATTTGTTCATTTCATTTATCTTATTCAGACATGTTCATTAAATACGCCTACAATGATAGGTTTATCATATATCTCAATACATTTTAATTAAAGATTTATCGGGAACATTTTCCTTACATTTTCAAGATAATTTATCTTTTAAAACATGGTGCCGAAAATCAAGATCTATTTTAAAAGATCGTTTAAATCCGTGTTGGAATGATTGACAATCTCCATGATGAAAGAAAAGAGGAATGTTTTCGTCACGAGGAAGAATGAGCAGCTAGTGGTAGAAAAACGAGATTCCATTTTAAAGTCGTCACGATAATTATCCTAAATGTTGTTGATTTTTTCATTGCAACGGAATATAAGATGAAGTATTTGCAGTTTTTTTTCCATTTTCTAGACAAAAATGAAAATGAAATTGATTATCGCTGGTTCTCATTAGCGAAATTGATGTATTTTATTCAAGTACAAATTATAAAGGTTCAAGAAATAAGCATCTAGGCCATCCTCAGGGAAGGCGTTTTCAAAAATGAAAAAAGAAGACTTAACTTAGGCCAATTAAAAATATTTTCACACAATTTTCAACATTTCCATGTATAGCAATTAATAATGAACAGTAAATCTAAAATCTTTACACAATTCCATTTTTATTATATTTTTATGTTCTTTTTTTAAACTTCACTGTTGAATGTTTTTGCTTGTTTGTTTTTTTCATGAAGGAGAGATGGAAGAGCCTGATATTCTTTGAACAAAATGTATGTGAAAAATATATTGTGTATCCTTTATAAATGATCTTCTCATCTTTCAATAACACAAGTTATCTGTCAAAAATCACCAGTCAATTCCACATTTATTTCAAATTATTTCATCAAGATAATAAAAATCAAGAAATAGGTGACGCATGTGACATGTTGTGTCATCGCCTGTCATCGAAATTAAGTCGCGATTTATCACAAAATACTGATGCCATGAATGTGATAAAAATCAGCCTTTCGGGTCCGAGATCTTCTCCTCCGTCACCAGAAAGACTTAATATACTAACAGATGTCTGCGGACGCTCCATGTAAACACTACCTCCACCATCTCCAACAATCTCGTGATAAAAATCATCGACATTTAAAGTCGGCTCTACAGATGTCTCAACTCTGACCGTCAAATTATCGAGACATTTTCATCGCTTGTGTAAGATTAGTGGATTAACTGCCCCATTTTTTCGGTGATGTTATATGAAAATAACATGTGCTATCATCAGAAGGGAACAGCGAATCAGTATCAAGCGTCTCTCCGAGGAGTCGGCTATTGTCCTCATTGTCATGAAGGATAATCTGAGGTGCTATCAGATAGCTTGATGAAGAAAAACATCCTCTCCATCCCATGCATTATGTAAGGGCTTTTTGTAGGAATTTCCATAATTTTGAATTACAAAGCTGTGCTTAGATTACTTCAGTAATTACAAAATACTGCAATAAAAAATTAATCCGGAACAATCTCCCGGTGTGTAAATCAATATTTATAGATAGATTGCCTCGACCGTGTTTGTTATTAAAACATAATTTTCCTATTTTCTTTTTCTTTTTGTGGTTTGAATTTTCAAATTATGAATAAATTTATTAAAATGAAACGGAAAAAAACAAACAAGTAAGCTTTAAAATCATGTCATACAAATATCAATCAGATGAAAAAATTGATTTCTCCCACTGAACATATTATATAGAACGAAGATTCAACACTGTCAAAGGAAACAATGCTGGCTTAGGAAACAAACATTTTCTTAGGGGAAATCGCACAGTTCTGCATCAACTATCTTTTTAAATGTATTTTTTGTGTTATTATTTTTTGAATAGATACAATAATGGATTGGTTGTTGGTAATACAATGGGATGAAGAAAAAGCTATGAGACGTGTGTTCGTCAACAGTGTACCGTTGCAATGATCATCCCGATGTGGAGTTTCTAATTGTTTTTTGTATTCGTTTTGTTTCCGTGTGTTCTGTTGTTTCGTGTGGTCGATCTATCAGTGACAGGGAGACGTAATTATAACAAAGCCTTACGAGGATGAGTTTGAGAGATTACTCAAACACTCCCTCAATTACCACTGATAGCATGGGGGTTACAGGGGAGGGGAGGCAAACAGGGCACTCGTACAGATCCCTGGTGCCACACATCTCAATAGGGGTTACAGGGGTCACAAGGTCACTGACAAATTACATGAGTATGATGGTGCGTGTGCCTCGACCCCAGGGAAAGCTGATGTCACCAGGCCCCGACAGTTTGGTGTGTTGGTCAGCTGCGGCCACGTTGATAATTTCATTAGTAGACTTGATGTGTTAACCAAGAAGGTAGAGAGATATCATGCTAATGTACCAATTCTTCATCTTGGTTTTCACTCTGATATTTCCAGAAAATAAAATATTCCAGTTTTTGTACTGAAGATTTAGCAAAGTCTGTTCTCTTTATGAAGCTATGTAGTAAACAAACATGTTTTCTAATATTAGATTGATTTAAGTAGCCTTTGCACAATAAATTCCTTCCTTTCTGATTAATAATCTTCCTCAGAGACACTCAAGGGAACTAACTGGTTGTTGTGATGGGGGGGCTATATGCCGGTAATCAGTAGAGGTCAGTTAATTACAGAAGTTTCGCCAGGGGAGACTACTTCTACACGCATAAAAATCCAATCAGCAATTTTTAAACAAACAACCTGCAGGGAAGAATCGCTAACTTCCAATACATCGGCAATTCATTTATTTCTGGTCGCCGATGAGACAGCTGAATACCCCTATCCCTCCTCCCCATACCTCCAGGGTTATGATGGACAATGAAAGGCATGCAGCTTATTACTTGGAGCCATGTGATACTTTGTCGGCTGTTCAGTGATCACCGTGGCAACGGTAGATACATCTGGGGAAGCCGATCAACCATATATATATTTTATCTAAATAAGGCCATGTTGGTAGCCAAACGTAACGATTAGGACAACACCGGATATTCATCACGACATGAACTTCGCTATAAATGAAGATCATCAAACTAGCATAACCTCATTTGTTTCCTTTAGATCGAAGATAAGATTTCTCTGGAGTTTGCGAAGCACATCGCAACCTGATGATGAAAAATTTGATTTTTTCTTCCTTATCAGTAAAAATGACACAATATAAGTTTGTATAAATGCCAAACCCTAACTGATCTGAAACATCATTTCTCTCATTCTGCGAGATACAATTTCAGTTAATAAGTTCTGGAAACGGTCGTAACTTATTGACGGAGAACTATCATTACAGGTTCTTCTTTTAGACAGCGTTCAATTTCCCCCAAAGTTTCAAAAAACATGCTCGCCTCCTGATTAAAAGCCGTTATTACTTCTCGCTCCTTTAGATCAGAAATGCTACCGAAAGCCTGCAAATTAAAACATGCCCCCTTGTTGATTAGGTACTAAACAGTTGTAAATGAAATTGACAAGAGCGAGACTGTGTAGATTGTTTGGTTTTAAGGTGTCGAATTGTTCTTTCATCTTCAAACGTTCCTTTATGAAGTGGTACTTGAAGCAAGTCAGTCAATTTGTGTGTGTGTGTGTGTGGAGAGGGGGGGGTGTAAATTACAGAGAATTCATTTCTCCTCCATTTCGTTTAGTTGTAGTTTTATTAAAAAATATAATTGTCAATAAAGCAGCCATAATTATTTCACCAAATTCTACCTTTATTTCAATGCCCAGTTGCTTCAATATCTCTTTACGAAAATCATTTTCTACTGGTATTAAAAATAATGCTTATGAGTCTAGAATTTGCTTATTTTGCAAAAGATCAAAAAGATCCCAATAAAAAATTTAAATGATAGAACAGATCAGATAAAACTGAATGAGCAGACTACAGATTATGATTTTTGTTTGAAATAAACATCATAATATGCAAATGCAAACAATTTATTTTTTCAATCAGATAAAGATATATTGTTTTGCACTAGATTTAAAACTCTCACCCAAGAATTCTTTTCAAAAGTTTTTTTTTTTTCAAAAGCTCCCAATTCTTTAAAAATGAATGTTTCCTATAAATTTCACATAAAAATAATCTTTAAATAAATTTCTGCTTAAAGTTTTTTAAATTGATTTTATGGAAAGTGTTTTGTGTTGGGTCCTGCAATCAAACCCAGTAACAAATTTTCTCAACATATTTAAAATATTAACCTTATGCCATAGTGTTGACTTGTGAGTTTATATATTATGGAAACTTGGACCATAATTTGCTGCATGTTGAAGAGAGGGCTGTGATACTGGAGATTTGAAGGACATATTGTCCCGGCTACTTGACCTTGAATCTATGGCTCGACACAGAAGTGCACACTTGAACAAATACCATTTACAAAACTCTCTGAATCTCGATCCATTAAATGGGATTAGAGGATGGATAGCACTGTTCTACAATAGATGGTACTTTATAAATTTACCCAGTTCATTCAATCAACATCATTTTGTTTTGTTCCTGAATAGTGCACATGATGTATCACAGTTGCTTGGTGTAAGCGCACCCCATCACTTCTCACAGTCAACAATATAAAGCCAATCTTTGGAAATTCGACAAATCTTTTTTTTTTAAATAAAGAAACATGATAAATTCATTGGAATATCTGAAATAACCCAGTAGCAAGACTGATTAAATTTCATCAAATATTCATAATAATGAAGTCGTCTTAATCAAAACGCAGCATTTTGTTGTAGAGAAACGTTAGCTAATCAATCAATGCAGACATTAGTGTCTTCAAATCCGTCCAACATAACACAACAATTCTCATCCTTCCTGTGTAATTTGTATTCATAATTACCACTACTTTGTCCATTCGAACACTACTGCCGATTAAAAAATATGTTTTAATATCAAAGGGAAAATCTTAAAGCGAAAACAATGTACAGAAAAAAAAAACCTCTGATGTTCATGTCTTCCATCCTGTGGTAATTATGATGAATTCTTTCTATTATCTCGGAAATAATTACAAAATGACATATCTCTGATGACAATGTTTGTATATATCCACGGAGATGTTCAACACAGGGACTGTTCGTCCTCCTGTCAGAACACATCCATCAACTCGACCCATAGTCTCTTGTCTAACAATTACTTAATCTGTAATCAATATCGCCAGCTTCACCATGCATTATGTAATGTAATGGAATCCTGCTCCGTTAGCAATATGTATGTTTACATGAGCCTTCTAGTACTGTTTGGTTTCTTAAATCATAAGGTCTCTAGTAACCAATATTTCTTTCCTAAGATGTAAAATACAGAAAATTAAAGCTAGCTTGCTTCCAAATGGAGAAAGATATATAAAGAACATGAAAGTGATAAGGATGAACGAGTTTCATATTGATGATGAAGTTCCAAACGACGGAACTTGTTCATGATTAGCAATAATTCAGATTTACAAGGTTACATAGTTAACAATGTTCCAAATTAACAAGGTGTTCTTTTTATCAAAAAGTTCCAGATCAAGAAATTTTGATAAACAGATTTTCCAATTAACGAAGTTCAAGATTAAAGAGGTTCCATGTTAAATAAGGATCCATAGTCACTCATCAATCCCTGGAGAAAAATGTAAACACTTCCAATTCAAAGATTAAAAAAATTCATTATGAAATTTCAGAGGTAAATGATTAAGTGAAAAGTTTATATACAAATAAGCTACTGCTCTATTCGTTACACTGCTGGAATTGGGCAGCAGTCTCCAGGACTATAACTTCAGATAATTAAAACTGAAATAAAATCCCTTTGTAATCATTTGTAATGTACATCAGTCTATCTACGAAATCAACAAGGTATCACAGAACAGGACAGCGTACAAGTGCACGTCTACTGCAGTGACACAGAAAGGCTTCCGGAACCATAGAAAGAAAGTCTCCAAGTGACAGATATGTTGACGTGACCGGATGATGGGGAGATGTTGACACCAAAACTCCTATTACTATTACCATATTTTCTGTTGCTAGAACTTCTTATTTAAAACAGACGCCAAGACATTGATAGTAAGTATATGTAACAGGTGAGGAAAAATGCACTTCTAGGCCGGGGTTCAAACCCAGGATATTCCTAACTTTAGACGGACGTTCAACGAATTGAGCTATCTGGTTGCTGATGATCCACTACATGTATAAAACAAGCCATAGAGACATTGACACATACTTGCAGTTGAGAATGGCCTTTGGGACAGCCTACATGCTGATGGTATATTTGAACAAGGATTTGAACCCCCATCTACCAGGACAGTGAGTCAACAGCAACATAAACTACAGCATTATATACCCATTCACTTCAACAGTACAATCGCAGGTTAATTGCGCATGGTTTGGATTTTGGAAAAACAAAAGCACAGATTGATGAGTTTTGGCTTCTAAAAAATAAAACCACAAGTTGATTAGTTTGGTTTTCCAAAAATAAAAACAACCAACAAATCCTTTATTTAAACAAAACAAACTAAATCTTATTCCATTTTAGAGACAGCTAGTCTTTGTGGGGTTTCCGTGGAGCAGTACCATTTCAGCCTTACAGGGTCGATGCTGTTAGCTATGACATCTTGTTTCGGCAGCAAATATGGTTATCCTGAACCAACGTGACAAGAAAATATATGGCTAACCCTCATCGGTGGCCCTCCCAACCTACTTCCCATTCAATTATCAAAATATGGCAGATTGCATTTTTCTTGATAAATCTTATCATGGAATGTTAAGAATCAAAGACAGGCACAAATCATATATGGTGCCATATGTTCTATGAAAACTTACAAATCTGGTATCACAGCTATCTAGTACAGGAATTGCACTGCCTGGTATATTTCCCTCATATTTCATTGTGGAATCTGACAAGATCGGAGCTTATCTCTCTATACATAGCCGTGGCTGAGCCGTTGGAGGGTTTGTTTTATATAAACAACCATTCAGTATTTCAAGAACCAATACATTTACAAGTATCGAGCAAAACACTTTTGACACTGTAAACAGTTTGATGGGCTGCAAAATTCTCCGCCATAAATTTCTTTCAGATCTTTGGCGAAGGTCATCTAAGTTGAAATCTGGGAGGGATTTAGAAGGTTGAAACACCATATTCAATCTGATAAATCATTTGAGGACTTTTCCAATTTCAAACAAATTATCTCGAATTCAAACAAGACAATGTAGTTTGGTGAAAAGGTGATCTTTGAAAAGGGTCAGGAGGCTCCCTTGACCCAGTTTCATTAACTATATTATTTTGAAAAGACCTCCATTACTATATCTTTTTCAATAAGAAAGCATTATTGGCCTTCACTCCACCTCTTGCTTTACCAGTTGAAGTTTCAACTAAGGAAAATACTTTTTTGGCATTTATGAATGTCTGAAAAACTTTGGTCGGGAGAGAGATTTTTTCAAACCCTCAATTTTTTTCCTTCCCAAAATATCCTTTTAAATGATGTTTCTGAAATTGACCGATACTTTGGGAGTCCAGCTTGTTTCTACCAACATACACAATGGATGGAACACTCTAGGTCATATGTGTCAACCAGAACCGGCTATTTCTTATAGGGAGGACATTTATTGGAATGGTCAATAAATACAGCATTTCTAACAGACTGTACCAGGAGTATACTTCTAGGGATAATGTGGCCTCAGGGACGGATCCCCCGAATATCGAACAAAGAACTCGCAAACATTACCCTATCTTTGGAGATTTTAGAGGAAAATAAACGCTAGTTGTTATAAATCTATATATTGAAAATGCCAAATTATATGTCTGTCAAATCAATAAAAGGAAAGAAAGCTGGCAGACAAAGGCTGTCATGGACAATTGTCTTTTCCCAAGAAAGCTATTTATAACATATGACCTTTACAAAGCTGTTTGTAGGTCAAGTTGGATGTCTGGTATAAGTTTCATACCCTTCAACAAAGGAGAGCTACAAAAATGTTTTGGCTTTTTTTTTCTATTTTTGAAAGCTGAAAGACAATGCAAATAATGTCAATATTGATTTTAGTCAAATTCGATTTTGACTGGAGATAAACCCATATTTCTGAAAGTTTAGTGATTCCCATTTCATGCTCTGCGGAGATTGTCACTTACCCTGACAGTGGGTCACCAAACTGGCCAGACCTGTAGTCAAAGTCGGAGGTGTTGGGGTCGGGCAGGTCATCAGGGTCCAACTGTCCACCGACTGTAATGATAAAAGGTGTAAAATATGAAAAATAGATACAAAAACAGGTAAGGTATAGAATAGAGATGTACAATAGCATGGGCAAAATAGAACAGTTACTTTCAAGGTAATTAAACACATAAAACATGGTCACTTTCAACACTAAAGATGGCATGGACATGGGCTATCACATTCAACATATCATTAGCATGGTCTAACTGACAGATAATGTTCAAAGGAAGACAAAAGTTGAAATAGCATAGCCCAAAGTAACCATATAGTCATGAAGGCAAAGAACATCAACAGTAGTGTGGTCTAAACTGACCATTAACTTTATAGCGTAGGCCAAACTGACAATTATAAGTCATTTCAAAGCGTTGGCCAAACTGATCAGGCACTTTAACCATAAACAAAAGAGGGGGCCAACATCTTGTTAAGGTGATATAGATTATAGCTTACATACATGACCAGCCACAGGGAAGAGGTAAAATGCAGGGATGCAGATACGTATAGATTTTTTGATATTTTGCAATTTCTACTGCAACTTCTTTTCTGAAATGAGCTGGATCCCTAACAAAACAGCTAACTTTTAGCCCTGTTTAATGTATATTTACTTTTCGTTTCGTATGACACTAATTAAGGATGAATTTTGATTACTGATACCCCGGTATATGTTGTGATAATTATAGTCTATGATTTATATCCAAGTTCAATCAAAACCTACAGAGATACATGATCATCTTAAAGAAACTGCTACAAAACTGACATGATTTAGTTGAAAATATTTTTTTTATTCCAAACGAATGTTTCAATTTCTGGTTGGGTGCAAAGACAAAAAAGGAAAATTAAAATTGTCTGGCATCGTGACAAGAGGAAATCCTGAAACTTCTGAATGACAATTTAACTAACTTGGAGGGCTGCAATGATAATGTCAAACTATTTCCCTTCATTACGATGTCACATGTCATTGTAACGTGTGCAGGGAGGGCCCAACTACTGTCTCCATGGTAAACGCCACTCACATGTATCTTTATTTCCACCAATGAATTCAGACAACCGGACAGATGGCTATTAACAGCCCAAATTTTTGGCCATTTTTATGCAACTTTTCCTCAATGTGCGAGACTGGCATTTGGATGGCCATCAAAGTTGTCATTTCTGAGGTATGTAAATTTCCTGTTCGTTATGACAGTGATTGGACCGGCCAACAATGGACCATCAAACCAACCCTGTCTCCCGCCGACACTTTAGCTGTGAATTTTTTGTATATTTTTTTTTTATTTTGGCTATCCATCATTGCTGTGTGTAATTATTTCAAAATGTTAACAAGAAAAAATTGAACTGGTAAAAAGAGATGACTGCCGTTTTTGTCGCTGAATGTCCGTCCTGATCCAGAGCGGGAGAAGAACAACGCATCTTCCGTAGTAGGCCAAGATGGTGGCCTCTGCTTTCTCTCATGAACTGTGATCATTTCAAAATAAAAACCAAATTATGGCAAAGCCTTTAATAGTAGGAATAAAGATTTATTAACATAAAATTATCCCCCTGAAGGCTAGGCTGCCGTGGTAAATTAGGAGTTCTTTAACTTTTCCCACCAATACTATGATTAATGCTTCGTAACTCAATCCTGGCCACTAGCCACCGCGATAGCCTCGGCTCAAATGGACGGCTATATGTTACACTGAGTTTTATACTCTAACGAGTAAAGTAAACTAATTATATTCTGAAGAATGGCGGTGTTCATCATTCTATCATTTAGAGGTGCATAGAAAGTTATAAAAATTACGCCCGTTGAAGGCATGAGTCACAAGTATTGATTGGTCGTTAACTCCTGTTGTGTTTTGTCAGAGCACAGTGCGAGTCGTGGATCCTGTAAACCTCAGCGACACTATCATGGCCCTGATCTGCCCCTGTCCACATATCGACCAATCACATCATTCGACTTATGACCTGTGCAGAACTGACCTCAAGTGATACCACAGGCTGACCAGCTTGTTCCGTTAATTCCACATCAGTGAAGAGAAATGTCAGCAATTGACATTCAGAATCGGAAGACATATGGAACAGTTTGTTTAGACAGAAGATTAATAGTTTTACCATGTTTAATAGTTTTATGATTAAATCCTAGAATAGAAGTATTACAAAATCTCATTAATTTGACCAGCTATCTCTACAGTATATTTGTTTTACAAACCCACTCGGATTTAAACACAGTGTCTGGCTTCATTTCAGACTAATGGTTTTAAGTTGCTACCAACTGTAACCAAGTCAATTTTGTGTACATTTCATGTTATGTTGACACGGCCATATTTACAAACATGGAATCTGAACTCAAATTGATCACACACACTTCAGTCCAAACAAGGGGAGACAATTGAAGAAAGATATTTTGATGGTTCTCCCTATGTAACATGTAAACCTTATCCTCCAGCTTACTAGATGAGCTGTATTTAATAACCAAAACAATGGGGAGTTTTTACCGTTCTGATCGATGGTGACATGTGCCGACCTCTGACCTCCCATCCTCTTACATCTGACGTCACATGACCACTATGACTAACAGAAAATGCCTTGCCCCTTGTTGTGAGGTAGAGAATTACTGCATTATTATGGAGAGGTGACGGATTGGTCTGGGTAGGTTTGTGACAGAGATTGGTGAAACAGTAGCAGTATTGATCCTAGTCTAATAATAATGCTGTTAATACCATAAATCCTTTTGAAACAATAAGAGCAGAAACCCAAGTCTTGGTATTCTGTTATAAACATATTGCCATTAACAGCTCCACGAGCCACCTGATACCGTTGACCTTTCTGTAACTTTACTGCCTACACATGGATATAGTCTGTCACCGATTTCAATACGATACAACAGTAAAGTATGCTCTATATTCTTTTTCCTAATTCGATTGTGAATTTAATGCCACTTTTTCGGGGAAAAACAGGGGACAATAATTCTATACTTTAAATAATCTAAAATGGAAAAAAATATATGGTGTTTACCTTTGATTAATCGATATCTACTACAAACAAATGAATTGAGAAACACTTGTTAAAAAAAATCTGTTTGCAATAATAACAATCTGTACATACAAAAAAAACTTTGTAATCTGAAACCTGAACAATTAGATATATGTTAATGCATAAGACTTTCATGTATTAAAATAAACCAACAACTTAATTCACTGAAACATGCACCTGGAAATCAGGAAATCAACAACAATATCTTATATTTACAGATACATCTACCCAATTCATTTTACTTCTACAATTAATGGTTTTATAAACTGGTCATCAATAATCAATGACTGAGTTATACACTCAAACATTAAAAACAAATCATATTTACATTATGCATATATGATTAGCGAGAGTTATTGCCCCTGAATATTTCAATTAAATCTACCATCAAAGGCAATGAATTCTTACCTGAAATTTTTAGTATCATTTTTAATTGGTACAGAGCTCTTTTCCTTCATATTGATAACCACATGTTATGCCAAAGTAATTTCAGGTAAATATTTCTAATATAAAAATTATGATATCGAATATTTTTGGATGAGTAAATAAAGAGTGTACCAGAATAGGTGCTTATCATTGAGCGTTTAACATGCATCTTTTTGTGTCATAATGCCATGAATTAATCTTACATATTAAATTGAATGTTTCACATGTTGTATAATGTGGAAATCTTACAGGAGCTGAGGTTGTTTTACGATAGTAGCAAGCATACAGCCTTAACCAGTTTAAGTTCTGTGGTACTAATTATTACACAATTGATTACATAAGCAAATTGATAAGTAAACAAACACTTTAAATATGTTCTCCCCAATATACACAAACACCTGCCTACAACATGCGTTAAAACTTTTACACAAGGTTCCAGGAGGTAGAAAAAATTACAAGTAAATGAACAAGTAATTACGAATTTCTATAAATCCATTTTCGGAAACAAGAAAAAAACGTTGACATAAATGAAGGCTTGGATTCAATTTCCAGCTTTAAAATTTAACAGCTTTTCAGTGAATGTGGAGGGGGAGTGGTGTGGGCTGTAATTCACAACTTTATAGCCCCAAATACATTAACATGGATTCCCGGTATGTGACAAGTCAACTAAAGTACATATCCACTGTTCCCCACAACCACTGGGTCTCCAGAGTCGGCACTGGTACCCATCTGACAAACTCCCTCTGATATTTATAATCCCAAAAGTCCCCCTAATTGGGTTGAAATTTACGAGGGGGAACAGGGATTAGATATTGTAATTTGAAAAGAACATAAAATTATGCAAGGACTGGGGTGAAGTCTTTCTTAATATTTCTCAAAATATTGTGATAATTATGTTCAATTAGGCAGGAGTGACAGTAATGGTTTGAAATGGACATAAAAAATAACTCCTTGATTTTTTGGTGAATTATTTTTAAAGTGAGGCCTTGTTAACTTCTGGAACGGCATAGAAATATAAATGATATTCTATACACACAGCTGGCCTTCTCAACACTAGTCTAATATCAGGGGACTGGCCGAGTTAAAGTGGAATTTCATTAATGTGTACTCAAACAGCCAGAAAAACTGTACGGGTCTCGTAATATTGACACATAAACTTTTCTTACAAAGTTTATTGGAGACTGCTGACCTACTTTTCAAAAACAGTTCTAAGCCTTGCCTTCAGAGAAGATTTTTTTCATTTCATCATTACACTGCAAAATGTACTAAAATAAGACACGAATGGCAGGATGCTTAAAACAATAACACCCACTGATAAGATTTTACACTTCATAATACTCATGACAGAATATGTGCTAGTCATTTTTTTAAACCTAGAAAGTTTAATATCTTTTATATTGAAAACTGTCATCGCTAGAAAAAAATGTATTGGCAAAATGTTATGATCTAAGTCTGGAATTCAAAAAGGTCACCCAAGGTCGGCTAAGGTTGTGCCGATTTGCCTCTAGGGGTGCCCTATATCTAGGAAGTCACACAAAAACATCACTGTCTGTGACAGTACCTGTCAACTGTAAATGAACCTACTGCAGACAAAAACCTCTCTCAGACATCCTCAGAATAAAGTCAGCCGTTTAAGAGCCTTCAATTGTCTGGCTGTGTAAGTCAGTTCCGCGGATCACACGGAGGATGTCAGTCTCAGAAATACCTAAACCATTTGATACGTATTACCTGGGATATTTGAAGCCAGACTGAATTCACAAATAAAGCTTGCAACTGGATTATAACGAAATGGATTTCCATGTTTATTGAATTAAGCCTGAGGTATATACATATATAAAAATGAAAAAAATTGATTAAAACGTAACCAGCGCCTTGAAATTCAGACTACATGAAACTTCAACATAAACCAAGATCTAAAACACTAAAATTTCACAAGGAATACATTTTTTGCAATATATAGCCATCTAAACACTTTTACTTACAAGCGAACTAACTAAAAGAGGTTGTTTTATCTATAGCTAATATCCTCACTTTATGCAAGTAAATTAAATGCAAACAAACAATTTTATTCAATTGTTTATGCTATATTTATTATCTAGACATGTATCGAAATAAACTTAACGTTTGTTGGATTAGAGACTTGATTTTAACTAAACACCAGAGTAATGAAAGTAAGAGGAAAGATTTGCTACTTCAAGTACATTTAGTACACAAGTTTCATCAGCATTTTCTGATAGTTTACCAAAGTCACTCTGGACTTGGAAATCTGCCTCACATTTATTTATTGCTATACCATGGGAAATGATTGACAACAGACTCTCCGACGATTGAAATATAACAAATACCTAATATTACAACAGGTACAATTACCATTTATGGATCTTTGGCTTACCAAATCTGTCTATTTTCCATTTACAATTTTTAAAATCGGCACTAAGACTCGGTAATTAATCTTATTTTTTCTCCACTATAGGATACCATCTTTAAAATTACAACGAGAGTTTGATAGCCTTTATGCAGATGTTTTAAAGGTTGACAGAAGGAAATAAAGATTATGGACTTCCTGCCCTCCCAAAAAACTAGCACTTCCAGGTCAGGTTGAGGACAATTCCTTTTTACGTAACACCAGGACATTTTTTGTCTGTCTGTTAGAGCATGGAGTAATAAAAGCTATAAAATTTCATTTGGATTCATTGAATGAAAGGAAAAAGACGAGCATTGGGACATGAATGCATTTGTGTAAATTGTTCATTTATTGGTAGAGGAACTCAGCAGTGGTGCCATTCCATTAGAAGCCGAGGTATAACTACAGTGTGTCGAGGTATAACTGTGGTGTGTCGAGGAGGACCTGATGAGCCGGCGACCTTATTAGGGATGCTGTGACACCTTTATAGCGCTCTAAAATTAACAACAGTGGCCACAGCACCGAGCCACTCAAGGCCGCTACTGGCCACCAGAATTAAGATGGCAACACTCACATTTCAGGAGTAAAATTGGATTGAGAATATCCAGAACTCCCAATAAAAGCCTGCTTCAGAAGGTAATAAAAATGGGTTTTTTTTCTGTACAACATCGACAGCAATGCCACAAATTCCTCTTTATCTACCGATGCTAACACAATTTGTCTACCGGAATCCAATATATACAACAAAACCCAATATCATCATCAATTTATCATGTCATTATTAGAGAAATTGTAACCTAGCGCATCACGTGTTTTATTATGGGAAAACTATAACATAGTGCATCATGGTTTTTATCACAGACTCATCCAGTGGTTGAGTAGTCAGCCGAAGTAATCTATTGTACAGTAATTAAGATTCACTTGAATGAAAAACATAATTTGATTGTGTTATCAGTCAGGTTATATGCACTGTTTTCCAAGAATCTAATGGGTTTTCTCTTTTTTTGAATCAAAAGTATGACCCAGGAGAAATTTGTCAACACCTACTCTCTTACAAGGTTGACCATAGCTGAAAAATGAAAATACTCTGGCACTCTAGGTAATTTTTTTTAGAAATCCTTAGCGAATCAAAGATGATATTTTGCAGCTAGAACATGTGTATAGCTAGTGAAGACATGTTAAACTGACTTAAAAAAGAGATAATTTAGTAAACTTGTTCGATCAATTCACCATAAATTATGACAAAATGAAAATTTAATATCATTTTAAAAATCAAATCCTACAACAAAGTTGAATGATAAATAGCATGTATGAAATAAATTTTACCATGCATGCCTGGGTCCATTGCCAATCTTAGAGGTTGCCTTTCCTTTGACCCTTTTGGACTCCAATCCATCATTATGGCCTGAAAATTCTCTTACAATTTCATCCAAACAGCCATAAAAGTCTACACACAACATTATAGTCTTATCTGCCCCTTCTTCTTAGATAAGAAGGTAAAAACCTCATAAACAGAATTCGACTATAAAGTTGTGCAAATAAAAACAGAATTCGTCTCTGGTCTGCCAATTAACTGTAGCCTTAGATAGCCAATACAACACGCCCAAACACCACATCATTTAATCAGATGTGTCTCAAAATAATTAATGCAATAAAAATACAAGGTTATTTCTTCAAATGAATAATTTTCTGTAGAGATTACTGCCTTTATCTAAGATTCAAAAGCACACAAAATTGATCTTCTTCTGATCATGATGGACCTAGTTGGCTTTTGGGCTGGGTAGTAAATAGACTGCTATGTCCATAAACCCTCGATGAGGAGTGGGAGGGCTGGTGTAGCTACCTCATTTATTGATGATTGCTAATCAAATTGCTGGCAGGTGCTCTGACCAGTACCTCCCCTGACTCTGTACTTGAAGGCTATCAGTAGCTCAGACACATCAGAACCCAAGGTTTGAAGGCGACCCCAGTTTTGAAGGTATCCCCAGGTTTGATGGCGACCCCAGGTTTGAAGGCGACCCCAGGTTCGAAGGTGACCCAAGGTTTGAAGGCGACCCCAATTTTGAAGGGGACCCCAGGTTTGAAGGCGACCCCAGGTTTGAAGGCGACCCCAGGTTTGAAGGCGACCCCAGGTTCGAAGGTGGCCCATGTGCTTGTTTACTGTCCTGAAATCAACTTTGAGGACCCTGTATCTTTCCTTCATCCACTTTGAAGATAATTCATCTCCTTGTTTCCTTTCCTGGTATAAATATTGAGAATGTGCAGTGTCTTTATATACTGTCATCTGTAATATTTGTGATAACAGACCAGAGCCAGAATAATCTTTAACCAATTCTTTGTGTACTGTATTGTCATCACGTTTTAGGGCAAGCCAATTGTCTTGGTTTACAGTCCTATCATTGTGTTTGAGGACAAGCCAATTGTCGTTGCTTACCCTCATGTCATTATGTTGAGGGCAAGACAATTGTCTTTGTTTACTGTCCTATGGCAGAGTTAGAACAACTGATACTCGCAGTCAAAGGAACCGTTACTCCAAGGGAAATCCTTAAAACCAAACTCAGGTGTTCAAACAAGATGTCCTTCTCTAACGGTAAGATAAATCTTGATCTGACTCAAAAACTTCTAAACACAGGAAGATAAATGCCAGCCTTAATTGTTTGTTTCCTGTCCCAAATACAGATTGGTAGCCTATGACCTTGACTGACCTCAGATAAACGGCCCCCTCACACTTGTGTGTGGTAATATAGCACCCAATGAGTCTGATAAAGAAACAATAAAAAAACACAATTTGACCCTTGTTAGCCATCACCAGTAGGGGTTTTATCTTGTGGCGGGCAGCTATAACTTATAATGAGACCCCAGGTGCTGCTGGTATGTCTGGTCGAGGTACATACAAAATGGAGCAGTCAATCTAGCAAAAACAGGAGCAGAAGACAAACATGACCAGGTACAAGGAATAAACAGGAACACACAACAAAGGTGTAATTAAATATATAAATATAAAACAGGAACATACAACAAAGGTGTAATTAAATATATAAACATAAACTTTATTTATTTTACAACAATTATGAAACAAGTTATCCAACTTATATTAATCACTCTTGTTGGCCCGGATGTTAGCATGCTTATTGTGGGAGGAAACTAGAGTACCTGGAGAAAACCCACATGGTCAGGCAGGTGACCATGTACCTTTTCATGTCCAGTCAGGCAAGCAAACACCGGCCGCCTTTGTGAAAGGCAAGTGCACTATCCACTGCCCCATCCCACCACCTGTTAAGGTGCAATTAACAGTTGGAAACAAATGGCACAAACAGGTGCCAAATTCTAGGGTGCAAAACTGATATTAGATCGAGATGAGGAACAGCAACTAGGGTATGATTTCATCAGCAGAAGACAATGGTACATGTTGAAACAGAAATTTGAGTAGCACATAGCTAGGGATACAGACAAGATTGGACAACAGGTGAACAAACGAGAGCAGAAATTAGAAAGCAAAGGTACAAAATGAAACCTATGGCAGGTGCAAACTGGAACAGAAAACAATAGGATGAAGAGGTAGAAACAAAGGAAACCATAGTCAACAGTCCATGATGGGTAAAAACTGCAGCAATTACAAACTGGAGAGAAAGTACAGACAGCGATATTTTGGGACTGAAAGCAGGAATCTGCAGCGGAGGTGAATTGCAAGAAGTTTAAACAATTTGGAATCCTACCATTAAATAGGATGTGTTTGTAATTAAAGCAATGACACTTCTTTATTTTAACAAGTAATGATCTGGCCAGGTGTAGTAAATTGTGCAATAAACGAACACATCCTACAGTATAGGCTCAATAGCTCTCTGTAATAGGTACATCGTTAATAGTTCATCAATACCTAGCTATATCTTACAGGTTCTCTCTCATCAATAATATCTGTCCGTATTTCACACAAATATTTTTATCTAGTCATTCCTTCAATTCTATTTCAATTCTACCACAATGCATTGCCCTTACAAGATAAAACATGTCCCTACAAGCCCATTACAACAGAAAGTCATTACGCACTAAAACTTTCTTGTAATTATTCATCACTAATTGTCCTACTGCTTTCTTACACATTCTTCGGTGTAAAACTGAACGTTACGTTTTCAACCATTTTGTTGAAATCTAATTTTACATTCATTGCTCAATGAGCAACAGAATAAACGCAGTCCAATTGCACACCGTTTCCTGTATAAAAGGACTTTAACGCGTGTCCAAATCGGCCTCTCATTCATCTTCATTTGCCCGCCAGTTTATCCAGTATTTTGCACCTTTAACTATCCACAGTAAATGACAATAAAGCCGGAGACAAAACCTCCTACGATTAGTTAGCTTCTTTCTTCAATCATTTAACCATTAACAAAAAAATATCTTTTATTTTATTTATTATATTATTATCAACACCTCAATTCTTTAGTATCGGAAATGTGAATATTCAATTCAAAAACTTTTTTTCCCCTGTATCTTGGAAAATTTAGGTGTAGAAGTTGATGCTATACTTTTCTGCGAAGCTAACTTGGATTGGAAAATTGGGTAGGGCATGTGTGAAGATCGGTATGAAGTCCATCTGTCCGTCCATTAGAATTCGGAGGTGTGGCTACCACTCTGACACCTAGTGGCAGCTCCAGTGCAACAATTACCACCGTACACACACCACTTGCACACTATTGCATCGTCCGGAATCCCTGCACTAATCCTCGACAATCAAATCTCCGTCAAAGTGCACAATAGCTTGGGATGACCTCATCACGGTCTCAGTCGGAGACTAGCGGAGGTAAAGAGGGCTGTCACATGGGTAGTTTTGTTATTATAGAAAACGGTACCATCAGGAGCTTTTACATGCAATTTAACAAACAAAAGAAACTGCAACATTAAACAAAATGAAATTATCATAAAACAAAACAATGGCTACAGAATATTTGGGAGACTATTGAATTAGCTTAGGGCTTGATAATTATCCTCAATTTACATTTCCTTATCCTAACACATACAAAACTGTTCATTATTTCTAAATGTTTAAGATATTATGTCATACATGTATCATTGATCCAGAAGCCAGACTTCTAACTCTCATCAACTTAAAGATTTCATAAGACATCACTACCATGTAATTTACACAGAAAATCTCCACAACAAACTTCTACTTACTATATAAATGATAGGCCATTATTATTTAGGCTTTTCCTGTAAATGGATGAAATATTTACTTATTATTGTAATAGTACAGCTTCACCTCAATTGCCTTCCAATTCCAGGTATAACGGTTTTATAATATCATAAACTTTATATATTTGTAAAGGAGAATTTATTTACTTTTCAATCAATAAACTTTCAAGATCCCAGTTTTTACAGTAGGAAATTATCTGTTATTAAATGAAAAGTGAAATACATAGTCACCTTCTATCAGGATCCATTGTGTCTAGTTGTCTACAGTAAAACCTGTCTAATCTGACACCCTGTGTAACACAACAAATTGGTCAGGCTAACCTGTCTAATCTGACACCCTGTGTAACACAACAAATTGGTCAAATGATACAGGACATCAGGGTACCCAGGTCTTAAAAAGTAGCTTTCATATTAATGGGATAAGATTTCTCACATGTCAAATTATACAGTGTTAGAAGGAAAATTTGATTGTTTTATTCTCTGTTCAATTCAAACAGGTTTCAATTAAGTCAAGTTTACATTTTGACTTTAAATACATCTTTGTGTTGCTGAGTTTTTTTTTTTATGAAGACAGCTGGGTTGACCTCGACTTACACACATTTCAGTTTTGTTTTGTTTTTACTTTTATGTTTGTTAATTTTTTTTTCAGTTGTAAATTAATTGAACTTCGTTTTAAAGTGACATTGAGTTGAAAATACTGGAGTTTAGACATAAACAGCGACTAAAAACAGGAGCAGACAACAGTACTTGGGTACTGACGGGTACAGACGACAGTACCAAAAAAACAGACCACCATGTATGCCATGTATCATTTCCATCATCATGCTACTTTATAGTATTTACTAAAGGTGTGAACACCAATTTAGCCAACAAAACTATTTCTATATCTACATACTGTCTGCAACTACAAGCTCTGGTCTGCCTGGAACTCTTACCCAATTTGTTTGGCAGTTCTTGTCAGGTTTACCCAAACAATTCAAGAATTATAACCGATCTCTTGCCTTTTTCCATCAACGGGAATACAAATTGTTTTTCTGAATTGCCCAATCCTCTTGAATTTCAAATTTGCTTATGAGGATCGGCCTTGTTAGGGCCATCTTCTATGGCTGTCCCTGCTGTTAGATTGGGACCAC
Source organism: Mimachlamys varia (assembly GCA_947623455.1). Taxonomy (NCBI): domain Eukaryota; kingdom Metazoa; phylum Mollusca; class Bivalvia; order Pectinida; family Pectinidae; genus Mimachlamys; species Mimachlamys varia. The sequence continues at coordinate 46,249,723 of OX392530.1, read as the reverse complement.
CAGCGTCCCCTGGAGGGTGCTTATGTATCATGCTCTACAATAGATGGTGTCAGCCAGCTTATCCATGCGATGAGAAGGAGGCAGAGGAAATTAAACACAGAATTTGTGTTTGTAATTACGGGTAAACATCCTAATTCCCATGCATCTCCTCAGATGATATTCGGTCCCAGCTCTCCGCTAAATCTAAACTCATATCTCATGCCACGACAAATTCCAATACACTGACACGTAGGAAAATAAATTGTTTGGATTATCGTGAAATTTGAATTTCTTGATTTGGTTTCTATCCAAGTGTTTGTGACATGAGGATGCATGACTGTTGCTTCCTAGTTCCTCCACCAGGAATTTCACCAGGAAGGTCACATAAAAATAATGACGGTCATGAATCACGAAAAAGTGCAAATGAAATTTGGTTCCGAATCACGCTATATTTTTTGCTATGAAACCCTGCCACAGTCAACAAAGACACCTTGGTCCTTTACAAAACAAAATATATCTGTGAACGGCATACAATGTTTTGGCGAAAATCTGTCATTGTTAAGACTGTATCCCATTTCTACAGAGACGAAGTGTGATAAAAGTTACAAATCATGGAGCCAGGTGTCACAGCTCATCAGCTTCAATGGAGATTGGACCAACGATCCAATGACAAACGCTAGTAAATCATTGAACGTTTCTTTTATTCAATTCCTCTGTGAATAATGAATTTAAAAAGAAATAGAGGAACTCAAATAAATATCTGTTGATTCATCGGGGAAAACTTTGGACAAAATTAAAGATTAAATGTAAATAAGACTGAGAGTCATTTTGAATCAAGTATTTAATCTTCTATTCATTTGAGTTATACAAAACTGTAAGGTATATGTAAATCATGAGGCATCTTCTTCTAAACAGTGTGTTTGAATCAGATGAAACTATTTGGCATATTCCACTGAATCATTAGTTTGAATTACATATATGGCATATTCCACTTAAATATATATTTGAATTATGTATATGGCATACCACTTTTATATGTTTGAACTTATATAATATTATAAGTTTGATCTATGTATAATTCAATTTAATTCAGTTCTCTTTAGTAACAAATTTCGGCCCATATGGGGCAACACAGGAAATTTACTATCACAAAGAGGTAGAGTGGCCAAAAGATAGATGAATGGACATGTATATCTATAAATATAAAACACATATATGCCATATTTGTATGTGGCATATTCTATCAAAAGTTAATGAAGATTGAGGTATAAATGAAGGATATCAAAATCATTTGAATTCACTACATTCTGTCAAATTAGTTATCAAGGTCAGTAGTTTAAAATCCATACCAGTAGCGACAGAGTTCCACGCTGTGGGTTAAGTTTTGGTGGATCTACACATTCAGACATGTGGAAATGATTACTAAGTTACATAAATCACTCCTAACTTTGCCAGTTCAGTGTGAAACTGGATTCTTGATTCAAAGAAATTTGGGTTCCATTGATAGATTTAGTGAAATAGAAATAGTTTCCTCCCCCTCAGATCCCCCCTCCAGGGAAAACCCAACCCTCCTGCTAGGTCATAACTCAATGTCTCCCACCGTTAGGATGTTTCCAGGCTAATCCACAGTCTACAGCCATCAAAAAAATATATACAGACTTGAAACCCCGCCATTCATTGCGGAAGCCTGAGTAAACAAGTAGAAGATTTGGCCTGAGTTATGAGCAGAGTGAATATATATAATTTGTCATCTTTATTTTTTATTTATTTTTTTTTTTAGATTTGGCGAAGTCCTACTATAGTGACTACTGTATAAGAAATTTAAGGCCACCCAGAGGAAGACTCACAAGTGGCTTCTCTACAGACAGGTCATCTCTTTATAGCAGTGTACATAGTTAAAGGCCCAATATACGTAACTTCAGGAATTTGTTCGTGATTCTGAAAAATTCTGAAAAAAAAACATGCAAAAATAAGCCTAAAACGAAGTAAACTTTAGCGGTAACTAACAAGAATCTCTTGACAGAAAAATCCAAAGAATTGAAAATAATTCAGGTGGGGCCCACTTCAACGAGAAGCCGAAGTTAGAAGACAGTTCAAAATGGACGTGTGTTTACAAATACTGAGTTTCAACTGCTGATGTACCGGTAACCGCGTAAGAATTCATCTTGAATATTGCTGATATCAGTTCATCTTAACTAAATCTATAAATATATTAAGTTATTAGGCTTGATTTTCACTTCAAGTTTTGCCGAAAGTTAAGTATATTGGACCTTACTCTACAATATTATATCATATTATATTATTAAGAAGGGAAAAATATCTCTTAATAATTTTGATCTCATGAAGGTCTGATTCTAAGTTATAAACCATGATGGAGATAAGCTGATTGTAAAATGCAGTTGAGATGGTAGCCAGTCTATTAACGCTGCTAATACAACCATTTATAATGACAAGGTTACAACAAGTTGGTAGTTCTTTGTTTGTATTGTTGAAATGTATGACATTGTTGTGATTGATTTATGTTAAATGTGAAATAATTCAACCTACATGGAAGACTTTGAGTAATGGAACCTTGGATTACACTCACGCCACTGATCCAGGGGGAATAACTCTTTACAATACAGTCAGAAATGGTGGTTATCCAACATGTCACAGCTCTCAGCATAATTACTGATATAGTATGTGGAGATAATTTGGCAGTTAACTAAAAGGAATCCCTAACTGTACTTCCTACTCTGTGTCTATCCTTAGACACAGAGTAGACATAGGGACTAGGGATAAAACAGTGGACGTCAGCTTTAGGTACAAAACCAGCTGACCTTACAATCTGTATTACTGCTAGTTGACATCATTGTTCAGTACAACAAGTCAGCTGACCAGACAATGTGTCCAGAAAGATGTTAATAATTATCTCATTCACCCTGATATTTCATAATGACCTATTCCAACCTTTATAATTAGAAGAGTTCATACCAAAGTTGTATGGAGAAGGTTTATATAGGCTTTGCCTGATGCCTAATCCTTTTGGTTATTTTGCAATAAAAATTATTGAAATGAAAAAAAAAAGTTCAAATGAGTCTTCCCCCCAACTGTACACACAGTCAAAATGATCATTTTTAATGTTTAAATGCTGTACAAAGAAAAATAACATTCAAAGTGGGTAATTGCTATAATGGTAACTAAGATGGCCATGGTTTCTAAGATGACATAGACTCAGTGAATCTACATTGATATATTGGTAAATTTAGAAAAGAAGCAGTGAACAAAACTGCTTGTCTTCTTTTAATTAATTGTTTTGTTTTTATCAAACAATGTAACTAGCACTTCAAATCTTTGGTCAATTGTTGAAAAATAGTTTTCTCTTTACATTAACAGATTTTGGCAGGGGTATGGGAAACCTAATCCATCTCACCCCTACAGACACATTGGACTCCAATCGTCCAATCAAAAGTTGGGAATGTTTAAATATGAAAGTTCTGGGGTGAATGAGTTGATGAAACAAGTGCACAACCAGACAGATGCAAACAAAATAAATAAAAAAATTGTTTTCCTCTATCAATATAAATCTGGACTCTTTCATTTTTTTCTTAAAGTTGTAATAAATTTCTTTAAAAGAATCTGTACACGAACATAGGAATTCAACGATTGGTATATGTATCACAACTATAAGATACATTGATATAACCAAATAATTTAAATTTTATAGGGAGTTCTCTCCCTTCCATCCTGCCCATCAAAACAAAATTTCAGCTAGTGTTTCCAGAGTTATTTCCCTTCCGCCTTCATAAACTGAAAAGGCTTAGACACGCTTTTTAACACTGAGTTTGGAAAATATGCTCATGAGATAAAATATTATGCAGAATATGTACGATTGCCATTTCAGTATTTGAATACTGCTAACAATCCTTAATTACAGCAGTTTCTGTGAATTTCACCAGCCTGACCTGCTTTTTCATGATACATTTCCCTGACACAGGCTTCATGTTACTTCAAGGGTATACTTGTGTCCCTATATTACGAAAGCCGATTAGTACCACATGAAAAAAATATATTTATCTCGTTATTACGAGTTACGCTAAGTCGTTATTACGAGATACGCTTTACTTAAGTCGTTATTACGAGATATGTTATTTCGTTATTACGAGATACGCTAAGTCGTTATTACGAGATACGCTAAGTTGTTATTACGAGATACGCTAAGTCGTTATTACGAGATACGTTATCTCGTTATTACGAGATACGCAATGTTGTTATAACGTGATGATATAATTCGCAATAGCAGCAAATAAATTGGACAGGCCCGTAGCGCGCGCAAAGAGGGCATGGTGGGATGGTGGGTGGGGCTAAGAGGGGAGACTTGTTTATTCTCCCGGTACTGTACATTTTGAACGAATTTAAAATCACAGGATATATTTCAAGGATGCTCTTTTTTTTTTTTTTTTTTTTTTTTTTTTTTGAAATATTTTAATTCCCTAGCAATAAATATATGTATTTATTTACTGCTTGTAAGCATAAATACATACATATATTGTTATTTCAAATAGGAGCTGCCAGGGTTAGGGAGCCCTGGGGTCAGTCCATTAACAATAAGTTGTCCTCACACAGGAGGGCTCTCAAACATCACACAAGCTGGCATTAAATGTGGCATTAAATGAAATGAGGATGGTGAGGGGAAATGAAATATTTCGGAAAAAAAAAAAAAAAAAAATATCACAGGACAAGACATGCCTCTTTCACACGTAGTAACAACATATAACAAAAAAATAAATACATAAATACAGATGAGCTTAGTATACACAATAAATATTATTATTGTTTTTTTTTTTTACTCATACACCAATACTTATACAGAGTATAGAAATTTGTCACATGTGCAGACAGTTCCCGGTGTTCTGATCAATTGCATCGAAAGCTCGGCCTCTGTGCCGATAAAAAACACGACTGACCCATCGATACAATTGACCAGAATCCGCACTGTCTATCTGCTGCATGTATCATCTCACCTCTCATCGACCTTTTTCTCAGACAGATGGACAGACATGCAGGGACATATACATACAAGTGTACATAGGCAATACAAGTTCTATACAGGTGCATTTGTGGGTTTGGCGGGGAGGGGGGGGACAGCACACACAACACAACAACATACAAATGTACCTTACTTAGTATTAGACATCATACAGTTCATGTATATCACAAAAATTAACCTTGGGTTTCAAAAAATTCTTTCCATTCAAGCCATATTTTCTCAAATTTTTCTTTGCATAGATTTTTAACAGCGGAATTTTTTTCTATGTTGTATCGGAAGGATAGAAACTCTTTCAAACCATCTACACAGAGTTTTTGTTTTTTTCTAGATACAGTGTATATATAATATTTTGCATATAGGATTATGAAATTAATCGGTATAGCAGCTGTGTTTCCAAATAATATTGTTTCTAATTTGAAATCAACTAAAATATCCGATTTGTGATATATTTTGTTTTTCAAATCCTGCCAAAATTTGAAAGATACAGGACATTCCCAGAAAGTATGTTCTATGGTTTCAATTTTTGCATTACATATATTACAGACGTTATGGTTCAAGACACCAATAGTTTTCAAGTAATTGTTAAGCGGCAGGATGTGATTTTGTAACCGGTATTGGAACCATTGTATTGATGTATCTGATGTACATCTAAAAGGAATCTTATATACTAGTTTCCAGTCAATGTTTCTAAAAATTTCCTTTGATTTCCATTTTATTTCAGATTTATTCTTAAATTTCTTTTTATTGTTTAAGGTAACATACATGTCTTTACAGCCTTTATCAGTTTTCATAATCACACTGATGTGGTGTGGTATAAATGGTCTCTCAACTATGTTTTCAGTGTTGAAATTAAGATTTAATTCTCTGCATCTTTGCTTAATTGATTGGCATATGTTTTGGTAAATTAAAAAATTTTCTGAATCAATATTGAATTTAAGCTTGAAGTTAGCAAAAGTTAAGAAAGAATTTTCTTGGTCCAATAGATCACACACATTTTTGACACCCTTATCAAACCATCTTTTAATGAAAAAGGACCTATTATCAATGCAGAAAAAAGGATTGTACCAGATAGGAAGAGTAAGGAACTGCTCAACATTTTCAATTTGTTTTTGTGTTGCTTCTGAAATATCTACCCATGCTTGAAAAACATTTTGCCAAAAGGCATTATTAGTCTTGAAATTTTTAATAAAATCAGTACCAAATTCTGATATGTTGCTGGTGGGAAAATGTTCTGTTTCAAAAATACTGATCCAGCATTTATCATTATTCTTGATCAATCTCCTTATCCAGGTTGATTTAAGGCTTGTTATAAAATTCTTGATTTCAATCATTTTTAACCCCCCATTTTCATAGCTTTGAACAAGAATCTCTCTTTTAATTTTGTCGACTGGTGTTTGCCAAATAAAATTGAAAAAAGTTGTGTTCAGATGTTTAATAATATTATCATTTGGTGTGGGAATAGATATAAAAAGATGATTAAGTTTGGGTATAATGATCGATTTCAAAACTACTATCCGACCAAGAGGTGTCAAAATTCTGCGTGACCACTGGCTTATACTTTTATTAACAATTTTAAGAACTGATGTAAAATTCAACGGTACAACCTCATCTAGATTAACAGAAAAATTTACCCCTAGTAACTTGAAATTGGTTTCCCCCCATTTTAATTTCCATCTATGATGATAAACGTCTGCACTAAATTTTTTGCTGCCAATCCAAATCACCTTAGTTTTATCATTATTTACTTTGAGTCCGGATATTTTGCCAAAGCAGTCTAAAACATTTAATGCTTCATTGAATGAGTTTCTAGATCCATCCAAAATGATTGAGGTATCATCTGCAAACTGTGAGAGCTTTTTTTCTTTTTGTTGGATTGTAATGCCCTTGATATTTTTGTTATTTTTAATAAGTATCGCCAATATTTCAACAACAAGTAGAAATAAATATGGGGAGACCGGATCACCTTGCCGACAACCCCGTTGTATGTCAAAAAAATTTGAGAGTATACAATTTTGACTTATTGCAGAGTAGGTATTTTTGTATAAAGTTTTTATCCATTTTTTAATACTTTCACCAAAGTTAAAAAAATCAATTACTTTGTATAAAAAATTCCATGAAACTGAATCAAAAGCCTTTTCGAAATCTATGAATATTAGAAGCCCTGGTATGTTGTTTACTTCAGTAAAATGCATAATGTCGTAAATAAGTCTGGTATTTTCACCAATATATCTTCCCTTTAAAAAACCTGTTTGTGTTTCTGAAATTATAAAATCTAGAACTGTTTTTAGTCTGTTGGCAATACATGCTGAAGCAAGTTTATATATAACATTCAATAAAGTAATCGGTCTCCAATTTTTAATAAAATGTCTTACTTTATCTCCTTTCGGAATACAGGTAATAATACCCTGTCTTTGTGTAATGGATAGTTCTCCCTTATTGTAACCAAAATTTAATGCTCTGATAATAAAATGTTTTAAATCTCTCCAAAAAAATTTAAGGAACTCACAAGTAAAACCATCAGAACCGGGTGATTTACCGTTTTTCATATTTTTTAATGCAAAAAGTACTTCTGTTTCTGATAATTCACCTTCTAATTTTTCCCGTTGATTGTCTGTTAATTTTACATGATCTAAACCATTTAAAAGGCTATCAAGATTCACATCTTCGATTTGATATGAATGATCAGAATACAACTGTTTGTAAAAATTTTGTATTTCCCTAAGAATTTCTTCTTGACTAGTTATATTTTCCCCATTATCTTTTTCAACTTTTACAATAGTTTTATTTACATAATTATGTGTTTCTAGATTGCAAAAATATTTTGATGGTTTTTCTCCTTCATCCAACCAAGTTACTTTCGATCTTATCAAGTGTCCTTTCATTTTTATTTTTCTAATATCCTCCAACTCATTTTTTTTCTGTTCGTATTCCTGTAACTTAGAAGTCCATGTATTATTTTCTTCTAGCTTCTCTAGATCTGATACTAAACTTTTTTCTCTTTTGTCCTGTTCTTTTTTTATAAATGATGAATATGATATTGTTATTCCCCTGATTTCCATTAGCAATGTTTCTAAAAATAGTTGGTCATCCACAATTAGTATTAGTTCTTCATCCTTTATATGAGATATGTTGTTATTATAAATTGATGATGAGTATTGCTGTTTGATCTTAAATATTATATCTTTAATTTTTTGTACATATTCATTATCATGCAAAAGATTGTTATTGAATTTCCATAGACCCCTCCCTTTCACAAAGTTATTTATTTTAATTTCTAGTGATATTATAGAATGGTCTGATCTATAACCAACATGAATATTTACTTTCTCAATATAGTTTAAAATATTTTCTGAGGTGAGGAAGAAGTCTAATCTAGCTTGCTTAATAGGGTTTTTCTTCCGCCATGTATATCTCCTATAACTAGGATGAAAAATTCTAAATGGGTCAACTAAATTTGTTTCCTCAATCATTTTAAAAAGTCTTGTACGAGCATTTGGGTTGTTTACATTTATGTAATTATTGGTGTCTTTATTCTGATCTAACACCATATTGAAATCACCACAAATTATGCATCTCGGGTTGCTAAATTCAATAATCTGTTTATATAGTTTTTCATAGAAATCTGGATCATCTTTATTGGGACCGTATATATTAATCAATGAAAATCTATCTTTTTCGATACTAATATCAAGGGCTATTACATTTCCTGTTATGTCTTTCCATTCATTGTGAATCTCAAATTCAAAATTGTTATTAAAAAATATACAAACTCCCCTTGAATTATTTCTATAAGAGCTAAAGTAGCATTTATATCCCCATTGTAGTGATATTTCTCTTTCCTGTTCTTTTGTAAAATGTGTGTCTTGAAGGATGCTCTTGAATTAAAAACAAAACTACCCTGAATTTTATAGTTTTTTTTTTTTTTTAACTTTGGTGCTCTTATATATAGGCGTCACGCCGCGTGTGCTCGCATACTTTTTAAAAAAATATATATGTTTGTATTAGATATGGTCCGATTTTCCCCAATTCTCATTGGTTAAATTTGGTCACGTTGAGGTCGATATTTTGTTTTATTACGTTACTCTTTATTTAAATATATTTGAAGTGTTTTTTTTACTGTTTTGATGAATACAAAATCCACAAAAAGACTGAAACCTGGTAAAGTTACGCCAGGGTGCAACAGTCGACTGTTGCATGGCATGGCACTGTTACGTCGGTGTCGGAAACGATTACCCATATAATGTAAAATTAAATTAAAGAAAATCTCTCTCTCCGTCTCTCTTAAACATTTTAAACATGTCCTCCTGTAAATAAATTGTATGTATATTGTCAAATGTCGTCTTGTAGATATATGTTTATTGTTAAATTTTATTGGGAAAGGGCTTTACATGAGTTAGTAATCTTGTGTCCAATCCCATTGTATATATTTTATACAAAAATAAAATGTGTTTAAATAAAAAACTGTTACATTCGCGGAAATTGTGCGGTGATGTTTATTCCGTCCGGGGTCGATTCAAGCGGCATTTAGCAAAATTTTTTTTCAGGGACTCGCATCTTTAACGTACTAAAATTTGTGATATCAATGTAATTTAACATTTCAATAAATCTAGGTTTAAATCAAAATGATGAAATACAGTCATTAACATACAATTCTTATGCACTGATGATTAAAATTTTACACGGACAATAATAAAGATGATAAAGATGAAATTGTCTATGCCTTCGGCCTTGGGCAACAGTTCCCTAGGTCCCCTCTAGGAGCACAAAATTCATGCTTGAGCATGAGAACGGTTTCATGAATACGGGCCCTGATGTTTCTACTTTTAGAAACACCGAGTAAAAACTGCGTTTATGGCGTTATAATCATAGCGACGTCACAGTGCCCCATTGTAAATTGTATGCTTTACCAAGATAGCTTTTGCAATCAAGTTGCATATCTAATTATTCGTTCCTCAACTAGAAATGTGATTTTGATGCAATACAGGTAGGTCGGGTCGATTTTTCGACCTCGAAAGCTTTCCACCCTTTAGCCTTTGTGACCATTGAGGGGGCATTTTTATTGAAAATTGATCAAAACCCCCCAAAAGTGTAAAATTACTCTAAACATTCTAGTTTAGGTCCAAAACTAGCTGTAACAAATTCTCAGATCCCCGTGGTCTCAATAACCAAGAGGCCAATAATAATGGTATTCGACAAGTACAATGTAACATGCTGGGATGAAGGGCTAGAAAGTTTGTTCACATAAGTGACATTCATGTATATTCAATGCCAAATGGTCAAGTTTAATTAAATTACAATTGCATGCTCATGAATAACAAAACCAGTGCCAGGGTATTATTTGGACAGAAGCATACTGGGATGAAAGCCTATTCAACTGAGTGCAATTGTTCGCCTTCCATGGCTAAATGGATAATATGTTTTTAACAGTTACATTTAAAACGACATTGTACCTTTATTTTAGTAAACTTTTCGGGTAAGCGAAGCAGGTCCGTTCGGCCCCTTGTGATGGTACTTATAACAATATTACAAAAAATAAAATCAAATAAAAAAAATATCGTTGATAAACAAACACTTTTTTCAAACACATAATTTCTTGTCTTATTCGACATTTAAATACTGATGCGTACCATTCCAGTAAATGCCATCCCCCATAACCTATGTCGTAATAACGACTTAGCGTAACTCGTAATAACGACTTAGCGTATCTCGTAATAACGAGATAACGTATCTCGTAATAACGACTTAGCGTATCTCGTAATAACGAGATAACGTATCTCGTAATAACGACTTAGCGTAAGTCGTAATAACGACATAACCTATCTCGTAATAACGACTTAGCGTAAGTCGTAATAACGACATAACCTATCTCGTAATAACGAGATAACGTTTCTCGTAATAACGAGATAAATATTGTTTTTTCGTGTGGAACTAATCGGCTTTCGTACTATATTGATACAAAGTGAACAGTTTTAAAAAACAATAGGGAGATGTTTCAGCACATAGATTAAGTTTAAATAACAGGGATATACTTTTCACAAAATATATTTCAGAAGTTCACACATTTTAATGAAATCACCAAGGCTGATATTTCTAAGCAGTAAATATTGTCTTTCAACAAATAAAACATTGGTCTGAATTAAATGATTTTGATAATTCCTTTTATTTATTTTTTTCTTCCAATCATTTTTGCGAAATTGTAAATAATTCAATTTAAAAAAAAAAAATTTTGAGATATTTTAAGAAACATTCGACTGAAGAGATTGTTATAACAAAGTTATCTTCCATCTAAGTATATGTTATGCATCCAAGTAGTTCTTCAAAATCTATTTATTATAAACCAATTTTAGCCAGTATTGGACAATACAGCCTTGCATGAAGTAATTGTACCACTTTCTCAGTTACTGATCTAAGGGAGGTAACTGCCGAGAGCCTACCTATCCTTTCTCAACCAAACGTACAATGGAAGTAACTCCTAAAGCCCTGTACTGAAAACCAAAATAAATTTTGATGGATTTGAGTTAACAAGCCAAACATTTTGCTACTTAAATTAGGATTGGGTTCTTTAAAAGTACCTGTTCACAAAAATCAACTTTTAATATAAAACAGCTTAACCCAGATTTGTTTGTATAGTATGGTTAACTGTACATGTGTAAAAAGCAATCTATAAATGTTCACACAGTGGTCATTCTTATGGTCCTAGTAATCTGTCAGTGTTGAGTGACCAGGTCAAGGTCTATTATTTACAACTCTGTGAACAATGACAAATGCCAGATAATTCTGGACAAGAGATTTGAGGCCAGTGACCAGTTAACCTTGAGGACAATAACCCAGATCTTCAGGGAAATCCACAAGTTACCACTCTGATGGCATATATAGGGTTGTAATGACATGCTGCTTATATAGAGTATGTAGCCATTAATTACTCTAGTTGTAACTTCAATTACTTTTTCTGATATTCTATTTATGAAATGTTCTCCAGGAAGTTTGTTTTCGTTTCTGGTTTTTTTCCTTGCTCAGTTAAAGAATTAACATTTGCAGGATATAGGTCACACTAATTATATTGTAAGTGTTTCGAGATATTTTCATTAAAACGTAAGCGTTATAATTATAGGAGTAAATTGGGCCTACCATAAGCATCAATTTCATCGTTTACAGTAGGTGAGCGTGGTGTGGAAACAACAGCTGAGGGAAGACGATCAAAAACAAATGATTAAGTCAGATGGAAAAAACCCAGACAATTCAAGTTTAGACCACCATCCCAACAAAAATGAGAAACAAATTTAACAGGAAAAGTCTCCGACTGGTGGTATTCTTCTGTGGTGTACGGGAGACTCCAGCTTAGATATACATCCCAGCATGGCAGGGACCGATCCGGGGCGAAGCCAAGGATGTAAGTACTTTACCGTCCCCGACATTAAAGGGCGAGCGAGACCTCAGGAGGAATTCCCCGCCGCTTCCCCTATAGAGAGGCAGCTTGCTGTTTATAAAACAACATGGCTTTATTTTGTGCTAGTTGTCAAAACAGTTCCCTCTCCTGATGTATTCATAAAGCTACTATCAACTCCTAGTCAATAGAGCCCGTAACTAGACTCCCTCCGATATGTAACGCCATGCATTTTCTCCACAGTTTTTTGGTATCCACATCTACATCCGAAGCTTTTAACCTAATGATGATGGTGTTTATAGAATCGCTTAAAACATCTGTTGGATGTAGGATAATTCTTTTTTCATACAGTCTATCGAGGTGTAAAGTCAATACTCAGTGTTCCTCTCTCATTTAGAGATGGTTCCATCCCTTACACAACTCAGCAACCATAATGTCCACGCTAACAAGGTTTTGTTGTGTAAACAAGAGAGCCCAGGGGCCTGTATCTTTCACTTTGATATCTAAACAATCATGGTAAATATTCTCCTTTAATATAAAACAGCAATTTAATATTTCTCAATATTGGCTTTAACTCTCTGCAACACCTTCCCTTTACAAAACATTTTTGATTTAATCAATTTCAAAATATACCATTATTGATACAATAAAACACTACAAAGAAATAGATTACATATGTACCAGTAAAAGGGATGAGACAACAGGCTAAGCCTATATTAGTCTTATTTTGTAATATTTGTTTGGCTGGAACCAGGGATGTGTCACATTTTCCCTTTAAACAACATGTGATTGGCTGGTTCCAGTAGAGTGTCACATTTTTCCTTTATACAACATGATTTGATTGGCTGATCCCAGGAATGTCACATTTTTCCTTTATATAACATTTGATTGGCTGATCCCAGGGATGTCACATTTTTCCTTTAAACAACATGTGATTGGCTGGTCCCAGGGACATCAAGACTAACAAGGTTCTACTGTACACAAAAACCAAGGTTTCCTGATTAATAAGGTTCTACTCTTCACAAAACCAAAGTGTCCAGATTAACAATTATGATTCTTTACATGCAAACAACAATTTTCAGACACACCAGGTTCCTATTAAAAAATCTAATCATGTGATTTATCCACAGGTAATGAATTCTCTATCAATGTTACTGTCAGTGAACAAGTAGTTTTTTACAAGATCCCATGTTTAATATGACGAGATAAAATTGATAGGAAGGAGAATAACACACATAATACTTTACAATCACTTGACATTATCAGCAAAGGCTTTTCATCGCTAGAGCTCCCGTCAGAAATAAAACTTTTACCAAGTTTATTACAAAAGAGTTTACTCCCAACAGGAAGTGGTAATAAAAAGTCTTATAAATTTGCTCTAGGAGAGATATCGTCAGTTTAATTAAACTTTTAGTACTTTCTTCGTCAAGACACCTAATTTTCAGAGATCAATTAACTTGTTGAAATGTTCTTTCCGAGACGCTAGACAAATCAGCCCCAATATCTCCTGCGGTATTAGCCTTTCACCAACTCAACATATGTTTTACTCGTAGAGACGAAGCCACAGAGTCCACACGGGCCGTTTCATCACAACAGACATTGTTAAAACATTTCTTTCCCTTAAACATTTTTAATTTCATAAGCTTTGTCCTAATGACTTCAACTGAAAGCTCCACAATCTGTGAATAAAACTTGAAGCTCAAACTAAAAGGAACTTTTTATTGAAATAATCATACATTTGTATAAATTAGAAATGTCTGTGAGACAAAAATGCCACTGCCCCTAGCTGGTTACATTACCATGGGACGGGACGGTACATAGACCACAGACAATCACCTTCACATGTAAGCTTGTACAGACCACAGTTCATCACTTTTGCACAGAAGCTTGTACAGAACACAGACGATCACCTTCACAGAGAAGCTTGTACAGACCATCACCTTCACATAGAAGCTTGTATAGACCACAGACCTTCACCTTCACGTAGAAGCTTATACAGACCATCACCTTCACGTAGAAGCTTGTACAGACCACAGACGATCACCTTCACATAGAAGCTTGTACAGACCATCACCTTCACATAGAAGCTTGTATAGACCACAGACCTTCACCTTCACGTAGAAGCTTGTACAGACCACTAGTCAGACAATCACCTTCACATAGAAGCTTGTATAGACCACAGACCTTCACCTTCACGTAGAAGCTTGTACAGACCATCACCTTCACATAGAAGCTTGTATAGACCACAGACCTTCACCTTCACGTAGAAGCTTGTACAGACCACTAGTCAGACAATCACCTTCACATAGAAGCTTGTACAGACCATCACCTTCACATAGAAGCTTGTATAGACCACAGACCTTCACCTTCACGTAGAAGCTTGTACAGACCACAGACCATCACCTTCAAGTAGAAGCTTGGACAGACCATCACCTTTACTTAGAAGCTTGTACAGACGATCACCTTCACGTAGAAGCTTGTACAAACCATCACCTTCACGTAGAAGCTTGTACATACCTCTGTATATTCTATTTTCTGTTATATACACCATGCCGACAGAGATCATGTAGCTGGTAAGAACATTCAGGGTCAAAACAATTTCTTAAAAATAATTTTTGCAGATAGTACAAATATTTTACAGTGTTTTTTTGGAAAATATTTTTCAGAAGCCAAAGATTGAAAAACTGGATTCACTCTATGTTATAACTGATCTGTCTGTCTGATCATCTGTCTTAAATGTATTGGGACGTCCTTTATGTGGTACAGTGCACCACAACCCTGCAGTAAGCCCTTTAGGCACTCTGGGAGACTTTCTTAATTACATTGGACAAATATTCCCCAGAGAGGATATCGCTATGGGTGCAACCTTCTGCAACTTATCACAATTAAGGATATTCTCCTCTCAGAAATCATCTCAGAATCCCGTAAAAATCCATATGCTTCCTATAACTAGCGCATTTTCTTTACTTACAGAAATCCAACATGCTTTGAAAAAACCATTGCCAATATGTGTTTGCAGTGTAAAACACTCTGTAGGCTAAATGGGACACTTAGTATTTTGAGGGCTTTGGTTTGTACAAAAAGCCGTATATATCTTCAGCATGGCAGGGTATGCATTGCCTTGAGTATATATTGATATATATATTGCAAATTAGTATAAAAACACTTAAAAAGGGCACCAGGAACAGATGCTGTAAGAAAACTGAGAAAGTAAAATTGCTTTTCCTCTTTCACCATGTTCTTCAGTCTAAAACACACACAAGAAGGTTTTAATTTTTTTTTTGTTTCATAACAGCTTTGAAAAATTATAAACTTCTCAAATTCTAAAGCTGAAAACCATAATCTACTATTTGAAATGGTTGAACGCCCAGGCAGCCGATAAAGGTGTCAGATCATTGCTTTTCGTCTCCTGCTCACAATAGATGTACAAAATTGTTTTACTCTATCAATCATAGTTTTGATATATCAACTTAATAAAATACAAAATTTATTATTTAGCTGTGCTGCACACAATCTTCCATCATAAAAGTCTGCCAAGTGAAAATGTTTTTTTCTCAGATTTCAAAAGAGAATAGACATCGTAGACGCATAAACCAAACAACGGGATTAAATTAAATTTTATCGTTGAATTATTGTTGGATAGAAATACACATAAATGCTGAATAGTGATTTCCTGGTCACCTGACTCTACAACTACTGAGAGACAGTTTTAAATTACACTTTAAATAGGGGGAAAAGTTGTTCTAATAAAATTTATTTTTGTCCATCGTCATTAAATAGAGAAAGCCCC
Organism: Mimachlamys varia; assembly: GCA_947623455.1. Lineage (NCBI taxonomy): Eukaryota > Metazoa > Mollusca > Bivalvia > Pectinida > Pectinidae > Mimachlamys > Mimachlamys varia. The sequence goes on along the minus strand of OX392530.1, from coordinate 46,233,541 downwards.
CCTCCAACCTTCATATATCTCTTTTCACTGATAATGACAGAGCACAACAACGGCCCAATCACCCCTTGGAAAAACATGCCATACCGGATTTAGAATTTCATATCTTATTAAAAGGTGTCCAGTTTCTTCTAGCACAGCTCAAAGGAAGGACCAGCTGGTTTGAATGGGAACCCTCCCCTCCACACAATGATCCCGAGTACATAATACCTATCATTATTATCTTTCATCCCTTTGTGAATTTTGTCTGTGATATAAAACTCTGTACATTGATAAGATGATGGTCTTTGTCACATTGTGTTTGCAGTACATAGGAGATTAATATTACTGTCAGGAAAACTTAGAATAACTCTTCAATATTTGTTCTAGAAAGTAAAAAGCTGGGGCTTCATGATAATGTATGTTATATTATAAATTGCAATACACAATAAATGATGGTCAAGACCTGCAATTAAAATCAGTACACCTTAAAGGTCAAGGTCAGGAAACTTTATCAATGACCTCTGTCATGGTCAGCAAACCCTACAATGAGCTAAGGTTGGAAAATCTACTCATAATAACTTCAACATAGGCTATCAAATCTTACAAGGTCAGAATTTAACCTTACAATGACTTTGTTATGGGAAGCAAACTCTACATCGAGTGTTTTCAAACACCACAAGTACATCAATCAAAGACAGGAAATGCTTAATAAAAGATGACAAAATTTCAAAACTGTTATAAAATCTGAAAATTCATTGTCAAATGTGGGCCAAAGCGGCCAAGTGGCAAAGGCCTCTATCATCCACAAACACTCGCCCTACACCAAGGTGGCCAAGGCCTCTATCATCCACAACCACTCGCCCTACACCAAGGTGGCCAAGGCCTCTATCATCCACAACCACTCGCCCTACACCAAGGTGGCCAAGGCCTCTATCATCCACAACCACTCGTCCTACACCAAGGTGGCCAAGGCCTCTATCATCCACAACCACTCACCCTACACCAAAGTGGCCAAGGCCACTATCATCCACAACCACTCGCCCTACACCAAGGTGGCCAAGGCCTCTATCATCCACAACCACTCGCCCTACACCAAGGTGGCCAAGGCCACTATCATCCACAACCACTCACCCTACACCAAGGTGGCCAAGGCCTCTATCATCCACAACCACTCGTCCTACACCAAGGTGGCCAAGGCCTCTATCATCCACAACCACTCGCCCTACACCAAGGTGGCCAAGGCCTCTATCATCCACAACCACTCGCCCTACACCAAGGTGGCCAAGGCCACTATCATCCACAACCACTCGCCCTACACCAAGGTGGCCAAGGCCTCTATCATCCACAACCACTCGCCCTACACCAACGTTTCACAGTGTCTACATAAAGCTGTCACCAATTTTGGTCACTTGTTGGTGGTGTTCCTCCAGAAATCTGATTTTATAACACTACAAAAACCTGGCTTGTCCTTTAATGACCTTTACTGTAAATTGGTTGTTGAACACAAACAAATTAAACTAAAACCTACATTGTCAAATCTCTGTTAAACTCTAGTAAGTAAAATCATGGTCAGCATCTTCTGTACTGGTCAGTGTCAATGTCGCCACAACATAACATGACCTGATGATGTCATACCCTACAACAACCAATGCTGAGGTCACTGATGTCCTGATCAGTCCTGTAAGGGTAGATTCTTTATCCTTGTATGATTGGACATATTGATCCCTGAGCACCAAGTGTAACAGTCAAGTCTGCGGAAACCTTCCAAATAATGCCACAATATGGCACAAAATCATGTTATTGGTATCCAACGCTCTGCGGTAAGTCCATCATAAGTCTGCTACTCACGCAAGCTTGTACTTAATGGAGATTCAGCTAAGGTTTCAATTTTCTGCTCGAATAAGTCATAAGCTATTATTCCTCGTAAATGGAGATGATCTTTTTGCTAATAACATCCCACAACCAATGACCTACATATAGGATCTATTCTTGAAGGCCTTTAATGCTTTATTGATCGGAAGGAGTTTTGTTCAAATCTTAAATGGAATAAAATCAAGAAAACATCAATTTTTTTATACTGATAAGATGTCCTATAGGAGTAAAATGACAAACAATTTTTCTCGATAATAATCACTGACAGTTATCGGTAAAGGATTGGTAACACTCGTGCTTCATTTTATCTTTATTTTAATGTCATTATTCCAATACCTTCAAGGTTAAAGGCCCAATATATGTAACTTTCAGCAAAACTTGAAGCGAAAATCAAGCCTAATAACTTATCATATTTATAGATGTAGCTAAGATTAGCTGATATCAGCAATATTCAAGATGAATTCTTCCGCGGTTACTGGTAAAGCAGCAGTTGAAACACGCTATTTGTAAACACGCATCCATTTCGAACCGTATTCTACCTTCGGTTTGTTGTTGAAGTGGGCCCCACCTCAATTATTTTCACTTCTTTGGACTTTTTTGTCAAGAGTTTCTTGTTAGTTACCGCTCAGGTTTACTTCGTTTTAGGCTTATTTTTGCATGGTTATCAACTGGATTTTTTTTCAGAATTTTTCAGAATCACGAAAATTTCCCTGAAGTTACGTATATTGGGCCTTTAAGTAACTGTGGGTGACACACTGATATCAATTTCTCTTCAGCAGCTATCAGGACAAATCAAGTCAACTTGTTTACGAGCAATTTGAAAATTCCTAAAGTCAGCAAAAAATCTGATAATAATTCCTATAGGTACATGTATCTCTAATAAGTTTCCTTTTTACAAACAGGTTTTGAACAGAAGTCACATTATTTTATAGGCTCAATCAATCTGGAATAAAATCTATTCAACTGATTTCTGAAAAAGTGAAGCCAATAAGAATCATTATTTACCCCAATGTAGCACTGGTGGCTTTTAAGTAAGAATCCAATGTACTCAATACCGTTTTGCTTTACCTATATGTTCAGTTTTGCCCATTTCAGCCAATGAAAGACAGGGCCAATTTAATTTTAGCAAATAATTACATGTATGCAGTGAAACATTATCAAAGAATAAATGTAGGAGATTTCAGCACCAGATGAGTTCATGTGGAACTGCCAAAGGGAAAAATCTTGTAAAACAAAATTATTGCAGTTTTTCAATATTTGACTTCGCGGCGTACCAAGTGAGACTAAAACAGAAGCAATAACTTGTTTCAAATCGTTCTGTTTCGGCTTCTACATCTTAGCAACAGGCGATGGACCTAGAATAACTGGGGCGTATTTTTAAGTATCACCTAAGCCAGAGAGTGAACAAGCAGCCTCTCAGAGATTGAATCGAGGTGACACTATTCACGAGGCCAATTACCCAGCATGCCTACAACATCCTCTCCCTGTAGCTGTGTGCCACATGCCTGTTGGATGCTGGATCGGTGACCTCTAGGCTGACCTCTGGAGCACCTGTGTGGTGTAGATGGAATCTTGTTCTCTTTCATAAAAACAAGTCAGGCAGTTGATCTGCCATAAGTGTGAAATCTGATAAAACCCACTTCCTATTTGCCAAGCTAGAAGGCAGTCTAACATATCTGTAACTAGAAATAAATCAACTGATTTCCACATTTTTACAACACAGCACATTTTTGCCAAGATAAGTTTGTGTTTTATTTAAGTTCTATCAGTCCTGGTACGACTGATGTATGGGTAGCCAGGTACACTTACCACTAAATCAATTTCACCTTTATATCAACAAATGAACAAACTGTAAAGTGAGAGTTACTCCCCTTGAACATGAGCTCGATTTCCCCCTCCTGACCCCCAATACAAATCATTTCCCATATATCCATAGGGATTTGTGAGGTCATCTATACCTAAATCTGTTTCACAAGAAAAGGAATTTTTGGGTGGAAACTTCTGAGATTGAGCTTTGGAGTAATCCCTCGGGATAAAAGATAAAACCGTGTTGGTAGAAGCTACATTTCGTCAGCCTACTGCTAGATAAATTTTCATATGAAAATGACTTATAGCTTCCCTAAGAACTTTTTTTCATCTACACATAACATCTAGAATGACGAAAAAGTTCACTTGAATAAAGAGCTGATGCATGTCTTTGGCAGCTGTGCATCACAATGTTGGTTCTGTTCTAAACCTACAAACCAGAAGATGGGTGGGGGGTGGGGAAGGTGTAACACGCACCAGGGATAGAACGAATCCTCTACTATAATCAATAAAGAAGGATGGAGGCTGACAGGAATTTCCGTCCAACCAGCAAAGAGGGGCACATGCACTTCTATCCAGCAAATAGACAACTTACCCAAACCATGACAGACACTCCGAGGGGTTTGGTTAGGATTTCCCTGTCAAATAATAAAAATGGCTAACAAACCTTGACATTTACATTCAGGAAGGCCCTATCAAGTCAGGACGGTCTCTCAGGGATCGGCTTTCAAACAATATGAGCAGAGAAGCTCTCAGGAATAGCTTAACAAACCATGATCGACACTTTGAGATTCTCTATAGTCTATATCTGATGGACCAACTGGGGTCATTGGAGGTCAAATAAACACAAAACAGATATATCTTTCAGCGAGAATATGCTCTATACAGGACCAATCACCACAGACAAGTTCTGTAACAATCACACCAGTCTCCTCCCACATCGGAAACAGCTGTAAGCCTTATCTAAGTCATCTGACATCCCCACCCACCATCTATAAGATCAATTAGTTAAAATCGATACTTTACCAATCTGAAACTGTATGTCTACTGACAGTTTCTTGTTTCCATTACAACAAGTCGAAGTGATTGCGGTGTTTTGTGTGGACAAAATACACTTATCATTGGCCAAGATGTTATCACCCAATCGTAGTCATCATTGTTATTGGACAGGCCTGGACAGACTGATCCTAACTCACCCACAATCAATCTATTTTCGCGTTTGCAAAATAGAAATTTTATAATTAGGTCTACATAGACATCACCAGAAATTATCTTTGTAAATACAATAAGAAAGCCTGTTAACAAAAAAGGTGTGAAATTACACATATTAAGGGTGGGGGGTATTATAGAGGGTACATATTACATATAAATTTGCGGGGGGGGGGTCCCAGGATGGGACGATGGGTGATGTATATTATAAGGGTGAAAATAGAGGGAAAGAGATTTGTATTCAATACAGGAACAACCATCTCCCCAAACCAGGAGACAAGTTCCTAAGAATAAGAGGAAGTAAAAGAAGTAAAAGAAACAGTTAGATAGATAACAGAAAAAAGATGAGAAGGAAGTATCAAGATGTGTGTGAGGGTTGGGGTTGGGGGGGGTGTACTGTATATATACTCACAGTAATAATTAATTATTTAAATATAACAAGAACAAGCACATAAGGTAGACAGGATTAGGGTACTGTATTTACACAGAAGGGAGGGGGAGGAGGAACAAAGGGGGGGATAAGTCATCAGGTGTTCAGCTATCATTTACTACTTATGATTAATGACAGGGCTTTTTGAGCTTGGAGTGGATGGGAAAGAGATGAAGTATTCTAATTTGAAGTGGGGGTGGAGAAGTAGGGGGACAGAGGAGGAGGTGGGAAGACAGGGAGGAGGTGGAAGACAGGGAGGAGGGGGTAGCTGAAGGAAATGGAAGGAAGGAGACCAGAACCTAACATAAAGTCTATTCCCGTTTATTTAGCCATTATCAGAGCTTCTGTCATCATCTCTCAGTGATTACAACCACACTGGTTTCTGTCTGTGGGGGAACAGCAGGCAGATAGCATTGTCCAGCTGGTGGGACTATACAGCTGGGTATCAGCTCCAAAGTCAGCATCAGTAGACAGCACACAAACAGCTGGCCACACTGTCCCAATGTGACAGCACACAAACAGTTGACCACACTGTCCCAGAGTGACAGCCCACAAACAGCTGGCCACACTGTCCCAATGTGACAGCACACAAACAGTTGACCACACTGTCCCAGAGTGACAGCCCACAAACAGCTGGCCACACCATCCCAGAGTGACAGCACACAGACAGTTGACCACACTGTCCCAGAGTGACAGCACACAAACAGTTGACCACACTGTCCCAGAGAGACAGCACACAAACAGTTGGCCCCACTGTCCCAGAGTGACAGCACACAAACAGTTGACCACACTGTCCCAGAGTGACAGCACACAAACAGCTGGCCACACTGTCCCAGAGTGACAGCACACAAACAGTTGACCACACTGTCCCAGAGTGACAGCACACAAACAGTTGACCACACTGTCCCAGAGTGACAGCACACAAACAGTTGACCACACCATCCCAGAGTGACAGCACACAGACACTTGACCACACTGTCCCAGAGTGACAGCACACAATCAGCTGGCCACACTCTGCCAGAGTGACAGCACACAAACAGTTGACCACACTGTCCCAGAGTGACAGCACACAAACAGTTGACCACACTGTCCCAGAATCAACTCCTCATGGAAGAAGATAGGTTCATGAAAAGAAAATTGAAATAAAACTGATTTTTCTGTATATTTACCAGATTGTATTAGCTATATATATATATTATAGTAAATGGGCAAGTAACAGCAAGTCAGAAATTGGCTAGCTGGAGAAATGATACAGAGCAAAAGAACTCTAGCATCATTTTAACCTGGAATAGAATAATTTTGTACTTGCATCAGACACAAGCTTGAACTGTATGTAACAGAATCAGCAGACCACCCATTATCAAGCATACCAATGATACAGACTCTGGAAACCGAAGGCAATTAGGACAATTTCCACAAATTCAATTACCACTCATGTGAGCTGATTGAAATCAAATATATATATCAGAATTAAGTCAAATGAGTTCTGCTATCATCAAAGAGCTTTGTCCAAATATGTGTAGCTGGATGATGCTTTCTAGTTCAAGCATTACATTGAAACCAAAACTGGCAATAAATACTGCTGGAAAACATTTTGATCTTTTTAAACTTGTTACCTTAAACAAAGTTAAGTGTGTCCGTTTTATAGGGAAAACTGAGGAACATTTGGAGAGTTCAGTATAACAATTTATCTTACTTCATTTAAACATTCCAGACAGATAATCTATACACTGTACTAGTAACTACACCACTTAAATACTGGAATTTCAGGTTAAAACAGTCAAAAGACACATTATCATTCTGTAATTGATCCAAGGAAAATATTCACTTGCATTTTCATAATTTCATTCATAATGAATGTTATATATATATATATATACAAATTTCAGTAAAATAGATTTTGCAAACAAACTGATATATAAAACATCTAATGAGAGGCATGTACACTCAAACAAAGCCATGAATTACAGAATTATCGTGTATATCTGAAACGTGTTACGTCCAAGTCGCTATAAAGTGCCACATTGTTTGTGGAGACGTGAAGACGTCTGACAATTGTTTCTATCACTTTTTCTGGTAGGCTATTGTACAGCATTAATCAACTTCAGAAAAAACGAACAGCCTTAAAGATCTGAAACATTAGTCGCCATAATAGCATGTTGGGGTTACACTCAAAAGACAGACGAAATTAAAGACAGCTGCATCTTGATCATGTGAGCGTTTGACATATACAGCCATACACTGTTACTGTGTATGGTTTTCAAATCTAAAGCAGAAATATTTTGCATTATTTTATGATAAATAAGTTGTCAGGAAAAATATGCATTTCTACATGGTGTGATAATGGAAGACACATGTATGCAGTTTTTGAAATTCTAGGTATGTTTTTGTGGACTTCGGCTCAAATTTCTCTCCACACAAAAACTGAAACTACGACTTAGAATTCTGAAAAATGGTTTTTGCTGCGGAATTTGCACATTGCAATATTTTATCTGATCTAGTTCATATCATAAATGCCAATTGCTATTCCATAACGAGACCGACCCATCAAACATATTTTTCGTTCTTCATGTATTTACCAGCAAAAACAACTGACTTTTTATCTTAATAATACATAAGTTTTAAATGAAATACATCATTGGACCTCAGGTAAGCAATGTTGTATGAAATAAACATTCTTGATAAATGAGGAAACATATTGAAGTACAAGATAAACTATTTCATAAAATATAAGTATACTGTTGGACTTTGTTAGTACTGACTTATGCAGCTTTGGTATCAACCTTATGTTCTTGTATCCTTGGAAACAACACTCTACCTGAATTGCTGTAGACAACCTAGCTGTCAAATTGGTACAAATATATACTGGGAAGTAATACAGAATATTCCCGAGTCCTCCAAGTCATTGTGAAAAGAAGATTGATCCCACCAATTACCAATTAATTCACCTCTGAAATTTAATTATGATTTATTCGAACCTTTGAGTTGAAAGCGAGTTGAATCATATTCAGGCCGATAGACTTGGAAAGCTACTCTTCTTCCTGTGATGGAACTGTGGCAATTTCCCAATGTTGTCTTCCCAATTGTTTTTATACCGTAACATTTCACATACAAACACACAGAAATCAAATAGATGTTCATGATAAATAATTTGTAAGGGTTCTACCGAGATTAACGATATCAAAAGATTGTAAACTTTTTTTAAAGGTGGAACAGAAATTGTTCCCGACATGTGAGGTGTCAAACTTATGCAGCATTCCAGAACATGTGGCCAACTGCGCCAGGACCGACACTAAAATGGATAAATAATCTAATTTTGTAGGAAATATATTTCTTGATGTTGAACAAATATTTTTTCTATACTAAAACTGCAATCAAATTTACTTTAAATGTTTTGACCAAAATAAAATTATGATAAAAACTAAAACCTCAACAGAAATTCTTAAAAGTGTAGAATTGGAATCAGTTTACACATGATATGCAAACTGATTCCCAACTAATATGATTTAAGCACTAAAATAGCACAAAAAACCTGCAACGGATTTCAACAATCAATCAAAACGGTGTAAAATGGGTACAGTGAGAGATTATAGGATGTTTTTTTTCAAATCTCATACAAACTGGAAAAAAAAGTTATGACTCATATGCATGTTTTGAACAACAACAGAATGACAAGAGATTGTTTTTTTATATCACTCCTTCTCTATAAAAATACCACAAATGTATATATCAGCGTTTGAGCTGTATAGATTGTCTAAGGCCCATTGCACCTAACAGATAGAGGGAGACTCGCCCTATCATTTGTGCCTGAGGGAGGGGAGCTGTAATGCATGTAGCCATGTGGCACTCCATACACATCCCAATGAGAACGATAACTTTTTCTGCCAACATGGACATGTAAGCACAAACATTTCCACCTCTGCTTTCACCGATCTCACAATCGTCCCAATGTGCAAATTCAATCAACTCGCAGCGCTAACATCCCGACACTTCTGTCGGAAAGCTTCACTCCTAAACGGCAACCGGACACCATTATTCTTACATAATCGCATCATAAATGCAGTCCACATCAAATACGAAATGAAATTTTAATTAAATCCACAGTAAAATGGAGAAATTCACAGAGATTGGAGATACTCAGAAAGCGATCAGTTCTGCTTAGTGATGATGTATGGGGCTACTAGAAGCGATAGCTTCCTCCCCTCCGAACCCTGCGCCTGTTTCTGCCATTGTAGAAACATCCACTTGCCATGTGCCGCAGCATGCAGGGCGTCCCACCGTTGTGCCAGCAGTTGAGAGACAATGTTTGTTTTTTGATGAATGTAAATGGTTTGATCATTTCAGGGGGTTTAAAACTTCTTAACGTGTATGCCTAGCATCTTGCAAAACTGAATAAATTGCTTTTATGAACTCGAAATATGACGCATTTAGTCACTAAGATCTTTCATGTTTTGAGAAAGCTGACTATTTTGTTAATATTTAAAATCTTTAAAAACAAAACTCCTTGAAACCAATCCAGATTTTGGACAATTCTACTTTCTTTGGACACAAACAATATCATATTTTGATTGGTATGCAAAAATAATTGAGAAAAAAAAAATAAAAAGCTTAATTACATCTTAATTATATGATCGTTCTGTAAGTCAAACAGATCTTGTAAGTGGAGTGAATTTAGTTAGTCAGATTATTCATTTAGCTAAGATAACAGATTGAAGATTAATGAAAAGGTTTGTTCCACTTTGACCACAACTATAACTTTTTGAAACAGATCTACATGGACGGACCACCTGTCCTGCAAGACCATTTCATTTTTTGGAGAATGAAGAGGAGATTGATAGGGTTAGGGGGGCGGGGCCTAAGACAGGCTTCGCTTAAGAGTACAAGACTTCCTTGAATATCACCAGAGTTTAGAATATCAGAACTTTGTGTTTTGGCGAACTCAATCCCAGTCAGACAACAGCAGCAACTCCATTCAATCTGTATTAACTTGACATGCCTTCAAAATATTACTGCCACAGGAAAATGGCAAGTCTAATTTATAGGAAAGCATTATCACAACAGCCGAGTCAGTGAACTGTGACACGTGGAGGTCAAAGTCAGGTGGCACGGCCATCACAGAGCCCTATCAGGCCAAATCTTCTGTCAGTATAACATAACGCCTGGCCTGCCAAAACTTCTGAATATCATAATATCGGATATTCACTCTTCCGGTTCTTGCTAGCGGGGTTTCACATCATATTGTATATCACCAATATCACATGGACCTATGGGAAATCAGATGTATTAGATCCAACAAGAAGCAATTCTATCTGCCAGAATTCGACAAATCATTTTCTGATCCTAGTATCTACATATGGTAACAAAATTTGGAAACAACTTGGATGTAAATAATCTACTTAGTTCTGAAAAAAAGTTCATTACACATATTTTACCTGGAAAGGTAAACAGAACACATTCACGAACTAAACTTTTACTTTGATACCACTGACGATACTAATGTCCATGTTTCATAAAAATAATTTTGGAAAATTAAACTTTTTTAATTTTCTTGTCTGAATACATGAAGAACGAAGGTTGAGTTATGAAAGATATTGACCATGCAACCATCATTACATCATCATTGTCAAAATTAATTAAGATTTTTGATATATTAAACTTTTTAATTTTTCTTCTCGGAATTGAAACATGCTTTTTGGCAGTACAAATTTAGTCATACAAAATATCAATGAAGCATCTCTAAGAAATCTTGAATTTCAGAAAAAGTGAAAATTGTGATGGTTTAAGACATTTATGACCTAGAAGCTTGTAATTATGATGACATAGAGAGGGCTTATGACCTTCAATCCTCTCTTTCTTTCCAGAGTATGTCACTTTGATTTATCAGTGTCTTATAATTAAACTCTCACCATCTGGTAGGCCCTATCTCTAGGTACAACATTTTGACATGGGTATAATCCTTATTTACAGCTAAATCAACATTTCTCTCCAAAAACATGTTACTGAAGACTGGTATATATGCCAGACTAAATTTTCTTTGCTTCACAAAAACTGATGTTGTGTCAGACAAAAGGCATTTTACATCTTTTTCTTCCCATAATTTATGACATCTCTTTCGAAGCAATAAGGAAAGCTGTGAAAAGCCTACATACTCTGTCACATATAATCTTGGCACCCGACATTGATGATCTTCATTAAATTTTGTTCTTAAAAAGCTTGTCGGCCATATTTTTAATTTTCCAGTCAGCTTAAAAACAATGTACAAGTAAGGACCGAGCAAAATCTGCATATGAAAGAGCTCAACTCAAGAAATAGCGATCACAAACTAATGAAGTAAAAATCAAAGTCAGCCATATTGATTTTTGGATCAGCTTAAAACCTTAACAATGCACAACTAGGGACCAAGGGGGAACTGTGTATGGAATTTGAGGAGGATCCATCTTGCACTTCTCAAGATACATAGCATAACAAACAATTACCTTTAAAATCCAAGATGGCCACTTGTCAGCCATATTGTTTTTCAAATTAACTCAAAATCTGAAAAATGCAAAACTATGGACAAAGGGGAACCTGCTTATAAAATTTGAGAAGGATCCAACAAGCGCTTTTCAAGAAATAGCAATCACAAAAATTGTTTAAGGATGGATGGGATGACTGGACAGCAGAGGACAGACAGATGATGGACAGAAAAGGGACAGACAACAAACAAAGGACAATTAACGCACAACGGACCACAACGGCCGCAAGGGGATTCAATGGCGATTTAAATAGCCCACCACCATCAGACTAAATCTAATTTTTCAGTTTCTGGCGATCCAATCTGGGTCTCTTCAACTCTTACACTAACAGATATTGAAGTGTATGTTTGTTTTTTTAGGGATACTAATGGATTAATTTCTAAGTGTATTGTCAGCAGCCATCTTAATGTACTATTAGTGATGGCCATCATCGACCTGGATATTTAGAGTTGATAATAAGAATGGTGATGAGGAGTCGCTGGGAACAACCGACAGCCATTCATCATTCTGACACACTCGACCACAATTTAATTATTTTGGATTGAGTAACCTTAGCTGTTTTTCAGGAAGTTGAGCTGCCACATTGAACACTTGGTATCTTTACATCTAGTTTACAGCAATCCTGCTTCAGTGGCTGTCCTTGGCATGGTACGGCTCTAGATATTGCAGTGGAATAAAGCCTAGGAGGTTGGAAAATATCTACATCTCTATAATCACCCACTGCAAAAACCTGCGACTATACCAACAATGGTATAATTCTTCAGGGTCTTTCATGAGAATGTTGAAACAAACAAAGAAGCTTTTCATTTTCCATGTGAATACAAAAACAGCACTCAATGTAGCAACAATGCTCTAAATCAGAATGTCCACGCAACCAATATTTTGAAATGCCCGGTACACTGAATATGTCCTTGATGAAGAGGCTGCAGTCCACCAAGCAGTATAAATAAGTATCAGTTTCCTGGGAAGTAAATGTAGTTGCTGATCAATAGACTCGCACACACAAGCTATTTATATAAAGACACAACTCATTGCTTCTGAGCATCCCATGAAATTTAAGGACTCCCTTACAAAACTGGAACTTTGCATTCAAAACTGTTTCCTGGCACAGCTTTAATTAATTCTTACAAGAAATTTATTTTCAATTAAAGAAAACAAGCAAATTAACTACAGTAGTTGATTAATACCTGCACAGAAAAGAAATTGATATTGTCAAATGGTCTTGAAGAAGCTCACTGTATGGATGAAACTGGTCGACACTTCTAACAATCTAATACCATACACATTTTCATTTCAAAGTTGTCAAACTGGAAAATAAAACTCATGTATATTTCAAGTAAGAAAAGTAATGTTCATAAAGGCCACATTTCACATCTTTCAACAGATATGAATGCTTTCAAGTAATGTATCTAGCAGAGAAAAACACTTACAAAGCTTATTCTAAAACAGAATATCGACATTTCAAACAGATTTTTAAAATTTACGAAACAGAATACATGAATTTTCATTCACAAAAACTATAAATGATAGTTTTACGTGTGTATACTAACGGCCTGTACATGAATGAGCCCTATAATGTAGCCCGATCATGTAACACAAGTTTCAATGTGTGCGACAAATTCATTTATTTTAATTTCTTTTAAATCATATCATTTAAGATACAAAATCACTTCCTTTCATAAAACGCTAGCTAAACACCACCTTGTACAGTGAGACAACTATTGTGACCTACATCATTAATGTACCATTAAAATACTACCGCTTATTTTCTCACCAGTTTTTGAAATTTATCAGAAAATTAATGAACCTAGAAAATATTAGAGGGTGCATTTTCCCATGAATAATTGTATGGGGGTTATCCTTGAGCAAGAAGCTCTGACAAGTTGATATTTAAACATTGGGGGGGGGGAAATTAAACCATTTGACTGACTTTAATGCAACAAAATCTGACTGCTTATTGATACAATTAGACCTAGTTTTTTCCTAGCTTTATTAGTAAAGCACTGGACCAAATATCCGTCATTCAAGGTTCGGCTTCTTGCGGATATGCATTCAAAAAATGAAATATCTTTAAGAAAGACAAGAGTGTTTGTGTATATGTTGTAAATCTAAATAAGCTGATAATGATATATATTTGCCTTTGATATGCAGGTTACACATATACCTGTATGAGAACTGCACTTACTGTTCAAAAGGGAGATAACTCATTAAAATATCACAATTCATTTCACTTACATGTATATACTATACATCTCTAAGTTGGAAAGAACCATTGAGGGAATATGTGATAATGTTGTAATCTTCTAGCAGCAACAAACAATAAGTCTATATGAAAGACGTCATGTCCGTTCAGCAAGGGAGCTACATTCCCACTACCGTAGTGAAATCTAACAAGTTCACGTTTGTATGGTACTTCTGAAGCATCTAAATTAACAAAAATTCTTTATTTTCTAAGCTACAAACATTTATCATTATTGAACAAAGGGCTATAACTCTGTATATACCGGTAATATATTACTGCGGACACATTTTTTATAGTTGAAAACTCATTCCAAAAGTTACTTGCATTCAGTCATAACGGCCATTTTAGCTGATCAAGTTATTTAGATGTGCCCTGGACAAGAGTAAACTACGAGCTCTGTATAGTGTCACTATACCCAACATCTCCAAACAACTATGAGCATACAAAATTTGGCAATTTTAAGTGACAGTATGCATTACCTTAAGAAAGGGCATGGGATATTTTGCAAAGGCAAGAGGCATTTACCTTCAAAACTTTGCAGTATTAAATGAAAGGCTGTATGAAATATGCTTTGGACAATGTGATAAATGAATGACTGATAGGGTAAAGATAGAAATATTGAGTGAATGGTCCTTTCTTTCATTACAACCGAAATTGAATATAGATGTGCCCTGATCATGTATACCATGATTATATAAAGTTCTATAGGTTTGCCCTGTCATGAATTGTATACTATAATTACATAAAGCTCTATGTGTGAGCCCTCATCATGTATACTGTAATTATATAAAGCTCAATGGGTGAGCCCTGATCATGTATACTATAATTACATAAAGCTCTATGTGTGAGCCCTGATCATGTATACTACTTTATACTTATATAAAGTTCTATGGGTAAGCCCTGATCATGTATATCACAGTACATGACTTTTCCATATTTCTCAGTTAATTCCATGGTGAGCCTTGATCATGATAATATAGCACAACACCTACCCCTCCCAGAATCTGTTCCCCCAAAACCTTCCCTACCCCCTGCACCTGCAAGTAAAAAGTCCCCAGGCACCACATAAAAACCATCTTTCCACATCATTCTTGTAAACTTTTGAAGGCTTACAGTCAAAACTGGTGTAAGAATGAGAACGCATGGCCAATATTGTTTAATGGACCCTGGGTTCCCATCGCTCCAAGCAACCAAAAAAATAACACGATAAACATCAGCTGGAAATCAGAATTGAAAAGCTGGGATGACAGGGATTGTTCCTGTGTGGGTACTAGTGTGTCCAGGAATATCATGGCCATCCTTACCACAGACCGTTATACTAGCCAGTTATTTAGTCACATCTCAAAACATGTCTATCTCCTTCTCTGACAATCCCCCCTACATTCTGATGGTTATTTTTCTTAATCTTCTGAACTACGTGTAAGCCAGAATTCACCAGTGTACCGAACTAACTGGGGTTTTGGTTCGTTCTCACCATGCTTTCTCTGATAGCAATCTACCACTCTAGCTGACAAACAGCAAGATAAAGGGAGGTTACTCCGTATCATAAAAACACATACATCTGTAAGTTTTTATATCATTTTTGATATTTATGTATTTTGGGTAGCAAAAAAGTCTTGAATAGATTGATCATAGCCATATCTTCTAAACATCAACGACATATTTCATTTCTTTGTTCTTTTTCTTCAAATGACTAATGTCATTTTTGTAAAAAAAGGAAAACCTTTTTTTTTCGTTACGTCAGATGGAGGTTGAAGGTGGAACAGAAGCTAGGTAACGTAATTAACCTTGGGTAAAGATACAAATTACTCGACAATTAATCTTGACAAATGAAATTATCCAGCACTTCTATTAAAACGAGCACTTGTAGTTTGTATAGCAGAATTACGACAGAAGATAAAGCATTCCTGTTCTGATAAACATCAACACAAACTGCACCATGTACAATTGTGACAGAAAAGTTTGTTTCAGGTCGTTACAACCACCAGTATTTGCATTAGTTGTCCTGTAAATGGCTTTCAACTCCCGCTGTAAAATATATTTATAGCTATGTGTGGAGGCACGAAACGTAAACATTTACATGTTATCGGCATGTTACACTGGCATCCCGACAAATTCAAAATTAGCCGGGAGGGGGATCTCTTCTAAGACGGAGGGGGATCACTTTAAAGATGGAGGGGACCCTTTCAGAGGTGAAGGAAATCACTTTTAGAAATGAAGGAGGATCTTTCAGAGATGGGGAGAACCCTTTTAGAGACAGAAAAGTTGAGAATGGAATCTTTTAGAAGTCAAGGAAGATCTTTTAGAGGTAAGGAAGAATTTTAAAATGTTGGGGAAGATCTTTTAAATTTGGGGAAGATCTTTTAGAGGTCTATGAAGATCTTTAAGAGGTCTAGGTAGATCTTTAAGAGGTCTCGGTAGATCTTTAAGAGGTCTAGGAAGATCTTTTGGAGGTCTAGGAAAATCTCTTAAAGGTCTAGGAAGATCTTTTAGAGGTTGAGGAAGATTTGTTAAAGGTCAAGGAAGATCTTTGAGAGGTCGAGGAAGATCTTTTAGAGGTCTAGGAAGATCTTTTAGAAGGTCTAGGAAGAATTTTAAGAAGTCAAGAAAGAACTTTAAGAGGTCTAGGAAGAATTTTAAGAGGTCTAGGAAGATCTTTTAGAGGTTGAGGGAGATCTTTTAAAGGTCGAGGAAGATCATTTAGAGGTCGAGGAAGATCTTTTAGAGATTGAGGAAGATCTTTTTAATGTTGAGGAAGATCCTTTAGAGATTGAGGAAGAACTATTAGATGTCTAGGAAGATCTTTTAAATGTTGATGAAGATCTTTTAGAGGTTGAAGAAGATCTTCAATACTTCAATTAAGGAAATCACTTTTCAAGGTGGGGACGAGTTTCTTTTCTGAGAGGAGGAGAATTTTATCAGAAGTTGATTAGTGGAAGCTTGGATCCAGTTTGAGGTTGAAGGATTTAGGCCATGATTAGTGAATGAAAAAGAAGAACGAAAAGAATGACCAATATCTATCCGAATTTTCCTTTTAGATAAATTAACATTTTGAGAAAAACCCTATCTGGTAGACAACAAACTGAGAAATAAAGATAAACAACCAAAAAATACAAACTCTGAATAGTTTTATGATGACAGGGAACATATCGTTTTAAAAGAAATACCATAAAAATTCTTTCCCAGATTTTCGCAATAAATCTACCTCCGATAATGAATAAATCATATCCTAATTCAATTACTCCAAAATGTGTAAAATCTGCCATCTACCAATCCGAATCCTCCCCCAAAGTAACGTAAATCTGATAACCGCCAACATTTTGTTAATTTAATTGTCTATCAGAAACTGCCGCATCAAAGATTTACCTTCGTTGTAGCTGTTAAATTGTTAGGAGTCACATCAATGTATTATATGAGCAGGATGTCTTCAATACACATCCTTCCTTAACACACTCCGTAGTAAATATCTTAAGACACGCACATGGTTCGAAAAGACTTTAAAAGTCTACAACTCCTCAAAAATCACAGATATCATAAGTTTTCAACTTTCAAAAAAAAGTTCATAATTAAAAGCACATTCTGTCTATAGTTGTTTCCCCTTATTCACATGTGTAACTATCAAAGCGATAGGATGAAGCTTTAATTAGCCACGCTAATTATTACCAGGTGTATTGAAACAGCAACAGTTCTGTTATATACTGTTACACAAGAGCTTTGTGCTGAAAAATACATAGCAGGTTTCTGTATTTTCTTAACTCCCAGGTAGCGATTTAAAAACATTTTTTGTCGAATCGAAATGGTGGCTGTGTAACGATGTTTCACTGTATCTGATTATGTTGAATCCTTCAGTATTAAGATTTTACTGGTAGACATCCAATATGTCAAAATAATAATATTACTTTACACTTCCAAATGGTTATATAACAGGAGGATACACTCATTTGTGTATGGATACATGCAAACATAAACTCCATAATGTCAACACAGTAAAACCCCACTTACATAACGCAGGTTTACTCGAATACCCTCATTCGTCAAACGATTCGATTGTAAAAGATGTGTATTGATTACGTTGCCTTACAAGTGTGAGCTGTAGGGAATATCCCTTAAGCTTAGTTGGTAGAGCATCGGGCTGGAGAGCCAAGGGTAACAGGTTCAAGCCTCAGCGACAGCACTGTCTTTATCACTTTTCCTCGTCCTATTACATGTTTGGTCCTGACCGAGTTCCTTTATATTCAGCCAACCTTTAATTACTTAAATACCATGTAATTACTCGAACTATTGATCAGGTTTCCACGAGTTCGGGTAAGTGGGGTTTTACTCAATTTGGCCTAAAATGCATATGACCTGGAAATTAAATGAATTCACAACACTTACCCATCAAAGGTGACACACTGATCAGACACAGCGTCACTATTGACCGACCGCACCAACCTAGAAAATATCAAAATATGCTACATTATAGTTGGAGTTTCAGCACAATTACTGTAAAACCTAGAAAAAATCAAATAAAATCAGTTTTGAAAGAATATAGAAAGAGTTTTACAGTTGTTTTTTGGTAAAAGCAAATGAAAATCTGAAATAAAATCTTTTCATGACCCCAAAGTAAACAACCAGCGGGTCTTCCCCACTTGGAAAAATAAAGGGCAATAACTCCGGTGTTGTGTGACACACAGGTTTAGTATGAGACACTTTGCCAACCCAATAGATACTCACAGATGAAATCTGATAATTTGTAGGTAACAACATAAAGCTATATAAGATATGCCCGGGATATCATGAATCTACTGAACCACTACTAAAGTCAGTGTTGGCTCTTACCCCTTAAATGGGACCTATGAAGCCCCAGACAATGCGACACAAAGTGAACAAAGGGACATAACTCTACATATAGTGAAGAAGAAACATAATTTTTTTAATATGATACTCTGCCATCCTTAAAGATATTGTAGGTGTCAGGTACATTCCTGACAAATCCCAGATTATACAGGCTGACGGACTGACAGAGGGAGAATCTATCGTCTGGTCCTGTATAAATGGCCAGGGCAGACCCAAGGACTGGTGCTGTGTTTGAAGGTCTCTTGCTTGTAGTGGACAATTGTACAGAGTACCGGAGTCAATAGAAATCACTACACAATCTAGGGATGGACAGATTCTTAACTACAAATCAAACAGTGAAAAGGCATTAAAGCAGTGTACTAGCAGTATGCAATTTGATGTGAATGTGTTATGTTTATCATCAGATCCCAATCTACCCTCTATGGCCTGCTCGCCTATATAAGGTCTGACCGCCATCGCTAGCATGATGACACATTATCCTTTGAGTGCTGGACCTGAACCGAAAGCAATCATTCCAAATTGATCACCGGTTCATCATCAACATAAAAAACCCAACGGCTAATGAGAGCACCCCAGAATCTGCTTATTGGACAAACCAAGGGGAGATAATTACCAATACACACACAATTCTCTCAACAACATGTTACCATCTACCATAAATAATTCACACTACCACTGAGACATGACAATCAAATTGTAGGTTTCTCCGCCTAATCACGTGCTACATCATACTTTGAGGACTGCCCATGCCAATGTCTACCCGACACAAAGACAAGACCGTATGGAGTCCCCGAACCCTTATACAATGGAGTCCCCGGGCTGGGGGTGTATCATTAACACACCAGCTGAAGCGTGTACTGTGACCAGTATGGGGTGGGTGACATTCAGTGTCAGGGAAGAGATTACGTGTCCCCTCCCCCTCTATAGTCCCTTATCTACCCGTTAGATTAACTTTCTCGTCCCTAACCATAGATCCCACTAAACTTTATCTCTCCAGCCATCCTACCTTGTAACTATAGCCAGAACTCGACCACAAAATTGTTTTATTTTTTGTGGGTTTTCTTTACTTCTGAATTCCTGTAGGATATACTCACAACCTGTTAAGTTGGGAACATGGAAAAGGTCACATCGCACACAAAGGAAAATATCAGGAACGTGTCACCAACATGGTGTCCTGAGAAAATATCAGTTTTAACCACTAAACAAGCTTTTTTTGAAGTATGTCAAAATAATTCCTTAGTCCAAGGGCCTGCATAAAATCATTTTTGAAGGAAAAAAGGTCTGTTTATGTTAGGTAAAATTTTTAATTTCCAAACAACCAAGGAGATATATATGATACTATATGACCACAGTTCAAGAAAGATATCGTTCAGCCAATTTTCAACAGGCATTGTCTGACAATTAACATCTTCATCTGTAACTTTTGTTATGAGTGAGATAGAGAGAAAAAAGGAGAAATGGTGGAAAAGAAAACAGAAAAGGAAAAGAACAGGGAAAAAAAAGAATAGTTAAAGAAGGAAAGAATGAAAGACAGATCAAACAGAAAATGAAAAGAAAGAAATAGAAACAAAATGAATGAAAATGAACAATACGAACATTCAACAGAATGAGTGACAGAATGGAGAAATAAGTAATGTGAGATTGTATGTGTAAGATGCTACTGTGTTCCCTGAGACAGTGTTACCACCGTTAGAGGTTAACCGGTACAGGTGTACCTACGAAGATTAATGTGATCCCTGAAGTATGCTAATTACTGTAGTAGTGGCCATACTTCAACCTTGAGTTTCAAACAAAGAGCTGCATTGAAGACAAACCCACACCACAGTAAAAATTCATATATCACTGTCATCCAGAAAAAGTCTGAACTGAAAAGAAAAAAACTACCATAGTCTGATCTTACGGTACCAGCAATGGAAGCAGTCATAGATTTTTTTGTTATTTTTTTATGAACTATAGCTATGAGTTAACACTGACAAAAACGAATACACCAGACGGAGAATCAGATTTGAACCCAGATCCTCTGTACTTAAGGCAGAATTACACAGAATCTCAGATCCACTATAAATATACTTTCCCATTCCTTATTAGCTTCTGTGCATGCCAGTCTGTCACTTGAATTGTCCCGACACTGTGGTCAGAGTCTGACCTTGACCAAAGTTTTTTGTCTCTTTGGCCCCTTAGGGTCCAGAACAAATTTGAATTCTTAATCATGGAGGCTCAGCAGAAGTTTTTCAACTTATAAAGCTCTATAATTATATACCTGCCCAATGTATTCACTATTTGGGAGCCTCAGGGCACTAGGTCCTATGTGACTTCAGACAGCTTAATTCCTAACATTCAATTCAAAGAAGTTTTCGTCATCCTGTATGGTTTTAAAGGCCTATTTCTGCCACTAGTTGAGATAGGATAAGTCCCCTAGGAGTTAATTAGAGTGACTACAGAGGCCCGCTGACTATATAACGTGTATTAAACAGCTTGATACTTCCCCCATTTCTATCTCATCTTCAAAACATGTTACACAGATAAGGCCTAATTGCTGAAGAGAAAATGCATTTGACCACAGAACACAAGTATATGAGGTAATACAGTTTATATCCAGATCTGTAGATTAAATTCCGTACAGGAACCATGCTTATTTCTGTCCTAAACTCTGGTTCTCTCTGTTAAATCAAGACTGCAGCAGACTTTATAGAATGCAACTGCTCTCGATTATTGAGTCGTTAATCAGTACCCAACCCATTGTAATGGTCGCCATCCATCACTTGTCGTGACACACCCCATTAGTCCACCATGCTAATCTGTGTTCCTAATCCACTTCATTTATCTCTGCCAAAAGTACAAGCCAAATTCCGAGTAAAGTCAGAAGTTGTGAACTAATTAACTGTAAAACCTGTTTAAGAGACCATTCTTATGGAAGAATATTTGCCTTCAAAACCTCTACACAAAAACTTCAAGAGACAAGTTGTAGGAGGGGCACCTGTTTTGTGATACTTACAGATAAAGTTGTCTTCAAAGAGCATACTTCATACAGACCACCTGTCCTGTATGACCACTATAGTAATTGGGGAGGAACCCTGTTTCTTAATACCCTTATGAAAGACCACCTATCCTGTAACTTGTGATATCACCGTAAGGGAAACTATCTATCTGGCTTGGAAGTACTTTAAATAACTTACTGCTTTGAACGATCACTATATTGTATAACGAAAAGTCAATTTATTTGCAAAAACTCACAAATATACCACAATTTTTCTTAGACAACTGGCCAATGTTAGACATGTTCATACTGATT
This sequence comes from Mimachlamys varia, assembly GCA_947623455.1. Lineage (NCBI taxonomy): Eukaryota > Metazoa > Mollusca > Bivalvia > Pectinida > Pectinidae > Mimachlamys > Mimachlamys varia. The sequence continues at coordinate 46,211,357 of OX392530.1, read as the reverse complement.
GATGTATTTTACAGCAAAGGTCCTTCCAATATAACAACCTGTTAAATAAAACTTCATGTATGAAAAAACACATATCCCTGAAATAAATATATTATTTCTCATTATAGAGAAATCTTTTTGAGATCCTTTTAAAAGTATAGAATAATTACCCATAAAAACAGAATTCCTCGACATCTTTACCTCCTTCAAGGCCTGCCCAGTTATCTCTCACAGACTTCTTACCCTTTTGATGAACAATTTACCAACAATTTACTATAGAAAACTTTTTTTCAGAACAGACACAAAACAAAAGTCTGGCTGGTCTTGATCACTAGCATTAGGTGGCGGACAACGTCTTTTATCTCACCACAAGTCAACAAGTACGCCACCCGGCCACGAACCGCGGCCACATCCCCCATAGTGTGTACAGATACATTAACGACACACTCAACATTTCTTTCCATTGCTTTAAATGGATTATTCCGGTAATTAGATAACACTAAATGTGGAATTTGTAACAAAAATCGCTGTGTTAGGTCAGCCAATCAGATTGTAGCGGTTCAGGTGTATTACGACACAAAGCCGTATGTCCTTACTAAAACTCATTAGTGTTATCAACGCTATATCTGGGCACTGTAACATCACACAGCCGAAATTGTTATAGTATAAAAATGTTACGTTTTTGCAGGAAATTTGTCATCAAGTTCATTGAGCCTGAACCCGTTTGACAGGTAACGCTAACTATTGTTCATTCAAATCTAAGTACACATAAGAACTCTGCTTCTGGTGAAAGCTTAGCAGTAATAAAAGTGAGATTAAATAGACTATCCAACCGGAAAAGTCATGTAGATTACAATTACAAGTCTCACTGTCAATTTTGTACGTATTGAAGACTTTGAGAAAAATGTTTTTCCTGTTGTAGCACCTTTAAGAGATTGTTTTTGATGTTTATTTTTCTAAAACAAGAAAAACAAAACTGTTAGATTTTTAAGTCACAAGTGGTTCATTTAACAGATTGAATACAACTTTTCACATTTTTCTAAACACTGGAATTACTGCAAGTAACATTCACAGCATCATAGGGCTTTCATCACCATAAGATAACAAGCCCTGGCCCACTGGTACATGGCCCACTGGTACACTGCCCACTGGTACACAGTACCAAGTCCACTGACTGTTATCTATATATATAGATGCTCTACACCTAAGGGTCATAATGACCATGTTAATTCTTTTAGAAGATATGGCTAGAAATATGGGGAAAAAACCATGCAGCCCATTTTCTAAACTATATTTCCAAATGACTTTCCTCAGAAGAGATTTTTATTCCACCTGTGTCCTTTGAGCCCGATTCCCTAGAAACCCTCTCTATACCCTCATATGTATCATTTCTGGAAACGCTAGCTGCCCCGTTGCTACCCCTTTCCATCAGTCACTGTCTGTGAGATCGCCCCAGGACTCCCACCCCTTGCCGCCCCCAAAGTGCCACACCCTGCAGACATTCCGCTACCTGATGAGCTGATGATAGATCACAGATTACGGCAGGTCAACGTCACCTTACATAGTGAGTACACTGCCAAATGTCTATTTAATTCTCTCGATGACATGCCATGCTTCTCTGATGCTTTCTCCTCACGCAACTAGGAAATCACATTTCCAAAATGTCGGAGATCATTGTTGTGTGAGGCAAGCCTTGTGCACCTCAAGCATGCTCTACATGTGCGTTAATTACTTACAAATTCCCTCAACAACCCAACCTCTTATCTAGGGCTCCGAGTTAACACTGGGATGCTGTAGATAAATTCGGTGGTGGGCTGTGGAAACACACACACAAATACATGATTGGGTATAACTGGTAACAAATTAACCCTATCAAAAACACAATCTAAATGTAATTTCTTCATTTCAAATTAAATAGTTCCATGAGTGTAATTTTCACTCTGATGAAATGAAGTATGAAATTTCAATTTTCCAGTTAGCTAAATTTCGACTGTTTAGCTTCAGTAACAAGTTACAAGAGGTCCGTATGCGGGGCGTTAAACAATACCTCCCTGCACTCTGAGTCTGTTGTCTTCCACTCTCTACAATACGACTGTGATGTGTCATACTGCTGACATCAGAGCCAATAATCAATAACCTGCCGATATCGTGAACAGCGTGTAGCGACCAGATCAGACTATTGTCCTTTAGAAAACACAACAGCATTAACAATACCACATGCTTATCACCAAGACCCGTAAAACTTAAGTTACCATGTCAACCTATTATTTCATCAAAATCTATCAAATCATTGTAATCAAAACTCGCACAATCTTCATTAGTGTTGTTGTTTTTGTTTTGCATCGCAGTATTTTTCTACCTGTTTCGTATTACTAAAATATGTAGCGCTTCAATTGTATTTTAATGACAGCTTCAAGACAGATCCATGCGTTAATTTATTGAAGAGCATCACTGACAGCAAACGCAGAAAATGCTCCAATACAGCTGTGCTTATATATACATAAAGCAAACAACACATTAATAGGACACCATCCATGATCCTTTCATAAACATTATTTCTTATCAGTCACAAAACTTCATTTTTTTTAAAAAGAAAATTGGATGCACAATTTATCTTAAATCTCAACACCATTTCTGATCAATACAATTATCAGAATCAATTATGTGGGGAAGATTTTATCTTTTTTCTAGAGCATATCTTTGCTTGCACAAAATCATTCAAACAGAAAACTACAGTGTTATGCTGTCCATTGGGTTCAAACCCAAACTCCTTTTATATGTCTAATATAAATACTTTGTGTCCACCCTCCCCACCTTCAAGTTTCGTTAACATAATATATATACTCTTTGATTGTCATCAAATTATGTGTATCTCTTAAATCAGTCATAAATTTCAATACTTTCAGCAGTGTCAAAGACTTTTGTGTTCCTTTCAAATTACTCTGTCAGCAATTCTTGTGTTCCTTTCAAAAGTGTCATCAATTTGTGCATTTCCTTCAAATGTGTCATTGACTTTTGTGTTCGTTTCAACTGTTTCAAATTTCAAAAATTTTGTCCTTGTTAAAATAGGTCTTCAATTAATTAAAAAGAAAAAGGATGATTTACAGATTTTTTAGCGTGACTTTTTTTCCTGAAAACAAGATCTATACAGAATGAGTCACAAATAAAGTATATGTAGCATACAATGTTCCAATTAAAGGGGCTAAGATGGGATGTATTTCAGAGAAAACTTTAAGTGACTAATACAAAGTGGCCTTCAGTCATACATTTATCAAAATAATTCAAAAGTCATTCGTAAAACATGACTTTTTCCACTGGAAATGTTCAGCTCTGTTGTCCTCCTTCAATCACAGGTCGTTTATCCAGCCGAGATCCGTTTGATATACCTAACATACACACTGTCGAATCTTCAATCAGTAATGTAAATTCTAAATTGACCTAACTGGACAACAGGGGATGACTGTAAACAAGTATTGAAAATCTAGTGAACTGTGAATGACAGGGTTTTATGTGGTAGGTAACCTCTATATAACATCCCTTTAAACTGATGTCTATATCCAGGATCTCACATACACCACAGATATAGGTTGGTAATGCTTTATTCTACAAAATATTCGATCAAAATACTTTTCTTTCAACAGCCAATCTTCAAACATAAAGTTCCTAAAGTGGAGAAACTTATATGGTCTTGACCTTTGAACTTTGACCTCAAAAGATGTCGCATTTAATTTTCAATCTTCATTTTTAATACAATTCTCAGAAAAGTTGCACTTCAATAAAAAAAAGATGTACTTCAGGATATTTGAATTTAACCACAAAAATCATGAATATTCTGAAATAATCATAGTTTTCCAATCCATTTGGTTAACGCAGATTTAGATTTTTTAAAACTCCTTAGACTAGAACAAGGATCCTTGATTTTTATAAGTTCACCAATAAGTGCTACATTTTTATACAAATCTTGAGTTTATGAAGACAGCATTGACCCTTTCCGTCTATAATGGACTAAACCATTGAAGACATTTTTGATGAACTAATGAAATTACGAAAAACACCACTATGAACTTAATGCCATAGGAATCCCGCCAGTTTATCTGACATTAAAAATAGATCTCAACGAAAGGAAAACTTCCTGAAGCTGCATTAGATTACGATATTTTTTTATTATTCATATTCCTGTCAAAATCAATTTCTGATTTTCTGTCCATTTCTTATTAAAATGAAGACAACCCATGCCGAAATGTCAAAGTAAAGTTGCATATTCAAAATGTCAATTATCGCTACATGACAGGAATCGGCCATTACCATTTAAAACATTTAAAACATCAGTGTGTCGATTGCTGACGAGAGTGGAATATGGTTGGGGAAGTCGACCAAGAGGAAACCGATTACATAACCAGGTCTTTGAAAGCATTTTGTGGTAATGTAGAAAGGGGTATAGGGTAATTCTGTCTGCCCGTCTGTCAAGTTAGATTACACTGATTCAAAACACAACACATGTCACCACAAAGCTGTTTTCATATTAACAACCGCCTGTACACACCGAAACTTTTAAATATTCAACGGCTTTTCAACTTCGTGTTCAGTGTCGGGACAATAATCTCCGCTGGCTTGATTACTAATGGTACTTAGTCTATAGGAGTATATTTCTTTCTCTTAGACAAACAACCTTGAATCATGCCCTAGTCTAACATCTGACAAATTGGAGCTGAATAATAAACTGTTTCAAAAAGAAGGTACATTTATACGCTAATTCTAACTCTGTACCTAAGCCTCCTTAGCATTTTATTGACAAAAGAAGCAATGGCTCTTTGTATGGTGTATTTTGTTATCCTTGACCATCCTCCAATGTGTTCCTTTGTATGATGTATTGTGTTATCCTTGACCATCCTCCAATGTGTTCCTTTGTATGATGTATTGTGATATCCTTGACCATCCTCCAATGTGTTCCTTTGTATGCTGTCTCATTCTGGATCAAAAAGTGCTTTCCAGTATTGCATGCTTAACCATCATAGCATATTCCTTTGTACATGGTCTCCTCTTGGACCGCCAAACAAAGTCTAATTTGTATGCTTGTTTGAGCATCCAGAAATGCTCTTTAGCATACTGTCAGGGGCTTGACCAGCAACAATTGTTCTTCAGCATATTGTCAAGGGCTTGACCATCCAGAAATGCTCTTCAGCATACCGTCAGGGGCTTGACCATCAAGAACTGTTCTTCAGCATACTGTCAGGGGCTTGACCATCAAGAACTGTTCTTCAGCATGCTATCAAGGGCTTGACCATAGAGAAATGCTTTTTACTATGCTCTTAGCACTTGCTGTTTGCTTGACCATTGAAAAATGCTCTATATCGCTAGTTGCAAGACCATCAAGAAATCTTAAGCATATTGCTGCTTTCTTGACCATAAAGAAATGCTTTGCTCCTTAGGCATTCCCCTTACAATGAACTGTGTTTGTGGCTGTACTGAACTACCTTACCGTCATCTGTTTGTTTTGTAATGATTTACAGACTTGTGAAATTTCAGTCAGCGGATGGTTCACTAATCCAGACAAACATAGATGGATTTTATATGTTTAGAATAACCAGGGGGTATGTTTCATGCTGCGAAAAGACAGCATCATTCAAAATCCCTCCAAATATTTGCTTTAGTTTTCTCCAAGAATCATGTCAAGATTTTCACATTCATCACCAGAACCCCTGCCTTTCCCTCAACATCATCCCTTTCCCTCCCTCCCCTCAATGCTCTCCCTCCCCCCTCCACCTCAAAACAGGATACAAGGTGACTTTTAAGGTCATTTTATTCCTGTTAGAATATCAAATGATATAAACAGATGGATATATTTTTCAAAGTCGATGTAACTTTTGACAGTTTTTTTCTGACTGTCGTCGTCATGACAGCCCTGAGAACATGCACTTGTACCTCCTCGTACCAGACATGACAGAGATCGACACCAGATGGCAGCACCCTAGTCAGAAACAGAATTCCACGCCAGACCAACCTTTCACGGTAATGACACATAAATTATCAAAAATATTAAAATTGTGTGGTAAGCTGTGTGGCGTATGATTGAAAACAACAGTTGTAATAATGGGTAAGAATAGGGAGGCTCTGTAGTAATGACGGGTTAACCACGGAACACCCCCTCCCCGGAGAGGAGGGACAGGGCTCAATCTCCCATAAAAACCCGCAATCTCTCATAACCCCAAAATTTTTACAAGCAAGTAATGGATTGGACATGTGCAAGAATGACATAACATATCTATTTAGTGAGGAATCAGTGGATTGTCAACACCTAGATTACACAATCTACAGAAAAGCTTCCAGAAAGTTGTCCAGAGTTTTGAAGACATTGTCATGTGATTATTTGATGTAGTTCAGAACACTTTTGAAGTACATGTACATACAGACTAATAGTTAACATATTTATATCAAGGTCACATGACCATAATTACCGTTAAAGCAAAAGGCCCGACAGGTCTGTCGTAATCACGGAATTGCTAATGATTATAAGTAATGAATGGCACATTTGACCTCATGCACTGTCAAGACCTTCAAAGAAGTTAATAATTAAGATCAAAATAAGAATTTATTAAAACGCACTTATCTGCAAGCAGGACACTGACAACCAAATATTACTCATTATCATATGGGGCAGCATAAATCAGCAAAATTTGAAATTTTTGCACATTATAGGGATAATTCTGACTCTTAAAAGCTATGGCAAAATTTGAAGGATTTAACAGGATAAGCAAAATATCTATGACATTTTCTTCATTAAGTAATATTGTTTTGAATTTTTAATGAGATTTTCAGGGAAAATATGGGTAAAAATCCCCAAATCTGGCCCCAAAGTGATTCCTGATATTATTTGAGATGTTATTCATATTTTTTTTTTATCAAGATTATAAAATAAATTTACCAACCTATATTATTACACATAGGGGGGTCTACCATCCATAGGAAGAAACCAAAGATCCAAACAAAACTCATTTTGTTGGGTAAAATGACCCATATATTTTTTCACATATGATTTGGAAAATCAAATTACGGCCATCTTAGTGAAATTACACACTCCAAACCACTGCGCCATCACACATATATATATAAATATAAAGTATACTTTATAAAGGTACAGGTGAACTCGATGACGGGCCACATGGGCCTGTAAAATGTTAATTACAGTAGCTGGTCTGAATAATCACAACATTATATCTAAGTGGTAGATTGTCATTTACGGAACATAACACTGCTGTTTTGTACTAGTTTAACATTTAACTATTACACACTGAAATTAAATCGAACAAATTTTCAAAAGTCTCATTCTTTAAAAACCAACAATGGAAATTTAAAATATGTGTTATCAAAACATCTATCCAATAACTGAAAGTCTTGACCTAGAATGATTACTGGGTGGTATATTGCACTAACAAGAAATTGTTGATATAAAGATTGGCAGGTATGTTGATTTAAAATGATATTGCAGATTTCCATGTAATAATTTCCCTTGTTAAGTTAACCTTGACTTACTCCCTTGACTTAACAGTATATTTCTTTATGGTAATTTAACTAATTGTTCAACAACACAGATTTACCTGCGACCATAATTCCGGTGTGTAGTTATGAGACTACAGATTTTTCCTTGTGTGTGATATATAATTAAATCTTAAATTGACTTTACATTTTTACACTGCAGCAGTCAGATATCTATTACCTAAAACTAGAACAATTTAGTTTCTAATCATGAAGTATTTCTAATAATAACATTTTTAACACAATAAACATGAATTCAATTTTTAACACCACATGACAAGCATACAGTACTTGTTTCAGTTGGATATTAAGGACAATGTTTTGACTTGATCAATGCTTTATCTAATTAAAAAGTCTGTTACTCTATATGGATCAATCTTGCATCATTTCTCAGGCATTTCTTTTTCTTGGTTTTTAATTCCAGACAATTGTGTTCAATGATATGAGATCACAGAATTCTGATGTAAAAAACATGACACAAAATACATGCTATTTGGTGATGAAGTGTGGAGACGGTTACATCCAACTTAACGATTAACGATGCCACGCTCCACTGTAAACAAGTACCAGAAAGATTCCGGTAAAAAATAAAACAGATTTTTTCCATTAATGAATTAAATTCTGAGTAATTTTTGAAAGAAAATTTCCTCTGACTGGCATTCCGTTAAATGCCCTCATCTGATGAACAGTAAAATAGCCATAAAACCTATCGCCTCCTCATTTTACTCCAGTTTGTAACTCCCAGCGGTGGAATTTTTCTTTTTCTGTTTTCCCCAAATCTACACAACATCTTCACACTAACTTCCAATCACTGGTAGGCAGTGAACAGTGATCATGGTTACGGTCCTAAAAGAAGAGGTCAACGAGGCCTGTATCCTCTCAAAACTTCCAATCACTGGTAGGCAGTGAACAGTCACGGTGATCATGGTTACGGTCCTAAAACAAGAGGTCAACGAGGCCTGTATCCTGATGCATATATCCATACAAAGCATTTATCTAAAAGAGGAGATTCATCCCATGTCCTGCAACCAACCATGTAGAATATCTATACAAAGTGTTTAGTACCAAGGAGAATTGTCCTGCCAACAGCTTAACAGAACACATTGTTGAATCTCTAGAGGCATATATACTACCCATGAGGCCTTCAGATTTAAGTTAAAGGACTGCTAGCTGTGTAGCTCCAAAAATAGCAAGGACAGATATCACTGTAGACGTACAAAGTTTTAGCGATAATCTTACTTTAGCGATTTTCTCCTGAAATCATTCACTAAATTATGATTGCCCCAAAAGCAGTGTATATATGCTAACTACAGCAAATATTGTGATTACGCCAATTCATTGTTTAGCTTATCTGTTTAAATCCAGTTATTCGCTAAACTTTGAATGTGCCTAAATAAGTATGTTAACAGTATTTTAAAACTTCTTCTGAAGAAGCCATTCCATAAGAGTATTGGTCCCTCTGATAATACATAAAGTTCACTGAAGACGAGTTTCCTGAAGGCTTATTGCTGTTTTCCTATATTACATCGGTAATTGTTCTTCCAAAGATCTACATAGTTTTCTGTTCGTTCCATAACAACTCGGATATAAACGAGACTATCACATACTCCATGATAACCTCCAGACTTATATACACTGGAATGCATTTCTAATTAACAAATCAAAAACCTCTTCTCTTTTTTATCTCAGAGACAGTTTTTATACAAGTTATTCAGAGATAATTTCAGAGAAGTATAGTTTGCAAAAAAAAAGCAGCATTTCTCGTTTATGAAAATAAGATAATTTGCCCAATGATATTTGCGATTGGAGGTATGTAATGGGGTCTATGAACAGCTGTGTGTTAACACCATATATTAATTATTTGTGTGAGATATGGGCCTACATCACATGCCACCCCAAAGGTGTGGCATTCCTGACATAGCCTCTAACCTCACATCTCCACACTTCCTCTTTTGATCCTGTCCAACAGGGTCTATGATAAGGAAATATGACTAACGTTTCATTAAATCGTATATTATTTCAGCAATGCGTTGGACACATGCTGCCTTCAAAGGCCTGACACTCAGTGACTCAACATATTTGGCAGTTTATGAGATTATGTGCAATTCATGCAAATCAAGCCAAGTCTAGAATGTCGACATTAGTATGTTCCCCCATTACTCTTTTTCATATTACATGTGTTTTGAAACTCTAATGCGATGTTATATATCAAAAGCATGAAACTGAATACATCTGAAAGCTGCTGTTCTGCTTTCCTCTCAGGTCGAACATTTCTGTTATCAATTGTCTCAGATAATTGTAATTATGCACCAAGTTTTCTACAGCTCTCATTTGCATGTCTCAAAGAAGTGGAAATTGTACACAAATTACTGTCTAGCTGGCTTCAGCTTTATCTACTGTCACCAAAGCAAAGGCTTTGCTGACCACAAAGAATGGAATATACTTTCATGTTGTTTGACACAACTTCAGGTTTCAATGATAGATTTAAAGACTTTTTCAACTGATATTTTACTTCTACACAACACTATTTTGTTAGTGGTTGCAAAGAGAAATCCAGAGAAAGCGCTTCCTTTTTCATATGAGTTGCTGGTCCATTAATTTGACTGTGATGCAGTTGCATCTACCCCTTTCATCAACTATGCACCAAGTAAAGTACCAAAAACGTATCTGCCAATAAGCCCATGTCTGTTAATAAGCCCATCATATTTAAATTATTAGAAATAATAACAAAGGCAATTTCATTGCACTCCATTCATCGTAACCCTTCTTCAAGTCAATGTTATTGCACTTGGCCCAACGGTAGCGTATACATGGTCAGTTTAAATCATTCAACCTTGGAGGTACTTTTGAACTCTTCCAAATCAAAGGTTGGAATAGTCTGTTATGAAATTTCAGGCGTGAGTTGTGAAGACATCTACAGACAGATGACAAGAGGAGGTGATATCATACAACATGCGTAAATAAACCAATAAACACTCCGTGTTTGATTAACACCCTTCTGTTGGTAATTACCCCGACCAAAGGACATTAATTTGGATAAATACAATAAAACATGAATATTGAAATAAAAAAAATTCTTCAAACTCATTCTCTAAGCCTACAAATTTTGGATATTTCCTTAAAAATTGAATTGAATAACTGAACAGGACCAGACAGCTTTAAGGAGGAAGTTTTTCTTTAAACTGTGTTTCTTATAAAAATACTGTGTAACATCAATCACTTTTAGTCAAGATACTGATGTTAAATAATAACATATATTTCAGTTATTTGCGATAAGTGACATTGCCCCCCTTCTATTTCTGGAGCAATTTGTAACTATAACACTAAGGGAGTGTCAGTGGAGCAATATTTGAGACACTTTAGCCCAATATTACACAGAATACCGCAATCTTACACAGAATATATGAGAGGTCATCACATTATGGGACTCCTGACAACATTTCAACCCCTGACATGTACCGCCTCTGTCTAACACATGTTTTCTATACACTCCGCTGTAGTGTTAACACATTTCTGCCCCAAATTCTACCTCCAACCTCCGTCACCTCAACTTTTATGACAAACATTTTAACCAAAAAGATGATATATTTTGATTAAATTTATTACATATCTTACATTTTTATGATTCTTCACATCATGGCAGAGGAAGATTTTAAACAGACAGATTATTTGAGTGAACAATTTCAATGTCTTTAGCTAAATTGTAGACAGACTTTCACATTGAAGGCTGACAAACCTTTTTTCTTGACAGGACATTTTTATCATTTGGGAAGGTTTATGATGTCATAAGTAATATTTAGAAGGAAGGAGAAACATCTTATTCTCCAGTAAATATTTTGTCATGAAAATTGTCACAGTTCAGTTTGCCATCGGGGATAAGACCATCAAATCTGTCATAAATTTAGAACGCTCCAAACCTTCTGTTATTATGACTGGGAGCGTGATATTCCATCAGTGTTATTCATTGAAGTAAATGTTATGGGTTAATTTTCCACCACTTTTGGAAATATGGGTTATTATCAGGGTATAAATTACTGTCAGTTTGATGTGATATTTAGAATAAATTTTACCAGAACCAGCCAATATTGAAAATTATAAAAAATTGTCTGAAATCCAGACTATTGAATTTCCCCCCATCCCTGAAAAAAAGCTCTACGCCTAAGTTTAACGATTAGAATGACCTTATTAGATAATTTTGTCCTAATGGCGCTATTTTGTTGTGACAGTAATTGACAAAATATTTTCTGAATGAAACTACTAAATCAGAGCATGAGGCACACTGAGAGATGTGTCCAGTATTTCATCTTAATGCAGCCCCCCCCCCCCCCCCTCCATCTCCAACCACCAATACTTACTGAACCAAAATAAACCTTCACCATGTTCATTTCTGACCTCATAGTTTTTTAATTAAATTTATCTTGTCTGACGATATAGCTCTAATGAGAAATGTGAAAAAGGTTTTTAACATCTGAAAATGAGTCGACCAAAATTGCATTATGGGATATATTAAAAGTTATACTGTCGACTAATGAAAGTATGAACTTGTTGCATTCAAGCTGAAACTTCAGAATTCTAATATTTATTTCACATTTTTGTACTAAAATTTAGTTTGTTATCATGAATTAGTTTGGAGTATCAACTTCCTGTTGCCCTATGTTGGCCCTATGTTCGGAACACACATGTTAAGTATCAACTGGCGAGAATTTTTATGGGGGTTTTAATAGTAACACCCCTGAGTCAAGAATGATGAAACACCAAGTTTTAAATGTTGGGATGAAGAAACTTTTTTAAGTGTTGATATAAGTGCTTTTTAATTTGCTTCATGTTTGAAATTTCGAAGATGTAACAACTGCAACTTCAAAGTATAATGAACATTATTAATTATCATGTTTAAAATCTGAGAAACTGATAGTATCCGACACTTGTGCCTGCATACAAAGTTAACTAGGTTGTTTTTTTCCTTCACCCCTTCTGTTAATCAACAAAGTACATGTATACTTCAAAACTATCTACTGAGCAACAAAAGGCCTGAAATATGGTGATGAACAAATTGCTTGTAAATTCTTTTCTCATCCTTACAATCTTTTTTGGCTTTAAAAGAATTTTTCTCCACTGCTATGCTCTTTTCATTTTGATGTATTTTTTCTAACAATCAGCTACGTAATTTATTGAGCCTACCTCCTGTTGTCCAATCAAACTTACAAGTTCTGACAAACAGCCAATGAAATTATAGATACAGACAACAGCAGCTGTTCCATCATTCATGCAGGCTGTTGTATCAATCCTGCAGTGATCATGTCTGCCTGAAGTCGGGGCTCTGCTATCTGAGGAACACTGTGGGAAGGCTCTACACAGATGTTTACATATAATCGTTTACAGTTGTTTTATAAATACTGTCTAATTTGTTAGTGGCGGTAAATGGGAATGTATATAGCCACATTAGATTACGAGTGGAGTGAGAAATGATTCTGTAGCACCTATAATGAAAGGATGGATGTCTTGTCTTAGAGCCGTGTATGATAGACTACATATTACTGAAAGTGTAAGATCTGTACAGTACAGGTGTATTATAGACTACATATTACTGAAAGTGTAAGATCTGTACAGTACAGGTGTATGGTAGACTACATATTACTGAAAGTGTAAGATCTGTACAGTACAGGTGTATGATAGACTACATATTACTGAAAGTATACAGTACAGGTGTATGATAGGGTCCTATACAGTACAGGTGTATGATAGGGTTCTATACAGTACAGGTGTATGATAGGGTTCTATGCAGTACAGGTGTATGATAGGGTTCTATACAGTACAGTTGTATATCACATATCTCTATACAAGTATATCAAATATCTATACAGGTATATACCATATCTGTATACAGGTATATAACATATCTCTATACAGGTATATAACATATCTCTATACAAGTATATCAAATATCTATACAGGTATATACCATATCTGTATACAGGTATATAACATATCTCTATACAGGTATATAACATATCTCTATACAGGTATATAACATATCTCTTTACAGGTATATAACATATCTCTATACAGGTATATAACATATCTCTATATAGGTATATAACATATCTCTATACAGGTATATAACATATCTCTATACAGGTATATACCATATCTCTATACAGGTATATACCATATCTCTATACAGTTATATAACATATCTCTATACAGGTATATCATATATCTCTATACATATATATCATAACTTTATAAATAGGTACATCACAGATCTTTACAGGTATATGATAACGTTCTACACAGTTTTTATAGTTTTATTATACATATGTACATTTTAAATATCCGCTGATTAGCATTGATTTACACCTATTTACCTTCCAATTCTTTATCATTATGACCTCTATACAGCCCATCAGTATACACCCTATTTTTGAATACTTTGAGTATTTTATTGTAGAACATACAAACCAAAAAACAGTAAAAAGTGTACAAAATACCAACAGTATACAATTAAACCCAATCTTCTCTACACTACCTATTGTTCATGCAGCTTGAATAACAGTTTAGACATAAACTCAATTCTAGGAAAACAAAAATTCTACCACAACTCAATAATATTATACAATGCTTAAAGAAAATGAGCATTAAAAAATATCAATGTACGGAAGCATTCCTCCTATGACAAATCAATAATACTCTATATGACACCGGGTCAAAATGTCAGTTTCAGAAAAACATTCTCTTCGTGAGAAATAAATTTATAACAGGTCAATATGTGAACAAATATACCTGACAGTTCTTAGATAAAATGAACAATGGACTTATCAATTATTATTGATGACTTTCTGAACGATAATTATGACACTTTGTTAACTTATCACAGAAAAACTAAACGAATGTGTAAAAATTAGGTAAAATATCATTGTAAGTTGTTCTGAAGGAGGGGGAAAAAATGTTTCTGTCACAGAAGCAATTGAAAATTAACCACTTTGAACGGTTCATTTAGTACACTCTAATAAAGACAGGGTTCAAGTTCACCTCGGCTAAGGATGAATACGGTTTGATTATTTGTCTGGTGTAAACTCCCCCAGCAGCTGTAGCATTAATGGAACATTAACACAACCAGATGATCAATCATAAATACGTATAAAACGCTATATAAATATTAGTGTAAGCAGGCAGACTGGCAAACTGTACCCTGGTTAGTGTTTAACACAACCAGATCATTTAAAGGCCAAATCAAATCCAGCTTTGTCAAAATTTTAAGCCTCATTAAATTGAATGAATCAAGTTATCCAATTATTGGAAAAATATATCATTATAATTATCAAATAAATCGCAATATTTCTTTTCATTTCTTTTGATCGTGGAATCTTCAAATTTCTTTCAAAATTCCTATGTGGTTATATCAGTGAATTAAACTGTTTAGAATGTATTTATGGAAACAAATATTGAGTTCAGTAAGGACATGTACTTCCTCACTGTCATATGAGGCTGATTTTGAATCCAATATTTAATTATAAAGAAATATCAGTGATTCTGGCTACAAAACCTTTGTCAGTGACTGTTACCCTGATGTTACTAGGGTAAAACACACAGAGGTAAACACATCTAATAAACCGACAGGAAGGGCTCCTGATAGATGATTTTATGTCAAAGCCAGTGAAAATTTCACATCTTTAATTTGTTTCAGAAATCTGATGGCGGCTGGTACCCAATATATGCCATAGTACAGACCTGTCACAGGCACCAGGTCGGGCCCTGAGGGACCAACACCCAAACTAAAGGGCTTCCTCGTGCTGTTGATGCACTTTTATGCGTTTTCATTTTAAGTTCCTCTCAAAGTTGTACAAACTTCATATGCATTATTCATAAAACTAAATTTACTGTTATTTACATGTTAGAGAGTTACACATTGTCGTTCCAGGGACATTCTAATCTTACATGGTATTTCAAGTATATTAAAACATGGCGACATCTAAACATGATCGTAGTCAGATATAGCCATTGGTAATACCCTTCCATTGAAGATACACTTAAATGTCACCGACTTTTCTAGATATTTTGAGAAAGGACCCCGGAAATAAGGCAATTACTGTTTTTATTGGAACCTTGAAATTATTTACAAGTTGTTTGATTTTTTTTTTCTTTTGGATTTTTTTTCCATATTCTTGATAATATAACTTAGATTTTTAAGCAGGTATAATGCTCAAACAATTTTTTTAAGTTTATATTTGGGAAAACTTTCATTAAGAAACAAATTTCATTTTCAAATTGAGGTAGGGATATAACTGCTGTGAAACGGGGTAAAAACATTCTGATTGTCAGACAAGTAAAATCTCAAATAGCTTCATCAACACAAAGTGATAATATTTCTAATGATGTTAAGTTGATAATGGAGTTAGCCAAAAAATCTTAATAAATACCAAACAAGATTATGAATATGATGAAGTGTGAAAGTTCCTACAAGAGTAGGTTTTTAGCCTTTAGAAAAAGTGCAAAATTGAATTATTAAAATATGCATACATCCAGAATTCCATACTGTATACCTATTCCAAATTACATTGTATTTAAACCAAGAATTCCATGCTGTATACTCAGAATTTTATCAATAATGCATATACCCATAATATATGGTACCCAGAATTCTAAAATGTTACTTTTCCCATTAATTATTTGAAACAGTCTAATGACTGTGTGATATTCCCATTTTTTATTTATCTAGTTTTTAAGCATGCTGAGGAACAAGATCCTGATTTTGGTATACACGTGTGAATCAGTTCATTTACCCCTGTAGATACATTTGGACTCTCCCAATTCAAATGTTGGAAAATTTCAGTCATGAATCGGTTAAGGACATATGCCAGTTTATTTTTCATATTACACTGTGTTTGAGTTATCTCCCTTCAAATCTTTTAATAAGTGAGCATTAAGTATATCAGACCATTTATTATGGTTATATGTGTATTTTGATGAGTTCAGTGAGTAGTATATCCTTCAAGAATGTTAATGAGCATTGCCTAACTACACATATGAGTACTTAAGGTCATATGCTACAGTTAACGTTATTGTTTTTGTAGTTATCTCCCTTCCACACCGTTCATTTAGTGTTATTATCACCAGTACAGATTAGATCACAAAGACATTAAACAAAGATGTAACATCTCTCGGTTTATATCCATTTTGTTACATTCACAATTAAATCTATTCTTTCTTAACTAATCAACATTACTGTGGCATTACCTGTACTAAGGTATAAAAACTTGTGCAATCAAAAAGATAATGTTATCAACTAATTAAGGTTATAAATCATATTTAGGTGTTGAACTCTTCAGAAATTATATATACATAAACAATCTTCATCAAAATATCCTCAGTCGTTCTACAGCTACTGATTAACAGACAAGTGGGCTGGATAGCACTGATGCAGTGAGAGACATCACAGACAGGCTGATGGGCATAATATTACACCCTTCGGATGTCTCTCAAACCTCACTGGTGGTTCAAAAACATGAATGTAGTCCAACTCTTTCTAACTAGAGAATTAAAAGACCAGGTTAAGACAGCTAAAACTTGTTTTTAAAGTGTGAAAAGATATACAAACAATTTTTTTAAACGAAAAAGTAATCATGCTAGCTTAGAAAAAACAAAACATGCTTGAGCAATTTGGAGTGCAGAAAATAGCCACATGTCAACAAATTGTTCTTCAACCTGACCTAAAGAACTCCACCATTTCAACTAAGGAATGTACAGCAAGCTGCAAAAATAAGAATTCTTTTGTTCTGCAACTTTTCCACATTCCGCTGCCATTACCAACAACCTTCAAACCCGCCCTAACTACCGAATCTATCTCCAATCTATCTCCATACAGGAAACCAAGAATGTTGTCTTCTGTACGAATTCTGTAAAGTTCTACTGCTGTAGGAATCAAGAAGATCATTTATTCTGTGTATGTCAAACTTAATCCATGTTAAAGTTTGAGATGTTCCCTATCTGGACTGCGCTGTGAGGATACAGCTGACCCTAAACGTTGGCCATTCACCCTGATTGTGTTGCTCGATCCTCAGCAACATTAGCCATTCACCCTGATTGTGTGGCTTCAGCAACATTGGAAACAGCTTCTGTCAAAGGACATAGCAGTTTTTAATTTTTACTGGAAGATATGCTGAAATTAAGCTATCTAATTGATAGCTAGGTCACATGACCACATGTTTCAGCTGATATAAAATTTGAAATCTAACTTAAATATGACCTCATGGACAATAACAAAGTAATTACATGTAAACATTAACAACCAGCTGTTACTGATTGATCGCTGTCAATCATAATGATAACTGCCCTCCTCCTGGTGAAGAGTACAAATAGATTGACATTATAAAGGCATCTAAAAGTATAGGGGTTAATAAATGTCCTAATCCACCTCAACAAAAGGCAATAGTTGTATAGTGTATCAATTTCGTATTCGAGGACACCATATGTCTTACACAGACCGCAGTAGTATGTGTGATTGTGATTGTGTACAGCTGTGATGGGTCCCTCGTCCTGATCATACAGATGGTATCGCACTAGTTTATACCACTGTAACAGATATTGATTGGGAACGAGCAACATCTATTGTTCTGTTTCACACAAACAATGTGAACCTTGTTTAATCTCTAAGACATACCTGTCTATAGAGGTCTGTTTGTCATATACCTGTCTAAAGAGGTCTGTGTATCATATACCTGTCTATAGAGGTCTGTTTGTCATATACCTGTCTATAGAGGCCTGTTTATCATATACCTGTCTATAGAGGTTTGTTTATCATATACCTGTCTATATAGGTCTGTTTATCATATACCTGTCTATAGACGTCTATTTATCATATACCTGTCTATAGAGGCCTGTTTATCATATACCTGTCTATAGACGTCTATTTATCATATACCTGTCTGTAAAGGTCTGTTTATCATATACCTGACTATAAAGGTCTATTTATCATATACCTGTCTATAAAGGTCTGTTTATCATATACCTGTCTGTAAAGGTCTGTTTATCATATACCTGTCTATAAAGGTCTGTTCATCATAATAAATATTACAGGAGTATCACCAAAACAAATGGATTGTAGAAATGTTTTACCTGGTCAGAAAGACCTACATAATACATTTCTTACCTTTGTGGAAGGGAAACATGAGTGTTTGTTTCCCTAGTATATTATTCGTGTTTCACAGGGACACATGGGGAAACAAAGAAAAATGTGTTCTTTCTACAATTAAGGGCAATATATATCTTATTGTACATGTACAGCAATACTTGTAGCAATTGTTCCCATATAATTGGTTAAAGAACACTCTTACATGCTAGGTAGAAAGTAACAATTGTTCCCACTTTAGCGTAGGTTGTTACTCTCTCTTCCACAAATGTACCATATTTCAATTATAATTTCCACCAACAAAGATTCAAAAAGAGAGTTAAATGACAAACTGACAACCATTTTTGGAGATATTTGTGTTTTCCCATCGGTGGAACAGATCAGGTCCCCTACTTCTCATTCCTAACATGGCCCCCTGTTGATGTCAGAGGCAATCGGAGAGGTTAGAGATTTTAAATCAGATAGGTGTCAATGATACCATTGGGCTTGTAATAAATTTGAAGAAAAGAGATATGCTGTTATCATCCCTCGCTCAATAATTGAAAAAAAATAAGAATCGGCTTACAGTAATATAATACTCCTCTCTGTAAGTAACTTAGCATCCGTAGTTACTGCTGTTCTCGGAGCCGTCAGTCTCTGGCTTCAAACCACAAGCCTTCCATTACTTTATAAACAACTGACATCTCGCTGTCAGAGGGCCTCACTGGATAGTTTGTGGTCAAGTCTCTTTATGGGATTTCTGCATTAGAATTCCAGTATTGTCAATACTTCACAAACGTTATTGACCCTAGTACTACTAATGAATTTCTTGTTCAAATGTCACGACCCTTCACAATACTTTATCAACTCGTTCAAATGTCATGTCCCTTCACCATACTTACCAACTCGTTCAAATGTCCCGTCACTATAGTGATCATAGACGGTCAGAAACCGTAACCGCCTGGACTCTGCAGTCCCTGTGATTGAGGGCTAGTGATTGTAGACGGTCAGAAACCGTAACCGCCTGGACTCTGCAGTCCCTGTGATTGAGGGCTAGTGATCGTAGACGGTCAGAAACCGTAACCGCCTGGACTCTGCAGTCCCTGTGATTGAGGGCTAGTGATCGTAGACGGTCAGAAACCGTAACCGCCTGGACTCTGCAGTCCCTGTGATTGAGGGCTAGTGATCGTAGACGGTCAGAAACCGTAACCGCCTGGACTCTGCAGTCCCTGTGATTGAGGGCTAGTGATTGTAGACGGTCAGAAATGTAACCACCTGGACTCTGCAGCCCTGTGGTGGAGGGTTAAGGATCATAGACGGTCAGAAACCGTAACCACCCAGACTTTACAGCCCTGTGGTGGAGGGCTAGTGATCGTAGACGGTCAGAAACCGTAACCACCCAGACTCTACAGCCTTGTGGTGGAGGGCTAGTAATCATCGACGGTCTAAAATGTAACCACCCAGACTCTGCAGTCCCTGTGGTGGAGGGCTAGTGATCGTAGACGGTCAGAAACCGTGACCACCCAGACTCTGCAGTCCCTGTGATTGATGTTCCTCCCAAATTACAACAAAATTTACATCCAATGTTTCCGAAATTACTTACCGGTACCTAATCATGAATCTTTCAAAACCATCTCAGGGATGTTCATTTTGAAATAAATTGTTTTTCAGTCCTCATTAGATACAAATGTAAAAAGATGGATTTAGTAATTTCAACGACAACCCTGAACCCATCAACACTGAAGGCCATCCAACTGTCAGCAGATTTTATCCCTCCGTCCTCCATTACTCTTCTAGCCAGAAGAATGTGATGAATTTGTAAAAACAAGGCAAAAAGAAAACATTCTTAAGTCTGCAACAAATACATTTTAAAGTTACCAGAAAATTTCAAAGCAGTTTTGTTTGTATAATGGATAAAAAAACAAACTTAATTACTGTAAAAATTACATTTCTTAAATTTCTGAAGATTTAATAACTATGGTAAGAAATAATTAACGCACTTTGTATTTAAAGCAGGAGTGTGAGATGTTGCCAGTCCAAATTATCTAATATTTTTTTTTACAAAAGTTTCCTGTTTTGGGATCCAGAAATCAGCCAAGAAATGTTATTTCTGCCGACTATACGGTAAAAACATTTGTAAAACTTTATCAGTGGTCTCCTTCATATGAACGACGTTTGCTTCCAATGTACATGCTAACAAAAAACGTTTTTGTGTAGTGAATGCAGGTTGCAATACGAGTGTTTACAAATATTTTTTGTTTTACGATTACAAACTGAATTTTACAAGCGATAAACCAGCAAAGCCTAATCTTTCGAACCCTAAGGGATAAAATAGCACTGGGCCATATTACAAAAGCTGACCCCAAATTCAGCAAAAGTTTACATATTACTTGATATGTTCCTCATCTGCAAAATCCATACAAGATAGGGGCGGGCTTAACATTGGGCATAGTGGGCTTATCACCAGCGAAAAGGAAAAGATAATATTTATTTTTGTTGGAAGCTTGATGAACTGAATCAAATCATGGTTAAAGATTTTACAACATCCCAAGACCACCAGATCTGTCAGGAAATCGGCCAGATCTGTCAAGAAATCGGTGCCGAATCTAAGAATAATCTTAGTTTGACTGCTGACATACAGCCTACAGTTATAAATAATTCTGTCTGGAGATAATGTCGATTTCAAAATGTTATCTTCACCATAATAACACTCTCATAATCTTATCATTAACATAATATAAGTATTACACAGATGTTCTGTCTGATATAACTGTGCAAGTAATCAAAGTTGATGTGGGGGGGGGGGGGGCAGGCAATGATTGATATTTATAGGCACATCACATTTCTCCTGCATGTAGACAGAGTGTGAATTTCGATGTCATTTTCGACCAGTCTGCCATCGCTTTATATTGACACCATTCATCAAATCACCTGACAGTATGTCAACAAACAGCTGCACTGCAGCACAACAGTATTTGTCTATAAATTATCCGCTATCTCAGGTACCAGATCTTCCAGCTATAATTTTCTGTGATCAACCATGCTGTACTTTTTGTGCAGTTACTGGACCAGTTCAGGTGTAGAAAACATGATTTTTTTTCCTGTATTTTGGAAGATGAATTTTCATTTTCATCATTCATTTTTCTACTTTTAAAACCAGCAGAGGTCCTTGCATTAATCTTGAGTCAGCTTAATTAAGCTCATGTTTATATACTTTTTCGACATATGTAGATTTTTTAATTAAGTTACTTAAATATAGCTTTGAATCATATCAAAGCTTTGAAATTCGATTTAACATTTTTCCAGACTTGAAAGCATGAGATTTTTATTCATTAGGCTTTTTTTTTATCAAAATTTTATTTCAGGTAAATTAATCATTACAGCCAAAATTTGTAAAGCAGCATGATACAGGTAGTAATTAACTCATGGGCAGGGTCAAGTTTCCCAGCATGCAGTTTCAAAATACTAATCATGTCTGAAAACAATACATCCTGTAATACCAAAATTGTTCAACATTCATTGTTTTTCACATTCTGCCAAATAAAACCAATCATGAAAATTGTGTATTCTCTATTCATTTTGCAAAAAATCTTAATTGTAATTTAGCTACGGACTGTTCTGAGTGATCATCTTTGATATCTTATCCGTGATAATCTAACGCTTAAATGGGAAATCCAATGACCGGAAAAAGGGGAACTGATGAATTAATTGATAAAAATCTCTAATGATTACAACAAGATCTTTAATTGATGATTCAAATCACTTTTCTTCATTCTCATTTCGGTTAGCTGTGAGAAGCTTCCGAAACCATTTTATATTTTCATTGAAGACAATTCTATTGATTGCCTTAAAAATCCATTTTTCAACTTGTATGAATACATCTATGTATCAAGTTACAGTAGATTTCTAAGTCAACTTTCTCTCACAGTTTCTACGAAATCAATAAGTCTGAAGTCAATTAGTCTCCATAGAATAGAACACAATTATGTAATATTTTGATTACAAGAATTTTAGCCTCGTTCAAACATGCGTCCCAAAAAACACTGAAAGGATATTTTACAACATGAATGAGGAAATGAAATCAATTTATGACACTTTTGTTACGTGGAAGTTAATTTCCAGACTTAAAAATTTCCATATTGACAAAAACGTCAGCCCTGTCATTTTTACCGTGTGCATCTCGACATGATTGTAAGTAAACTGCACGGTCATTCTAATGGCCCCGTGACTACCTCAGTTCTTAATATAAAAATCAATTGAACAATGTGAAAATCTATTGACATCATCCATTGATTATGGTAATTTTTCTCAGTCCTTTGACGCTTAGTTTATCATGCAACTGTTGGCAAAAACCAACGATGCGTGAAATTTGGTGACACAGAGAGATTATTCATCGGTTTACGACCAACAGTATCCTTTTTCCTGGACCGTTAGTTTTAATCCGTCATTAGTTGGCCTTGTTCTGTTTGAAAGTTACATTTCCCTCATCATGGCCCCTGGTCTTTGTCTTCAAGCTAAAGTGAACAATTTCATCAAACACAGAAAAAATAACGACCAAACATTCACTTTCATAGTTATTCTACATGCCAGGTATGGAGAGAGATCGATATTGAGGCACTCGACCGTGAACATTTCTAGTTTAGCCACTTGAGTATTGTTTGGTGTGTAAGAGTCACGCTGCAGCTGGGGCGCGGACTAGGGCCCTGCGCGACTGACCAGCTGGCAGTCAGCATTACGGAGTTAGCAGGGATTACTTGTAACAATACAACAAAGCAAAACAAACACTCTAAGATGTGTTTCATATCACATACACACAATGCTGTGTGCAGTTTTTTTGCAATCAAAAATAAATCAAACGATATTTTTTTTTACGCAATAATGAAATTGATCATTCTGCAATAACGTGTTATCATATTTAAGTAACTTTCGCTTCAATCGAACAGTTAGGTGTCCGAGTGATATTGCTGACAGATATGTAAATATTGAACATGTAGGCAGGAACTTAAGGTTATGCATATATCGTAAAACCTGGTTTGTCTGGACATTCTTGCCATCAAGCAAGTAAATACTTAACATGTAGGCAGGAATTGGTTATGTATATGTAACAGAGGTCATTATTATTTCAACTGCCTCCACCAGGAGTCGAAACCGGAACCTCTGGCTACTAGTCTTACGCTCAACCGATCAAGCTAAAGAGAAGATCTCTCTAGCTGAGCGGTATATTGCAGTTAGTATTTACCAGGGTTACATATACATATATATATATATAAACCTAGTTAGTCTAGACTTCATATCTCCAAATCTATATCATTCCTGTATCTATATCTGTGTCCAATTTTCATATCTAGTCAAACTCCCATATCTAGTCATATCCCCATATCTAGTCATATCCACATACCTAGTCATATCCCCATATCTAGTCATATCCCAATATCTAGTTGTATCCCTGTGTCTCTGGTCATATCGCCATATCTAGTCATATCCCCATATCTAGTCATATCCCAATCTCTAGTCATATCCCAATCTCTAGTCATATCTAGTTATATCCCCATATCTAGTTATATCACCATATCTAGTCATATCCCCATCTCTAGTCATATCCCCATATCTAGTTATATCCCAATCTCTAGTCATATCCCAATATCTAGTTGTATCCCTGTGTCTCTGGTCATATCGCCATATCTAGTCATATCCCCATATCTAGTCATATCCCAATCTCTAGTCATATCCCAATCTCAAGTCATATCTAGTTATATCCCCATATCTAGTTATATCCCCATATCTACTCATACCCCCATATCTAGTCATATCCCAATCTCTAGTCATTTAAGGATTGAATCCTGTTCTGTTGAGGTTTATGGGGTATAAACCTCAATGGGTCTTGAGACAAATTTAATGAACTGCGAAGCAGTTCATATCAAATTTGTCTCTAGACCCATTGAGGTTTATACCCCTCTGGCTACTAGTCTTACGCTCAACCGATCAAGCTAAAGAGAAGATCTCTCTAGCTGAGCGGTATATTGCAGTTAGTATTTACCAGGGTTACATATACATATATATATATATAAACCTAGTTAGTCTAGACTTCATATCTCCAAATCTATATCATTCCTGTATCTATATCTGTGTCCAATTTTCATATCTAGTCAAACTCCCATATCTAGTCATATCCCCATATCTAGTCATATCCACATACCTAGTCATATCCCCATATCTAGTCATATCCCAATATCTAGTTGTATCCCTGTGTCTCTGGTCATATCGCCATATCTAGTCATATCCCCATATCTAGTCATATCCCAATCTCTAGTCATATCCCAATCTCTAGTCATATCTAGTTATATCCCCATATCTAGTTATATCACCATATCTAGTCATATCCCCATCTCTAGTCATATCCCCATATCTAGTTATATCCCAATCTCTAGTCATATCCCAATATCTAGTTGTATCCCTGTGTCTCTGGTCATATCGCCATATCTAGTCATATCCCCATATCTAGTCATATCCCAATCTCTAGTCATATCCCAATCTCAAGTCATATCTAGTTATATCCCCATATCTAGTTATATCCCCATATCTACTCATACCCCCATATCTAGTCATATCCCAATCTCTAGTCATTTAAGGATTGAATCCTGTTCTGTTGAGGTTTATGGGGTATAAACCTCAATGGGTCTTGAGACAAATTTAATGAACTGCGAAGCAGTTCATATCAAATTTGTCTCTAGACCCATTGAGGTTTATACCCCATAAACCTCAACAAAACAGGATTTTATCCTTATATTTACATTCAGGTTGATTTTGGTATTCTATGGTTATTTCTAAAACGTTGGACTTGTGCAAGTCTATGCAGCGGAAGGCGCCAAGACGTGTGACGTCATCATTCATTGTGTGACGTCATCCTGATGAAATTCATAGCTGTTTCCGTATTGAAAACAACTAGAAAACGGTACAACACAAACAAGATTATTTGATCTGAAAACTGAAACAAATACTAGGTTGTAAACAGTTTGGAAAAGGGGATTAATTTCCTGATGTATTTATACGCCAACTGGAAAGTTTATCGAAAAATAACCTTCAAACATTTTAGTAGGTATATTGAGTCCAAGTTCACTAGAAATGTAAATATATCTAGTTATATCCCCAAATCTAGTTATATCCCCATATCTAGTCATATCCTAATCTCTAGTCATATCTAGTCAAACCCCCATATCTAGTTATATCCCCATATCTAGTCATATCCCCATGTCTAGTCATATCCCCATATCTAGTTATATCCCCATGTCTAGTCATATCCCCATGTCTAGTCATATCCCCATATCTAGTCATAACCCCATATCTAGTCATACCCCATATCTAGTCATACCCCATATCTAGTCATAACCCCATATCTAGTCATACCCCATATCTAGTCATAACCCCATATCTAGTTATATCCCCATATCTAGTTATATATCCATATCTAGTCATATCCCCATATCTACGGGTAGTTATATATCCATATCTAGTCATACCCCATATCTAGTTATATATCCATATCTAGTCATACCCCATATCTAGTTATATATCCATATCTAGTCATATCCCCATATCTACGGGTAGTTATATATCCATATCTAGTCATACCCCATATCTAGTTATATATCCATATCTAGTCATATCCCCATATCTAGTTATATATCCATATCTAGTCATACCCCATATCTAGTCATAACCCCATATCTAGTCATACCCCATATCTAGTTATATATCCATATCTAGTCATATCCCCATATCTAGCCATATTCACAATATCTAGTTATATCCCCATATCTAGTCACATACCCCTATATATATCTTAATGTATCTCAATACACAATTACATTACAATTTCTGTAATGGGCACTAGCTCCTTAAATATATATATATATAAGTATTATTTACTGACAGAAACTCAAGCAACTGTGCTCAGTATTATATCTAGTTATATTCCCATATCTAGTTAAATCGCTAGCCCGTCATACATTTGTGTGTTTAATTGAATCAAGAGACCATTAGACACTTAGAAATACATGTGCTAAAAGCAAGCTTTTCTGTGTATATTTGTTATACACATGTTCAGTTTAAATGTTTATAGAAGTCTCCTGTCACATCTCAACTGTCAGTCCACAATACAACATGGAATCATATCAATGCAGGATGATGAAACAGAAAAGATGAGTATTTAAGATGAGAGTGTGTCTGCCTGTTGGTTGTCGGGGACGACCTGGCCCTTTATTTCCCAGTACAGGTGATTAACGACACGGCTTTCTAATATATGGTCATGCGACTCAAAACACTGGCAAATGAAAAATGACTTTTGTCATGAATATTATCATGTAAAAGTATCTCGCATAATTCTGAAGTGTGTTAAGCCTCCCCCACCCACATACCACAAACACAGCCTTTAGAAACGGACTATCTCATCTACGACTCATCTCTCAAGGATTTAAACAAATACATCTCAGCCTATTTATAATTTATGCTAACGACAATATAATTTTCCTTTTAATCAAAAGTCTGATTCATTCAAGTCTATTCAAAATGCTCTTTCAATCCACTCCATATGATCCAATAATATTCAAATTAATCATCTGATAATTTCAAATAAAATATCAAAAGCAGGTAATTTGAAATCAATACATCACCACAAATGGATCTAACCTTGAAGATTCCTAGTTTTTTTCTACGATGACATGTGATATGACACAACCTCGTGATCTGTATCACACGACCTCACTGAGGCATGACAACACTCGTTTAATTCCTAGCACAGTTATCTGACAGATCGCGAAGTCATTTAAAAATTTGTTCAATGCATCTACACATGTTCACTTGTGTTCAAACAATTCCATGTTTATCCTCGCAAGATTTCTTCTGCTCATCTTCCAATCCCCTTTTGCCATGTCTATTGTAAAATCAGAAGATTCCATATATTCTTGACTTTATATGATTTCTCCTGCTCATCTTCAACATTACCTCTTTCTAGTTTCTAAACATTTTACTCCTTCCGTCAATCTTTCAAATAATCGTGCATGTCCTTCAAACAGTTCTCTGCATTCATCTTCTGATTAAATTATTCATTATTTTCAATGCAATTTATCAAACAATTCCATGTTTATCTTCAAATTAAATCATTCCTTCTGATCAATCTCCAAACAAAATAAAATGAAAATAATTTTTTCTTTAAATATGATTATTTTGATTTCCAACCATGACTTTTAATATTAGGTAAAATATCACGGATGGGAATTCAGAAATAATTCCATGCTAACCAGACCTAAGAGTGACTAAGTCGTTAAGGAGCTCTTCTTACAAAAAAATCCACTTCATATTTTCAAGTGACAAATACGATATAAAGTCAAAGGCCGCTGCACATTTTAATTTATTCCCATCATGCAAAGGACAAGTGAGTAAATACGTTTGTTGAAGCAACCTTTCTCGCCTAGTTGTAATCCTGAAGTTTTTCAATATGATTTATGACGCATTTGAATTTTTTTATCATGGTCATTTTCTGTCACTGAACTTACTGTTGAACCTCATCATCTCAAACTCATAACTCCAAGAACCGGTTTAATTCCAAGTATTTTGTCAGTCCCAGCCAAGTTTTACACTAACATTCAAACTCGCGTAACTCGAATACTCGGTCTTACCACAGTCTAGTTGACTTCGAGATAACGTGATTCAACTGAATATATTTGTATATGATATAAAGAATTTGAAATGAAGTATATTTCTTGATTTATTAGATCTGAAGACTTTTAATTTCAATTTGTAACTTGATCATCCTCATGCTTGACTAAGTATATAATAACATGTAATACGGTATTGGTTTTAATAACAGCCTATGCATTCATCTGGAAAACGTTTCCATTATTTCTTATTCATGACATCTTTTTATGGACACCAAATAGTCTGGACCAATAATTCTCCACTTTATCACTAATGATTTGCCAATACTTAAGAACTGGTATGTTTCCCATTAAATCTGTGGTAACACAATCATAGCCGACCCAACGAATCATTACTCCCTGTTACAAAAACCAACAGTCATACATAAAACCGATATTGGACGCGGTGTCACACTCATACGTACGTCATGTATAATGCACGACATACATCTACAAAATTTGCGGAATATTCAGCAGGACAAGAAAACGTACCATTAGCAGCATCTATGAGATCACAGTTTGGCTTTAACCTAATTTGTCTCGCGGGACACATTATCTGAGCTCTGAAGCTATGTCCATACTAACTCAATATAGACATCAAACCAGCATTGCCTTACTACATTCTCCTACTAGGAACCTGCAAAGAACCTGCTCTTGGTTACACCACTGACTACTGCAATTTGGCTTTATAGTAGTTTCCTTCAAAGTATAGTGCCGTTTTGTGTGTCGTGAATCTTTTTATATACAAGTCTGTACGTAGGAACTCTTCTAATCCCATCAGATCTCCTTAACCTTGTTGAACTACAAGTATCGTAGCCTCTTAGGAATCGTTATATCTAGAGTAGATTTTTAACCTGTCTTTGTAACGTGTACACATTCTGGCCAACACTACAGCATGTACTATAGCCGTCTGCATACGATGTGCCCAGTCTCCGAGCATACTACATCGCTTAGCTTTTGCATAATAACGATTAGAACAACTTGGGAAATGCAATACTAGTGTATAGGTCCTACACAAAGGCCGTTTCGTAATCGCACATGTCCCTCACACAAGCTTTCTAATAACTCGGAAATAAGCACTTTGGCAAGCGAGATTATATTAAAGCATGCTCTTGACAGATACTATGAATAATTCATCTCCAAGAGAATGCCAAATACATGGTTATTTCACCAAATGGCATATTGGTTTCTTTCGTTTAATTTATTGTTTGAGAAGGACAAGCTGCTATATCATATTAAACCATGAAACACAAAAACATTCTGCTACACAAAATCCAAATATTTCAGGAATTTGAAAGTTTAAAATAACAGATTTCTAAAAATAACAAACTAGAATGGCTTTTGGAACCAAACACAAAGAATATTCTATATGATTTCTATTTTTTGTCGATTTTTTTGTCGATTTTCTTGCCAGAGCTGCTAAGCAGGATACATACAGTTGTATGTTGGGCCAGACAATCAAAGATGTATTCAGCTAAAACTTGCTCGAACAACTACAGGCAGTCATAGACGTTATACATCTGAATCACTCAGTGCTCCATCTTCCAATTTTCCCGTCAAACAATATCCCTTATTCCATAAATAGTGTGTATCAATCTCTAACCTGAAGGGACCCAAATTAATCAAAGACTTCATTCACAAACTTCCTGTGGAGGGTAAGCACCAGGCAATGAGGAAGGTCATGGTTCCCCCCAGTGCTCACTCTCCTAGGGTTCTTGTCAGCTTTAATTACTCCAATATGATATGGGCTTTTGGGATAGGTAGATTTTGTAGTACTTTCTAGTTTTCAGATTTGGAGTTAATTCATTCAGCCCTGAAGACACATTTGAACCTTTCCAATTCAAAGGTTGGAATAGTTCATTATAAAATTTCAGGGGCAAATGCATCAAAATGGCAGCCTAGAAGAGAGGTTGTTACCATACTTGCCAATCCTCGCTCCTCCTTCCAGGTTAGGGGGAGTGCCCTAAAATCTAATATTTCCAATCAGTGAATTTGTTAACCTATTCCTAATTTTCATATCTTTTATTTGAAAATATACCTGAAAAGTATTGCGCCTTCCTCTAATCTTTCACAGAATAGGAATTTCAACACAAAACATGAAATATTATACATTTATTTCTTTCAAGTCCAAAACAATACAGTAGGCTGAAACAGTCAGATTATATTGTTCTTGAGTTTTAAAAACAAATTATTATACAAAAAAAATATTTTAAATTAAATCAGCATTCAAATGTACATGGTTCCATTCAACACAACATATATAAATCTAAAATCAAGCATTGGTTATGCCTGGAAGAAAGGGGTTAACAGGTGATGAACTATTTCTACACTTATCTAAACAAAGCTAACTATGCTTTATAAACAACTAAGACATACTGGGTTCATGTCTGTCTACAGACCATAAACAACACCGATAGCCATTCAATGCACATATTATTGCTACTTAAACTCAGGCAGAATCTTGAGTTGACCTGTAAGCAGTAAGGCCATTTTATCTATGTGGGAGTGTTTTGGTTGCTAACAGGTTACCCAGTGTGTCTCCCACAAGACTCCACTGGTAAGCATTACCAAATTTCAATAGTGTATTGGAAAACTAGGTTATCAAATTTTTATATTTGTTTTTTCAAAATGTAAACAAATTTGATAATAGGCCCCTTCATTTATTTAAGCGACATTGAAAATTTGGATTCCCAAGAACAAGCTTTTATCTCTTTATAATTTCTTTTTTACTTTAAACCATTGATAAGGGCAAACACAGATTGATACCAACCAAAAAAACATGTACAACATCACTGAAAAAGATTTATTTAATTTGTGAACAAAAAAAAAATCACCAAAAGACAATTTTTGTAATAGAAATTGATATAATTTAACTCAATTTCCTTTCATTTACAGAGAAATTACCAGCAGACAAAGGTTCAGACTTCCATCGTGTCAACTAGAAGCTGATCAGTCACCAAACTTGGAGTTACAAATCTAACTCAGGGTTATTGATCTTGCTATGTATGAGCCAAATCTCCCCTTTACGAGTTATTTACATCCTACTTCAAGAAGAATACAAATGAGTATTCAACAGAACAGTGAGGCATTTAAAACAATTAAGAGCTTTGAGCCACAGGGAAACGCTCACCAGACCCAGCCATCTTGTCAGCAGTAATCGTTGTCAAGGTTTCCGAAATGGCAGACATTTTACTACTCTAGGGTCTCTGGAGATCACTTCAGATGTTGAAATCTCTTTTTTAATTTATTTTTACAGCTCTTCTCCCGATTACAGACAAGCTAAAGTTTATTTCCATGTTATGACCCCGGTTTTGACAAACATCCTTTGGATCAAGTCAAGTATGGGTGAAGGCATATGCTAAATTAACATTATAACCCAGAAACTAGCATGCATGGACCCATGACATATTGCATGTGGAAATGTGAAGAGAAAATTACCCATAAAATACCAATGATTCTACTAATGTCTACGTAGAAACTGTTACCATGGCAACAACTGAATGGAACTATTCAAGTTTAATGGGTATAATTCATGGACACATACAGAAAGAGTCTTCAAATTATGTGCAAATAAAAAAACCGTTGGGTGATTTCAATCTCTAGCTGTGCCATTAAAATGTGTCATGGTATGTGTGTTATCCGTTGACATGGCGGACAATCACTGTTGATTATAGTGCCATACGCCAGTATTCCAGTAACTGGGGAAAAAATCAATCATACCACTCAAATCCGGAGAAAAAACACCTGATTTTACCATGTAAGTCTGCCGTTACTACGTTTACTCTGTAACACAGAGGACAACCAAAAAATTGGTTTAATACGGATTTTAAATGGTCCACAAATAATGTTTAGATAAGGTCATAGATTATCGGAAGATATACAATTTTAATCCTCTGCAAAGGATATGTACACAATCCATGGACTATGCACAAGTCCAACAGGTAGCCCTTTAAAGCCAGTAAAATATACAGGTAGACTTGGAACAGATTTACACAGGTTTTTATTCTATAATTTAAGCTTTGTTAAGTCCATTTATCCATTCAATTTTTTAGTTCTTTTTTCGTCTTCTTGTGAAAACCCATTGGCTCTCTACATGTAAATGAGCCTTAACTAAACGACCAGTAGTTCAATCACTTAGCTTTGATCTGCGTTATAATAAATGGCTGATGTAAACAACACCAAGTGTTAACAACAGGCAATATCTCAACAGCCGAACTTGCGTACACGAAAATTTCATATTAGGACAAGAAAAGATCCTTAGTATTTAAAGCTTAATATCTTTTCAAGATAAATGTGTTTTTTTTTAACAAAATTTAACGGCACAATATCTAATACACTTACTGGAGTATAGTAAATGATATTTTTGTAGAAATATTAACAGCTATATAAATAACACTATGGAACTAGTTTGAAAATTTGTTAACATGACAAGCCTGGAATGACAACTCCTCTCTCATCTATCACCTTTCTTATTCCTTCACTACATACTTCATCTATTCTATCTTTTCTTTGTCTGCTGTGTACGATCTTCATGGAAGTAAAACAGATGTAAAATAACTCAAACAATCAATCAATTGTTGAGGTGGTACCCATGTTGTAGCTTTGTGAGGTGGAATGATAAAAGATGCCGTTGGAAGCACGGTCCCACCCCTAACAGAACACAATACAGCTCCAGCACACAAGCAGATATAAATAAATAAGGAGATATTAGCCATGTGGCATATTACTAGTAGTAAGTGCCTGATAAGGCAGCTCCTTCGAATTCTTCAGAATTGTATTTATTAATGCATATGTTAATTGTATTGATTGTATAAATTGTATATCTATGTACTATAAAGCAGAGTGGCTTATGTTAGCTTAGGTTATTCTAAATAGAAATAAAACAACTTTCATAGAGGTGCCTTTATTGATTAAATACAATATCTAAAAATACTACAATATTTGCCATTTTTTTTCCTTTTTCAAGTACATATTATCACAAATGGTTCAACTTGAAACTAATATTACTTTTAAAAATCTGCTTTTTTTCACAGAAAATATTTAAAGGAAACTGATATATTTAACCCAGTCCAATCCTAAAATGACCTCACTCAGCCACAGGCCATTGTAGCTGTCTGGTTAATCAGCTTATTGAAAATTGATCTAATGTCGCAGAGGTTACTGGTGTAACTGCTCTTTCATTATATTCTGAATAATTCAACCTTAAAGAATGCCCTCATCTTATTGGCTCGTCATTGGAACTCTTCTAATATGGAGGAATATTAATTAATCATTGCCAGTGATACCACAAACTCATTTTTAGAGGCTATGTCATTGATTTCTCTGCATAGGCCTATTATATGATGCATCAATCCTTCAGCATTAGGCAGTGGGACAATCCATTAATTGACAATCCGACTGGAGGCAGAGGCAGTATGACTTATGTGACTTTGGACAACTGCAGGGTGCAAAATGGGACCTGCCAATATATTTACAGACATATTTTGTTAGCTGCGTTTTTAATGTGAAGATAGAAATGCCCTAAATGTAAATCTTTGAAATCTAAATACACTTTAAATATTTGTTTAACCCTATTGACAAAGACAATAATCCCTGTCTCATGTCTGGTGTACTATTAGAGAAATAGCCTATAGCCTATACAATATAGTCACGTCACCAAATATCAACATAACTTCAACTAATCAATGTTGACCTGTTAGCAAAATGTCTTTTTAACAGAAATTAAATCTTATTAGATTTGAAATTAGATATTTTTTCATGATCAGCATAAATTAAAACAAATAAGTTTTACTGTTCTGGAATGATGAATGATTTTATTTTGGTCCACACACATTACAATTATCTTTTCAAAGCGAATGAGGAAGTACATGGCACTTACATCACACCATACATTGTCTACAAGATGTGGGACACTAGAGACAATATCAGTATCATGTACTGTATCAACCATTATATACTACAGGATATGTGGGACACTAGAGGCAGTATCAGTATCATGTACTGTCTCAACCATTATATACTACAGGATATGTGGGACACTAGAGGCAGTATCAGTATCATGTACTGTATCAACCATTATATACTACAGATATAGGAGTCTAGTTTCTGATGTCCCTAACAGTCAAGGCATTATAGAGTTTTATTTCAGATTTCCAAGTTCAATGTCCAGACACATAATATGAAACTCCATTGTAGTAAACATAAAATCAAGATGAGTATTGGAGTTCCTTGAAAGACACAAAGAGTCAAATTCAGGGCCTTTGCGGCCATCCTATTCAAGGCATTTGAGTTGTTGAGTTGAAGGCAGGATATGGAGTTCCTAGGAAGGTAGATATCCAAGAGGGATCTTGGTGCGCACCATTGTTTGATCTTCATTTATTCTTTAAATCTTTTCCCTTCTTATTCATTTTTTTTTTATTTGCTTGTGAGCAATTTTGTTTTTCTTATGAGTCCCAAAATCAAAATCACAGAACCAGGGACCATGGGGATCCTACTTATGAAATCTGAGAAAGATCCACCCAGTACTTTTCAAGAAACAGTGACAACAAACTCCCAATGTCAAAATCCAAGATGGCTGTTTATAAGCCATATTGTTTTCCCGAAAAGTCTTAAAATCAGCAGGGCATAATTATGCATCAAAGGGTGCCTACATATAAATATAAGAAAGATCCACTTGATGCTTTTAAAGAAATAGCGATAACAAGAATTGTTTAAAGGATGGACCATGGACACTGCATGGGCGATTTGAACAGGCAAAAAAGGACATCAATTTCCAACGAAGGACATAAGAGTCTAAGACAGGACAACATGCAGTGATGGCAAAGAGCATAAGAGGCTGTGACAGACTGAAGAAGTATCACACAAAACCTTGACATCCAAATGCAATGTAGGACAACCAAACCAAAACCAGGAAATCCTAGTCAGAGGCAAGACAACCAAACCAAATCCAGGACATCTTAGTCAAGGCAAGACATTAAAACCAAAATCAAGACATCTTTGTCAGAGGCAAGAAAGCCAAACCAAACCATGACATCTTAGTCAAGACAAAACATTCAAACCAAAACTAGGACATCTTGTTTAAGACATGACATTCAAACCAAAACCAGGACATCTTAGTCAAGACAAAACATTCAAACCAAAATCAAGACATCTTTGTCAGAGGCAAGAAAGCCAAACCAAACCATGACATCTTAGTCAAGACAAGACATTCAAACCAAAACCAGGACATCTTAGTCAAGACAAGACATTCAAACCAAAATCAGGACATCTTTAGTCAAGACAAAACATTCAAACCAAAACCAGGACATCTTAGTCAAGACAAGACATTCAAAACAAAACAAACTTAAGACACCCTAGTCAAAGGCAGGATACCTGAAGTCCCAATCTGACCTTGAATCACTTGAAGGACATTTGATTGGAACCAGATCTTCATAATTCCTGATCAGACATAAGCATCTCAGACATGACAGTATGACATGAAGAGTTCGAGGACACAGAATTGTTCTAACTTATTCAAATCCTACGTTACGTAGGACATGGACAGGACAGAATTAGTACCGCAAATAAAAGCTGAGATATTCCGCGAGTTATGATTCTACTTCCTGACTGGTGGTAACTCTCAGTAACGCTAACTATGACATGTTGGACAATGATTTACACATGGGAATCATTTAATTAATGTTTACAACATACCGCACTTCAACACTAGCCCCAGGCATAATCATTACCATGGTGGATACACGCTGTCCAACCATCATACAATCAGGTCTTAAAAAGATGTGTCAACTTCATAAGTAAAACTTTCCACTTTTAAATTCAAATCATTAAGAGAATCAATTTTAGTCTCAGAGAGGCGTCATATGAATTTAATACAAACGGAGAATATTCAAGATGAAAATAAGTAAGTAAGACCTTATATTTATAATTTGTAACAATGTGAAGGTGATCACTATACAATACTGTACAATACTGATAACCACAGGGGTTACTCTCTTATACCACAGTACAATACAGGAGTCCCTTGTACCAGGAGGAGTCCAGCCATGTTATAAGTACTCTAATGATATTTTGATTAAAACATTTTGAGAAAATAAAACCTTGATTTAGCTCCAGATGGTACGTATCAGATAGATTACTGTTGGGGGTTTATAAAGTGATGAATCGTCAACTTTCTTGAGAGACCATTAGCTCATTCACCCTAAAGACACATTTGAACTCTTCCATTTCAAAGGTTGGAATAGTTCATTATAAAACTCCAGGGATGGATTTAAAACTTAACGGCTTGTTTATAAGATCAGTTCCTAACCAAACTGTTTAAAGATCGAGACCGCTTTATTTTCAAATCAATGACTTAGCTAAAAACAACACCTTACCGAAATGGACTTAAAGAGACAATTTACCAAACCTGTCTAAAAAGATCACTCCCCATCAAACCTGTCTAAAGAGACCACTACTTGGTTAGATTAATGGCTCAGCTCAAAATACACTAACTGATCTATAAATAGACCAATATCTCAAACATATAAAGCCAAGAACAATTTCTAAATTTCTAAATCGATTCCACTTTTAAAATTTGTTGAACTTTTGAGACAGTTACAACTCCCAGGACCAGATTTCAACTCATGTTGAACAGAAAACAGATTGCATGTTCAGGACAGATTAAAATACCCACACTTTCACACATTAGGATAGGTACAACTCACAAATGTAAAGCTAATTATGTAATTGGGCACATGGACCACGGCTAAGATTGGCCTGCCTGTTTTACATGGGGAATCACAGATCTTCAACATGTAGACATCTCCCATAAGGATTCCTATCTCACAACACTGTTGATAGGTACTGCCCTGCTGCCAAAATCAGCATTTCAAAGGTCCTACCCCTCCCACAAACCCAGCAGAGGTATGACCCCAGTCTTCCCCTACAAAACCCAGCAGAGGTATGACCCCAGTCTTCCCCTACAAAACCCAGGGGAGGTATGACCCCAGTTCTTCTAGATTTCCCACAAACACACAATATCTCTCTGAATCAGAAGGTTTGGTAGACTACACTAAAACATGGTTCCAGCTAATGGATCGAGTTGTTATCAGCAGGGCCTGGCTAAATGTACAGTATATACAGCTAAATGGACGTAATTCAATAACTTTATTGTGGGATATTATTTCATTTACAAAATTAAGAGAATGTATCAAAAGGGTAGAGAGTAAAGATAGCTTACATACCTAAAGTAAGTACACACATAAAAAAATAAATTCTTCCGACATTATTTCACTTAAACCATCAACCATCAGCAGCTTTTATACAGGTTGTTGGGTTCACTCTCCAGAGAGGAGAAAAGAGAAAAAACCTTCAGCTGACACAAAAATTTATTTTCAAATGAACAAAAAATGTCAGATGTCAGAAGTTAATTTTGTCCACGATTTATGACACTAACTGTTTAAGGTATATCATGTATCTATTGTCCATATATAACAAAAAAGCTTAAGACACCTGACCGATGACCATGGTTACCTGGCCGCTACCTGTGTCTGGTAATAAGATCCAGTGTCCATTTCCTGTATTGTCCTCATAGTATATTATAGTGTCCAGGAAAACATGGGACCAATGTTTACATGTCAAACTTAACTTTAATAACCTCTGACCTCAAAAAACCTAGCCAGGTGTGGATAACTGGAGGGGAACATTTTTCACCTGTGGTGTTAGGGAATTCTGACACTTCCCAATCTACTGTTGGCCAATGACCTTCACAAACTGACCAGCTGTAGATTCCTTCTCCCGTGTGCTGTAATAAGTCTTAAAAGTCTCCAAATGTGTGAGTATGAATCTCTAAATGTAAAAGGTCAGAAGTAGTTCATTTCAATGTTTTTTTAGTTCTCTTTTTATACTTGCATACCCTAAAACAACTTATTTTTTGTGTGCGATTAATTTTCACGTATTTCGCGGATGATTAAAATTTGCAAAAATTAATTGCCGCGAAATAGTTTTAATCAGAAGTATGCCAACTATTGTACTGTACTGTACATATGATTTATGGCGGTAATTATCGTGAAATTAAATTGCTGTGAAATAGTTGTTTCATTTGAAAACAAAAAAATAAGTCGCCATGAAAATAATTTGGTTTACAGTAACAGGAACAAGAGAAATACAGCAGACAGTGAAGAATTGAGACCATATCATACAGAGACTGATTATAACATGTATGGACTTCAGTGAAGAATTGAGACCATCCGGCAGATGATATCAACCTTAGTATAGAGATTTAGCAGATTTTAACTACATATAACTTTGATAATTGATATTCTTCAGCTTTAACTCCGTACAAGAGTCATTTCCATTCAGCTGATAGGCGGAGCGGATGGCGTGTAATCGCAGGTTTGATACCTGTTTTAAACTCATTCACCCCTGAAGACACATTTTGAATCCTTCCAATTCAATGTTTGGAACACTTCATTATGAAATTTCAGGGGGTATGGGTTAAGTAGAAGTACTATCTTCTATTTCAGATGAATTCTGAGCAAGGGAGAAACTGTTTAATTCTTTTTGTTACCAAGGAGAAACTGTTTAATTCTTTTTGTTACCAAGGAGAAAGGGATTTTATGATGCCTACAGTACGGACATTAATTGTGTAGAGGTTGCTACCTGGGCAGGTGGTATTCAGACACACAACAGGACACAGCCAGGTGACCGGGAAGGTTAATTACAGGTAAATCCGAAATGTTATAGATTTCTACAGAAATCAGCAGGACTGTATCTCTATATAATTGAAGGTCCTGCAGCAATAAAAACCCTAAGGAGTCAAAATATAGCCAGGCCATGAAAACTGAGGAGTCAAAAGTATATAGTCATAGTTTCCTGTGATATACACACAATCCCATGAGACAGTCTGTATGTTGGTCAAATTATTCTCTTGTTACAATATTTAAGTATACAATTTATATATTTGTTACACAAATATGGGTAGAAAACTTAATTAAATGTCAGCAGAGATACACGGGACCAGAATACATTTAACCTTGCAAGGCCTGTATCTAAAACAGACCAGTATGGGCAGGTGATACCTTACCTGGACACACAATTTATTCTTCTTAATTACCACACTAATCATCACAATCTGTTATTACCATTGTTAGCAGGAAGACATGTACAGCAAACGTTTAAATTTTAATGCATGGAGCAATTCTGTAGAGACAATAGTAACTCACTCATAATCAATACCGGAGTTAGCATAATGCACAGAACATAAAAAACACCAACAAATAAAATTACAATCAAATATGTTTCTTATCCTTGTTTTACTATGCGATTACATTGCCAATCAATTCCCAACTCACCAGTGTGGGCCAATCAAAACTTCATTAATAAAATGGTTTTTCACCTCATATCCTGTGATTTATGCAATATCATCATACTATCGAAAAACATATGCATGTATGGTATGTAATAAAAGCAAAATAAAGCACCTACAGATTTTCATCCTCAAAGGATAAATTGCAGGTTTATTGAAGAGAAATGCACATTACACATATCTATTACATGTTAGGCAGATACTCAGATATCATTGTACAATATGCTGTATAGTCTCTAAACCAGCTTACTCATGCTGTCTGTAGACTTGCTCAAGTCCTACAATAATGAACCAACAGTAGACCTACACAAACTGCATTCACTGGGCACTCATCTGCCAACCAGAGAGTTCCAGAAAATTTAAACTTTACATACCAATAGCATAAATATTTTATTTCCATATATTCACCAGAAATTCCTTGTATCATAATTACTTCATGCAAAGCAAATAGTAGGTCAAGTTCGTCAGAAAAATCCCTAATCTTGTAGCAGTTAATTTTAATCCATAAACATTTATAAACAAGTTTCAACATTTCTTAAATTAGACTTCACAAAAAATTAAGTTTACTGTTATCAGTTAGTTTAAATCAGGATTGGGGCAACTAAGCCTTCATAGGAATTCATGTTTCTTTTACTACTTTTACCCCGAAGTTCAAAATTACCCCTTAAAAGTATGTTACCGTATTCATACAGCAGTGAACCACATGTCTGGTAATAAGCCCACCAAATCTATTTTAGTTCTGCAGGAATATTAACCAAAAGACTTTCATTGTCCTATAAGCCACTCCATCCTTTGAGTTGAAGATTAAATGTATACTTCCTGGGCTTATTACAGGATAAATCATGTAAGCGCATGTAGGTTCAGTTTAATCTTTTGCAGGTTAGATTTTCCATGTTTTACTGCAAATTGCTAACTTCTAATCTAAATTTGCTCTTTTTTTTCACAAATATTAGAAATATAATTTGAAGTGTTAGGATGTTTTATATAAATGTGATATACAAATTCATGATAGCTGGTAGATTAGTCGCTGGAAAAACCTATAATTTGGTTTTAACCCTGTATGTATATGATGTTCTTAGACTTGCTCAAGTCCACACAATCTATCAAATAATTATAAATACATATACTAAGTATATTTTTCTCTGCCGAACCACAGGTGTACGGATTAACGAGTTTCCTATGTCTGGCAATAGGTAACAAAGTTAGGAGCCAGATATTGTTACATTCTCCGACAATCTATGCCACGATCTGACACCCTAACTTCACTGCTCCCCTACAGATAGTATCACGGTCTCAAACACACTGTTTTACTATAGCATTGCCTTATACATCTTTCATCATGACATTAAATATCTATAATAATATTTTGAGGCCGATTCAAAAGAAGGGGATTTTTTTTCAAAGCGAACTTAGGCAGAATTTAGTGCTATGAAGTGAATATGGTTGAATGAAGTAATTTGTGTGGGTATTTTTTTTATAATTTCCTGTCTTATCTCAGATATACTCAGTGGATGCATGCACCGCATGAGAAGTATTTAACACACTGCTGAGATATAATCTGGTTTAGTCAACACATGGGTAAACTTTAGGTAGCTTGTATACCATGTCGCTGGTTTTAATAAACTGCAAAAGTACACAAAAGTTCCATATTAAACAACTGAACATACTACTGAATCTTTCAGCACCATCCCCCTAGGGTACCTCTGCCTCGCCTGTGTCTCCAAATGAATTGGGGGAAATATAGCATTATTTGTATTAAAATTGTAAATACAAAAAAAAATATTCTTCAGTTTGTGGTAACTTTGGAAAAATAACTTTTTAGATGTAAACATGTCATAACCAAGTAAACACCATGTCATAACCATGTTAACACCATGTCATAACCATGTCAACACCATCTAACCATGTCAACACCACATCATAACCATGTAAACACCATCTAACCATGTCAACACCACGTCATAACCATGTAAACACCATCTAACCATGTCAACACCACGTCATAACCATGTTAACACCATGTCATAACGTCTTAACCATGTAAACACCACATCATAACCATGTAACACCATGTCATAACCATGTAACACCATGTTATAACCATGTTAACACCACATCATAACCATGTAAACACTACGTCATAACCATGTAAACACCACATCATAACTATGTAAACACCACGTCATAACCATGTAAACACAACGTTATAACCATGTAAACACCACATCATAACCATGTAAACACCACATCATAACCATGTAAACATAACCATGTAAACACCATGTCATAACCATGTAAACACCACATCATAACCATGTAATCACCACATCATAACCATGTAATCACCACGTCATAACCATGTAATCACCACGTCATAACCATGTAAACACCACGTCATAACCATGTAAACACCACATCATAACCATGTAAACACCATGTCAT
The DNA here is from genome assembly GCA_947623455.1 of Mimachlamys varia. Classification (NCBI taxonomy): domain Eukaryota; kingdom Metazoa; phylum Mollusca; class Bivalvia; order Pectinida; family Pectinidae; genus Mimachlamys; species Mimachlamys varia. The sequence goes on along the minus strand of OX392530.1, from coordinate 46,169,263 downwards.
AACCATGTAAACACCACATCATAACCATGTAAACACCACATCATAACCATGTAAACACCACATCATAACCATGTAATCACCACATCATAACCATGTAATCACCACGTCATAACCATGTAATCACCACGTCATAACCATGTAAACACCACGTCATAACCATGTAAACACCACATCATAACCATGTAAACACCACATCATAACCATGTAAACACCATGTCATAACCATGTAAACACCATGTCATAACCATGTAAACACCACATCATAACCATGTAAACACCACGTCATAACCATGTAAACACCACATCATAACCATGTAAACACCACGTCATAACCATGTAAACACCACGTCATAACCATGTAAACACCACATCATAACCATGTAAACACCACATCATAACCATGTAAACACCACATCATAACCATGTAAACACCACATCATAACCATGTAACACCACGTCATAACCATGTAACACCACGTCATAACCATGTAAACACCATGTCATAACCATGTAAACACCACATCATAACCATGTAAACACCATGTCATAACCATGTAAACACCACATCATAACCATGTAAACACCACATCATAACCATGTAAACACCATGTCATAACCATGTAAACACCACATCATAACCATGTAACACCACGTCATAACTATGTAAACACCATGTCATAACCATGTAAACACCACGTCATAACCATGTAAACACTACATCATAACCATGTAAACACCATGTCATAACCATGTAAACACCACATCATAACCATGTAAACACCATGTCATAACCATGTAAACACCATGTCATAACCATGTAAACACCACATCATAACCATGTAAACACCATGTCATAACCATGTAAACACCATGTCATAACCATGTAAACACCACATCATAACCATGTAAACACCACATCATAACCATGTAAACACCATGTCATAACCATGTAAACACCACATCATAACCATGTAAACACCAAATCATAACCATGTAAACACCATGTCATAACCATGTAAACACCATGTCATAACCATGTAAACACCACATCATAACCATGTAAACACCATGTCATAACCATGTAAACACCATGTCATAACCATGTAAACACCACATCATAACCATGTAAACACCACATCATAACCATGTAAACACCACATCATAACCATGTAAACACCATGTCATAACCATGTAAACACCATGTCATAACCATGTAAACACCATGTCATAACCATGTAAACACCACATCATAACCATGTAAACACCACATCATAACCATGTAACACCACATCATAACCATGTAAACACCATGTCATGACCATGTAAACACCACATCATAACCATGTTAACACCATGTCATAACCATGTAAACACCACATCATAACCATGTAAACACCACATCATAACCATGTAACACCACATCATAACCATGTAAACACCATGTCATGACCATGTAAACACCATGTCATAACCATGTAAACACCACATCATAACCATGTAAACACCACATCATAACCATGTAAACACCATGTAATAACCATGTAAACACCACATCATAACCATGTCAACACCACGTCATAACCATGTAAACACCATGTCATAACCATGTAAACACCATGTCATAACCATGTAAACACCACATCATAACCATGTAAACACCACATCATAACCATGTAAACACCATGTCATAACCATGTAAACACCACATCATAACCATGTAAACACCACATCATAACCATGTAACACCACGTCATAACCATGTAAACACCATGTCATAACCATGTAAACACCATGTCATAACCATGTAAACACCACATCATAACCATGTAAACACCACATCATAACCATGTAAACACCATGTCATAACCATGTAAACACCACATCATAACCATGTAAACACCACATCATAACCATGTAACACCACATCATAACCATGTAAACACCATGTCATGACCATGTAAACACCATGTCATAACCATGTAAACACCACGTCATAACCATGTAAACACCACATCATAACCATGTCAACACCACATCATAACCATGTAAACACCACATCATAACCATGTAAACACCACATCATAACCATGTAAACACCACATCATAACCATGTAAACACTATGTCATAACCATGTAAACACCACATCATAACCATGTAAACACCACGTCATAACCATGTTAACACCATGTCATAACCATGTAAACACTACATCATAACCATGTAAACACTACGTCATAACCATGTAAACACTACGTCATAACCATGTAAACACCACATCATAACCATGTAAACACTACGTCATAACCATGTAAACAATACATCATAACCATGTAAACACGATGTCATAACCATGTTAACACCATGTCATAACCATGTAAACACCACATCATAACCATGTAAACACTACATCATAACCATGTAACACCACATCATAACCATGTAACACCGCATCATAACCATGTAAACACCACATCATAACCATGTAAACACCACATCATAACCATGTAACACCACGTCATAACCATGTAACACCACATCATAACCATGTAAACACCACATCATAACCATGTAAACACCACATCATAACCATGTAAACACCAAATCATAACCATGTAAACACCATGTCATAACCATGTAAACACCACATCATAACCATGTAAACACCACATCATAACCATGTAAACACCATGTAATAACCATGTAAACACCACATCATAACCATGTCAACACCACGTCATAACCATGTAAACACCATGTCATAACCATGTAAACACCATGTCATAACCATGTAAACACCACATCATAACCATGTAAACACCACATCATAACCATGTAAACACCACGTCATAACCATGTTAACACCATGTCATAACCATGTAAACACTACGTCATAACCATGTAAACACTACGTCATAACCATGTAAACACCACATCATAACCATGTAAACACCATGTCATAACCATGTAAACACCACATCATAACCATGTAAACACCATGTCATAACCATGTAAACACCACATCATAACCATGTAAACACCACATCATAACCATGTTAACACCATGTCATAACCATGTAAACACCACATCATAACCATGTAAACACTACATCATAACCATGTAACACCACATCATAACCATGTAACACCGCATCATAACCATGTAAACACCACATCATAACCATGTCAACACCACATCATAACCATGTAAACACCACATCATAACCATGTAACACCATGTCATGACCATGTAAACACTACATCATAACCATGTAAACACCACATCATAACCATGTAACACCACGTCATAACCATGTAAACACCACATCATAACCATGTAACACCACATCATAACCATGTAAACACCACATCATAACCATGTAAACACCACATCATAACCATGTAAACACCACATCATAACCATGTAAACACCTCATCATAACCATGTAAACACCATGTCATAACCATGTAAACACCATGTCATAACCATGTAAACACCATGTCATAACCATGTAAACACCACATCATAACCATGTAAACACCATGTCATAACCATGTAAACACCATGTCATAACCATGTAAACACCATGTCATAACCATGTAACACCATGTCATAACCATGTTAACACCACATCATAACCATGTAAACACCACATCATAACCATGTAAACACCACATCATAACCATGTAAACACCACATCATAACCATGTAAACACCTCATCATAACCATGTAAACACCATGTCATAACCATGTAAACACCACATCATAACCATGTAAACACCATGTCATAACCATGTAAACACCATGTCATAACCATGTAAACACCACATCATAACCATGTAAACACCACATCATAACCATGTAAACACCATGTCATAACCATGTAACACCATGTCATAACCATGTTAACACCACATCATAACCATGTAAACACCATGTCATAACCATGTAACACCACATCATAACCATGTAAACACCATGTCATAACCATGAAACACCATGTCATAATCATGTAACACCATGCCATAACCATGTAGCACCATGTCATAACAATGTAACACCACATCATAACCATGTAAACACCATGTCATAACCATGTAAACACCACGTCATAACCATGTAAACACCATGTCATAACCATGTAAACACCACATCATAACCATGTAAACACCACATCATAACCATGTAAACACCATGTAATAACCATGTAAACACCACATCATAACCATGTCAACACCACGTCATAACCATGTAAACACCATGTCATAACCATGTAAACACCACGTCATAACCATGTAAACACCACATCATAACTATGTAAACACCACATCATAACCATGTAAACACCACATCATAACCATGTAAACACCACATCATAACCATGTCAACACTACGTCATAACCATGTAACACCATGTCATAACCATGTAAACAGTAAACACCACATCATAACCATGTAACACCATGTCATAACCATGTAAACAGTAAACACCACGTCATAACCATGTAACACCATGTCATAACCATGTAAACACCACGTCATAACCATGTAACACCATGTCATAACCATGTAAACAGTAAACACCACATCATAACCATGTAACACCATGTCATAACCATGTAAACAGTAAACACCACGTCATAACCATGTAATCACCACGTCATAACCATGTAAACACCAGAGAAGACTCATCCTGGTAGTTTCTGACTTTCGTCTAAGTCTTAAGATCCTTTTTTTGCACTTATGTGCAGATTACTGTACATGAAAATACAGGCCGTTAGCAGCAATATTGACTGTGGAATTGAATGTTTGAGATTTGTTTGCTGTGAGGTCGTATAAGTTGCCGGAGATATCAGCAGTTTTATTGTTCTTTTATTACTTTTGAATACAAAATCAAAAACTTCAGTTTCACGCACCAGTATTTCTCTTAATATGTAAAACAGCATGCAAGGACATCAAATAACTGAATAGAACAGGATATTGCTGATATATAACAGCGATAACGAAGCAACCCAGAAATCGTTTTTGTTGAGAAATACTGTTCAAACCACATTTGCAAATCATACAAATATTTCACATGCCAGAAACTACATGAAGGTGGGAAAAAGTGATCACAGATTAAATTACCCCTAATCAAGGAAACAATTCTGTAAAATATGACGACATTTCAAGCTATTCTGTACAATAAATAAACAGTTCTGAGCAAAATGCAACATGTAGTCAATAGATTTAAAAAAGTTCTTCTATTTCAAAATACAAGTTTCTCATAATCAGCCTCAGAAATAAGAGAATAGGCAAATATGTATAAATAAATGTATACCGGGGGTATATAAGTTTATAAAGTGATTAGAATAAAAAATTCTAATTTAATCCGAACATTGTTAGCTTAATGGATTATTGTGTGTGTCCTTTAAACTAAAAACAATTCCATGAGAGTAGCTAGACGGCCTGTAATGTAACAGCATCAATCCCTGTCCTCGTCTTGTTTACCTGTCTAATTACTTACAAGGCGGCAGTCAAATATTTACAGGTGTGTCGGGGTGTCGGGAGAGTAAGTCAAACAGAAGGCACTATTCCTGTATGTATACCTCTTACAAGGCCTGATTACCCACGGAATTCTGTATGCATTGATATTAAATTTTTTATGGACACTTGATATAAAAAAACACACATCACTAAATTGCTTTTTGTTTGTTGGATGGAAAATTTAAGAGACATAAGAGGATTAGGAATTGTCGTCAGCCGTAAATCTTAGTGTTATCGTGTATGTCCTGGTTTTGTGCAATATGAACACAAACCTCTTTGACCTCATAAATTATTACGAATACAAATCTCTTCAACACTCTAAATCATTGTTATAATTTTATACAAAATAACACCAATATTTTCATCACTGGCTCAAAAGCAAGTACTGAGCTAAGCACTTGTAATTTTAAGATATTCTTATTTATTAACTTCACCCAATGAAGTATATAAGGCAAAAACCTACATTGGAACAAGATCGCGAGTATGACACACAAAACCAGGCCTGCAGACTAGACTGATGACCGACAAAACTGCAAGTCAGAGAGAAAGTTTGACTGATAAATCTACAAGTCAGAGAGAAAGTTTGACTGGTAAATCTACAAGTCAGAGAGAAAGTTGGAAAGACAGACAAAGTGAGCACAGTCAACAACTGAACCACATAAAGACACTCAGATATTCAGACAATAAATAAACGTAAAAGAAAGAAAGAAAGAAAGACAGATGGATAAACAAAATGAATTCAGACATCCAATGCGATAGTTATAACCCAAGACAGACAGAAGACTCAACAGATGGACCATAGACTAATATTAGTTATCTGGGAGAACGTAAACAAAATGCCCATATAACCTTCAGAAAGAGGCAATCAAATTTCAAAAACAACCCTATCTTTTGACTCTGTACTCGATAACTCCTTCTGAAAATAAAACAAGTCCTATATATAAACTAATAACACAATTTTTCTTAAACTTCAGTCACTTCAAAACACAGATTTTTACTGGGAGTAACTATTCTATATTTCAGAACCCACTTATGTACATGCCTCAGAGATGTTGGTTTTAATTCACCGACTGGAGTGTAGTTTGGTCAGAGATTCTGTCGGTTTTCTCCTCACCATGATTCATAAATATAAGCTTTATCATATTAAACACATACTAGGACTGCTGTGGTGGTGTTTTTACAGACCTTTAATGATTAAACTTCATCAACGAATGACTGTATTTCTTAAAAAGAATTAAAAGTTGAATTTCTGCTGCTTGCATTATAAAACACATTTGTTAGGAGATACCCCACAATCTTCTGATGAACATTGATGACAAACAAATGTATCTGTTCAATGATCTTAAATATTAACCGAAATCCACCTGGAAACAAGTGATATTAAAAGAATGACATTACATAGATTATATAGCAGGAAAAACAGTGCATGAAGAAAACGTGATAATAAGCGAAAAGTGATATTAACCGACGTGACATTAAGTGGAGTCCACTGTACTCAATTTAATACACGGTATACAGTTATACATGTTTATACATAGAACTTGTTTGGACACTAGTAGTCCATCTTGTCTCTATCATTACACAGATGTTCAAACTGTGTCAAACAGTCATCTTTGTATGATTACCTGAACATTTTTGAAATCCATGAAAAAATTAGACAACGGATGTATAATACTCATTTTAATCGTTATTATGATGTTTTTGTTGTTAACTTGATTTCCTCCAATTTGAATTCACAATTTCTTCTGTATAAAACTACATTTAGTTTCTCTTTCAAAATGACCTTGACCCAATAGGGGTATATCAATTGCGTTCCCTATATTAGGCTAATACCACATTCTACCAATGACCTTGACACTGACATATCCTGAATGAGAAATGTTTGATGTACAAATGTATTTAAAGTGCAATACATAACATTAAATGTAAATAAAAAGAACAAAATTTGGAAAATTTCCTTCAATATTTAATTATGACCTTTCTCCGTCGTGACCTTGACATGATAAACATTGAAAGTTATTATATCGGCCGTTATATCCAGTACATTTTATATGCACTCTGCCATAATATATTTTCTCAAGCGAGAAAGTACACAATTGCTTTTAAAGCTTGGCTAGTTATGACCATAGCATAATGGGTTGTACAGGACAGCGAGCATACTATAGCATACTATACCGTGACACGCTCGTATAAAAAAGAGAACATCGTTAGTTGATGTCTTTTTTTCTCTGAGCTAAGAAAATTGCAAAGTTGTACAGGTGGAGGCCAATCAAAGGAATGTTTAATGAATTATGTTCTGATCTGTTTAAAGGTCGCCATAACAATGATTAGCTTTACGTTTTTTACACCATTTTAATGTTCAGTCATGCACGAGTAGGATTCCTCCCCATACATACATGTCGTGTTTCGCCGTAATTTCATGAATATTTGATATCATTTATGGGAACCTATGAGTCATATTGAACATATATGGATAAGACGGTTGTTTAATAGCCTAAATACAATGAAGTTGGAGAGGCAGAAGTGCGGGGCTGCCTCGGATTCGCAGCAATTTACGCTGAACAAACCAGAAACATATATACCATGCGCCAACTTCAGATATTTTTTTCATTTCAATATCGACATGCGTTTGACATTGAAATTGCAAGTAATTTGAAAATACAAAAATAACTGGTCCTGTTCTTATTATCTAATCCAATTTTCTTTAATAGTACATGTGATAAGAATCATTATCAATTTTCTACAGTATTTTGATAAAGCACGACTATGGACTTCAGGTGCTTAAAGATTTAAAACCAACTGTTATATTTAACAGTGTTTAATGACCCAAAAATAGCACAAAAATCTTCAATAACCACACAACTATGATTTTTGTCCTAAGACTTCAAAAAGCATATATTTTATGATTATACTATCAAAAACAACCCGTGCTTGCCCCTATCCTCAATTTTCATTCTGAACCAACATAACACGAAAACAACACTACCACTTGTTCCCGACCAACTTGATGTTACGTTTTCACATTAAGGCTGGACAGTTAAGTTTTAAAGATATACAAAGCTTAATATATTTTTCTAATAAAAATACAAAGATCCTTTGTTCTAAAACCTTGCCATCAAACTAAACCTTGTAAATTTTGATCAGAAAGGTTGCCAGTTCAACTTGCTGTTGTAAGTACTTAGTACTATTGTTGACAAGGCAGCGATAGAAAGCTAACAGGACTTGTACGTGGATGTGAGGAGTAAACAGCTATCTTAAATGTTAAGCGTGGACTTTGTTGTAGTAAAATACATACCCAGGTAGGAGAAATTAATGGGTAGAGGGATAGATATACACGCCTTTGATGTTCCTGAGAGGCAGTCTCTCAAGATTAGTTTTTTAACAACAAACAAAAATACCGGATATATAAGCATACAAATGGGAATCATCCAACTCGTTCAAATTTTAAAACCCTTCTAAATTTACAACTTAGCACCAAATTAAACTGAATGAAGATGATTTATCCTCAAAATATGATTTTTAGTTCTTCAATATTTCCTGAGATGAGTCTGTAAAAAACAGAATGTATTTTTTATTGTTGTACGTAGGGGTTTTATTTCATATATGATTTCATAACCCTATACCTATACACTTTAACGTATTTAATGTAACAAACCTATCACACAGGTAACTGTTAAACTTCATTACATTACCATATTATGTCTGTTAAAAACTATGGACCGGAGCCTTGTTCTCATATAGATCAAGTACAGTAAAAAACAAAAAGGTTAAAGAAACATATATGACCAAAGTATAAAGCAAACAAAAGAATCTTTCCTAGAGGACCACCTGGAGGGATGGGGATTAGGCAGGGGCATTAACTCTGCATGAAGTGGGCGTATCACAGGAAACGTACGGTAACTGATAAACATACTGTGTTTGATCTCTTATCATTTTTCAAAAGTTCAACTATCATTACCTAGATTGAATTCATCAATAAAACTTCCCGTGAAACAAGCATGAAGATTACAAGTTATAACAAAAGCAGAATTTTTAAAGTCTTATAAATATTTCTTACTTTTTGTTATGACTTTGTGAATAACTGGTTGAAGTTATGATGTAATGAACACCCCATACAATCTCTCCGTGTCGGATAAAAACTGATTATGTCTGTCTGATTAATATGTATAATGATCTCCATATTACAAGACACGCTATGTCAGAATATTAAGCTATGTACCTCACAAAATTGCACGGGACGCCGCCAATGAAAAGGACACGTGGAGAGTTTATTACAAACCCATATTTTCTCACCAAATCTTTTGCATCTACCAATTCCTGGATAACAAGTAATAGATGAAGAAGGGCGTGTTAATTCCGACATCCCCACTATGCCATGGGGAAACATGATAATGAGCAAATCAACAGCTATTTCATGATCATTATAGTACATATACATGTGCTCTAATAGACGGTGAAGGAAGGTATGTTTACTTACGATCGTCTCCTATCTGAGACCTCAATCACAGATGTCTGCGAGTCTTGCTGTTCAATTATTGCTAGCTGACATATGTCTGCAGGGCCAGATCTAATCAATTACTGTCATTGTTGTGTCTCTAAACCTCTTAAAAGTTCAAAATCTATGGTGCTTCAATATTAATAATCTATAAAACATTAGTATTCCCAAATCTGTCAAGGAAAAATAAATTAGTCAAGTGTTCGAACTTGATCCCAATTATAATTATCTCATTAAAAGATTAATCTTATCCTTAAAGTTCATATTTTTAGCAGTGTCCCATAATAATCAATTAGGCATTAATGTAATCATCGTCCTGCCATTATTTTCCATTTTTAAGAATGCTCTATTTCGTTCCCTGCTAACCAACCATGAAAAAAGTCAATGGGCCATCGTAACCTTTTAATTTCCACTTAAGATTCTCGATATTAGCCGTAGGGGAAGTACCAAGGACAATTTGAACTGTGTGGGCCTCCAATCATATCTGATCATCCCTGATAGCTTTACAGAAAGTGTCACATGTCCTTTTTCTTAATCTTTTCTTTTTCTTTCTTATACTTATTCAATATACTTCAGTGACACACCTCAAAAAAGTGCTTCACCAACTTAAGGGTCAAACACAGTCTGCACTTTTTCTGACATATTTTCCAGCCACTTCAGAAGTGTTTTAATAAAATAAAATATTTTCCATAATTTCTGAAATCTACATCTGCCAGCAATATTTCAACATCTTACGTGTAGACAGTATCATGTAGTATCAATTATGAAACACGCTGAAGGTAATGTTAATTTTATGCTAAAGCTGAGGATTATGACATCCAGGGCATATATACTGACCCTATGTAGCTAACACCAGCTTTAATGATGTAGGTCCTAGGTATGGCCTTATAGCACTAACATCAGACTATTTATACATAGAGTTAAAAAGCGTCCCATTATTGTCAATTTCAAATTTAACCACACTAGCAGTAGCAATGATAAAGAAGGCATTATATTTAATACATGAGAAAAATAGATATGTAAATCTCATGTAACTTAGATACATATTATTATTATTATATTAATTTTGGAATAAGGAAAAGTGATGTCTCCATATCAAGATTTTCATATTTTGTTCAGACTGACATGTAAAATTGTATCTTGCTTATATAAAAAAATAACTCTACACCATTTCATCAATTTGTTAATCAAAACAAATGCACCACTTCATCAATTTAATAATCATAACAAACGTTTTTAGTGTGGCACCTTTGTTATGCGACTCCCCTGTCATAACGGACAGAGAAATCCAGCTCCACCTCAGGCAGGGGCTGGTGTCACCCTGTACATACAGTTGATGGGTTTATGGTAGGTTTATTGTGTACATAATGTTTCTCATCGCTCAATGAACATCATAAATACCATGACATATATAAGAACTTTGTAGGTGAAACGAAAGACGATTTCGTTTATAATATATATATATACGTATACGATGATAGTCAATGATAGTAGCAATAGACTACAGGAATAAACTTCAAACGTACTTTTTATCACTGAAGTAGATATTAAAAGGGTGTACTTACGATATCTTGCCATAGTTAATCCAAGATGTAAACAATGCACTGGGTAGTACGATTCCTTTTGGTCTCTGATTGGAAAAGAATGGCTAATACAATCTTATCCTCATGTTACAGCATCCTACAGCTCCCAGTTCCACTTCGAACTGAAACTAGCACTTGGCAGAAGTTACCGTGGGGTACGTACGAGCTAATATATTATCTATAAATCCACGCCGAATTTAAATGTCCAACAGTTGCTTCCTCTCATATGAAAATTTAAAAACGGTGAATTTTACATCCCAACAGCAGAAGATCGAGTCTTATGCTCAAGTCTTCACAACAGGCTTTCATTCGGCGTTGACGGCCCTATCAGGATAAAACATGTGTTGTATTTTCACTTTGCCACTATACCGACCAGCTAGAGTACGCCCGTGTGTGTAGGTTTCCACTTCAATGCGCTGTAGCCTCCACATAGACAGGGAGCCTAATACATGTGTGGCGGTCTGCCCCGCCAGTAGCATCCACGGTTGTGAGGGCGACATTGAGCCAGCGACCCGACTGATGGTGATCTCTCACTCAAAATAATTAGGATTTGTGGCAAATGATTTGGAACAACAGGGGGCTACAGGCATATATTTCATTCACCGATAAAACAATTAACTGTCAAACATCCATTCGGGCATAAAAGCCAGGGTAGATGCTATCATTTACTTTCGTATATAGATCCGAGATTGGCATAAACCTTACATAGCCAGTCCATCTTCTCCGTGAAAAGTTGAAGCGGTTGAAATGTTATTCACGTACATATATAAAGGTAATTGGCCACTGAAATTAACACGTAAGACGAACGCCTAGCGTGTCCATGCAAACAGTCTCCCCATAAACACTAGTACTACGTATCATAGTCCGAAGGGTTCTGACTCTCTGACCCGCTAAATATTTTGACGACAGGCGGGTGGAGAGTCAGAATTCCTGCTTAGTAAAAAAGTGGAAATTTTACCGACCCGTGCACGGGTCGCCTTTTAAGCCGTGTTTTATAATATGAAACATTTTCGATCACATGTCAATTAAGTATCAATGGAAAGAACAGATATTTTTCCACTAACCTACACATTTAATCAAGTCACAGGAGGTCGTAAACCAACTGTCGTCATCCATTTCTAAAAAATAACCAGTTTCCTGACATCTGTTTGAAAATGGCCGCCGCCTAACATCACGTGATCAAAATAGGTTAGTTCAGAACATAATTCTCGCGGGATCTCGCGACCGCGGCCATTTTCAAACAGATGTGAGGAAACTGGTTATTTTTTTAGAAATGGGTGGCGACAGTTTGTTTACGACCTCCTGTGACTTGATTAAATGTGTAGGTTTGTAGAAAAATATCTGTTCTTTCCATTGCTACCTATTTTACATGTGATCGAAAATGTTTCATATTATAAACACAGCTTAAACAGTGGCCCGTGCACGGGTTGGTAAAATTTCCACTTTTTAACTAATGAGGAATTCTGACTCTCCACCCGCCTGTCGTAAAAATATTTAGCGGGTCAGAGAGTCAGAACCCTTCGGACTATACGTATCACTCTCTCAACTTTACACCAAGTTGCGAAAATGTATTCAATAGTACCAAGAAAACGGAGAATTTGTACATCTGCATAGGGAATATAGATAAAACAACGCCAATGTCAGTTTTTATTTATTTGAATTGTTATCGAGAATTATTTAAACGTGGGGTAAAGGCTATTTGGCCTTACTTGGGTCTATATCACAGAAACATATTAAAACTTATCTAAAAGTTACTCAAATTGGAACTAAATTGTCTTCTATAGTGTTTTTATCGAATTTGTTCGTCTTTCTTTCCTGATAAAATATATCATAGATGTATGGAACTATTTTCGCTGACCAGCACGCGATATCCCTCCCGCTAAGAACTGACGTGTACATAGAATTCAATATCTTGGAATTTTTAGCATGCAACCTTTCCCCTATTAGATTTGTCCATTCCACTTTCTCAGGTTACCAAAAATGACGTCATGCTAATAAAATGAACCCTTTAAAGAGAATAGCAGACTCTCTCGTATATATGATTTTATTTATGCCTGCAAGCTTTTTAAATAGGAACAAAAACCGGATAACTGTTAAAAAGGAAATGTTAGAGGCGATAGTTTTTTGTTAGTATGCCCAATTCAATTTGCGGAACCTCCGTAGTCGCACTGTTAGGGTTATGATAAGTCTGCTGCCCAGTTTTTGTTTATATTTGAAATGACAGGCAACGAATAAAGTGAGTAACGTTTTCAGATATTTAACATAGAACATCTGGCTTCATATATAACTCGATTAGAACGAGACACAGGGACACGGGAACCCGGATATACATACGTCTCTCACCAGGGAAACAGACATGCAAACTGGACATCAGGGACAAAACGCAACGAAATCAGGGACACAAAGGTGACATGAATAGGGGACACGCGAAATGTATAACGGAAACAGGAACACATGTACACGCCAAATGGAATCTTAAAGCCCGACAGAAAACCCGAAACTATATGGAAATAGGAAAACAGATGCAAGCTACATAAAAGCAGGAAACTGTGGAACAAGAGTCACGCGAACAGGAAATATGGACAGCTGTACACCACAAATGGAGACCGGAAACAAGCACAAGAAATCAGAAACATCCTTTCAGAAACATAGCCACATGAACCGGATCGGGAACAGCGTACTCTTAGTTTGACTATATGACCTTAACCTTAGTAAATATCTATAGCCTTGACCTTGGTTTTGACAGGGGCGTATATGTGATTTTGATTAAGAATTACCTGACGTTAGTTCACTGTATGACTTTGACTTATATTGACTGACGATGTTGAACTTGTTTTTGACATGTACGACTGGTCTGACCTTGACCTTTGTTTTCATGACCCTAAGGAGTCTGGTCACTTACACAATGATTACATACAGTTCTACAAGACAGTTAAATATTACCGCCCCAGTCGATCACTCCATAATAACAATAACGGAAAAGCACATGGAAACACATGTCTGACACGTGATTGTCGACAAATGCTATCTCAAAATGATACTTTAAATGTTACATCACAACTGCAGCTAAAACTGTATGATCAGATTACCAAAACAGAGGTGAGCGATTATGATTTTGGTGAATAATTCGTGATATTAGATTTCACATAAACAGCCAACACAAAAATTACAATAAAAAAAATAACACAGAGACACATGTACCATAAAGACTTAATATGGTGCCCCTGGTTGCTCACGAAAGCAAATCAATAACACATTTGCATATCTGGTCTCGGTTCCATATCTCGGCACTGACGGCGGTCCATATGATCAGAATGTATTTTCGGCACGACTGATCCTAATAGTAATATATTATACCAAGTCTCAAAACAAGAAATTAAATTAATTTAATCGGACACCATCGTGGATTTATGAACCGCACATTGTGAGAAATGAAGCTATCGACGTCGTTACCCCCGTATTATAGAGTAATATTATTTTAGTGACGACGTTTAATCCGCGATAAGGTCAAGGCGTGAATCACCACTGCTTTAATTGTCCAGCGCTGTGGTCTGGCGCACAGGCGCCTACAAAACACCCTCTATCCTAAACATATTAAAAACAAAAATAAAGTGTCAAAATGTATCAATTATGTAACTAATATGTGATAAAACGTTTACTTTTTAATAAATCCACATGCTTCGTTTCGCCTGAGTATTACGATGGCGCTCTTGAGATTGCATTTGTTTTAGAAAGTTTTTTTGTTAATTGAGTCTCTAGATTAGTGTAGTAATAGGTTTATGGTCCCAAGTCGCAGGCCTGTGATACGAATACCATCTGTCCAAGTTAACAATTTCGACAAATCCGCTCACAAATCATTGTATCGGCCGAATGATCACCGTTCGGTTTGCAGCTATCGGGTAATCAGACGCCCGACGAGGAAGAAGGGCGGATAATCTCGATAGGGGTCGCACTTTATCTCTAACCCACAATTCGTCATTATACAAACCTGGGACAGAAAAGTGTGGACGCGGTGACAAATTTGTCACATTTAACTTTAGTGTAATTATGTTTTGTTCCGTCTGCGGAAACGTTTTCTCTCTCATCGCAAAACTTCCATGTCGCCGTTCTCAAAAAATCGATATACAAATCGTGGATTTACACGTGACTTCACTTTACATGAAATAAAAAAAAATATATACATAATTACATCTGAGTATTATACTTTGTAATAGAAATCTGCATCAGTCACCCAGCGAAGAAACGTGCCTGTATGATATGTTGTGTACAATGTACCAGGGGAGACAACTCTATCAAGATAGCCCAACTACATGGTACTGGATACACTTAGATGATAGTCGTCGTACCTTGATACCGCGTGCGTTTCCACACGTGTTAAGTGTTTGATATCGTTAAGATATCAAGATTAGGGACACTTAATAAACTTCATTTAGAAATCCGGTCATCTTGTGTTAAATCACCATGTAACCAATGTCTTTCCCGCGCAATATTCTGTCATGGCAACAAGATCTGTTTGTTGTAGGCCTACTTCAACGAAAGGTTTTGGTGAAGTACAATTAACATTTAATACAAAGACAAAGGGACTGACTCACGTGCATGTTTAACCTGTTGGCGATTGGGTCTCGTCACAGTGTATTATCTCAACTCATAAACCCATGAAGACACATTTGAAGTCTTCCAATTAAAACATTGGAAGAGTGCATTATGAAATTTAAGGGGTGAATGTGTTAAGGCGCAAAATACAATTTCATTGTTGACAATGTTTCTCAAAGTAACCACGATAATTTGGTCTAGATGCTTTGAAATTAGAATCCAACGAAATTGAAACGCTTTCAAGGTACATAGACTGCTTGACAGGTCAACATGAACTAGACCAGACAACAGGGACCCGAGAATTTGTTACAGCTTGTTTTGGACCTAAACTGGAGTGTTTAGAGTAATTTTACACTTTTGGGGGGTTTAGATCAATTTTTGAGCTTTTATGAACATTGAGGGGGAATTTTTATCGAAAATTGATCTACCCCCCCCCCTCCCCCCACCAAAAGTGTAAAATAAATCAAAACAACCTAGTTTATATCCAAAACTAGCTGTATCAAATTCTCAGGTCCCTGTGGACCAGACGTCAACGATGACACAGAGTTGTAAGAGTACAACGTATTGGAGTTCTACTACAAAGACATGGTAATAAGGGTTATATAATTTATCACTTACTATGAGACGAACGCTTTTAAATGAGCACCCAAGACCTTGTACTTATAATAACCCAATCTGACTGGTCATTTATTGTTTAATTTCGCCAATAGCTCGATACTAAGGACAGAAGGCGGATATTAAGCCGATGTTCTCTTTTGTCACTACTCATAATAAATACGACTGGATAGAACAGAGGACTGTAACGGTTATTGACGGAAGGTAGTAAACGATCAGTCTTGTATCTAAAAACCACCGTCTTCGTGTGGAGGTTTTGTCCAATTAAAGAGATTTCGTCTTGCCATGCATAACTAGACATCTAATTGCAATACCACCGTATTTTTGTTAATTGTTTTAATACGAGCGTTTTTAATGCCATCAATTAGTAAGGTCGGGTGCTGCCTGCACGTTTTATGGACGGCCCCGTTTTTATCTTGCGAATCTGATGCAGGTTTTACGTCAAGAGGAAACAGACTTGTGCTATTTCACGTGGTACCCATTACAATGATGGTCGACATCTTGAATGAATCGTTACTATAAAACTACACCACCAATTGCAATAAATGCGCCAGATTTACTGTTTTCTCTGGGTTTCCAGATATAAAAGAATAACCCCAACATTTGCGAAATCTTGTGAGGTTAGCAACATAGCATTCCGAGCGGCAGAGATCTTGCCTGGGCGAAGGTCCCCACATACGCGCTACATTCCCTGATAAAGAGAGCGTTATTGTGAAAGTACGGGGAATGTGGAGGCGGAGAGAGATTCTACCCCAACTTGACAATAAAAGCCAATTCGACAACAACCAACATCGTGAAGGTCAGGCCAGCCCAAACAGTAGACATTTCTTTCGGCAATTTCCGGATACCAAAACCATGCCGAGATCAGAGGGGCAGATATTCATGTATTGTCGTGCGTGCATTCCATCAAAACAGATGTATTTTTTGTGACATCAAATGGTTTGCACATCTGGGCATGGTCACCACGAAGAAAACTGTCTTCGACCGTCATGAGAATAAAAGTCAGTTGGAAAAACAGTGTAAAATGTAGTTATTTATTAAAACACGGCGTGCGATCGGCCCAAATGCTCTAAGCCTAGCTAAAACAGTTATTGCATAAGCACTATATAACCTTAAACTCAAACTATATTGTCTCTTAGCTATCTTGTTGGAAACTATTTTTTACGGCTGACGGCATTATCAACTTTACAAATCAATCAAGAAATGATATTTTAATAAAATAAAATAAGAAATGAAGCAGTACTGGAAGTGATGTTTGGGATGAGAGCTATACAGGAAATGATGTAAGGGTGAAAGCTATACAGGAAGTGATGTAAGGGATGAGAGCTACAATATACAGGAAGTGATATTTGGGATGAGAGCTATACAGGAAGTGATGTAAGGGGTGAGAGATACAATATACAGGAAGTGATATTTGGAATGAGAGCTATACAGGAAGTGACGTAAGGGGTGAGAGCTATACATGAGGTGATATAAGGGATGAGAGCTACAATATACAAGAAGTGTTATTTGGTATTAGAGCTATACAGGAAGTGATGTAAGGGGTGAGAGCTACAATATACAGGAAGTGATATTTGGTGTGAGAATTATACAGGAAGTGATGTTTGGGGTGAGAGCGATACAGGAAGTGATGTAAGGGGTGAGAGCTACAATATACAGGAAGTGATATTTGGGGCGAGAATTATACAGGAAGTGATGTTTGGGGTGAGAGCGATACAGGAAGTGATGTTTGGTCGAGAGCTATACAGGAAGTGATGTTTGGGGTGAGAGCGATACAGGAAGTGAGGTTTGGAGTAAGAACTACACAGGAAGTGATGTTTGGTCGAGAGCTATACAGGAAGTGATGTTTGGGGTGAGAGAAATACAGGAAGTGAGGTTTGGTGTAAGAACTATACAGGAAGGGATGTTTGGTCGAGAGCAGGAAGTGATGAATGGGACAAGAGTAATACAGAAAATGATGTTTTAGGGTGATAGATATACAGGAAATGATGTTAGGGTTGAGAACTATACAGGAAGTGATGTTTAGGGTGAGAGCTATACAGGATGTTATGATTGTGATGAGAGTAATACAGGAAGTGGTGTTAGGGGTGAGAACTATACAGGAAGTGATGTTCAGGGTGAGAGCTATACAGGAAGTTATAATTGTGGTGAGAGTAATACAGGAAGTGGTGTTAGGGGTGAGAACTATACAGGAAGTGATGTTTAGGGTGAGAGCTATATAGGAAGGTATGATTGTGGTGAAAGTAATACAGGAAGTGGTATTTAGGGTGAGAGCTATACAGGAAGTGATGTAGTGGGTGAGAACGTATACAAGAAGTGATGTTTGGAGCGAGATCTATACAGGAATTTGTGTGATAGAGTATACTTGAATATCAAGTTTTCTGTCCATAAATCAGTCTATAGACATGTTCAGACAATTTTTACAGCTCTTAAACTGAATTTTGTGACTTTTCCTAAGGCATTCTGACTATCTTTATGGGAATTATGTTCCTTTATAACAAAAGTAAGGCAATATTGTATTTTGTTATGGGTTGGTTTTTTGGTAGTTTTTTTTTTTTGGGGGGGGGGGGAGGGGGGGGGGTCAACCCTAATAGGTAGGGTCAAAAAGTGGATTATTGTGCTTGGCCTGTACTTTAATTTAATCTGAACTCTTGCCTTTTGTCTGGACATATCTTCTACATTTTTTTACATTGAGTAACCAGTTTGTGTATGCAAGTCTTGGCCGACAGTGTGGAGTATATCACAAGTATGTGACTTATATTCCAATACAAGCTTACAAAGAAACCTCATTACTGGTGGGAGACTGTGGATTGTCATGCTCACTCAGTCTGTAATTCTGGTGACAGCAACATTTAGCAGTGAAACCGGGATCTTAAAATGAAATTACAGTGTTAGGTTAAAAAGAAACAATCATATTATTTTTGGATAAATAAAATATTTCTAGATCCTTATACATGCTAGGGGAGATAACCCTAGTAGACTAACAATTTCCAGCTACTGGTAACTGTTCCTTCTGGAACTTAAGTTTTTTTCCTGTGTATCAAAAGTGGTCTAGAGGGCCTGTTTTGTCCACATTAATATTTGTGCAATCAGTAATTTGCAATTCTTTCCATGTTGATATGTCTTGGTTGAAACTTGATGCTCGAGCCTCCAGATACTGAGGAACAAGTTGTTTAAAGATATTAATACTTGACCCCTGTGACTGTGAAAGTAGGTCAGGTTTATTGAGGAAACTTCCGAGTAATCTGTCTGTAACTCTAGGCCTCCTTGTCAATCAGTAGAATATGTTATCAAATCACCTAAGTCCGTGGTCCGTCCCTAAACAATTCTTGTTATCACTGTTTCTTGAGAAGATGGATCATTCTCAAATTTGGTATGTAGGTTCCCCTTGATGCCTTGTTTTGCTTATTTCTTTTTGGACAAATCAGATTAACAATATGGCCGACAGGCGGCCATCTTGGATTTGTGAGTAATTGTTTGTTATCGCTATTTCTTGAGAAGTACTGAATGAATCATTCTCAAATTTCATAGGTAGGTTCCCCTTGGTACGTAGTTGTGCTGTATTGATTTTGGTACTAATAGAAAGAACAAAATGTCCTACAGACAGCCATCTTGGATTTTGACAATGAAAATTTGTTATCGCTATATCTTATGACGTATTGAATGGCTCTTTCCCAAATTTCATATGCAGGTTCCCCTTGGTCCATAGTTGTGGTGTACTGATTTGGGGACTAATTGGAAAAACAAAAAGGCTGACAGATGGCCATGTTGGATCTCTCCTAAAAGTTTTGGATTTCAGAACTTATCAGTAAAACAAAACTCCTGATTATACACCTGCTTCCAACTATTATTAATTTTCACAAGAAATTTTAAAAGTTCAAAGCACTAAGATAAAATGCATAAATAAAAGAAAAAAATGGGAAGTGAGACTAAATACATAAATGAAAGTTAAAATAAGAAGAGAAAAGATCCATCTTTCTAAGAATGAATGAAAAATCATCAATGGTGGGTACCAAGATCCCTCTGGGATCTCTTGTTTTATGTACATTGGACTTTGAAAGTAGGTCAAGCTTTCGAGGTATTTAATTAAAGGAAACTTCATAGGTACCTACTGATCAAGTATCAGTGTTCTGGGCACATGTGAAAAAAACCTGTGACCTTCAAGTAAGTTAGGGTATTTTTTTAGAAAACCTTAAAACTTAAAACACTACCTCTGACCTTGGTAACAATTGACCAAGTGTCAGATCTCTAAGTCTTCCTTTTATTCAGCAGAAATTTTTTGAATGGTTTTAACCAGTTTAAACCCTGTGACATTGAAACTTTGTCAAGGTCATTATTTGAATTTTATAATACTTCATGCCAGTTACTCTCTGGTCAAGTGTGAGTGCAAAAATTCTATTGACAAAGCACATTAAATAACAGAATCTCCACAAAAGACACAAATAAATACGAGCAGTATATATTTTTTTAATAAAATAGTCTGGAATAAAATTAATCATTTTGGATATGCCACAATACCTGGGTAATATAAAGCTTAAACAAAACTACAGGCTGGACTCACGAGTCTCAACACTTCAATTTCCAAAAAAATAAAGCTACAGGCTGGACTCATGAGTCTCAACACTTCAATTTCCAAAAACAAAGCTTAATTCATTCACACTGGAAATTCTATGATGAACTACTCCAACCTTTCAATTGGAAAGGTTCAAAAGGGTCTTCAAGGGTGAATGACTTGATTGACATACATCACAGACACACACAGATCCTGGCATAACAGTCCATGTAAAAATGTATATTTGTATTCCGTAGTTTGCTGTCACGCCCGTGTGGCTTAGTTACCGATATGTAAGAGGATAATTACCACACCTTGCCGGAAATATCATCTATGGCCAAGACATAAGTCTGTTACTACACAATATCAATTTAAAATAAAACAAAGTTTTCAAAATAATTTATATAGAATAGGAAATCAATATCAACAGCAAAAAATTAGGAAATATTTATACCAATTACGCAGAGTATTCTCCCCTTGTGTAGACGATAAAGCAACCAACAGGATTTTTTTTCTGGATTAGAGTATCTTCCCTTAGAAAGTTGGCACCCATTACCATAACAAAGCTAACCTATAACAATATATTTCCTAATATGGTGATGTATTCCTGATTATACTGTTCTCTTACATTCACCATCACCTGTCATTATAAACAGGGTATCCCTGATTATACTGTTCTCTAACGTTCACAATCACCTGTCATTATAAACAAGCTATCTCTGATTATACTGTTCTCTTACATGAAGATTCACAATCACCTGTCATTATAAACAAGCTATCCCTGATTATACTGTTCTCTTACATGAAGATTCACAATCACCTGTCATTATAAACAGGGTATCCCTGATTATACTGTTCTCTTACATTCACAATCACCTGTCATTATAAACAAGCTATCCCTGATTATACTGTTCTCTTACATGAAGATTCACAATCACCTGTCATTATAAACAGGGTATCCCTGATTATACTGTTCTCTTACATTCACAATCACCTGTCATTATAAACAGGGTATCCCTGATTATACTGTTCTCATACATTCACTATCACCTGTCATTATAAACAGGGTATCCCTGATTATACTGTTCTCTTACATTCACAATCACCTGTCATTATAAACAGGGTATCCCTGATTATACTGTTCTCATACATTCACTATCACCTGTCATTATAAACAGGGTATCCCTGATTATACTGTTCTCATACATTCACTATCACCTGTCATTATAAACAGGGTATCTCTGATTATACTGTTCTCTTACATTCACTATCACCTGTCATTATAAACAGGGTATCTCTGATTATACTGTTCTCTTACATGAAGATTCACAATCACCTGTCATTATAAACAGGGTATCCCTGATTATACTGTTCTCTTACATGAAGATTCACAATCACCTGTCATTATAAACAGGGTATCCCTAATTATACTGTTCTCTTACATGAAGATTCACAATCACCTGTCATTATAAACAGGGTATCCCTGATTATACTGTTCTCTTACATTCACAATCACCTGTCATTATAAACAGGGTATCCCTGATTATACTGTTCTCTTACATTCACTACCACCTGTCATTATAAACAGGGTATCCCTGATTATACTGTTCTCTTACATGAAGATTCACAATCACCTGTCATTATAAACAGGGTATCCCTGATTATACTGTTCTCTTACATTCACAATCACCTGTCATTATAAACAGGGTATCCCTGATTATACTGTTCTCATACATTCACTATCACCTGTCATTATAAACAGGGTATCCCTGATTATACTGTTCTCTTACATTCACAATCACCTGTCATTATAAACAGGGTATCCCTGATTATACTGTTCTCATACATTCACTATCACCTGTCATTATAAACAGGGTATCCCTGATTATACTGTTCTCATACATTCACTATCACCTGTCATTATAAACAGGGTATCTCTGATTATACTGTTCTCTTACATTCACTATCACCTGTCATTATAAACAGGGTATCTCTGATTATACTGTTCTCTTACATGAAGATTCACAATCACCTGTCATTATAAACAGGGTATCCCTGATTATACTGTTCTCTTACATGAAGATTCACAATCACCTGTCATTATAAACAGGGTATCCCTAATTATACTGTTCTCTTACATGAAGATTCACAATCACCTGTCATTATAAACAGGGTATCCCTGATTATACTGTTCTCTTACATTCACTATCACCTGTCATTATAAACAGGGTATCTCTGATTATACTGTTCTCTTACATGAAGATTCACAATCACCTGTCATTATAAACAGGGTATCCCTGATTATACTGTTCTCTTACATTCACTACCACCTGTCATTATAAACAGGGTATCCCTGATTATACTGTTCTCTTACATGAAGATTCACAATCACCTGTCATTATAAACAGGGTATCCCTGATTATACTGTTCTCATACATTCACTACCACCTGTCATTATAAACAGGGTATCCCTGATTATACTGTTCTCTTACATGAAGATTCACAATCACCTGTCATTATAAACAGGGTATCCCTGATTATACTGTTCTCTTACATTCACAATCACCTGTCATTATAAACAGGGTATCCCTGATTATACTGTTCTCTTACATTCACTACCACCTGTCATTATAAACAGGGTATCCCTGATTATACTGTTCTCTTACATGAAGATTCACAATCACCTGTCATTATAAACAGGGTATCCCTGATTATACTGTTCTCATACATTCACTACCACCTGTCATTATAAACAGGGTATCCCTGATTATACTGTTCTCTTACATTCACTATCACCTGTCATTATAAACAAGCTATCCCTGATTATACTGTTCTCTAACATGAAGATTCACAATCACCTGTCATTATAAACAGGGTATCCCTGATTATACTGTTCTCTTACATGAAGATTCACAATCACCTGTCATTATAAACAGGGTATCCCTGATTATACTGTTCTCTAACGTTCACAATCACCTGTCGTTATAAACAAGGTATCCCTGATTATACTGTTCTCTTACATTCACAATCACCTGTCATTATAAACAAGGTATCCCTGATTATACTGTTCTCTTACATGAAGATTCACAATCACCTGTCATTATAAACAGGGTATCCCTGATTATACTGTTCTCTTACATTCACAATCACCTGTCATTATAAACAGGATATCCCTGATTATACTGTTCTCTTACATTCACTATCACCTGTCATTATAAACAGGGTATCCCTGATTATACTGTTCTCTTACATGAAGATTTTCAATCACCTGTCATTATAAACAGGGTATCCCTGATTATACTGTTCTCTTACATGAAGATTCACAATCACCTGTCATTATAAACAGGGTATCCCTGATTATACTGTTCTCTTACATTCACAATCACCTGTCATTATAAACAAGGTATCCCTGATTATACTGTTCTCTTACATTCACTATCACCTGTCATTATAAACAGGGTATCCCTGATTATACTGTTCTCTTACATTCACAATCACCTGTCATTATAAACAGGGTATCCCTGATTATACTGTTCTCTTACATTCACAATCACCTGTCATTATAAACAGGGTATCCCTGATTATACTGTTCTCTTACATGAAGATTCACAATCACCTGTCATTATAAACAGGGTATCCCTGATTATACTGTTCTCTTACATTCACAATCACCTGTCATTATAAACAGGGTATCCCTGATTATACTGTTCTCTTACATTCACTATCACCTGTCATTATAAACAAGGTATCCCTGATTATACTGTTCTCTAACATGAAGATTTTCAATCACCTGTCATTATAAACAAGGTATCCCTGATTATACTGTTCTCTTACATTCACTATCACCTGTCATTATAAACAAGGTATCCCTGATTATACTGTTCTCATACATTCACTACCACCTGTCATTATAAACAAGGTATCCCTGATTATACTGTTCTCTTACATGAAGATTTTCAATCACCTGTCATTATAAACAGGGTATCCCTGATTATACTGTTCTCTTACATTCACAATCACCTGTCATTATACACAGGGTATCCCTGATTATACTGTTCTCTTACATTCACAATCACCTGTCATTATAAACAAGGTATCCCTGATTATACTGTTCTCTTACATTCACTATCACCTGTCATTATAAACAGGGTATCCCTGATTATACTGTTCTCTTACATTCACAATCACCTGTCATTATAAACAGGGTATCCCTGATTATACTGTTCTCTTACATTCACAATCACCTGTCATTATAAACAGGGTATCCCTGATTATACTGTTCTCTTACATGAAGATTCACAATCACCTGTCATTATAAACAGGGTATCCCTGATTATACTGTTCTCTTACATTCACAATCACCTGTCATTATAAACAGGGTATCCCTGATTATACTGTTCTCTTACATTCACTATCACCTGTCATTATAAACAGGGTATCCCTGATTATACTGTTCTCATACATTCACTATCACCTGTCATTATAAACAGGGTATCCCTGATTATACTGTTCTCTTACATTCACAATCACCTGTCATTATAAACAAGGTATCCCTGATTATACTGTTCTCTTACATTCACTATCACCTGTCATTATAAACAGGGTATCCCTGATTATACTGTTCTCTTACATTCACAATCACCTGTCATTATAAACAGGGTATCCCTGATTATACTGTTCTCTTACATTCACAATCACCTGTCATTATAAACAGGGTATCCCTGATTATACTGTTCTCTTACATGAAGATTCACAATCACCTGTCATTATAAACAGGGTATCCCTGATTATACTGTTCTCTTACATTCACAATCACCTGTCATTATAAACAGGGTATCCCTGATTATACTGTTCTCTTACATTCACTATCACCTGTCATTATAAACAAGGTATCCCTGATTATACTGTTCTCTAACATGAAGATTTTCAATCACCTGTCATTATAAACAAGGTATCCCTGATTATACTGTTCTCTTACATTCACTATCACCTGTCATTATAAACAAGGTATCCCTGATTATACTGTTCTCATACATTCACTACCACCTGTCATTATAAACAAGGTATCCCTGATTATACTGTTCTCTTACATGAAGATTTTCAATCACCTGTCATTATAAACAGGGTATCCCTGATTATACTGTTCTCTTACATTCACAATCACCTGTCATTATACACAGGGTATCCCTGATTATACTGTTCTCTTACATTCACAATCACCTGTCATTATAAACAAGGTATCCCTGATTATACTGTTCTCTTACATTCACTATCACCTGTCATTATAAACAGGGTATCCCTGATTATACTGTTCTCTTACATTCACAATCACCTGTCATTATAAACAGGGTATCCCTGATTATACTGTTCTCTTACATTCACAATCACCTGTCATTATAAACAGGGTATCCCTGATTATACTGTTCTCTTACATGAAGATTCACAATCACCTGTCATTATAAACAGGGTATCCCTGATTATACTGTTCTCTTACATTCACAATCACCTGTCATTATAAACAGGGTATCCCTGATTATACTGTTCTCTTACATTCACTATCACCTGTCATTATAAACAGGGTATCCCTGATTATACTGTTCTCTTACATTCACAATCACCTGTCATTATAAACAAGGTATTCCTGATTATACTGTTCTCTTACATTCACAATCACCTGTCATTATAAACAGGGTATCCCTGATTATACTGTTCTCTTACATGAAGATTCACAATCACCTGTCATTATAAACAGAGTATCCCTGATTATACTGTTCTCATAAATTCACAATCACCTGTCATTATAAACAAGGTATTCCTGATTATACTGTTCTCTTACATGAAGATTCACAATCACCTGTCATTATAAACAAGGTATTCCTGATTATACTGTTCTCTTACATGAAGATTCACTACCACCTGTCATTATAAACAGGGTATCCCTGATTATACTGTTCTCTTACATGAAGATTCACAATCACCTGTCATTATAAACAGAGTATCCCTGATTATACTGTTCTCTTACATTCACTATCACCTGTCATTATAAACAAGGTATCCCTGATTATACTGTTCTCATACATTCACAATCACCTGTCATTATAAACAAGGTATCCCTGATTATACTGTTCTCTTACATTCACAATCACCTATCATTATAAACAGGGTATCCCTGATTATACTGTTCTCTTACATGAAGATTCACAATCACCTGTCATTATATACAGGGTATCCCTGATTATACTGTTCTCATACATTCACAATCACCTGTCATTATAAACAAGGTATCCCTGATTATACTGTTCTCTTACATTCACTACCACCTGTCATTATAAACAAGGTATCCCTGATTATACTGTTCTCATACATTCACAATCACCTGTCATTATAAACAAGGTATCCCTGATTATACTGTTCTCTTACATTCACAATCACCTGTCATTATAAACAAGGTATCCCTGATTATACTGTTCTCTAACATGAAGATTCACAATCACCTGTCATTATAAACAGAGTATCCCTGATTATACTGTTCTCTTACATTCACAATCACCTGTCATTATAAACAGGGTATCTCTGATTATACTGTTCTCTTACATTCACAATCACCTGTCATTATAAACAGGGTATCCCTGATTATACTGTTCTCTAACATGAAGATTCACAATCACCTGTCATTATAAACAAGGTATCCCTGATTAATGCCATCCTAATAAATGAAGTTTGCTACTTAATTACTAATGCCCAAATTCAAGATGGGTCCCTGTATTTCAGTCCTACTTTACAAGAAAATCAATCTGTATAGATCACAGTTTGTAGAATACAATGGTATATGTTACATTATATATATGTCATTCAATATCTAAACATTATGGCTCTTATAGTCTCACATCTGACCTCTCGATGTGACCCCGACTTCCAAGAAGGGATGGTCATGGAACAACACATGGATAATATGGTTCATACCAGGCAGATATGGAGTGTGGTGGCCCTTTTTTACTGTGTGCAGCATGTATATAGCTTGAAATCAAAAGGGTCAGACTAGATCTGAAAAAAAATACTACAGGAGCCACGGTGGGCGAGTGGTTAAGGTGTCCCGACATTCTACCATTAGCATTACAACTCTGGGTTTGGAATTCGAACCCGATGTGGGGCAGTTGCCTGGTACTGACTGTAGGTCGGTGGTTTTTCTCCAGTTACTCCAGCTTCGTCCACCTCCAAAACCTGGTACGCCCTTAAATGACCCCGGCTGTTAATAGGACGTAAATCAAGATAAACCAAACTAAACAAATACAACAAGATATGGCACAGTCTGATGATTTCACTCAACTCCCTCCCAGTCTCACTGGCAGGGGAAAATGGCTGAAAACTTCTTGTCAAATCTATATTATAACATATCTTTA
Source organism: Mimachlamys varia (assembly GCA_947623455.1). Lineage (NCBI taxonomy): Eukaryota > Metazoa > Mollusca > Bivalvia > Pectinida > Pectinidae > Mimachlamys > Mimachlamys varia. The sequence goes on along the minus strand of OX392530.1, from coordinate 46,140,499 downwards.
TATAGGCATTTGACAATTCAGTCAAATGATTTCGTAATGTTTTGATTTTTTTTTTCAACTATTGACAAAAAATATATGCAAAAAACATCTTAAAAATACTATAATCAGTAAAGAAAACTTCAAAAATTACAATACATTTTTTTCATTATATTTTATATACACACTGTACATAAATACATTGTATGTATTTATCATCGTCGGAAACCCACGGTACACTTCTCTGACGTTTGCAAACCTCTGAGAAGTGTACCGTGGGTTTCTGACGATGGTATTTATATGCATTAATAATAATCCATTAAGGCACAGTCCTTCTCAAGTCTATTATCATCTCTCTCACTGTCCCGACTGGAATCATCTTAAATATTTTGCCCTCCACAACAACAGTGTCAAACAAATCCTTATCTCACTTATGGTGTAGCTTTGAACATTAAAACTGAAGTTTTACATATCAATTTGTTACAATTTGGGTTTTACAAGAATAATACACATTGTTTTACATAAATTTGGATTTAACAAGAATTATGCATAAATATATGTCTAGCCTATCTCGCTTTATAAATGGTAAAACATCAAAGTCCATACAGAATATAATAGTATGACAGAATAAACTAAAAGTTTTTAGCCCCAAATTGGAGACCCTGTGAAAAAAATTCCTCGAAATTTGGGTTAGGTGTTCATTAGGATGGTATCAGTAAGCTAGCCAACTGAAATTCTCAAAATTCATAAGTTTTTACCACAAAATACCAGAACCTATTAACGATTCCCTGTAAAATCAGGTTTGATGTTCAGTATGATAGTATGAGTAATGTGACCAAATTTTAATTCAACTATCAAACAAAACACGGTGAAAAGTGGACTTTAACGCAAATGTAGATACTCACAGAAAGCAATACTTCAGTCTCACTTTCATCGACTATCAACGAATGCAAGTAAAAAACGATAGTACAGTTTTATATTATGAGTATAATAGTGTGCATGCAGACTGAAAGTTTAATTATCCCCCATTTTAATTTTAGTATCTTATCATTGAAAACTTTCATTAGCTCTTACATAAACTGTAGAAAGTCTATACATCTAGCTTATAGATTTGTATTCCAAAAATTTGTGTAAAAATCAGGTGATATGAAAAAAAAAAGCTGTTAAATTGACGAAAATTCCAAAATGAATATTATGAAATATCGCAAAAAATATATTAAAGGCTTTTAAATTAATGAAAATTCAAAATAGCTTTTACAAAATATCACAAAAATCATTTAAAGGTTGTTAAATTGATGAGATATGAAATATTACAAAATATCGCAAGACAATTGTTCCTGATGAGAACACTAGCAGAAGGTGTAACAACAGTACAAGGTATCGTTGGATGTGCTGCACCATTTGTGTCATTTCAAACACTTGTAGATAGTATTACGGTATAAGTACAATACCCGCATGTACCAAACGTAAGTATAGCACCATCTTCATCAGTACAGGTCTAGATGTGTAGTCCACACATTGTAGACCTACTCCAGTCTCTAGATGTATAGTTAACACATTGTAGACCTACTCCAGTTTCTAGATGTATAGTTAACACATTGTAGACCTACTCCAGTCTCTAGATGTGTAGTCCACACATAGTAGACCTACTCAAGCCTCTAGATGTGTAGTCCACACATTGTAGACCTACTCCAGTTTCTAGATGTATAGTTAACACATTGTAGACCTACTCCAGTCTCTAGATGTGTAGTCCACACATTGTAGACCTATTCCAGTCTCTAGATGTGTAGTCCACACATTGTAGACCTACTCCAGCCTCTAGATGTGTAGTCCACACATTGTAGACCTACTCCAGTCTCTAGATGTGAAGTACATACATTGTGACATATTCCAGTTTCTAGATGTGTAGTCCACACATTGTAGAACTACTCCAGTTTCTAGATGTATAGTTTACACATTGTAGACCTACTCCAGTCTCTAGATGTGTAGTCCACACATTGTAGACCTACTCCAGTCTCTAGATGTGTAGTCCACACATTGTAGACCTACTCCAGCCCCTAGATGTGAAGTACATACATTGTGACATATTCCAGTCTCTAGATGTGTAGTCCACACATTGTAGACCTACTCCAGTTTCTAGATGTGTAGTCCATACATTGTGACATATTCCAGTTTCTAGATGTGTAGTCCACACATTGTAGGCCTACTCCAGCCTCTAGATGTGTAGTCCACACATTGTAGACCTACTCCAGCCTCTAGATGTGTAGTCCACACATTGTAGACCTACTCCAGCCACTAGATGTGTAGTCCACACATTGTAGACCTACTCCAGTCTCTAGATGTGTAGTCCACACATTGTAGACCTACTCCAGTCTCTAGGTGTGTAGTCCACACATTGTAGACCTACTCCAGCCTCTAGGTGTGTAGTCCATACATTGTGACATATTCCAGTCTCTAGATGTGTAGTCCAAAAATTGTAGACCTACTCCAGTCTCTAGATGTGTAGTCCACACATTGTAGACCTACTCCAGTTTCTAGATGTGTAGTCCATACATTGTGACATATTCCAGTTTCTAGATGTGTAGTCCACACATTGTAGGCCTACTCCAGCCTCTAGATGTGTAGTCCACACATTGTAGACCTACTCCAGTCTCTAGATGTATAGTTAACACATTGTAGACCTACTCCAGTTTCTAGATGTGTAGTCCATACATTGTGACATATTCCAGTTTCTAGATGTGTAGTCCACACATTGTAGGCCTACTCCAGCCTCTAGATGTGTAGTCCACACATTGTAGGCCTACTCCAGCCTCTAGATGTGAAGTCCACACATTGTAGACCTACTCCAGTTTCTAGATGTGTAGTCCATACATTGTGACATATTCCAGTCTCTAGATGTGTAGTCCACACATTGTAGGCCTACTCAAGCCTCTAGATGTGTAGTCCACACATTGAAGACCTACTCCAGTTTCTAGATGTGTAGTCCATACATTGTAGACCTACTCCAGCCTCTAGATGTGTAGTCCACACATTGTAGACCTACTCCAGCCCCTAGATGTGTAGTTCACACATTGTAGACCTACTCCAGCCTCTAGATGTGAAGTCCACACATTGTAGACCTACTCAAGCCTCTAGATGTGTAGTCCACACATTGTAGACCTACTCCAGTCTCTAGATGTGTAGTCCACACATTGTAGACCTACTCCAGCCTCTAGATGTGTAGTCCACACATTGTAGACCTACTCCAGCCTCTAGATGTGAAGTCCACACATTGTAGACCTACTCCAGCCTCTAGATGTGTAGTCCACACATTGTAGACCTACTCCAGCCTCTAGATGTGTAGTCCACACATTGTAGACCTACTCCAGCCTCTAGATGTGAAGTCCACACATTGTAGACCTACTCAAGCCTCTAGATGTGAAGTCCACACATTGTAGACCTACTCCAATCTCTAGATGCGTAGCGGGTTAAAGGATTACAGAAATTATCTAAATGGAATGTAGCACTGCCTGTATCACAACCAAATCCTGAAATGAGAAAACATATTACAGTTCTAGTTACTGAAAGTTCGGGCACTGAATAATATTATTTAGATATCTATTCACTTTATGCAAGAAACTTTATACTTGGCTATTTTAGTGGGAATTCATTTTGGTTATTAGGCAGCTCTAGACATATAGTTTTTTTCTAAGATTTACCTCGCATGCATTTAAGAAAAATTAGCAAAAACTATCTTCATTGTAACAATGTTTTCTGCGACCCAGAACACAATACCTACCCTTACATATGTTTAGGGGTAGCGCCCAAGTATATCACATTGTACTGCTGATATCTACCATAACTGGATAATCATTACATTATGTAACTTAGCTTGCTAAAGGCAGATAAAATCCTTCAGACATAACTGTGATATTGATAGCCAAAACTTAAAGAATGCTAACTTTAAATTAAACTTATATTTTTATTTGGAAAATATTGTGTTCATTTAAGTCTTTTTAAATCAAATGGCCTGGAAAAAGAGGTGATCTCTTTGGCAGGCATTACTGTATAAGACATACCTGTGGATAGGTGAGAATTTTTCACTCATCCAGCCATGGAAAATTAGTTGTCTATAATTTCCCTTTAGCACAGTCAAACCTATGTATAAGGACCGCGGTGGAGAAGCCCATGGTGTGGCCTCTTAAATAAGGTTGTTTTTATAGAGAATGTACATCTGTAGTGGACATACCTGTGGACAGGTGAAAAGAATCGACTGGGCTATAAATAGCTGCTTCTTTAATTTGTCATACCTCCACATGTGCAGCACCTGACCTGCAAACAATATTCATTGATAATTAATAAACAGCCTGGGTTGGACCAGACCTGTATACCATCTCCCAAACTTTCTGGAAATGGTCCTTCATATTTCTCTTTATGAATACATGTATCAGTCTCTAAGAAAGTTCAGACTTACAATACTGGGCAAAACATTAACAAGAATGATATACTACAGGCAAATGAACGCTACCCTTGGCATCTCCCAAAATCAAATTGCCCAAATAGATACAACTCAGACGATCAGTTATACGAAATGATGACAATGTGAAGCAAGTATCATAGAAGCCTTTCAAGAAGTTCTATGATCATTATTTTGGATAAAATTCTTTAGTAGAACAAGTCCTTTAAATAAATTTATGACACTATCTTACTTATACTTACCTGTGACAGAGTTTGAGTAGTTCCCAAAACTATCTGCAACAAAGAAAGTTCCCTCCGACATACTAAACTGTTCATACTTCACTAGATTCACAAAGATATCCTGCACTAAAGGTTTAAACAGTGACGTCCCTGTAGGCCGCCAATCCTCTGTGATAAAGGTGGTATCGTTCTTCCTCACAGGTAAAAACTTCTTACCTGAAAATCAAAAAAGAATCAGTATCAACTGATCAAATCTATTTCTATAATCTTTGTTCCTCTAAAACATTATCAGTGACTATGACAAGGATTTCAAATTATCAAATTATCATATGCCAGAATTGGCTACAAATATTATTGGATATTCATGCCCGACAAAAAAAATCACTAACGGTTGCTACAATTATTGACATTTTAAAATAAGCTTATAGTGCAAACACATAATGTACAACTCAATGTAAAGAAATGGATGAGCTTATTACCATAAATGGGCTTATTGTTAGACAGAAATTCTATTACCAAGGGTTACTGTCCAGTAACCAGCACACAGAAGAACTATTACCAAGGGTTACTATCCAGTATCCTGCACACAGAAGTTATATTACCAAGGATTGCTATCCAGTACCCTGCACACAAGTTATATTACCAAGGGTTGCTATCCAGTACTCTGTACACAGAAGAACTATTACCAAGGGTTACTATCCAGTACTCTGCACACAGAAGAACTATTACCAAGGGTTACTATCCAGTACCCTGCACAACGAAGTTATATTACCAAGGGTTACTATCCAGTACCCTGCACACAGAAGAACTAATACCAAGGGTTGCTATCCAGTACCCTGTACACAGAAGTTATATTACCAAGGGTTGCTATCCAGTACCTTGCACAAAGAAGAACTATTACCAAGGGTTGCTATCCAGTACTCTGTACACAGAAGTTATATTACCAAGGGTTGCTATCCAGTACCCTGCACACAGAAGAACTATTACCAAGGGTTGCTATCCAGTACTCTGTACACAGAAGTTATATTACCAAGGGTTACTATCCAGTACCTTGCACAAAGAAGAACTATTACCAAGGGTTACTATCCAGTACCCTGCACACAGAAGAACTATTACCAAGGGTTGCTATCCAGTACTCTGTACACAGAAGTTATATTACCAAGGGTTACTATCCAGTACCCCTGCACACAGAAGTTATATTACCAAGGGTTACTATCCAGTACCCTGCACACAGAAGTTATATTACCAAGGGTTACTTTCCAGTACCATGTACACAGAAGTTATATTACCAAGGGTTACTATCTAGTACCCTGCTTTTACTGGGAAGAGTAGGTACTGGAGTGTAACCCTCGGTAAGCGAAGATACATGCGCAGAACATTTTACCAGGTTGGTCCCTTCAAAGTAAATGTATCATCATCAATACCAAAATCAGGACATCAGTCACTGGGACAAGCTAAATACATACACTTCGCTTTTCCTCTTTTTCATATATACCCACCACATGAACAGGGTGGAGCGGCGTAGGGCTGTTGATTTGGATCCTCTAATGATTCATCCATCCGCTGTCGTTTGGTATTCTGGTGCGATACATCCATCCCATTCGGCCAAATGTTGCTGTTGTTGTTGTTTACGGGTAGGAATGTATTCATTGTTTTACTGACACTAGAAAACAACAATAGATAATTGGGTTATTTCAGATGAATTGGCAACAGTATTCCTGGACCATTATAAAAACACTGGATTTCAAATTGTTGTTAAGTAACTCTATAAACAACTAAGTTACCTATTCAAAAAAAAGTATACCTACACAAATGTGTCACAGATTATCCTCGATAGCCAGATGTTACATTCACTCTCGCTCTCTACACCCTTGGAATATGTCATAGCCAACTGAAGGCACATGGCACATTTGTTTTTCAAGTAAAAATATCTGGCAAATTATGAGACTTGTCCTTCATCGATTACAGAGGAAAGCAAGGTGCAGTAGGACATGGATCATTAAGGGGAGATAACTGTATACAGGGTAAACCACATTGTAGTGAGACAATGATCATAATAAGGGGAGATAACTGTATATGAGGGAGAACCACAGTGTAGTGTGAAAGGGATCATTAAAGGGAGATTACTTTATATGGAAGAAATTACAGTTCATTGGAAGAGGGATCATAATAAAGGGAGTAACTGTATATGGGGAAACAACAATGCAGTGGGACAGGGATCATTAAGGGGAGATAATTGTATATGGGGGAAATCACATTGTAGTTGGGCAGGATGATTAAAGGGATGTGACTATATGGAGAAAACCACAGTGCAGTGCGACAAGGATCATTAAAGGGAGGTAACTGTATAAGTGGAAAACCAAAATATAGCGAGACAGGGGTCGTTAAAGGGAGGTAACTGTATATGGGGGAAATTACAGTGTAGCGCGACAAGGATCCTTAAGGTGATGTTGCTCAATGTATATTGGGAAAACCCCAGTGCAGTTGGAAAGGGATCATTAAGGGGAGGTAACTGTATATGGGTAAAATCAGCGAAGTGGGAAAGGGTTCCTAAGATGAGGTACCCGTAACTGTATATGGGTAAAAACAGCATAGTGGGACAGAGATCCCAAGATGAAATAATGACTGTATATTGGGAAAGTTTAGTACAGTGGGACAGGGATCATTAACCTAAAAATATTTATCTTTGGAAAACCTGAATACAATTTTTTTTTTTAGTAAATTAAGGAATACTGGTGAAACTAGAAACTGCTTCCTCATAGAATAGACTATTTTATTTTTAATTCATAATAAAATTACATTTTTATCTCCAACATGTGAAACAGTGACAATTTCAGTTAGGGCTGTCCCGTTATATAAATAATAATTTATCACTTCTATATAGTTTTAAAGGTCCGACATATTTCTCTCAGAGTTAAACCTTAATTCATCTACAAATACACCAGAGTCAAAAGTGATTTATTGAACACTACTACCCATGGTTGACTAGCCATGAATGACGCTGCATATTTAATGGAGCTGTCGTGTATAAATAGCAGGAAATCAATTTCAGTGGGTTTTTATTATACCTAGTTTTGCTTAACTAAAAAAGTTGTTATTTGATTATACACATAATATATAGTAGAGCCTGTGTCTGCATCCCTGTTTTGTCTCTTGGTGTAACTATTTGAGGATGGGCTGGTAATGAAGTGATCATTCCAGTAAAAAGCATAGGTAAATGTACTATTCCTTCACTGTCTATTCAATTCCCACATGCCAAAGTGGAGAAAACATTGCAGAGTTATTGTGAATGGTTCAGGACTTTATCATACAGAAGTCTACCAAGAAATATAAATTTCTGTTTAAAAATACATCAATGTGTGATCATGCACTTCTATATAAGTAATGTAACAGCCTGAAATTTACATAATCCATGGTTAAACCTGTCTTGGTTTGCTATGGATGACATCACCAAATCTTTAACATCCATGGAAAATTTCCAAAACCCATATACCCTCCTGAATTTTTGTCAACATTCGTGACAAGAAAATTTGTCATGATCTGCAGTATGATTACGAGAAAAAATATTTTTACAGGAAAAATTGTTACAGAGCGAATGGTTTTAACAGCTAATCTTTCGAGGATAATCTTTGTATAAAGTGGAGGAATCATATCTACATCATTTGAGTGGGCCTTTCCTTGCATGGTTAGAGCCAGCTGGCACACTTAATTAAAAAAAATCAGCATTTTATGAAAAGCCTGAATTACTGTGTTGACAAAAATCAACCTGAAATTAATTTCAGATCAAGAAATCTAATCTGCATAAGAAACAGCAATAACATTCGATATTTGGACTACAATAAACAAAATATTGCATCATGGATATGCTTAAGGCCTTATAACTTCTGTAATGTTTTCCTATGGAAATGTTTAAGTTCAGGAAGGCTGATGAAACGTAGCTGATTAGTATTTTAAGGTATACGTATATTAATAACATTTACCCAGTCCTGTCACTATATAGCTTCCTACCTCAGACTATCAGCTGCCAGATAACTGAATCACTCCGTAGTGATCAACAACAAATAAACACTTCAGACCTGTCCATGATTAGTATACGGCCCGACAGTTTTACGATCACAAGATCCTGGTACAGGTTTGAATGCCTGTAACCAATGCAATGGTGTATAACCATAACTATCACCTAGTTTATATTTCAAAATGTCAGCAAACACTTGACTGATAAATTTAATGTTCGCATATTTTAGGATTATATACATTTCAATGATATCCTAACTGGGACAAGTATAAAATAACTGCTGTTACAGGCTATTAATAAGTTGTATAATTTTAAATTTTAAATTTTCTGTTTGGATTTCAAGAAAGTCATATTGAAATATGTTTTTGCCACCGAGATAAGTACATGTAAACTGTCGAATACCATGTATACAGTATGTAATCTATAATGGAAAAAAAAATCCACATAAAGAGAAAATCTGTTTGCTGTTTTAAAATTTGTTTTCAAATACCAACACAAAGACTGACCATGGCCATATAAAGGCATATTATATATACATGTACATGTATGTGACTTGTCCACCATTCTATATATAATTAGCTTCATTAATTTCAGATTATACATACACCACCAAGCATACATGTATGTTATTGCAGGTTAACAAGCCATTAGGCTCCAACTATCAATAGATTCTATCTGCCGCCACTAAGTTTTTGAACAGTAACATGAACAGCTGGTAGATTGTACATGCTACATTGTGAACATGGACAAAATGGTCTCATTATTCATTGCTTTAAACCTGAACAGTTTTCAAATGTTTCTCAATAAAAAAAATTACCAGATAAAATGTGAGATTGCAACACACAGAAGTATCTTTTCACTTACCACAATAACGTCCTACTATATCGCTCTCTGCCCTTGTACTAGGTGACTGTCCGTGAACCGTTGTGTACGAGATATTCCCACCATTATTTACAACAAAAGTCGGTCGTATCTATTTTTAGAAAGTCGATTACGTTACAGGTGTTTTATTAGTTCCCAAATTCTTTATTGAGTGATCTCCACAAATGCATTACAAACGTTCAATTGTTAAAGTCTTAGCAAATTTTGTTTTGGTAATTAAAGCTATTTTATTGTAGAATTCAATCATCATGTGATAAGTTTTTAATTATCCACTTCCGGTTGGTGTTCTACTTTCGTTTTGAACTTTAAGGGTGCTTGTGCGGGACAATAAACACAAGTCGAAAATGTCATTGTCAGTGATAAGAAAAAGGATCCTGATACTTTCAAACATTTAACGAATACTTAATTACCATTTATACTTTTAAGCATTTCTATTTGTTGCTTCTGTTGAGTTTATTGGGGGGGGGGTTTATTGTGTTACTTTTCATTAAATTATTATTTCTTTGAACATGTCAGTCGGTCAGGTGACAATATATTTGTCCAATCTAGTGTTACATGTCAAAGTGAAAACACAGCGACTAGACGGGGCTCGAACCAGGGATCTTCAGAACTATAGATGAACACTCGACCACCTAGTCAACGATCGTGATGATCAACCTCGAGTCCAGTTTCGCTACACAATATCTTGATTGTTATGTTATTTCATACATGGGCTGATCATTACATGAATGTTTATGTCCAAAATTGCATTTCAGGTCAAAAGGTCAGAGAATGCATGCAGAAACCTATGCAACTGGTGTCACAACAATATCTTCAGAACACTCAATGATACTTGATAGTGATATCTTTATACAAGGATTGGTCCTTGGTAGATGATCGCTGTTGATTTTCATGTCAAAAGGTCACAGGGTGCAACACAGTAAGCTCAACAATTGGTGTCCACCCAATATCTTGAGAACCCCAGATTACGGTCAACTTAGTCCAGATACACAGCTGAGTGAGTACTTCCTCCCTCCTCTAACAAAATCTTTGACACACACGATGTTAAATGACACCTGCTTTATATTTGTTTTAAAATTCTGTGTATCTTTGAAATCAAAAGATGTGTTAAAAAAGGAAAGAATGTCAGCAGATTCTTTTACTCTTCTGCTACTTCTATTATTATTTAGTTTTCCCCTGCTCCATATATGTACGTTGACAGCTGAGCATGGGTGACCCCAGGGTCAAATCAGAACCATTCTGTTTCATTTTTCTTGATAAACATATACATTAGAGAAAAATTATCACATAAATCTTCATCAAACCAAAATATCAGTACAGGTATCATTTTATTTTCAGATCAAAATTTTCAAAACCTATACAAATGTCAGAAAAGTAATCCTTAAATCCTTGAAGTAAAAGCATGAAAAACAAGAGGCCCATGGGCCTAAACGGTCATCTGACAATTGCAAACACTTATAGCAGGGACACACCCCTTAGTTCAAAAGTGTTCAAACCAGCATCATTGTCATAAACTATCTGTTCAGATCTAGAGTCGGTTACGAAATTTATTTATGGTGTTGTCAAAGCAATGAACAACATATCGGCCATGCTTGTTATACACTTTGCAATGATTTGGTAATCTCCTATTTGATTGGCATTGCAAAATCAAAAGCGTCTTAGCTATAGTAAATGTATACCAGCATTGTGGAATACAAGACTGTATCACAACTACTTTCACTTTCAGAAATTTCTATCCTTCAGTGTATGTTAACAGGTATTTTACTAATCTTTAAAATTCAGCAAAGTTCCCCTTTTGAGGCCCCGCCCCTCTGGTCCCAAGGGTTGGATCAGCCTCATTTATATAAAATCTGATCGCCCTTCCCAAATGATGCTTCACATCAAATTTGGATGCAATCCATTCAAGCATTAAGGAGGAGTAGGATTTTAAAGCAAAAATTCAGCAAAGTCCCCTTTTGGAGACCCCGCCCCTATGGCCCCAAGGGTTGGATCAGCCTCATTTATATAAAATCTGATCGCCCTCCCCAAATGATGCTTCACATCAAATTTGGATGCAATCCATTCAAGCATTAAGGAGGAGTAGGATTTTAAAGTAAAAATTCAGCAAAGTCCCCTTTTTGATGCCCTGCCCCTATGGCCCCAGGGGTCGGATCAGCCTCATTTATATAAAATCTGATTGCCCTCCCCAAATGATGTTTCACACCAAATTTGGATGCAATCCGTTCAAGTATTAAGGAGGAGTAGAAATTTAAAGCAAAAATTCAGCAAAGTTCCCCTTTTGGAGCCCTACCCCTCTGGCCCCAGGAGTCGGATCAGCCTCATATATATAAAATCTGATCGCCCTCCCCAAATGATGCTTCACACCAAATTTGGATGTAATCCATTCAAGTATTAAGGAGGAGTAGGAATTTAAAGCAAAAATTCAGCAAAGTTCCCCTTTTCGGGCCCCGCCCCTCTGGCCCCAAGGGTTGGATCAGCCTCATTTATATAAAATCTGATCGCCCTCCCCAAATGATGCTTCACATCAAATTTGGATGTAATCCATTCAAGTATTAAGGAGGAGTAGGAATTTAAAGCAAAAATTCAGCAAAGTTCCCCTTTTCGGGCCCCGCCCCTCTGGCCCCAAGGGTTGGATCAGCCTCATTTATATAAAATCTGATCGCCCTCCCCAAATGATGCTTCACATCAAATTTGGATGTAATCCATTCAAGTATTAAGGAGGAGTAGGATTTTAAAGCAAAAATTCAGCAAAGTCCCCTTTTGGAGGCCCCGCCCCTATGGCCCCAAGGGTTGGATCAGCCTCATTTATATAAAATCTGATTGCCCTCCCCAAATGATGCTTCACATCAAATTTGGATGCAATCCATTCAAGCATTAAGGAGGAGTAGGATTTTAAAGTAAAAATTCAGCAAAGTCCCCTTTTTGAGGCCCCACCCCTATGGCCCCAGGGGTCGGATCAGCCTCATTTATATAAAATCTGATTGCCCTCCCCAAATGATGTTTCACACCAAATTTGGATGCAATCCATTCAAGTATTAAGGAGGAGTAGGAATTTAAAGCAAAAATTCAGCAAAGTTCCCCTTTTCGGGCCCTACCCCTCTGGCCCCAGGAGTCGGATCAGCCTCATATATATAAAATCTGATCGCCCTCCCCAAATGATGCTTCACATCAAATTTGGATGTAATCCATTCAAGTATTAAGGAGGAGTAGGAATTTAAAGCAAAAATTCAGCAAAGTTCCCCTTTTCGGGCCCCGCCCCTCTGGCCCCAGGGGTTGGATCAGCCTCATTTATATAAAATCTGATCGCCCTCCCCAAATGATGCTTCACATCAAATTTGGATGCAATCCATTCAAGCATTAAGGAGGAGTAGGATTTTAAAGTAAAAATTCAGCAAAGTCCCCTTTTGGAGGCCCCGCCCCTATGGCCCCAAGGGTTGGATCAGCCTCATTTATATAAAATCTGATCGCCCTCCCCAAATGATGCTTCACATCAAATTTGGATGCAATCCATTCAAGCATTAAGGAGGAGTAGGATTTTAAAGTAAAAATTCAGCAAAGTCCCCTTTTTGAGGCCCTGCCCCTATGGCCCCAGGGGTCGGATCAGCCTCATTTATATAAAATCTGATTGCCCTCCCCAAATGATGTTTCACACCAAATTTGGATGCAATCCATTCAAGTATTAAGGAGGAGTAAGAATTTAAAGCAAAAATTCAGCAAAGTTCCCCTTTTGGGGCCCTACCCCTCTGGCCCCAGGGGTCGGATCAGCCTCATATATATAAAATCTGATCGCCCTCCCCAAATGATGCTTCACACCAAATTTGGATGTAATCCATTCAAGTATTAAGGAGGAGTAGGAATTTAAAGCAAAAATTCAGCAAAGTTCCCCTTTTCGGGCCCCGCCCCTCTGGCCCCAGGGGTTGGATCAGCCTCATTTATATAAAATCTGATCGCCCTCCCCAAATGATGCTTCACATCAAATTTGGATGTAATCCATTAAAGTATTAAGGAGGAGTAGGAATTTAAAGCAAAAATTCAGCAAAGTTCCCCTTTTCGGGCCCCGCCCCTATGGCCCCAGGGGTCGGATCAGCCTCATTTATGTAAAATCTGATCGCCCTCCCCCAATGATGCTTCACACCAAATTTGGTGGTGATCCATTAAGAAATGAAGGAGGAGTAGCATTTTGAAATGAAAAGTTTACTGACGGCGCACGGCGCACGGCGGACGGCGGACGACGACGGACGAAGCACGATGACTATAGGTCATCCTGACCCTTCGGGTCAGATGACCTAAAAACTAGGAAAGCAAAACTGGTGAGAACATTTTATTGTGTTTTTAAGACAGAACAAAATAACACATAGAAATTCATCTTTCAATCAAATTTGTATACAGTCAGTAAAACATTCTTCTTTTCACAAATCTTTTCATCACCATAACATTTATCTGTCCCTTTCATTCATGCACTAAAGTTAGCTTTCTTACACAAATATTCAAACAAAAACATTCTGTCTTAAATATGTTTTAGTTAATCCTATCTGACACCATATTAAAGAAGTAATCTTCAAGAATATCACCACTCCATATCATGTCTCATAACTTTTATCAAATGTTGTTTGTCTGTAGATTTTTATGAAAGACAAGTATTAAAAATAAAGCCATCAAATAAAAGATTGTAAAAGATGTAGATGATATTCACACCAAATACTCAGTAGAAACTTACAAAATTCACTCTCTAAATAACATAGCTTGGATCATAGTCGGTAATCCACGGTCCTGACGCTCACGTGAACGTCAGGACCGTTGGTTACCGATGATGAACTTAACGTGGATTGCAATGGGATAAATCCCTGTCCTTGATTTTGTAATGAAATCCCCATCCTTGGTTTTTTAATGTGTTACTGAATTTTTTAAACTAAAAGCATCCAAACTATATGATATGCAATTTTTCAAAGTATTGATGTCTGAAAACATCACAAGTACCACTACACAGTGAATATAAATATCACTATACAGTGAATAAAAATATACCACTACACAATGAATATTAAGATACCACTACACAGTGAATATAGGTATCACAACATAGAATGATTTTCTCTACATAGTTTTTAACTTCAGAAAGACATTTGGTAAAATTAAATTATCAGAACCAATGTGACCCTTCATCACTGTGAAAAATGACATAGACATGAAGAACAGTGAGGGTGAGAAGACTTGACAAAGCTGCTGATGTTGTACTTGTACATTAAAACAGTGCGTTAAACTCCTGGTATCAGTTCAAAACATACAATATACAGAAACGGTACATGCATAGTACTATAGCTTGTTATTGTCAAGTATCCACGGTGGTAGCGTCCAGTTTAGATGACCAGGCCAGCAAGTCTTCTACTTCCTCGTCTAACGGGTCATCCCTCTTCCCGGTACTGGGGGGTGGTACTGCCGAGGGGGCTGAAACATAGATCAAAGGTCCGGTACTTTCTTAACCATTGTTAAAAATGTCATATACTACCAAAACAATTGATAAAAGGTTATGCAGTCTTTAAACAGAGAAAACAGAGGGCTGAAAATAGTCAAAAGTCAAGCACTCTCAAAATTAACTTTTTTTTTTCATTTAAATTAGTCAAAATTGGTCTTTGACCTTCTGTACTTTCATATTTCTAGTCACTAACTAGCAAACATTATCTATCTTTCAATACATTTTATATAAATAACCAAAAAATATAATACTGAACTATTGAAGAGATATTTAAGTATGTTGTTTTGGTGAACCCTGTCTCAGTCTAGACACCCCAACACAACCCACTGGGATGTCCCCCTTCAGATGGCAGTCTAGACACCCCAACACAACCCACTGGGATGTCCCCCTTCAGATGGCAGTCTAGACACCCCAACACAACCCACTGGGATGTCCCCCTTCAGATGGCAGTCTAGACACCCCAACACAACCCACTGGGATGTCCCCCTTCAGATGGCAGTCTAGACACCCCAACACAACCCACTGGGATGTCATGACGGCATGTGGTTGTCAATGATTCTTTAATATGCTCTGACTCCCATAACCACTAGGTCCATCTGCACTTTACAATTTCATTGAGAGGAATTCCCGGGTTCCAAATGTGCAAAATTATAGCATTTTTAGAGAAAAGATCTAGGAAAACCTCTCCAGATCTATTTTCGTCCTACATACCCGTAGTTTAAAGTCAATATACTTACTTGGAGATATTCTAGGTGGGAGATAGATTTTTCTCATTCTGTTAAGTTTGGCCATCTTTGCTGCTTTCTCATCTTCAGCCACTGGTTTGTCAGTAAACTTTCCGTACATCAAGTCATCATGTCTAAAACATATACGGTACATTGTATAACATATTAACTAAAGCAAATATAGATTTACTTGGAAATTTTCATGTTTTGTAATATGTTGATATACAAGGTTAACTTCGAGAAGATCTGTAGAATCATCATTGTCATTTTTTCTGAGTCACAGTGTTGTCATCATGTTATAATTATAATGACTCATAAGGGTATTTATCCTAGTATGTTAATGTTGCAGTAAAAATGATACAGCTTTGAAACAACCATAAACAACATAATGAAAACTCACTCCTCAATTTGTCGTTTCATTTGCTCCTCTATTTCCTCCTGGGGGAGACCTAAGTGAGCTTTCTGGAGTAAGGGGTGATCCTTGATGGATTCCAGCACTGTAGGTATAAATAGTCTCAAGCATTAGCATCATAGGTGAAGCATCAGTTGTATTGTGTTTTCTAGAGATGATTTCTAAATCTCAAGAAGTTTAGAATATAAGGTATATAAGGTATCAAATAACAGTGGGGGTCTGAAGGGGGTACTTTACCAGTAGGGGTTCTGAAGGGGGGACTGTACCAGTGGGGGGGGGGGGTCTGAGGGGGGTACTGTACCATTGGGAGAGTATGAGGGGGTATTGTACCAGTGGGGGAGTCTGAGGGGGGTACTTTACCAGTAGGGGTTCTGAAGGGGGGACTGTACCAGTGGGGGGGGTCTGAGGGGGGTACTGTACCATTGGGAGAGTATGAGGGGGTATTGTACCAGTGGGGGAGTCTGAGGGGGGTACTGTACCAGTGGGGGGTCTGAGGGGGGTACTGTACCAGTGGGGGGGGGGGTCTGAGGGGGGTACTGTAACAGTGGGGGAGTCTGAGGGGGGTACTGTACCAGTGGGGGGTCTGAGGGGGGTACTGTACCAGTGGGGGGGGGGGGGTCTGAGGGGGGTACTGTAACAGTGGGGGAGTCTGAGGGGGGTACTGTACCAGTGGGGGGGGGTCTGAGGGGGGTACTGTAACAGTGGGGGAGTCTGAGGGGGGTACTGTAACAGTGGGGGGGTCTGAGGGGGGTACTGTAACAGTGGGGGAGTCTGAGGGGGGTACTGTACCAGTGGGGAAGTATGAAGGGGGTACTGTACCAGTGGGGGAGTCTGAGGGGGGTACTGTACCAGTAGGGGAGTCTGAGGGAGGTACTGTACCAGTGGGGGAGTCTGAGGGGGTACTGTAACAGTGGGGGAGTCTGAGGGGGGTACTGTACCAGTGGGGAAGTATGAAGGGGGTACTGTACCAGTGGGGGAGTCTGAGGGGGGTACTGTACCAGTGGGGGAGTCTGAGGGGGTACTGTAACAGTGGGGGAGTCTGAGGGGGTACTGTACCAGTGGGGGAGTCTGAGGGGGTACTGTACCAGTGGGGGAGTCTGAGGGGGGGGGGGTACTGTACCAGTGGGGGAGTCTGAGGGGGGGGGGGTACTGTACCAGTGGGGGAGTCTGAGGGGGGTACTGTACCAGTAGGGGGTCTGAGGGGGGTACTGTACCAGTGGGGGTGGGGTCTGTGGGGGGTACTGTAACAGTGGGGGAGGCTGAGGGGGGTACTGTACCAGTGGGGGAGTCTGAGGGAGGTACTGTACCAGTAGGGGAGTCTGAGGGGGGTACTGTAACAGTGGGGGAATCGTCTGAGGGGGGTACTGTACCAGTGGGGAAGTATGAGGGGGGTACTGTACCAGTGGGGGAGTCTGAGGGGGGTACTGTACCAGTGGGGAAGTATGAGGGGGGTACTGTACTAGTGGGGGAGTCTGAGGGGGGTACTGTACCAGTGGGGGAGTCTGGGCTACTGTAACAGTAGGGGAGTCTGAGGGGGGTACTGTACCAGTGAGGGGTCTGAGGGGGGGTACTGTACCAGTAGGGGGTCTGAAGAGGGTACTTTAACAGTGGGGGAGTCTGAGGGGCGTACTGTACCAGTGGGGGAGTCGTCTGAGGGGGGTACTGTACCAGTGGGGGAGTCTGAGGGGGGTACTGTACCAGTGGGGAAGTATGAGGGGGGTACTGTACTAGTGGGGGAGTCTGAGGGGGGTACTGCACCAGTGGGGGAGTCTGGGCTACTGTAACAGTAGGGGAGTCTGAGGGGGGTACTGTACCAGTGAGGGGTCTGAGGGGGGGTACTGTACCAGTAGGGGGTCTGAAGGGGGTACTTTAACAGTGGGGGAGTCTGAGGGGGGGGGTCTGTACATGTGGGGGAGTCTGAGGGGGGTACTGTACCAGCTGGGGAGTCTGAGGGGGTACTGTACCAGTGGGGGAGTCTGAGGGGGTACTGTACCAGTGGGGAGTCTGAGGGGGTACTGTACCAGTGGGGGTCTGAGGGGGGGGGGTACTGTACCAGTAGGGGGTCTGAAGGGGGTACTGTAACAGTGGGGGAGTCTGAAGGGGGGGTCTGTACAAGTGGGGGAGTCTGAGGGGGGGGGGTCTGTACAAGTGGGGGAGTCTGAGGGGGGTACTGTACCAGCTGGGGAGTCTGAGGGGGGGGGGTCTGTACAAGTGGGGGAGTCTGAGGGGGGTACTGTAACAGTGGGAGAGTCTGAGGGGGTGAGGGTCTTTACAAGTGGGGGAGTCTGAGGGGGGTACTGTGCCAGCTGGGGAGTCTGAGGGGGTACTGTACCAGTGGGGAGTCCGAGGGGGTACTGTTCCAGTGGGGACGTCCGAGGGGGTACTGTATTCCAGTAGAACTCCATCAAAGGTAGGTGACAATCTGATTAAAATCATCTGTTACAGGCATAGTACAAAGTTAAAGGAGCCATGTTACCGATGATTTAAATCTGATAGGGGAGGATAAATACTAGAGGGTAAGTGATGGTTATATCAAGTATCAGGTATTGCATAAATTGTAGATGTTTTCAGATTTACAAGTTTCAGAAGGCCAGCCAAACCTTACAGGCCAACAACAGAATCCTTTATGTTAATCCTCTATTGCTTATTAGTGTGTGAATCTCAATAAATACATTTTCATCTAAACAGTGACATTTTATAATGTTATCTGTTTTTATTTCATTGGTATCATTTACATTTAATCAGCAGTAACAACTTGTCTTAACGAACCATATGAACTCAAATTTAGAGCTTTTTGTTTAGAATGGGATACATTTGTACATGAATTCTGTAGCCAAACATGAAAGCTGGTGTTGTTAAAATAGATATTTGTTGTTTTTCTCCGACCAACTTTGCTGATTCTAGTTTGTGTATTGTAATATACATCATTTATCTAATAATGGTGATAATTTGTCTACTAATTCATAGCAATTTGAGAAAATTTTGATATTTTTCTGTAAATGTGATAATTATTCAGCAATTATGACTTATCCAACATGCCCACTGATTATTGTTATGAACAAGAATCTGGACTGCATGAGAACAGAATCTGAGTTTGAGCATGAAAAATGTTTTATAAATACCAACATAAACATAAGCAGCTGTCACCTTTCCTTTCTGTCATTCAAACTACATCTGATCCAAGAGATAAGAACTCTCCAGTACCGATAGGGAGCACGAACACTGTCACACAAATCTCCATTTATGAGCAAGAACATAATATTAAGGTTCTCTTTTAGAAGAACTTACATGGATTTTTCATATCTGGGGTTGACTTTGAGGTAGCTATACCACACCAAGTGTTGTGGTAATCGTCGAAGGAGAGCCGTGATATTCGGGCACCTGCCGTTCGCTGTGTCGGCTGTCTGGAGGGTATCTTCTCTGGAGTGGTGAACCTCACCCTTGATTCCATATCATGATGGGACGGCACACCAGCTGGTCAAAACAATAACAGTTACTTAAATCTAATTTGGCTATAAACACCAAAAAGAAATTGAAGAACTATAGAATGAACAATTAAATTGAAATTTTCTAAATTTTTAAAAACATAGAGTAATCATGTTATATCAAAATTTTTGAAGGGATTGACATTGGAGGAAATTGGATTTTTTTCTTGTTTCACAGGTTTGTTTGTCAGCTTCTGCGTGTTGAATCATGGAGTCAGGAATTTCTGATTGACCATTTTTCTAGTCAATATTGTAAATTGTAGCCTTTAGCAAGTAACACATATTAGCAGGTGATTAAGGTGGGTGGCCCCTACTACCTACCATCCACTCTCTGACTGGAGGACACACAGTCCAGTACCATCTGTTTGTAGGCGTGAGGTGAGTGTATGATCATCTCGGCAGCCTCAGGGTTCACAGGTTTCATAAGGTTAGGATTGGCTAATAAATTCTAAAAAGACAACAAAACAATATACTAGCATCTGCCATCATTTTTCTGACATCGTGCCTTTAACCCAATCCCAATAAGACCTGCGTATTCTGACACCTTGATTTATCTGTCCAGTATGTTATGTCCCTATGTCCCTCACAATGACTGATCAACAGATTACTGTGTTGATACAATGAACACAAGATTCTATTTATCCTCATAGACCAAATTGTAAATTCAAATCTGAAGGATTACGATAAACAATACTGTAATATCACAGTCAATCACTCTTAAAGGCCTATCTCAAAAGTGTTGTTATCTCCCTTGTTTGCCATATCATGGCCATATCGGGAAGTGTTTTTGAAACACATTGCACCATGTAATTATACGTCATAAATGGGAATAAGTACATCATTAGTACATCATCTGATTGTCACATGGTGCCAAATCATCACAGAAACACTTCCCAGAAGTCAATCTTGTATCCACCATTGTGGCCTATCAAGGGAAATAACAACACTTTTAGGAAAGGCCTATACATGTATACATATGTATAGTCTTACCTGGTAGTACTTGGAAGAAGATGAACTATCAGAATCTGACAGAGAAACCATGTTTTTGAGCTATTTTTCAAGATGAGTATAGTCCTTACCAGGTATAAACCAACCATAGAGAATAGTACACTAATTCTACTATATAAACTACACTGTACTACCGTATTTTGACCGGGAATAAGCCCCCACCCCCTGAGAAAAATAATTGATCAAAAGTAGGGAGGGGTCTTATTCCCGAATACACCCAGTGGGTAGTATTATCAGAGAATACTTGTTTTAGTAACTCACAGAGAAAATGACCCTAGCCTAATGTATGACACTAGTTTTACTTTATAGTAGTCCACACCTTAGCTTGTATCAACTCTCAATTAGGGTCATTCAGGTATACAACTGGTACAAACTGTAATCAACACTAACACCTGACAGGTAACCAAACATGATGTATATACAGTCAATGGGAAAATAGGACTAACACATCAATAGCAGTAGGCTAAGTAATTATAATCTGGTTATAAATAACTAGACAATACACCACTAATTATCTACTACCAAGGTAATCACATTACCTACTAGTCAACTGTATGTAGCCTAACAACAAAACATTTCCTCAAATTTTCTGAAAAATATGTTTTATTCTCTGATGTATGGAGGTCTTTTCTTGTTAAAATTTTTCAGGTTTTTAATATCAATATCAGTGAGAAGAAATTTACACCTATATATAGGCTGGTTAAAAAGAGTTTTATATGTAGGCTGATCAGATTGTATTCTAACAAATATCTTAAAGTGTTGAGAAGAAAGTTTATGTGTTATATATGATGAGGTGCATTTCCCCTGTACAGAAAAAAAGAAATATTCAATTTGCATGGTGATGAATATTACTTGAAAAAAAAAATTCTACTTGTAAGATGATGAAATATACTTCATGTAAATGTTGATGAAAAGGTTAAATATGTTTGGTGATCAAAAGGTTTATACTTGGTTTCTTTATTGTGATAAAATGACTTTTTACCTGCTTGATGATAACATGACATTTTACCTGTATGTTTATTAGATGAAATTTTACCTGTATGATGACAAAATGATAATTTTACCTGTATGGAGATATGATGATATTTTACCTGTATGGTGATGATGTTTTACCTATATGGTGATAAGATGACATTTTACCTGTATGGTGATAAGATGACATTTTACCTGTATGATGATAAGATGACATTTTACCTGTATGTCTGTATGATGATGGCATTTTACCTATATGGTGAGAATATTTTATCGGTATGGTGATAAGATGACAGTTTACCAGTATGTTGATAAAATGACATTTTTCCTGTATGGTGATCATAAGATGACATCTTACCTGTATGTCTGTATGATGATGGCATTTTACCTGTATGGTGATAACATTTTACTTGTATGGGGTTAAGATGGCATTTTACATGTATGATGACAAAATGGCATTTTACCTGCATGGTGAGAATATTTTATCTGTATGGTGATAAGATGACAGTTTACCAGTATGTTGATAAAATGACATTTTTCCTGTATGGTGATCATAAGATGACATTTTACCTGTATGTCTGTATGATGATGGCATTTTACCTGTATGGTGATAACATTTTACTTGTATGGGGTTAAGATGGCATTTTACATGTATGATGACAAAATGGCATTTTACCTGCATGGTGAGAATATTTTATCTGTATGGTGATAAGATGACAGTTTACCAGTATGTTGATAAAATGACATTTTTCCTGTATGGTGATCATAAGATGACATTTTACCTGTTTGCCTGTATGATGATGACATTTTACCTGTATGCTTATAACATTTTACCTGTATGGTGATAAGATAGCATTTTGCATGTATGCCTGTATGATGAAGACATTTTACCTGTATGGTGATGACATTTTACCTGTATAGTGACAAGGATGAAGGATAAACTGTAGGACTCTTTCCACTTGGAATGGTCATCAAGGAAATCTATACATGGCCGCCCAGTAATCATGTCCACTGAAAGTAATATAAACAATGTATAAGTACAGGGTAATGAAAAATTATACATCACTGCTTCACAATTTACAATTACATTTACACTGAGTCACTTGGACATAGATCAACACTGAGTCACTAGGATCTAGATCAACACTGAGTCACTAGGATCTAGATCAACACTGAGTCATTAGGATCTAGATCAACACTGAGTCATTAGGATCTAAATCAACACTGAGTCACTAGGATCTAGATCAACACTGAGTCATTAGGATCTAGATCAACACTGAGTCATTAGGATCTAGATCAACACTGAGTCACTAGGATCTAGATCAACACTGAGTCATTAGGATCTAGATCAACACTGAGTCACTAGGATCTAGATCAACACTGAGTCATTAGGATCTAGATCAACACTGAGTCACTAGGATCTAGATCAACACTGAGTCACTAGGATCTACACCAACACTGAGTCACTAGGATCTAGATCAACATGTAGTCACTAGGATCTAGACCAACACAGTCACTAGGATCTAGACCAACACAGTCACTAGGATCTAGATCAACATGTAGTCACTAGGATCTAGATCAACATCGAGTCATTAGGACCTAGACTAACAATGAGTCACTAGGATCTAGATCAACACTGAGTCACTAGGATCTAGACTAACACTGAGTCACTAGGATCTAGACCAACACTGAGTCACTAGGATCAAGATTAACACTGAGTCACTAGGATCAAGATTAACACTGAGTCACTAGGATCTAGATCAACACGTAGTCACTAGGATCTAGATCAACACGTAGTCACTAGGATCTAGGTCAACACTGAGTTACTAGGATCTAGACCAACACAGTCACTAGGATCTAGACCAACACAGTCACTAGGATCTAGACCAACACTGAGTCACTAGGATCTAGATCAACATGTAGTCACTAGGATCTAGACCAATACAGTCACTAGGATCTAGACCAACACAGTCACTAGGATCTAGACCAACACTGAGTCACTAGGATCTAGACCAACACTGAGTCACTAGGATCTAGACCAACACAGTCACTAGGATCTAGACCAACACAGTCACTAGGATCTAGACCAACACTGAGTCACTAGGATCTAGATCAACATGTAGTTACTAGGATCTAGACCAACACAGTCACTAGGATCTAGATCAACATGTAGTCACTAGGATCTAGACCAACACAGTCACTTGGATCTAGATCAACACTGAGTCACTAGGATCTAGACCAACATGTAGTCACTAGGATCTAGATCAACACTGAGTCACTAGGATCTAGACCAACATGTAGTCACTAGGATCTAGATTAACACTGAGTCACTAGGATCTAGATCAACACGTAGTCACTAGGATCTAGATCAACACGTAGTCACTAGGATCTAGGTCAACACTGAGTAACTAGGATCTAGACCAACACTTAGTCACTAGGATCTAGAGCAACACTGAGTCACTAGGATCTAGACAAACATTGAGTCACTAGGATCTACAACACTGAGTCACTAGGATCTACACCATCACTGAGTCACTAGGATCTAGATCATCACTGAGTCACTAAGATCTAGACTTACACTGAGTCACTAGGATCTAGATCAACACTGAGTCACTAGGATCTAGACTAACACTGAGTCACTAGGATCTAGATCAACACTGAGTCACTAGGATCTAGATCAACACTGAGTCACTAGGATCTAGATCAACACTGAGTCACTAGGATCTAGACTAACACTGAGTCACTAGGATCTAGACTAACACTGAGTCACTAGGATCTACACCAACACTGAGTCACTAGGATCTAGATCATCATCGAGTCACTAGGATCTAGATCAACACTGAGTCACTAGGATCTAGATCAATACTGAGTCACTAGGATCTAGATCAATACTGAGTTACTAGGATCTAGATTAATAATGAGTCACTAGAATCTAGATCAACACCGAGTCACTAGGATCCAGACCAACAGCGAGTCACTAGGATCTAGATTAACACAGTCACTAGTATCCAGACCAACACCGAGTCACTAGGATCCAGATAAACACAGTCACTAGTATCCAGACCAACACTGAGTCACTAGGATCTAGATCAACACTGAGTCACAAGGATCTAGATCAACACTGAGTCACTAGGATCTAGACCAACACTGAGTCACTAGGATCTAGACCAACACTGAGTCACTAGGATCCAAACCAACACTGAGGCACTAGGATCCAAACCAACACTGAGTCACTAGGATCTAGATCAACACTGAGTCACTAGGATCTAGACCAACACTGAGTCACTAGGATCCAAACCAACACTGAGGCACTAGGATCCAAACCAACACTGAGTCACTAAGATCTAGATCAACACAGAGTCACTAGGATCAAGATTAACACTGAGTCCCTAGAATCCAGATCAACACTGAGTCACTAGGATCTAGATCAACACTGAGTCACTAGGATCTAGATTAACACAGTCACTAGTATCCAGATCAACACTGAGTCACTAGGATATAGATCAACACTGAGTCACTAGGATCTAGATCAACACTGAGTCACTAGGATCCAGATCAACACTGAGTCACTAGGATCTAGATTAACACCGTCACTATTATCCAGACCGACACAGTCACTAGGATCCAGACCAACATAGTCACTAGGATCTAGATTAACACTGAGTCACTAGGATCCAGATTAACACTGAGTCACTAGGATCCAGATTAACACTGAGTCACTAGGATCCAGATTAACACTGAGTCACTAGGATCCAGATTAACACTGAGTCACTAGGATCCAGACCAACACAGTCACTAGGATCCAGACCAACACAGTCACTAGGATCCAGACCAACACAGTCACTAGGATCCAGACCAATACAGTCACTAAGATCCAGACCAACACAGTCACTAGGATCCAGACCAACACAGTCACTAGGATCCAGATAGTCTGTATTATCTGAATGTAATCAAATGCAGGAAAGGAATGTGACAAGTTAACAGAATCTTACCATTGGGGTGAAATGGAATGGTGTGGAAACAGATTTCAGGAGGTTTCTGGCTAAAGTGTTCATCAAACTTCACGTACACACGGAATATACCTCCTAAAACAAGAAAAACCAATATATTTTATTATGAAATAGTTTATCATATATCAATAAATACACATAATCCCACTGGTAGCTAGCTATAGGGAACATTTTTAAACCTTTCAGATGTGAATAAACGGTATCAAATTATTTTTATTGGGGTTTTTTTTCAGATAAAACAAAGCATCTTCTTCAGGCCAAAAATTTACTTAAATTAATGAAATGAAGAAATAAATCAGAAATGTTTTCCTTTTATGATATAACATCCTATATTTTCCAAGTCTCATCTGGGTGCTAAACTTGATAAAGTGTAAGTAAAGAAAGGTATTATTGATATGTTAGCAGTACCAACCTTGCCACAAAGTATTCTTGAGGCCTTGGATTTTGGCTGCCCATTCAAATATGTTGTCATCTTTCAGTGGCCTTGCTTCTATCCCCTTCAATAAGGAATCAAGTGCAGTACTGATAAGGAATTGTATCAATTAACCACAATGCATTCAAAAATAATGTAAAACTATCACTTTTATAAAAAACACTGAAACAAAAGTCATAAAGGAATGCAACTGATGACTCGACCATGACCTCCCTGACCCTAAAACCCACCACCTCTGACGACAATAATAACAAATACTAGTGCCTCTCACATTACTTCAACCTCCAAAAACAACAGTTATCATACTACCTGATGGTCAACAACTAGTTACCCTCAATATCACATATTTTACTTCTCTGTAACAGTTACAATGTCAAAACATCTGGAAGAAAGTTTCAAATTAGAAACTTTGAGTCTGAGAGGGGAATGGTAGGGTCAGAGAGTTGTCCCTAAACTGTAGTGTAAAGAACTAGACCTAGATCTATTCATTACTACATGTAGTTGTAACAATGACATTAGAACAGAATATGTCTTACCACAAAAGTCCATAATATACGAGGGGTGTTCCATAAATAATGTCATCTGTGCTTTATTTCGCGGAAATCGTGCAACATATGACATTATTTTTGGAACACCCCTCGTATATGCTTGATAAACTTTGTACTTACCCAAGGTGGAGCCTCACAAAGCTTTTCGTATTCTCGTTCTATTAACAAATGAGCCCTCGAAAACATTTCTGAAATTATCAATGAAAAATTGTATACAGCCTTTTTATCTTCAGTTGATCCCAATAAAAATCCAAGTATTTATTATTGCATTTTAGAAAATATGATTATTTGTAAGGAAGAGGAGATTGTTTTTCTCTCTATAAATTTCAAGAAAATTTTGCTCATTTACTGTTACTGAATGTGATGAGCTCCTAGAGTTGTATTGATGATCTGTAAGGATCAATCAACCAATAGTGAAAGTCTCTCGATTCCAATCCTCTTATTCCTGACGGTGTAGTGTCATAATCAATCAATGGTAGAATTATATTTTGCAAACCTCTGTCGCACTTTAAGATATACAAAACTGGTTGAAAAGTCGAATTCAGAAATTAATGTATACACTTGAACATACATGTTCAAATCATATTTAGTACTGCAAGATACACATTTTAAAAGCTATAGAATAATAATTATTTGAACTGATTATCGAATCAGATTGTGCCTCCGATTCCATCAGATGATCAATTATACTTTTTTTACTGATAATACTGGCACATTTT
This sequence comes from Mimachlamys varia, assembly GCA_947623455.1. Classification (NCBI taxonomy): domain Eukaryota; kingdom Metazoa; phylum Mollusca; class Bivalvia; order Pectinida; family Pectinidae; genus Mimachlamys; species Mimachlamys varia. The sequence continues at coordinate 46,113,164 of OX392530.1, read as the reverse complement.
ATAGCAAAACTGGCCAATACATCACATGTCAACATTATTTTTGTATACTTTTAACTAAAACAATTTCTCTAGTTATGATCCTGAAAGTTCCTTTTACATCTTTCTTCAGCAAAGCATAAAAACAAACATGTAACAGTTTTTTGTGTTGAAATTAATATCAAAGTTGAAGGTGTGGGTCGTTCTCAGTTATTCAGCAAATTTTCAGAAATGATGATGGATAAATTAAATGTTAGTTTATTGCACATGTATTGGTCTTAAAATGTTTATGTAACTTTTATCTTTATGATTTAAATAATGAAAAGATAGTTCATCCCAAGAAAATCATATTTAGAAGTTTCATAGCTAAAATTTTTTTTTTTTTTTTTCAATCACGGTATATATGCATTGTTAAAATTTCCTTCTTAAGTTAATTACATTTCCATGTATGATTTCCATGCACTTCTATTCAGAACAAAATATGATGCAAATGACTGAAGGAAGAGACGACACTGCCTGATAGTTAGAATTATGTGGGTATACCTAATTGTACCACTATTACTAATAACGACCTGACCGGCTTCATTACCAGATTGTGACTCATTAGAGGTGAAGTACAAAGAGTCTGCAGCCCTATATATACAGGTAGGGCTTGAGGTTGGTGTAAGATGGCATCTGAAATCTGGTTATTTTTCAAGTAATGGGTGCTTATAGAAATTTTATTTAACAACCTTCGTTGTCTTGATTACATGAGTAGGTTAATAGAAAACTATGTTTTTCCATTGATGTTGAATGTGCATGCATTAAAATCTTTTGAACATTATCAAACGTTGTTTGATCAGCGATATGTTGATCGGTTGATAATATTTTAGGCATTTATATACTGCCAGTATAAAGATAAATTCTGACTCTCCTGATCGGCCAGCCGTCCCAATGAAAAATATTTTGCGGATCAGAGAATCAGAACCCTTCTTTATCGTAGTCCCCGACAGGTTTTCCTATCATGAGTTTCCTCTGGCCCTGACACCAGACTAAGACATAAGCGTCTATTGTTGGTTTCAAACTATGGGAGCGACTGTCGTACGGTACAATAGCTCTAGTAACAACACCAGAATACAGACGTACATTTCAACAACATCTGACCCAATCTAATTAAAGTCATATCTTGATCTCCGCACCGTTCTGTAAACTTTTCTCTGCTGCTTTAAGATCTGAGAAAATCCAATCAGGGGTCATGTCACGATGACCTTTTGCATTAACCAATCAAATTACTACTGTCAGAATCTTGACAGTGAAATTTTGAGGCAACAATGCTTGCATAATCGTATTTGTCCGTTTAGTCATTTCGTCACCAAAAAGTTCATGTGGAATAATTTGACGAAATGGCTTGCTGCAAGATGACAGGTCATTGGAAAATTATTTCAGTGTTAAGTAAAGAGGCGACAAAGGTCATCTGAACGTGACCTCTTATGGGATGTTGTCAGATCCTTGTAAAACGGAGTGAGAACAAGGATCTGTATTTTAATCTGATTGCATCTGACCATTTCTGATTTTGACAGGTCGAAAAAAATAATATCTAAAAACACATGCTACTTACTGTCACTTTTTACAATCCTACCACGGATTGGCGTCCCGTATAATCACGAATAAATGTTCCTCTAGCTTCCTTAGTCCCTATAATGACAGAATATATAATGTCAGTTTGATACTGGAAAGTACTCTTGACGGTTCTCGTCCGCCATTTGTTTCTCTTCACGACGATAAAGTACGCATGCGTGAAGAAACAACTTCCTTATCCGGTAGTTAAATTCACTAAGACCTAACAAATGAGTTTACTTAGTTTGTCATAGCTTAAAAATAGATATGAGGCTAATCTGAAATTAAATGCAGTGACGTAAAGTCATACGACCAACAACAGATCTTGCTTTTCTGTGGTTTCAGCGTTTGCAAGGTAAGGCCGAGTTTGATTTGCTCAAACCGGCGTACGCCGGTAGCCGGTTTCAGACCGGCTTGTCGTTTGATTTGACGCCGGATCTGCGCGCGCCAATCCGGCGAGCAGCCGTTTTCGCAAACTCGCGCCGGTCAAGAAAGAGCGGCTACCCGGCTATCAAGATGGCGACGGAAAGGTTTGTGTGAACAGAATAATAAGTAACTCCAGATATTATGGAATAATGTATCACTTTTTAAGTACGATATTAGTCACAAGACGTTAAAAATCAAACCGTATTCAATATATTTAGAATAAAACTATATGAAAAATATGATATAATTGGAATTGATAGTAGCTTACATTTTGATTTTTAGGTTTTAAAGAATTGCTCTACCTAAATACTTTTTTAAAATTATTATTATTCATCAAATGTGATAATCCTTCTGATGATTTCATTATGATTTTTGTATCAATGCCTCATTCTACAATGGCAAAGTGTAAATTAAATCAAACATATTTTGCAGGAGACCTGGAACCTCCCAGCAAGCGGCCCAGGAGATCAGTAGAAGTTATGAAGGAATATTTCTCTGATGTTCTTAAAAACAGAGAAGATGAGAATGAGCGAAGACATCAAGAAAAGATGGATATTGCCAAGTCCATGGTTGATGTATTAAGGGAATTGGTGGCCAAAAATCATTAGATTAATAGGAGAGAAAACTGTTCCGTGGAAAATTCATAAAACTGTTGATTTTACTAATAAATATTTGTTTTTAGTCATGGCCGTTCATTTTATCACCAGACAGTCTGGTTAAATTTATTGTTTATATTATTTGTGATACATGCTACACTCTTTAATGGTTTTGTCTAGACATCATGATTAAGATATGATAAAGGATACGTTTCATTTTCATTAGACCAAATACTAATATACTTGTGGGACACTGACTGTGTCATTCAGACCAATACAGAAAATATTTGGGTTTTAGATAAATGAATGTCAAGATTGTCATATTTGATTCGTTAATTAGGTTTTCTTATGTATATAGGAGTTTGACACTCAGTTATTACTGTGATAATCAGGAAAGAACCGGTTTTTATTTTACTTTTGTTAATTTTTTTTTATTTGTTATATTTTGTATGTTCTGAGCAAATAAAATGTGAAACAGGCATGTGCAATTAATGTTTTTAATGACAAAAGTATCTACTGTATCACTGGTTTATTCTACAAGAATGTCTCTATCACCAAGTATTTTCACAAGTCAGATCCTTTGTGTGATGTTCAATCTTTTTAGCTGCCCTTGTGCGTCATTTTGAAGGACAGCCATTCCAGGATCGTTGTCAGGAACTTGGTTTTCTTCTTCTAACAACATGTCTTCTAGGCTATCACCTTCAATGATACACACATTGTGCAGAATACACGCACATAAGACAGCCTTGCATATTTCCTCCACCGATTTAATATTCACATATTTTAATCTTCTAAATCGTCCTTTTAACTGAGCAAAGGCTCTCTCTATGACCTGCCTCTTAGATGAAAGACGCATATTGAAGCTCAACTGTTGTCTGGTCAGATGGCCATTGTCACGATATGGTGTTAGAAGCCACTCTTTAAGTGGATATGCAGCATCTCCAAGCAAATGGTATCTACCATTTTCACATTTATGAAACCCAGATTCCCAAAGCCGAGAGTTACGTAGCACTTTAGCGTCATGAACCCGTCCTGGCCAGCCGACGTTGATATCTATGAATCTCATATCGTAAGTGCATACTGCTTGCAGAATTACAGAGTGAAATCTTTTTCTGTTGAAGTATGATTTTGGATTAACATATGGTGCTTCTATCTGAATATGGCATCCATCTATTGCCCCAACAACTGATGGGAACTCGTGTTGTCCCATGTCATTGAATCGCTGTGATATCTCGGGAAGTTCTCTATTTTCAGGCCATTTGACAAATCTGTTGAGCATTGTATTGTTTATTGAAGAAATCACATTTCTTTTGCAATGAAGTACACTAAACGATGTGACACCAAAGCGATCACTAAGTTCATGAATCGTTTCTTGAGATGATAAGTACCTGATTGTTATCAACACTTTTTTCCCTAATGGGATGGCCTCTCTTCCTCCTGGTACACATCTAGGTGAAAGTTCAGGGTAATTGGCAATAGACTGACAAATAAGTTCTATGGTACCACGGCAAACTTTGAAAAATAATCGAAACTCATCAGGAAGGTAATTTGGAATAACTTCCTCAAAATAGTTGCGGCACCTAGTGCGGTCTTCACGCAATCTGAAAAGAAATAACATTCATCAATTTGGCGTACAAATTGTACCTCACTGTAATGAAAGCATCAAGACCACTGATTTAGACTTGAAAAACATTAGCGTAAAAGTTATTTGCACACTATGCACACCGTTCATACACTGCAATGCAATTGACGAATACTTTTGCCGATATTTGTGCTTGTACATGTGTATTACACAAAGACGTTAAGCGTGGGACTTACTCCTAACAATTTTAGAGGATAACACCAAGATAAACTTATGACAGGCGCCGTCAAAACCAAAAAATAATCAGAGGCGTTTTGCTAGCTGAAGTAGCACGAGAATAAGAACTTCCATTAGTAACATAAAAATATACATTTTCTTACTTCTAAGTTAAAATTGTTATTTCAAGAGGCATAGTAACCGAAAATTCTCACATTGAATGCATCCCCAACATTTCCACGTGCACCATATCGTCGTTTTCGTCGTCAAATAGAACATCTAAAATATGAGCGGAGGCGACACAAGCAATGACAGCCATTTTGACCGGCTAGAAAACCGTTTGATTTGCTTTAGCCGGTTTCCGTAGCCGTTCACGTGACCGGCGCACGCCGGTATAGGCAAATCAAACTCGCCCAGAGAGAGAATTTCAGCTGCGGGGATTGTGGGTAAAATATATGTCAACTTCCTGTATACATCACACCGGCCACATCCCACATCGAAAAATCAGGTAACCACTTTAGCCAGTGAATTTAAGATAAGATAAGATAAGTTTATTTCTGGTTCAGGACTTTTTAAGTCCTCTATACCAGACTCAAAATATACATAATCCATATAATCCATATAATCCATATAATAATGGAAATTTGTGTTTCCAGACAATTCAAATTACCGTAAAGCGTTCAGTCAGTGTTCATGTATTGAATTTATCCTCGTTGTGTGATATCAGATTGTTTGTATGTGGTTACAGCGTCGATTTTTTGGCCCCAATATTTTGCACCCAGAGTATATATGGGATGGCCTGCGAATTCCCTTCCACTGTTATCTGTCATCAAAACTAAAGTGTTGAATTATTTCATGATTAGTAAGTCTAGAATCTACTTATTTTAGTAATACTGGTGGAAGACAGATATAAATGTAGAATTAGATAAATATCACACGTTTCTTAATCCTACATGCAGCTGACTTAGTGACTATAATGTTTGGCTTTCAAATGTCTTTATGACAAGCGTAATCTGTGATGATAGGTACTGTCTCACATTTGGCTACATTTTGCTACAATATCTTATAATTAGCCCTTTGAATCATAGCAAAATAACACTATGGAAGGTAATGCCAGCAGCAGCATATTCACATTGCTATAACTTATAACCCTCCTCGATATCCAGGGGTTTACAATCACCTTTTTAGTACACCCTCTCCTGGAATATGTCATGACAAAAATGAGGCATGCTCAGGTAAAAAATACTGACCAATTGATGTGCTGCATGCCTATCTTTTGAAGATTAAAAAGGAGCCACAACCAACTTCAAAGCTTAAAATTGTGAATTTTTACTGTTATTTTGACAACAAGATTATTTTGATGTTACATTAAAGTGTCAAACCAGTCTTCTTGTCTCATCAAAAAGGTGGCGGACATGAAGCCTTCAATTTTGCCATGACATATTCCAAGGGTGTAGAGATCGTAGGTGAGCTAACCCCTGGATATCAAGGATGGCTAATAACAGACATGAATCAAATACAAATATGTAACATGAAAGGAATTAAGATGCAGTTTAGCTGCCCATGCACACACATATTATATGCAATGAATCACACCATAATTGTGTAACAGGAAATTAAAGAGAATAGTGTGTTTCCACTTGGGATCGAACCCTCAATCTCCATGTTCCTAGCTGGATAGCTCTCTACCACCAAGATAGAGGGAAATTAGAGGTACTGATTAAACATCAGATATGATAAAACCCCCTCCAAGTTAAAATTACCAGAAGTGTCAAACTCTGTGTTGGTTACCGTTTTCACATTTACTCTTGTAAAGGCAAACCTGCTTGGATAAATCACATCCTTGGCCTCAAAATTAAAGCAGGAAGATATTGATACAATTTCCATAAATTGAAGACATTATTACAAATGTTACAGTAATAATACAATTTTAATCAGTATATCTTCGACTACTCCGACAATGTTAGTAAAGAGGTGTACATGTTACACAGCATGATTCTTTTGACAAACACCACGTGTACACTGACAGTCAGAAAAAATGATCATATCAAAGAGCAGCCTCTTTGGGAGTTGTATGTTATAGGAGTGTCTTGGATACCAATGGACTCAATTATTGCAATCTAATATCAGTATGAAATAATTAACATAACTACATTTTGACATATCGTAAAATAAACAAATGTGAACTGCATTTATAGTTTAAAGTCTTTATTTCGTTTCATGTTATACAAATACACACTTTCTTTGATGATAACATTCTTTGATAACAACATTTTAATAAAGGAAACAAAAAAACAATCATTGCTTTTGAACATTACCCAAATTGTTGAAGCGAAATAGTCATTGGTTTTTGTAAGTGATTTGCTCAATTGAAGTGCACTGCAGTGAAAAAATAAATCTAATTTAATTAATAATTCTCAGTATTTCATTGGCAGATAACTAATAAAAGCAATTGCTATATGTAATTTCCTTTTTCTCATCACCAGGTAATATAATGTTCCCTTCTTTTTTTCAGTTTTGACTGTTCCTATTACTTGAAAGACCTGCACTATGTCGGCATCCGCAGTTTATCTGTTGGATGTTAAGGGCAAGGTAGGTTTACCAATCCTGCTGTACATAAAACCATGTAGTCTTTGAATTCTAACTGGTGATTTTTGAATTTTATATTATCAAATCCCTGGTTAATAAATTATATTTTCTATCCTATAGCCATATACTTCTTTACTGATGTCAATGTTTGTAAGGGATTTTAAAGATAAAAATGTAGACAAGGAGTTAAAATTTGGAATTATTTCTAGTTTAGTGGAAATTTGTTGGGTTTAATCTAAGTTAAACAAACTATATTTTGGCTATTCTGTTGAACTTTAGGTGCTGGTATGCCGTAACTATCGTGGCGATATTGACATGTCGGTGATTGACAAGTTCATGCCACTGGTGTTGGAGGTGGAGGACGACGGGAATGTTTCTCCCATCGTACAACATGGTGATGTCACCTTTGTCTACATTAAGTACAGTAACCTGTATCTGGTGGCTTCCACAAAGAAGAATGCTAACATAGCTCTAGTCTTCTCCTTTCTCCACAAACTTGTACAGGTAACATAATGTCGTTCATCTGTCAGTTTTTACTGCTCTTCATTTTGATCAGAAAGTTTAGAAAGAACTGTTAAAGTCTTATTTCATGAAATTTCTTTATTATTTTTTGTTGTGATAGGGAAGGGTTATGGATTTGTATGATGTCAAAAACACGTTTTTATGTAAAAAAAATCTAGAAGTAATGGTTTTACACTATTAGCCTAAATTGAAAAGAGGTAACATTTAAAAGATCAAAAGTTAATGTCAACTACGGTATATTCCTGCATTTGAGAATAATCAAATAATATCAAATATGTCACAGTGACACCTATTTATCAATAAATGTCATTGTGTTAAACATACAGAAATTTTGAAAGGGAAAATGTCAAATGATGGCATTCAGACATGAAGTTATACCATTTCAGATTTTCCTGGAGTACTTTAAAGAAATGGAGGAGGAGAGTATACGAGACAACTTTGTGCTGATATACGAATTGTTAGATGAAGTAATGGACTTTGGCTTTCCACAGACAACTGACAGCAAGATATTACAGGAGTAAGTCTGTAGGTCTCTGTAAGATATTACAGGAGTAAGTCTGTAGGTCTCTGTAAGATGTTACATGAGTAAGTCTGTAGGCCTCTGTAAGATATTACAGGAGTAAGTCTGTAGGCCTCTGTAAGATATTACAGGAGTAAGTCTGTAGGCCTCTGTAAGATATTACAGGAGTAAGTCTGTTGGCCCCTGTAAGATATTACAGGAGTAAGTCTGTAAGTCTCTGTAAGATATTGAAGGAGTAAGTCTGTAGGTCTCTGTAAGATATTGAAGGAGTAAGTCTGTAGGTCTCTATAAGATATTACTGGAGTAAGTCTGTTGGCCCCTGTAAGATATTACAGGAGTAAGTCTGTAGGTCTCTGTAAGATATTACATGAGTAAGTCTGTAGGTCTCCGTAAGATATTACAGGAGTAAGTCTGTAGGTCTCCGTAAGATATTACAGGAGTAAGTCTGTAGGTCTCCATAAGATATTACAGGAGTAAGTCTGTAGGTCTCCATAAGATATTACAGGAGTAAGTCTGTAGGTCTCTGTAAGATATTACAGGAGTAAGTCTTTAGGTCTCTGTAAGATACTACAGGAGTAAGTCTGTAGGTCTTCGTAAGATATTACAGGAGTAAGTCTGTAGGCCCCTGTAAGATATTACAGGAGTAAGTCTGTAGGTCTCTATAAGATATTACAGGAGTAAGTCTGTAGGTCTCTGTAAGATATTACAGGAGTAAGTCTGTAGGTCTCTATAAGATATTACAGGAGTAAGTCTGTAGGCCTCTGTAAGATATTACAGGAGTAAGTCTGTAGGCCCCTGTAAGATATTACAGGAGTAAGTCTGTAGGTCTCTATAAGATATTACAGGAGTAAGTCTGTAGGCCTCTGTAAGATATTACAGGAGTAAGTATGTAGGTCTCTGTAAGATATTACAGGAGTAAGTCTTTAGGTCTCTGTAAGATACTACAGGAGTAAGTCTGTAGGTCTTCGTAAGATATTACAGGAGTAAGTATGTAGGTCTCTTTAAGATATTACAGGAGTAAGTCTGTAGGTCTCTGTAAGAAATTACAGGAGTAAGTCTGTAGGTCTCCGTAAGATATTACGTGAGTAAGTCTGTAGGTCTCCGTAATATATTACAGGAATAAGTTTGTGGGCCTCCGTAAGATATTACAGGAATAAGTCTGTAGGCCTATGTAAGATGTTACAGGAGTAAGTCTGTAGGCCTATGTAAGATGTTACAGGAGTAAGTTTGTTGGCCTATGTTAGATATTACAGGAGTAAGTTGGTAGGCCTCTGTAAGATATTACAGGAGTAAGTCTGTAGGTCTCCGTAAGATATTACAGGAGTAAGTCTGTAGGCCCCTGTAAGATATTACAGGAGTAAGTATGTAGGCCCCTGTAAGATATTACAGGAGTAAGTCTGTAGGCCCCTGTAAGATATTACAGGAGTAAGTTTGTGGGCCTATGTAAGATATTACAGGAGTAAGTCTGTAGGTCTCCATAAGATATTACAGGAGTAAGTCTGTAGGTCTCTGTAAGAAATTACAGGAGTAAGTCTGTAGGTCTCCATAATATATTACAGGAGTAAGTCTGTAGGTCTCTGTAAGAAATTACAGGAGTAAGTCTGTAGGTTCCCATAATATATTACAGGAGTAAGTCTGTAGGTCTCTGTAAGAAATTACAGGAGTAAGTCTGTAGGTCTCCATAAGATATTACAGGAGTAAGTCTGTAGGTCTCTGTAAGAAATTACAGGAGTAAGTATGTAGGTCTCCATAATATATTACAGGAGTAAGTCTGTAGGTCTCCGTAAGATATTACAGGAGTAAGTCTGTAGGTCTTCGTAAGATATTACAGGAGTAAGTCTGTAGGCCTATGTAAGATATTACAGGAGTAAGTTTGTGGGCCTATGTAAGATATTACAGGAGTAAGTTTGTAGGTCTCTATAAGATATTACAGGAGTAAGTCTGTAGGCCTCTGTAAGATATTACAGGAGTAAGTCTGTAGGCCTCTGTAAGATATTACAGGAGTAAGTATGTAGGTCTCTATAAGATGTTACAGGAGTAAGTCTTTAGGTCTCCGTAAGATACTACAGGAGTAAGTCTGTAGGTCTTCGTAAGATATTACAGGAGTAAGTCTGTAGGCCCCTGTAAGATATTACAGGAGTAAGTCTGTAGGTCTCTATAAGATATTACAGGAGTAAGTCTGTAGGCCTCTGTAAGATATTACAGGAGTAAGTATGTAGGTCTCTGTAAGATATTACAGGAGTAAGTCTTTAGGTCTCCGTAAGATACTACAGGAGTAAGTCTGTAGGTCTTCGTAAGATATTACAGGAGTAAGTATGTAGGTCTCTGTAAGATATTACAGGAATAAGTTTGTGGGCCTATGTAAGATATTACAGGAGTAAGTTTGTGGGCCTATGTAAGATATTACAGGAGTAAGTTGGTAGGTCTCCATAATATATTACAGGATTAAGTCTAGGTTTTCGTAACTTATTACAGGAGTAAGTTGATAGCAATTCAACCTATTAATGGTTACAGGATGAAGGAAACTCATCTTTATATTTATACAGAGTTCATAGAAATCATTTGGTTTACAGAAAGTTGTTAGTTAATTATGAATCCTAAATAATTTCATCAACTCATTTTCATTTTTCATTGATAGGTATATAACACAAGACAGCCACAAGTTAGAGATTGCACCAAGACCTCCAATGGCAGTAACAAATGCTGTTTCCTGGCGTTCCGACAAAATAAAATACAGGAAAAATGAAGTGTTTTTAGACGTGATTGAGTCGGTGAACCTCCTGGTAAGTGGTACTGTATAATAGAATATCAAATACAAATATTGGTGGGAAGATGTTCACTGGAGTAGAAAATAACAGTGTCATGCAATTAGAACATTTTCATTACGCTTTGTCACATAGGTTAATTCCACAGAAACTGTTTTAGGGTGTGAAAGTTACTTTTATAATTACCATTATTTTTTCTGCATTTAAGTGTGAATACTATTACATGTATACTTAGCGTTTCTTTATAAATGGAATTATGATAGTTTTTGTGATCTTCCCATAAATTGTCTGCTGAAAAAAAAATCTGATTATGTAGTATCCATAGCATTTGTCAAAATTCTATAAAGTGGTTGCTGTTTGGCTGTTTGACTTAATCATGTGGCGTTTTTTTCACAGGTCAGTGCAAACGGGAACGTGCTACGTAGTGAAATAGTAGGGGCCATCAAGATGAGGGTCTATCTGTCCGGAATGCCAGAACTCCGTCTGGGTCTTAATGACAAAGTTTTGTTTGAAAGTACAGGAAGTAGGTATCTTACCCTTAGAGAAGGAAATGGCAATATTTTGTCCAGAACAATCTAGGAGTGTTAATAAATTTAATTTATCACTGATTTTTTCATTGAAAAGTTATCTACTCTGATTGGAAAATGAAAAAGAGAAAAAAAATTTTTGATAAAGATGTTATGTCAATCTCCAAATTTGATTTAGCGATTGGTGAAAGAGTTATGTCCCCTGAATTGCATCTTGTATTCTTAATACTATATTTTATGAAAATTCGGTGTTGAACTCTTTTTAAAAGGAAATACATGTCATTGTGTCAACACATATTGATTCTTTCTTTTTACAAATGAAGTTTGTGTATATTATTCAATTTGCAGACAAAAAATTCGACTCAGAATCAAATATGTATGTAGATTTGCGTGAAATAAAATGGCTCTCCTTTTCCCTTGAAGATTGTTATAGATTTGTTTTACTCCATGTCTTTAACTTTGATTTGTTTGTTGTGGTTTTCTGAAGGAGGAAAGAGCAAGTCTGTAGAACTGGAGGATGTAAAGTTCCATCAGTGTGTACGTCTACCAAGGTTTGAGAATGACCGAACAATATCCTTCATTCCTCCCGATGGCGAGTTTGAACTCATGTCCTACAGACTGACCACACATGTAAGTAATGTATATTTCAATGTAATGTATATTTCCTGATTTTCCAGGTTGTGTTTCTGATTAAATGTACAAAATGTTACAAGACAAAAAAAAACTTTTGAGTTTTTATTAAGATTTTGATCAATATTAATGTTTTTGTTTTGCAGGTGAAGCCATTGATCTGGGTTGAATCTGTGATAGAGAGACATGTACATAGCCGTGTTGAGTATATGATCAAGGTATTTAACCAAAAAACAATTTCTCTTTGTCTTTATTTTACTTTCAAAAAAGCATAGATACAACGTACATGTAGCATATAATTTTATATGGTTCTTTAGAAGGAGCATGCGGCAACATTCCTTATTTTTGAGAGTAGTTTTGTGAATATTTGAGCTATATATAAGGCTTTACTGAATGGTATACGGGAATTTCGTTTTCAATCATGGATCAATTATTTGACAATCAGTTCATATTTACTACCATGAATTATTATACAATATGTATATTCATTTGATAAAGAGCTCTTTTCACAAAGCAGATCTACGCTAGTTTACACTGCTTAAGAGGTTGATGGATTAATAACGCTAAACTGTAAGAGAGTCTGATTAATGTTTGTATAATTTTACAGGCCAAAAGTCAGTTTAAGAGACGATCAACAGCTAACAACGTGGAGATCATTATCCCTGTACCAAAGGATGCAGACAGCCCGAAGTTCAAAACCACGGTTGGAAACTGCAAATATGCTCCTGATTTAAATGCTGTGATCTGGACCATCAAGTCTTTTCCAGTAAATATGATATTTTATACCATGTTTTAGCTAACCTAACGAATAGGTCACAGGTTTTGTTTGCATATTTATCTCTCACTTGTATTTTGTTTGTCCATATTCAGTGTTGACTTTTCCATCATTCCTCACATCCAAAAATTGTCTTTTAAACTCATTCCCTTGTTTTAATGCTGATCATTAACTGATGGGGAAATTGGATTGCCATACAATACTCTGTTTTGTAACAAATACATGACTACATAGTTGAGCAATTTTAATGTGGTAGAAATGTTCGGTAAAACATCCATAAATTCTATTTTACTTCCTGTGAATACATCCTCTACAATAACAGGGTTACTGAAACATTTTAATTTATTAAACTGGATTCCTATCTTAACTTAAGTTATGAAAAAATTGCTTTAAACTCTTGAAAGCATTTGATTTAATTTGGTGAGTTTCCATTGTCAATCGGTTATAACCGAGTTGTTTGGTCTATATAAATCACAGCCATGTATGACTTTGTATCCAGGGAGGAAAAGAGTACCTTATGCGAGCACACTTTGGACTGCCCAGTGTACAGGCAGAGGAGTCCGAGGGAAAACCACCCATCCACGTCAAATTTGAGATTCCTTACTTCACTGTGTCGGGCATTCAGGTGAGTAGCTGTACTTTGATGATACCTGTCGGGTGTGACATTATGTTAAATTATTTGACCTATTCTGACCTTGAGACTGGTGTTATGTTGGGGACTTGTTGTGGTGACTGTTCATTTAATTATTTGACCTATTCTGACCTTGAGACTGGTGTTAAGTTGGGGACTTGTTGTGGTGACTGTTCATTTAATTATTTGACCTATTCTGACCTTGAGATTGGTGGTAAGTTGGGGACTTATTGTAGTGACTATTCATTTAATTATTTGACCTATTCTGACCTTGAGACTGGTGTTAAGTTGGAGAGTTGTTGTGGTGACTGTTCATTTAATTATTTGACCTATTCTGACCTTATCATTATTGTAATCAGTGCTGCTATCCAAGAGTCAAAAATGCTTAACAACAAAATGAATGTCAATTTTACCAGCTGATCGTTATATATAGCTATTGATGTTGGTAAGGGAAGTAACTCTTTACCAGAAGCTATATATAGATATTGATAAGGGAAGTAACTCTTTACCAGAAACATTCCTTTTGGTAACCTTTAAGATAGTATTAAACTCTAAGTGATCTCTTACTTATGATTATAACTGTTGTAGTGATATTCTTTATATTTTTTGTTTTAAAGGTTAGGTATTTTATATTCTTTATATTTCTTGTTTTACAGGTTAGGTATTTGATATTTTTTGTTTTAAAGGGTAGGTTTTTTATATTCTTTATATTTCTTGTTTTACAGGTTAGGTATTTGAAGATTATTGAGAAGAGTGGTTACCAGGCACTACCCTGGGTGCGGTACATCACACAGAATGGGGACTATCAATTGAGGACTCAGTGATGTTAGAGGCCTGGGTAAAACACACCAGGAGGTGATAACACAGCACACCAAGTGCTCCTTCTTCTACAGCAACATGGTTGTCTGAAATACTGTAAACATTGATGTTTCTTCACCATTGTCCATAGCAGGATGTGCTATGGGAAATACATTTATACAGTTCTGACTTAGAACATCATGATTCTTATTACATGTACCACAATTTGTATAAAACATTTCTGGACGATCAAAATTTATTTATCAGTAAAACATAGATTTAAGGATGAAATACGCTGGATGTTTCCAGAATGATATCATAAGTCATCTAAACGTTTGAAAGTTGAGAGCTGACCAAAGAATTATTGATCTGAATGATATTCCTGTGATGACTGTAAGCTGTTTACTGTAAACAGGTTTTGGTCCTGTGCTAATATCAGTCCTCTGCTTGTAAAGGTACACCTCATATTTCCATTTCCATTCTGGTCATACCATTTAATATCAGTTAACCAAGTCCGGTGGAACTCTTTTGGGATGAAGGTAGAAGAGTATTATATATCATTGTGACCTGGTATGATATCACCATCATGTTTTTCAGGGTCATATCAGCCCACAGAGATGATTTTCTTTGTGTTAAATATGTCATATATGAAATGTGCTTTCTAAGTCATTCCAGTTGCATTTTGAAATCATATCTGTGATTACATGATAGCTTTGTCAACTCATTGATAAATCTCTGATGGTGGCATTGAAAACTTTAAATTTAAGGGTTGTGCTGCCAGGTCCTTTAATTAAGTTAAAGACTATAATAAAACTCTTGCAAAAAAAACAAACTTAAAAATACTAGACTGTAGATAGAAATCCATTGCAGTGATCACTTAATGAATTTGTATGGGAAGTGTTGTTGGGGATGGGTTTTATAAAATGTTGATGACAATGTATTTCTTAATAATGTGATCTACAAATGCATGATAAAATTAAAAGTGTAGGAATTAAAGAAGAAAATGTGAAATATGAAATAACCTTTAAGGTATTTTTTTATCCCTAAAAAAGAAATTGAAAAAAAAAAGACTAGAAATATGGCTTAAATGATCCATATTTGTCCTGATCAATTGGAACTAAAGAACACACCAAGTTTGGAGTACATACATGTAACTTTAAAGTACACAGTTATTTAATTTACAGTATCAACCTTCTTCATGCTTGAGACTGTGTCCTGCAAGTCCCTATCAAATATCAAAGGTTTATATAGATCTGGCAGTCTTCTTTAGGTAAATACATGCAATAGTTATTCATTTTGTTTGAACTTAAACAAATAGTTCAAACAAGTTGAAATAGTTCATTAACATGTTTATAATCAGCTCATGATTTGTCAAGCATTTTTTTTTATATTTCTTGTTAGCCTCATCTGTATGTCATTCATGGCTTAATGTTTTAATACTCTACAGTTGAATAAACAAACAGCTTTCTGACAATGGTATAACGGTACCCTTAAGAGGTACAGAGAATTTTCTGTTTATGAAATTGTTAATCATTCCATTTGCTATTGCTGGTGGAATACAACAGTTTAAATATACTTGTATGTTGCTAAGCAGATTAAAGCATAGGAACCATTTCTGGGGGAGAGAGAAGACAAATTATCCAGGTGATTTTCTATTGATATTTTGTTTCTGTAAAAACTTTTAAAACTTTTTAAACTATGGACACTGTACATTGTGGTTTACAAATGATACATATAGACAACGCATTGCATTTTATTTCATTTTCAAATCTTAAAAATGTATAAATGAAGAAATCATTAATACATATAAATACATGTAATCTGATGTTCTGTAATATTGTATATTATTAGAATGTTGTTGCTATGGAACTGTCTATATTTAGAATGTTGTTGCTATGGCGTTGGATTATGATGTATATTTGGTTTGCTTTATTGTGGTATGCACATGGTGCATTCAGTCCAATGTCGTTAGCAGTCAAGGTGTAAACAAATAAATCAATCACTCCACCTAATTTATATCGTGTTGTTTATCAATTTCGCATCTTGACATCAGTCTCTCTGTATATATCTTTGTATGGGGTTAAAGATCGGAAAAGCAAAGGTCACATGACTGATGGAGTCACTCACGGGTCACTATAAAGTGTAATGTTCATGGCTGATGGATCACTCACGGCCCAATGTAAAGTGTACTACTGTTCATGGCTGATGGAGTCACTCACAGGCCGCTGTAAAGTGTAATGTTCATGACTGATGGAGTCAATCACGGGTCACTGTAAAGTGTAATGTTAATGACTGATGGAGTCACTCACGGGTCACTGTAAAATGTAATGTTCATGACTGATGGAGTCACTCACGGGTCACTGTAAAGTGTAATGTTCATGGCTGATGGGACCACTGTAAAGTGTAATGTTCATGACTGATGGAGTCAATCACGGGCCACTGTAAAGTGTAATGTTCATGACTGATGGAGTCACTCACGGGTCACTGTAAAGTGTAATGTTCATGACTGATGGAGTCACTCACGGGCCATTGTAAAGTGTAATGTTCATGACTATCACGGGTCACTGTAAAGTGTAATGTTCATGACTGATGGAGTCCCTCACGGGCCACTGTAAAGTGTAATGTTCATGACTGATGGAGTCAATCACGGGCCACTGTAAAGTGTAATGTTCATGACTGATGGAGTCAATCACGGGCCACTGTAAAGTGTAATGTTCATGACTGATGGAGTCACTCACGGGTCACTGTAAAGTGTAATGTTCATGACTGATGGAGTCAATCACGGGCCACTGTAAAGTGTAATGTTCATGGCTGATGGAGTCAATCACGGGCCACTGTAAAGTGTAATGTTCATGACTGATGGAGTCAATCACGGGCCACTGTAAAGTGTAATGTTCATGACTGATGGAGTCAATCACGGGCCACTGTAAAGTGTAATGTTCATGACTGATGGAGTCAATCACGGGCCACTGTAAAGTGTAATGTTCATGACTGATGGAGTCAATCACGGGTCACTGTAAAGTGTAATGTTCATGACTGATGGAGTCAATCACGGGTCACTGTAAAGTGTAATGTTCATGGCTGATGGAGTCAATCACGGGCCACTGTAAAGTGTAATGTTCATGACTGATGGAGTCAATCACGGGTCACTGTAAAGTGTAATGTTCATGACTGATGGAGTCACTCACGGGTCACTGTAAAGTGTAATGTTCATGACTGATGGAGTCAATCACGGGCCACTGTAAAGTGTAATGTTCATGGCTGATGGAGTCCCTCACGGGCCACTGTAAAGTGTAATGTTCATGACTGATGGAGTCACTCACGGGTCACTGTAAAGTGTAATGTTCATGACTGATGGAGTCAATCACGGGCCACTGTAAAGTGTAATGTTCATGGCTGATGGAGTCCCTCACGGGCCACTGTAAAGTGTAATGTTCATGACTGATGGGACCACTGTAAAGTGTAATGTTCATGGATGATGGAGTCACTCATTGGCCACTATAAAGTGTAATGTTCGTGGCTGGTGGAGTCACTCACATGTCACTGTAAAGTGTACCTTCACAGGCCCCCTTTTAGACCCCGTGAGAGGTTCCTTCCCTGGCTCTATATCCGAACATGTACCTTCGTAGGAAGTTCCCTCTTATCCCTCGAGTGGTTACTTCCCGTGCTTTCTCTGAAACCTTTCTAAAGAGTGCTTTTCTGGCTCTTCTTTCCAGAGTGTCTTCAAAGTTTTTCTTAACCGTTCGCTATAGACGACACCAAATGGACTCAAATTGTTCATTTTCTCTAAGATCCCAACATAATAGATAGTGTCAGAAGCTCATACAGATAACCCATTCATTTCCTTACAGAAATTATTTGTTCTACCTTGTCCCTTTCCGTTTGGTTGCTTTCCTCTGGTAGGAGTAGGACTTTGACAACGATCTCCCGGTTGATAGTCAGGTTGGGGTTTAATTTTAACTTTTTGAACGCAAATTCTCATCTGTTTTACTACACTGCGATGTTCGTGTTCCTTGGGGAAAAGTCACAGTTGCGTTTAAAGATGCACAGAACAGGTAGGTTACAATAATATATAATCAAAATGAACTGTCAAAGTAACAAAAATTACCAGATCAAATAAGTATGGCAATTGTCAAAATTGAAAATATAATGTTTTGTCTTCAATTTAGTACATGTATTTGGAAATTCTTACTGGCCGATAGACGCGCACTGCACATGGGAGAATAGGCAAATAATCGGACAGGTGATAAATACTTTTTACTTCCTGTCGAAAGCGAGAAAACAATGGGTGTTAAATTCAATGTAAAGGTAGAATGAAATATAAGTAGTAATACACTGGATGTCGCACTTGAAGCATGAATAATAAGATAAAGGCACTTTTTGCAGCACAAGATCTAAGGTCAGATCGATATTGCCATCTTAAAGTCTTCGTCATAAACTTCAGCAGTCTGATTCAACCCTTTTCTATTACTTATCATGCAACCCACAAGGAATCACAAAGTCGGTTGAAAATACAATTTTTTTCTCGGCTAATCAGACACAAGCGTGGCCATCTTGAATCTTGGAACTTAAAATGCGATAGCGTAGAAATATATCATTTTCCACAATTTTATAAATCAAGTTCAAAGTCAGCCGAAAGGGAACGCGAATCATAACCGTTAATTTATTACCTCTACTAAAATTGTCCAGACAAATACTGCAATATAAATTGTCCAGATAAATACTGCAAATTATCGGGAATGAAATCAAGGGCATCTCTAAAAAAAATTGTCTAGATACTAGATAAAACCTTCAAAATATCTGGAATGAAATCAAGAGCACACATATTAAAATAGAAAACGTCAACTTCTAAACATTTCAGATTTTTGTTACAAGTAACGTTGAGACGCGTGTAAGGGACATTTTTACCGCAAACTGTTGAAATAAAAAACATCCTACTTTATTACTTATGGTACTACCTGCATAACACAGAAGGATACATCTTACTGCCAGTAGAAAGAACAAATGATAATGGGGAGTTTTAAGATATATCACGTCTTATTTTGATACACCCAATCAAAATAAAATATTATAACACAAAGAACTAGGAATTAACAGCCACTCACTATAACTTAAATCCTTCCTGTTCTTGGAGTTTTATCCTAATAACAGCAATTTTATAACGAATTTGATGATTGGGAATTTAATAAGCTTGATTGGGAATTTAATAAGCTTGATATTGATCTGTGAAAAATAAATCCAACCGTATTATTTTTCCGAACATGTAATCTGAACAACACATCTTTTTTTACAATAAATTATAGTAAACAAACTCGTATATTATCATTTGAAGTATTTTATTATACGTAACGATGTAAGAAAATGCGACGATTTGGATTTGATCGTTCAAAAGATTTGTTAGCTTGTTGTGTCATTATTTCCGTTTGTTTTTAGGTTTCGTTTTCCTAAAATCACCCAAAACTTAAAACCTATTTATATAGATGGATAGAATTTTAAGCATTATACTGTTTATTGACATGTACTTTGTTCTTTATATCCTAGAAATGGAAGTTGAATTTAGATTTTGGTTCCTAGTTTGGAAACTAATCATGCGTTTGATGTAACTATGGTTGTGTTAGCATACCCACAAGCTGCCTCAGCTTAACAGTGTTAAAAAATTAATAAAAAACACCCATTGGATCAGTGGTTTTTTCATAATCATAAAAAAAATAAAGTAAACATGCATAGGAATTCAAATAGTTTTTTTCGTGTAATGTGAACACAAACAACTGTCTATTTTGCACACATGATTGTGAAAAATGAAACTGAAACTTAGCTTTTTCATTGCAATTTTCCCTGGCAAAAAATAAACATTTCCAGAAATATCTAAAACAAAGAAAACATATAATTTTGTGATAAATACGAAATTTGTCTTATTCGAAAACAGCACGCTGTTTCCACGTGGACGATCATGAAAAGCCAAAGTCGGTTGACAATCTTGATTGACAGCGTTTGGAACCAGTCAAGGTCGCTCCGAGCATGTGCATTTGCCCGTGATTTTCGCCCGTCGTTTTCATCGGTAACTAAACAAAGGACAAGGCACATGGAAGGATCTACAAGTACTTTATCGTATCAAGATGATGAAGCCAAATGATCATATTTTAAAGTCAATTAATCGCGCAGACGACCGGATATTGAAATCGATTGATTGCAATATTTTTCAACGAACAGACGAACACCATAGCAGATTTGTCAAGAAAAGAAATAATACAGAGACCGGGGCGAAAGGCAGCTTTCACAGGTAGATTTTGTTCCTTTGATTAGAAAAATAATACCTTGAATATAATATCCAGAAAATCCTATTCAATAAGCTGACAAATATTGACGTTTTAAACGCCGATATTATCCTATATAGATATTTGGATGAAAACGATTTTTGAGAAAAACGATTGATTGTTGTTAATATGCTTGCACGACTACCATCTGATCATAACCGAATTATATTTGTGATTACGAATATGTCTTGATTAAGATCTGATCAGCTGATAAAACAAAAATAAAAACTGGAGAACGATAATTATATAAATATACCTTGACATCTGATCATGAGCACAGTTTACCAAAATTGTTGGCGGAACAAAAAAAGTCTGTTTATTTTTTGATAATCCTTCAACAAGTACTAAACCCAAGGAAAACATTATTAATTTATCCCAATTCAATCAAACAATGTTTCCTCCAAAGATCGTCCATAGGGTAATGGTTGAGATCAAAAGTTTGTATATTTCATTATCATCAATCATCTAACTACAAATCCATGTGGTCACAATTGGTGTATATATAACTTCACATTTAGGTCAAATGTGAAAAAATGGGATTTGAATCTTGCTGACCTACAGTTGAACCTTGTTACCTTGAAATCCTAGCAGCTTTAGAACTACTAATTTATTCAACTGAAGGAAGTTCATACAGGAGTGCAAATCGATGTTTTGTAGGAACTTTGGCTGGGACCTAAGAAATACTTCAATCAAACACTCGGTCTTCAAATTATACAGATTCGAGATAACAAGGTTTAGCAGTTGTTTGAAGACATTAATTAGATTACAGGTTCTTTTAAGATTTCTGGATTTCCTACACAACCCAAAAAATAATCTGGATTTGGCCAAATTAAACTCTATGGACACTTGATTCTGATTGGTATTTCCAATGAAGACATTATTTTCAGAATAAATTATCTGACCAAGCGAGAAAATGATGAGAAGCCATGTATATTTCATAGCATACTAGAAGTTTTTACTCTGTTTGGGTTGCTAGTTTTGTAGTTTTGTAAAATTCCTTTTTGAATCTTTAAATCTTTAAACAAGTTTAATCAAACAGATATGAATGTTTGATGTCATAACTCCAGGTCTTTTTAAAGATGACTGGAATCTTTTAATTTCAATAACAAGTTTGACTATCATTAGTTCATTACCTGAATGAAAGTTAAGGGTTATGTGCCTTTATATTACATTGTCCTCTTTTACAAATTTATCTGGGGTTCGATCCTTAAACTTCACGAGATATTATCTGATCCTAATTTGTGGAGTTATGCCCCCTGAGTTGGTGGGAGTAAGTGTAATCACAATTATCTGACCATATTTTATAGAGTTATCCCCCTTGGTTAAATAAATGCAACATGAAATTTCATGATGTTTTAGTACACTCATGAATCTATGTTGGGTTGAATTTCATATATTTCTCCTTTATCATCAACTACTTCATATATTTTAACTATGCAATAAAATACTGATATATATTGGGCATAATATTATGTACCACATGGCAATTTGAATAAAATCATATCTTAATCTTTGCGCCTTTCGGTAAACTTCTCTCTGCTGCTTCAAGATCTGACAACATCCCTTTGTGGGGTCACATTCAGATGACCTTTTGAATTAGCCAATCAAATTACTACTTTCAGAATCTTGAATATGAGTTTTTGAGGCGACAAAGCTTGCATAATCGTATATGTACATTTAGTAATTTTGTCACAAAAAGTTGATTTAAAATGTTGTGAAGAAATGACTTGCTGCAGATGACGGCTTCATTGGAAAATTCCACAAGTGTTAGGTAAAGAGGTGACAAAGGTCACCAGAACAATGACCTCTTAAGTCATAAGGTAGTAATGCATGTCCATTAGCATACTTTGATGAAGGGCTATCAGGTTGTCAAAATGACCTGATAAACATCATTTCAACAGACTATGATTAATCTAAAGGCTTTAAGTTGCAGGAGGCCAATGCATACAATTTTCAAAACTCTGTAGCTTGCTTTTAATCAAGTTTTTTGAAACAATTTTTCCTTTATAGATCACAGATGAGACTTGTTTGCCTACAGCATTGAATAACAGTTGAACATATTGTTACAAAACATTGGATTTTTTTCCTATTCATGTACTTTTTAGATCTTCTGAAGAAAAGGAGAAAGAAAATCATTTTGAACCATTTTCAAAACACTGCAGAACAAATGGGGATGTGTTGCAGAAAACAAGATCAAGTGACATGCATGTTGATGGGCCACTTTCGTCGATGAGCACACATGAAAAAATGTCAACAATGCATCCAACAACATTACCAATGACAAGTAGCACGCATGTCAATAAGCGAAAAAGCAAGTGTCCCACCCGAAGTGCCGCTCGACAGGACCCAAACTTCCGTGGAGTGACCTTCCTTTTACACACACAGTTACAGGGCAGTGACAGCCACTTGGTCATATCAGCTTATTTTAGGTAAGGATTGCAGTCTTTTATAAGTGATGCTTCCACCAAATATTGTCAAAGTGAAATTTGTTCTTGTCTACCTTTTCAATATATACAATAATCATCACTATAAAAAGAAGTATTGTATATATAGGAATCACCCTGTCCGTCATCAGCTGTATCTTGTCCATCTTAACTAGCATGCTGATTTTAATGAAACTTCATTCACTTTAAAGATCGTATATTATGTAGTTGTGCATCAACATTTCAAATTTCAAACCTTTGAAAGGGAGTTATGACCCTTTATGTGATATTATAGATAGCCAAAATATTTGAACAACTTCTTTGAATCTGGGAGTGGGGGTTATTTGTTATCCTATACATAAAAGTTCTAGTTTTTTGCTCTTGCTAATTTTATCACTTTATAATGTTTCTGAGGATGCAAAACCCGAAACAACTCGGTACCTAGCTCTTTAATTTTCACTACTGTAGATTGACAATGCTAAAGAAATGTTGTATTACAGTAACATAAACATGAAACCAGTGGGCTCCCATGGCCCGGTGCGGAATCGTCATGGCAGCTGTGGCTCTGTGACCAGTTATCACACGGACTGCTGGAGCGGATCCGAGGAGGACACTCAGCTAGCCTACCATCGGAATAACTACATCGCAGGTAGAAAGAACTTTGATCTTGTTAATGGGAGTTTGATGTCTTTGAAGTTTGTGTATGACACACTTCTGTATAGCAGCCTAGACATTGGTATTTCTTTGATGGTAGTGACCTTGACCTTGATGTCTTTGGAGTATGACACTTTCTGTTTAGCAGCCTAGACATTGGTATTTCTTTAATGATAGTGACCTTGACCTTGATGTCTTTGGAGTATGACACACTTCCTGTTTAACATCCTTGACATTGATATTTCTTAGATAGTACAGTATGATATCTTCAGTTTCTGTAATGCAAAGTCTTTATTCATATAGCAGCCTTTGCCTTGAAGATTCTTCTGGCAAAAACATGATTTGACGGCCTTGACCTTGATGCCTCTTTGATAGTAATAGTCTTGACCTTGACAAACCTTTGAAGGTGAAAATCTAACATTATTCTTAACATAACATCTGTACCCTGATCCATCCTTGATAGTGCAACTTCACCTTCTTACCACTTGGGCAATTAGGAGCTTCATCTCCCTCTCCCTCCCCCTCCCTCCCCCCCACTTTCAAAATTATAAGGGTTGAAGAAAGTGTACGAGTACAAATGCATTATGTTTTTGAAAGGATTATAAGATTTAAATTGAAAGTTCTTTTTGAATATTCTGTTGCCTTGAAGTTTGTTAAAAATACTTTGTTTCAGCAAAGACCTGTGCATCCTGTGGGACTCGAAGAACCCCTCTGTGGAGAGATGCTGAAGATGGTACACCATTGTGTAATGCATGTGGCATCAGGTATGTATTATAGTACCGTTATTGGAGGAAAAGTCTTTTTATTGGTTATGATGGTTTTCAGTGTATAGGTCACAATCATTTAGATTATGATCGAGTAAATATTGACCATCTGAATGTTGGATCTATCCAGGATTGTCTATCAAGCCATATGGTAAAAAAATTTGACAGACTTGAAACAAATTGGATTCAATACCCTTGTTCCTGGTTAAAGTTGTTTGGTAGCCTTGTGTCGAAGGCTCCAAATTCAGTCAAAATGACTTGACAAACTGCACACTACTGTAAAAGCTGATTCTTTTGCAGTGTAGAAATTTTTGTTATTTCGCTGGCATTAAATCACGAATATATCCACACGCAAACATATTCAACAATACTCAAATTCCACAGTGTGTGATGTTATTAAAGGTACATAGTGCAAAAAAAATCACTGCAGAGCGAAAATTTCCGCATCGCTTACAGTTTTGCGGTTTGACTAAGCTAAATATTCCACTCGCGAATATATTGAATTTTACAGTAATTCAGTGAGATGTTGTCCAGTCATCAAGATTTTGAATCAAGAAGGTTAACATTAAATAAAAGATATAAAACAACATATTTTTTCTTGACTCCTTGAAATTATTTATAAAACACTTCTCTTAACCAACACTGATAGACTTGCATATATACATCACATGATTGACTTTCATAATACTGAATCGCTCTAAAATGATAACATTTTACTTTTGTTACAAGCATTCATTTTGCACTATATTCTTCACATTCCGCAGGTTTAAGAAATACAAGGTACGTTGCAGTCAGTGTTGGCACATACCTAAAAAGGACATCAAGACCTTCCCCAACTGTCCCAACTGTGGGGCGCTTCTACGCGTGTCCGTCTGTAGACGCAGCTGGTGACAGGGTAACCATGGTTACAAATGGAGAAAACACAGGTACAACATTTATGCAAACATGCTATTTTTACATTACAAAGTATTTTATCAAACTCCTGCTGGAAAGATATATTCATGTCTTCATAAAAAAGATTTGTAACTTCTAGATGTGAGAATTACACATGTTGATTAAAGTTTTTGTTTTCTTTTGTAAACAAATGCAGAATGTTGATTTCATTGAACCTAGGGTTCTAACTTGTAATCAAGCAGCACAATCAGAAGTGATTTGTTAAAGATGTGCATTACAAACCTGATATATTTAGGTAATTGTAGAATATATCTTGGCTTATCATAAACCCATTTTTTTGTGTGCATTTTTTTACCATTTAAGGGTATAACTAAATACAGATCTATACAAATGTTAAGAGATATTTAATATTGATGGCTTTGTTGGCTTCTGTGAAACCCACCAAATCTTACACATTGTAGAACATGCAACATGCCAGCCATGTAATACTGGCTGTGTGAGCAGGTCTTAGCCGATTGTTTGAATCAAGATTTAGTTTGTTTATTCAGGATGTCTAGTCTAGATATAAAGATGATGTCTGAAATTCAGAAGTTGGATTGCACAGATTGTTAGAACATTAAGCTTGTATTAGACAAGTTCTGCTTGTAAATCTTGCTTGAAATATCTGACTTATATCTGAGACTTCTAACATACATTCAGAAACAATTTGTTTGATATTAGATAAACAATTTTGAATATATTTATTCTTAATTTAAACAATTTTGAAGATATTTATTCTTAATTTAACAGAGGTAAACACCTTGTCAAATGGCATGATTGTGAGAATACAAGATCTGAGGTGTATTTATATATATATTGTTTATATAATGGGGTCGCTATGTAGATGTATAGGTGATGTGAAATCTTATTTATAAGTTATGTTATTTGTTTGATATAAGTTCACTTGGCATGAATTGCCTTTTGAAGTTATGCTGTGATGCATTGTCTTGTTGTCTCAAAACTTTCCTGTAAAAAGGCTTCTTGTTGTGAACTGTTAGGCTAAATGTAATGATATTCCATAAATAGCTACCCAAGGTAAATGTTTTTAAAAGTTGACTTACTTTAAAGGTCACCAATGTGAATTATTCCATAACAGGTGAGCTATAAAGGCCCAATATGCCTTTTGTTAGATCATCTGAACCGAAGGGTCAGGATGGCCTATAGTCATCCTGCTTCGTCCATTGTCGTGCGTCGTCCGTAAACTTTTCACGTTTAAAAATTCTTTTTAAATTCCACCTGTGGGATTGAGCTGAAACTTGCCTGAAATGATCCTGAGATGATCCTGACAAAGTGTTGTTATTTTTCGGGTCTGTCCGAAATCCAAAATGACCACCATCTTGAAAAACACATTTTAAACTTCTTCTCAAGTTGAACCAGTTCTATTGAGCTGAAACTTGCCTGAAATGATCCTGAGATGATCCCGACAAAGTGTTGTTATTTTTCAGGTCTGTCCGAAATCCAAGATGGCCACCATCTTGAAAAACACATTTTAAACTTCTTCTCAAGTTGAACCAGTTCTATTGAGTTAAAACTTGCCTGAAATGATTCTGAAATAGTCCTGACCAAGTGTTATTATGTTCTTATTTTTTTCGAACTGGTCTGAAATTAAAGACGGCCACCACAGGTGCCATTTTGAAAACACTTTTTGAACTCTTGCTGAATTTCCACCAGTGAGAAACTTGCACCACGGCCAGCATTAGAGAAGACAAAAGATTTTCAAAGGTCGCATTAAATGTACAATGTATATTAAATTTTGTACTTCAAATTGATAGTCAGATGACCATTAAGGCCCCTGGGCCTCTTGTTTAGAATTGTTATACTGTTTATAAGTTATGTTTATGAGATAATATTAACTTATTGATGTAAAAAATATATTATTATTTATGTATTTTGTGGAGTCTTATTTTCATTTTGCAGAAATTATTTGTACAATGTACATGTAGCGTGATTTCGGGAGATAACGAAAAACATGAAATACACATTTAGTGTAAAGATATTCATGTATATATAGATATAATAATATATCACGTCATATAATATACATATATAGGCTGTTATACTACATTATTACATTACATTGTTCAATGTACAATATGTACATAGGTGTTAATTATATAACCTTTAAAACCTCTAATGTGGGAGATCTCCCTCATGCCATATTTCCAATGAGGGAAAAAGTGTGTGAAATGCGACTGAAACTGCATAATAATATATCACGTCATATAATATACATATAAAGGCTGTTATACTACATAATTACATTACATTGTTTATTGTATCATAGATGTGTCATATTTCTTTCATCTCGTCCGTGGAATATATTATGAAGAGTTGACCTCACCCAGTAAGAACTCATGTTCTTATCTAGTAAGAACAGGTTCTTACCATGGCCTATTTCCTCAATGTTGCAGTTGTACAATGTTGCAAAATAGTCCAGTCATTTTATGATTTTACCTCAAACTAATTGCAAAAGAATTTATTTTTAGTTTTTCATAAAGGTTTTAGTATACATTGTAACAGAAAAAAAAGTCTACATTAATCAAAATTGGGGAAAATAGTTTTTTCTACCCCTAAAAAATCGGGAAAATATAAAAAAATTACTTGATGGACCATTTTTTAACCCAAATATCAACATCAGGTGTAATGCAGGATAACTGAAAAGCATTGTATGACAAGCCTGTTTGTTGTACAACACAAAATCAATAACGAAACAGTTTGAATGGTTTTACGAAAAAAATTATGTACCCTTGAAAATCACTAAAATGTTGTTAATTTATCAATATTTCAGCTTGTGTTGGATTTTTAAGAAAGATTACTCAATCAATCAACGTCACTATTGATTCTTGTTTTATGAGAATGTATTCACATATAGTTTGCTTATTTAAATTTCAGAAAATGATATATTTAACTTACACCTTTAAAAGTATATGGCTGCTCAAAGTTTGTCTGTTGGTCTGATTTGGAGCTGATTTTAAATAAAATTGAATGATTCATCGATTTATGTGAACAATATTTCATAAATACCTTCAGCATATGCTGAAATGTGCATTAAATTATTTTCTATGCAAGTTATTCTTAACAAAATATAAAACATTTGACAAGATATCTCCAGTATATTACTTGAAATTAGGTAGATGAAAACCACATTTGGTGCAAATTTGACTTGACCACTAAAGTCTAAGTCCACGTTTTTCAACAACAAAATTGTGAATATATTTCTTGTTTTTTGCTGGATTTTATAATAATTTGGCAGTAATTACCACCATGACGTAGCCTTCTGGATAAAAGTAAATTTAAATTTATGATTGATGTCAACTTTAAATAAATTGATTTTTCATATTCTGATAATGGAAATGAATGGTGGGATACTTAATTTTTAATGAAAATACTAAAGTAAAGGAATCTTTAACTTCAAATTAATCTCATGGAATCATAAGTTTAATGGTGGTTCCATTGGCAAAATTATATTCAAATCGGACAAGACATATTCGAAAAAATATGATTTATGTTGTTCATATTGATGGACTTTGCCATTTTTGTAGTGTTCAGGCAAAAATGCACGAATTGAAGTTTTTACCGTCAGTTATTGAATATACTTTTTGAGAGAACTTGCCAAATTTATTGTTTCTTAACAATATAAACAATACACAAAAGGATATGAACTGATTGGAAGCATTTGCTTTTCTTTTTATCAAAATATTTGTTAGAGAAATACAGATATTGTTCATGTAGGCATGAAATAACACCAAATTGTTCAACTGGTCAATTAAGAAGTGTCATATTATTTGTTTACATAAAAATATACCAATTCTTATTGATTAGAATTAGTTAATATGTTTTGGTTTCAGCAACTAAGTGTGGATTAAGTTTGTTTAGAGTCAGATATTTTTATCTTTTCCATTCAAAATGAGCAAAAGCGTCAATATTGTTAAATTAAACAAAACAAAAATAGCTATTTTGATAGTTGATTTAACCGTTGATAGATTGCTTTTGGTGACAAATTTTGGTTATTCTGAGCTCTACTCAATTTGGTCTTCCTATACAATTTATTTCATATGTTAATTATTGTAAAATAGCTAAATATTTCACTTCAAAAACTGTCATATATGTAATTTTTCTTGTTTCTGGACCATAAAAATGGCTAAAAAATTAATTTCCCAAATTTTGATCGATATAGACTTTTTTCCTGTTATGGTACAAATGATAACCATTCCAAAAACCAAAAAATAAATTCTGTTGCAATTAGTTTGAGGTAAGGCCTGTTTTTTTGCTAAAATGACTGGACTAAAATGACCTCAAGTACATTGAAATATATACATTGTACGACAAGCAAAAATAGGTTGCCATGTACTTTTAAAAAACAATACACACATTTTCAGTTTTTCCAACTCAACATTTAATTAACCTTACAAAATACACACATTTTCTAACATTAAAAATATACACACATTTTCAGCTTTTCCAACTCAATAGACAATTCACCTTTGCACAAATATAACAAATGTCTTCAAACTGAGCGACACTGTACAAACGTACCTTTGGTCAGTGTTTTTACTATTTTTGTGCAAATAAAACAGATCACTTCAAATTAAATTGATTGTCACTGTACAATTATTAAGGTATAATTCTCTGGTTTTACACGTACCTGTGATTCACGTTTCAGCTTTGGTTTCATTTGTATCAATTAAGGCGTGTGTTTTCCTTTAAATTCATAAAGTCCTTTATATTCAAGTAGATATACATTCCGAATTAACAGGCGGTCCGAACCGTGATTTGTGCTTTTCGTGGATTCCGGTCTTTCTTCGGGTAATTCCACGTTGAAACTTTGGGAAACAGAGTCGACTTAAATATTCCGAAATGTCATACTTGTCAAGAACTTGTGGAACAGTGAATTCGTCCAAGTCATCATTGTTTTTCAGGAAGTCAAAATCAAAGTTCTTGTGCTTGGCAATGAAGTGAGTGTGGGTGGCTTATTGCTTAGTCTAATTAATAAAAACAATAATATCCAAAATCAAAATATTCCCAGGAATGATTTAGAAATAACCAATCATATTTAAAAAGGCGTGCCTATGTGTATTATCAACTCTGGATTGACAGAATCAATAGCCAATCAAATTGAAGTAAGCATCATCAACCCAGGATTGACAGAATCAGTCCAGTGATTCCCACGCCTACCCCATTTCAGTGTACATTTTAACATTGTAGGTAAATGAACATTGTTCTCGTTGAAAGAAATATGTCACATCTATGATACAAGTAGGTTACACAATAGTTTACTCGTTCTTCAGGTATAACCCACGCGGCACTTCGTGCCTTGTGGGTTATATCCTGAAGAACTCGTAAACTATGGTGTAACCAATACATGTAAAATATGTACATAGGTGTTAATTATATAACCTTTAAAACCTCTAATGAGGGAGATCTCCCTCATGCCATATTTACAATGAGGGAGAAAGTGCGTGAAAATGCGACTGAAACTGCATTGCTAAATTTGTCTTTCCCATTTATGTATCAAAATAACTTCAAAAAGTATTCATTTGATCCAGACACACCTGTTATGGTCATTACACACACCCTACAGTTACTAGGAGATCATTTTACCACAGGATGTAGATTTTGAGTTTGTATGAGTTTGGACTTGGATGAGGAAGATTTCGAGGAAGATTGGTAAATGTTAGTCAAAATGAGGGAGTCTCCCTCGTAATGAGGGAGAGGTAACGGGTATGTATGTATAAATTCATGAGTGTCAGGGTGTTGGATGCTTTCAGCAGAATATATTATGTTGATGTATAGATCAAGTTAGTTATTTGAAATATTTATATAATTTACCAATTTGCATTAACTTAAACATGCATTCTCATTGTATATATAGCATACAAGAAGATGCACAGTATATAGCCTGTCTTAAAGTTTTTGCTGGTTTATACAGGTGTCTCGATGTAAGAAGTAGGATAGGAGTTCAATGGGAAATACCATTTTGGATTAGACAAGGGTCGGTTAACATAAGTTATACATGTAGTTCTTTATGTTGTGAGTTAATGGTTTCCTTGGGTTGAAAAGGATAAACCTGTATATATTCATTTTCACTCGCATTGGTTTGACTAAATGCAGCTACATTTTAACAGCCATAGCTAACAGGTATGTAAATAATGATTTCCAATTTATTAAAGGTCCAATATATGTAACTTCAGGAAATTTTTTGTGATTCCGAAAAGTTCTGAAAAAATATCCAGTTGATAAAAAATAAGGCTTAAACGAAGTAAACCTGAGCGGTAGATAACAAACTCGACAGACAAATCCAAAGAATTGAAAATAATTCAGGTGTGGCCCACTTCAACAACAAGCCGAAGTTGGAAGACAGTTCAAAATGGACATGTGTTTACAAATACCGAGTTTCAACTGCTGCTGTACCGGTAACCGCATAAGAATTGGATGGTGCTGATATCAGTTAATCTTAACTAAATCTATAAATATAATATATAATAAGTTATTAGGTTTGATTTTCGCTTAAGTTTTGCCTAAAGTTACGTATACTAGGCCTTTAAGAGCATATCTTTTTTTATTGTGACGTAGAGGATAAAAGTGCTAAATAAAAGATCAGGTTGTTGCTGAAGTAGATAGGCTTTTGACAAGGAATGCTTCTCTCTTGAAATCCAAACAATATGATGTTGATAGATTATACACATATATTCATGTACTTTGCAATTGGTCTGGTTTGTTTTGAAAGTTATACTTTTTATGTTTTGAATTTATTATTTGTTTTATTTTTGAAATATTTGTCAACTTTATATCCTTCAGGTAAAGGAAAAGTTGGTTTTGAACGAATCTCGATTTTTGAATTTGTGCTTGAAATATCTTTAATGTGTTAACATGTTTTATTAGCTAAATAATATGTTATTATGTGTAAATTCTTGTTTTAAATTAATATCGGTATAACATGTGGTGTTTTTTAGTTCACATGAACTGTTACTATCCTTTTTCATCTGTCTTAAAGTACCAGTTAACCTTTTTACGTTTTAAACTCAAAGTTTAATACACTAATTCTACTTAAATGATAAAAGCTATCCCAAGTTTCTCTGACCCCAACACCAGACTTGGGACATTTTGACCGGTAGACATCCCATAACTGTTTGTCAAAGTGTGGTGTCGGGGCCAGAGAAATCTTGGCTAGATAAATAATAAGTCTGGACCAAATCTTGGCAATATTGAAAGCAATGCCATGACAGCCATTTTTGATAATCTATTTTGAATTTAAACTGTATACCACCGAATTGATATTTTAGAAACTAAGTGGAACTAGTCAGCACATAGTCCTGTATAAATGTTGTCATTTTGGAGTGGATTGAAATCCAATACATGACTTATACCATTGTTGGCAGCCATGTTGAAAATACTATTTTAATTCACATACATGTATGAATTCTTTTGAAGTGCATAGAACTGATACCTTGAGTAGAGTTGTCAAACATGTCCCGATTCAATTATATAATAAAGATATTTTTTGCTATTTCTGTTCCCATTCTCAACTTAACAAGAAAAAGGAAAATTAAATTATTTGGTACAAAAGGAAGTAACATAAAAAAACCTTTTTGTACGTGACAACAGAATGAAATGTATAAAATGAGGTATGTTTGTTTGAGAGGGTAAAGTAACAGATATATAATGAATACCCTATTCGCCATAATTAGTGCCCCTCCCCACTTTCCACTGAGGTTTTGAGATTATACAATCGCAATCAAAATTATATAAGTGCCCCTACCATTCGTATGTATGGTAAAATTCAATGTACAATTTTTTAGGCACCCTGGGCGTTAATTATGGCGAATATGGTACAACACATGTTAATTAACTCTTAGAGGGCTTATCACTGATAAACACCAGAATATCTAAAGTTCAGGTACCTTCTATAGATAAAGAACAATATCAATTTACTACATGTTTTACAACTTGTCTCTCTAAAAACAGCAAACAATTCAACATCATGTGTCTAACATACAACCATGTGAACTGATTTTATCAAGATTTCATAATAAAAGATAAAAAAGCTGAACATTTGTTGTCAAGTTTTTAATATCACTTTACATTATGACAGATTTCACAATGGTTAGGCTACACATATCAAAATACTAGCAATTCCAAATACATGTAAATGAAAACTGTTTAACCTTGTCTCCATTGGGATATACGTACCCATATTGGTCATATTGACCTGTCTAATCTGACACCTTGCTAGTCACAACTAATTGATAAGATAAAAATAGTTGTCTGAATACATTATTCTCTCATATCTCGCCTTTATGGTTAGAGTTTACCCATGGAAGAAAGCTACAATGTATGTAAGAAAAATATATCTTGCATAGCATATCACGCGACGTGACGTCACAATGGCTCAACAATTACGTGACATCATGAATACGGTAAACTCGGATGCTGAAAAGAGAAAAAGACGTGATGAAATTAAAACCTACAAAAACTTTACACATACACATTAGAAAGTTGAGATTAAATTTTCTGCCCAACAATAGTTTGCAAACATTGGGTGTGTTTAATCTTGTTGTTGAATTAGTTTTCATCAAAAACTCTTGAGGAAAAAGTTGAAATTTTCAAAATGGAAGCCAGTCAAGATGTATTTTTATGGTTTTTAACCTTAATCAGGTAGCTGATATGAGAGAAAAATACTCTTTCATGACCAAAAGTGTAAGATAGGGAAATTCCACCCCAGGGTTTTACCAAATTTGAAAACCCCTTGGGTGGAATTTCAACCTTGGACTTCGTCCTCGGTCGATATTTTTTCTCAGGTCGATAAAACCATGTATCGACCTCATCAAAAGGCTATAATTGTATATCATAATATTTATATTGGTAACTATAATTTTCTCAGCAAATAGGCAGGTTCCACTGTATTGAACGGGTAAATAACATGTTTTTTCATCAGTTTATTATAATGTACCAAGGTTACTAGGTGGTGTAGAGACACTTCAGCAAAACCTTCATAAAATATCTAACAATACTGGAGCATATATGACTTGTTTATTTATACCATACACAAGGCAATGTTGGGGATGCCATCATCAAACATAAGTACAAATCCATGTTTATTGTGAGGGGCAAGCTGTAAAACTCAAACTCTTCAATAGTGCAATTCAATTTTACTAACAAACAATGAATTGTAGATATAGCGTATATTGTTTAAATACTGTATGTATACATAATACAGTCCTACTTGATATTGAGATGAATTTTTGAACTTAAGTTTCACTACAACATCTCTCTCAATCCTGCTCTTTTATGCACATTCTTTCATTTCAACACAGTATTCTACATACCTAACCCTTTATTTATTCAAAACACCTCATAACCATGCAACTCTCACACATTACACTTTCATTCAATTAAGCACTTTTGATGGTACTTCAACAATGTTGAACAATGCAATAAGCAGTACATTTCATCTGTATTAAATGCAAACTTTTAGATACAATCGATGCAGCAAAAACAAAGCGAATTTTGATCTAAAACGTCAGATCTAAATGTTCCAGGAAACTTAAATACAGGAAATGTTCTCCACATATGATAGGCATTGTATTAAGTTGATTAGATGTAACTGTGTCGAACCAATCACACAAGGTTAGGATACCTAGTGATCATAATCTTCAAAACAAAAGTAACTCTTGAACTTTTAAATGCAAATGTTGAAATGATAGATGTAATGCCAACTGTGAGAAAAAGGCAACATAATTCTTTTAACTATAAAAACACGAAGAAGTCAAAGACATAATGACTAGTGTCAAATCAGGTCTGTGGTCAACATATACAAGTATATACAGAAAGCTCAAACTGAATATAATTATAACTAATTCACTAACCACAGAAATCAAAACTCACACCTTACCTCCCACACAACACAGTAACAGTTGTAGGGCCTTTTTGTTCACAGCCTACTGAACTTGTTCACCACTAAAGACACATTTGAGCTCCTCTAATCCAAAGGTTGGAATAGTTCACTATGAAATTTCAGGGGTAAAAAAAAAATTCAAAATGTGATTTTGAGAAGAATTGTCTTGTATTTGGTGATCTATATGAAATTCCACATTTAAGAATCTCCGTAACAATGCCAAAAACTGACTGGTGTACTGGGAATATATTGTGTTGACAGTTACTGTAGTTTTGATAAATAGATGCTAAAATGAAAACCATACCTTCCATAGGTCTTATGAAAATCAAATGAGATGAATTAAATCAAAGAACAGTCAACATATGTTCTCAAGGTGATGATACAAGAAATTTTAAAACTGGTGTAAACGCTGACCACCTGTTGTTATCTCTCATTGTCGAACCTCCTGGTCCAGCTACAGCAAAGTACTGATTAGCCAAAACTAAATTAGGGGGAGACAATTCTATGAAGACTACAAAAAAGTGCTCATTTATCTTGAATTTTACCCCTTTTGTGTAAATTCCAAGTGAAAATTCTTTAACTTCACCTAAAAGTAATCTGACTTTGAACAATAAGGCCCCAATCTTGAGGTAATATCTGTATTTCTTAATCTTCTAAGTCTCTTCCATCTAGACTTAGCTATATATCATCTCACTTCGCCAATTTATATATATAAAAAAAATATAAAAAAGTAACGAACTGAACTATACATATGGTTTGTAAAATAAAATGACACAAGACATGTTAACAAAAGAGGACAAAACTTATCAGAAATATTTGAAAGTATGATGTTTGAATATCTTGTCTAATCAGATCACAAAACGCTGAAAAAAAAAAAATTGTTTGAAAAGTGCTAAAAGAAATTCCAAAGTGGATATTTGAGTGTTTTTTTTTTACTTTTTTAAAATTAGATATTTGCTGGAAAATATGAAAACAAATCATTACAGGAGTGTTTGAAAATTTAAAGACTAAAGAATTAATTTTCATGCAATTGATTTGATGTTTTTTGACAATAAAATTGACAATTTTGTTCAATAATTCATGCAGCTTGATGCCATTTTTTCTGTTATATTCAAAAGCCATTGTAATCATCAGAGTTCTGGGATTGTTAGACTGTAAGTTGTCCGAATCCCACACTATTATCTAAAAACAAAGTCCACCTCCTTGCCAAAGGAACCAAAAACATCACAGACAAACCTAACCTGCTGTTGACTATAAGCACACAAAACAATTTTTGTTTGTTGTTGGCATCAGAGAAACAATATTTTGCTAACTGGCCATGGATGCACATTTTCACAGAAGGGCAAGAATCGGTGTAAATGAAGGTATCTGGCTCTGGTTTTATCAGCTTTCCTGAACTGAAAACTTGTCATTAGAAAGCATTACAGAAGTTAAGGAAAGTTCCGATTCAAAGATTGTCCCTTTTACTTCTGTAATACTGTCCTACGGACATTTTTAAGTTAAGGAACTTCTTGATTGGAGAAAGAACAATAAATTGGTTGTTAACCGTACACATGTAAGCACCTCAACATCTGCGGTAACTACAGGTCTCTGTTACATATTGGTATTAAACCAGGGCTTTTTACTACCTGCAAGGCATGACAGGTGTTTCTGATCTAATCTTTACCAAGGATCCAAATATGGTGGAGAGGTTTTTCAAAATCACATGAACAGGTCGAGTTTATCATCACACAGCGTACAGCGACATGACACAGACTTGTAGACCAGTATGGTGGACTCTGGTGATGGAGTTACTATTCACTTAACATCCACACACATACATAAGTGTAGACGTCTGTTATACAGTCCATCAGGACAGGTGACGAGCGTTGTTTGGACGACTAGGAGGACACTAGAAGCCTGGTGTCAGTGAGGCTGTGGGACGTGACCATCCACATAGAAGTTCCGTGTAGCTTGTGGAAGACTCAACTCAATCCCTTCCAGGTCTTTGTTAAGTATAATTTGACATCCTGTCATAATAAACATATATCATGTAAAATTAGTACACTCTATTTATTTTTAGGTTGATAATGTTTTCAGTACATCTATTGCCCAAAAATACTACAGGCACTTTCAAATGGTGAAACTTATATAAATGTATTATTTCATTTTTTTTTCCAACTTGACAAGCCATATAAGCTTACCTATATGTAAACACAACATTTTCCTTTTTATATGTTTTATATCTTCACACAAAACAGTTATATTTAAACCTGTCAGTTTATATATTTGTGTGAATTTGGATCAGCTTTATGGTTGGACTGAGCTTGTTATTGGCTTTAATAATTGACCAGCATGGAATAAACTCAGTAGTTTGAGACTGTATTGTGTGACCTTGTATTCTACATTACCAAGTACCTTGTAACTATATTGTGGCACTTTGACACATATTATTGTAAATAGATGTAGTAGAAATACAAGTATGTATTAACAGATCAGGGTTACTTCCCCTTTAAATCCAAATGTTAAAATCTTTACCTAGTCGGGAGTTTTCTTTCAAAAATACTGCCATATCCAACATGTCATCTTCCCTGAAATACAATACCAAAATGATTTTTAATTCACACAGCATCGCTATAAACTATGGAATCAAGATGTTGATGCTTCATTCTACTTATTTATAGTATCACTATTTTCTGATATATTAGTATAGGAAATGTCTGATAATTTGTTTCCCTATTAATGCAAATTAGAATCTGCACCAAATACAGAATGGGACAAGTACCATTTAACACAAAGTCTAAACAAAACAGAAATCATAGTCCACTCTAAAAAAAATTCAACCACTCAAAAGCAATAGCGGCCACCTTAGATGGTGGCATTCAGAAATACAGCCTTATTTCCCATATAGACTATCACATTGGTAAGGTAATATTCACATACACTTTGGTTAGAATCATATCAATAGAGCAAACGATATAGCCATTTATGTCTCCATCACTCAGAAGGGAGTGGTGGCCATCTTGGATTGTGTAATCCTGTTTAGTCTTATATCAATGTAAAACAACCATCCAGTAACTACCATAATATGACAATTAGCCAGATAAGGCCATACAATGCTGTGTTTTATAGGACCCTGTTCTACGCCAGTCACCATGGACTTTGACAGGTAGTGATGTCTTATGATGATGAAGAGGAGGCAGATTAGTCTCACAGACAGGCAGAAAAAGCATTCTATTTTCATCTTTTTTATTTTATATTCTACATCCAACAAAACAATGCTTCACCTGGTTCATATTCTGGGTAGATACTAATCAAATGAAAACAATACAAATCCAGCCCAAATACTGAACATAAATATCTATCACATATTTCGTCCTCTATGTGTTTGATACTCCAGTTGCAGCATGTTCTACTTACTCTTCTTGTGGCTCTGGTAATCTGTCTGTATAATCCTCATGTACATATACATGACACGTGGAGCAGGCCAGCGACGCCTCACACGCACCTATAATATCATCAACATTAACATTACAGATATGTCACACGTGGAGCAGGCCGGCGACGCCTCACACGCACCTATAATATCATCAACATTAACATTACAGATAAGTCACACGTGGAGCAGGCCGGCGACGCCTCACACGCACCTATAATATCATCAACATTAACATTACAGATATGTCACACGTGGAGCAGGCCGGCGACGCCTCACACGCACCTATAATATCATCAACATTAACATTACAGATAAGTCACACGTGGAGCAGGCCAGCGACGCCTCACACGCACCTATAATATCATCAACATTAACATTACAGATAAGTCACACGTGGAGCAGGCCAGCGACGCCTCACAGGCACCTATAATATCATAAACATTAACATTACAGATAAGTCACACGTGGAGCAGGCCAGCGACGCCTCACACGCACCTATAATATCATCAACATTAACATTACAGATAAGTCACACGTGGAGCAGGCCAGCGACGCCTCACACGCACCTATAATATCATCAACATTAACATTACAGATATGTCACACGTGGAGCAGGCCAGCGACGCCTCACACGCACCTATAATATCATCAACATTAACATTACAGATATGTCACACGTGGAGCAGGCCAGCGACGCCTCACACGCACCTATAATATCATCAACATTAACATTACAGATATGTCACACGTGGAGCAGGCCAGCGACGCCTCACACGCACCTATAATATCATCAACATTAACATTACAGATATGTCACACGTGGAGCAGGCTAGCGACGCCTCACACGCACCTATAATATCATCAACATTAACATTACAGATATGTCACACATGGAGCAGGCCAGCGACGCCTCACACGCACCTATAATATCATCAACATTAACATTACAGATATGTCACACATGGAGCAGGCCAGCGACGCCTCACACGCACCTATAATATCATCAACATTAACATTACAGATATAGACATTCATTTTTTTCAGTTGTTTTCTTTAGATTTATATATGAAATGTAGAGTTTGATTGGTTTACCTTCTAGTTCTATGCCGTAACGGTGAGCTAGATACATGGCATTGTCTCCCACTTTCCCTCGGACAGGTATCCTCTCACCACTCCTTGTTATATACACGATGTTTACTCTGAAAAACAAGTAGACTTGCTAAATCACTTCAAATTACTGCATTATTGTACCGTGTATACTATAGCTAGGAGTTTATGAAATTTTTTGTACTAAGCTTTTTATTATTTTCAAAAAGAGTTCAGGATGGAACAATATAAGCCAGTCATATATGCCAAAATAAAAGACATGAATGCAAAAACAATGGAAACAATAAATAAACTTCTTTTTTCAATCGCACAAAGAAAGACATGTCCAATCATCATAGTCTGCTAAACCTACAAAATTTGAAAGATTTTGGTTGAGAAAATGAAAGAAAATATTCTGAGAAGATGTAGATTGTGAAATATGTATACGTAAGGGGTAATAACTCTGCGAAATATAGTTGATTGGAACAGACATTCAGGAAACACAATTTCATGTCATGATGAATAAATATACAAAGTTTTAAAGAGTTCTGATGGAAATTGTGGGAGGAAATCTCTGGATAAGATATATATTGTGCAATATATAAGGGGCAGTAACTCTTTCAAATATAGTCTAGTTGAACTGATGTTCACGAAAACACAACCATGCTATAGTGAATAAATGAAAAAGATCTGTTGACAGCAGTGGAAGGAAATCTCTGGACAAGATTTATAATCAGATTGTGAAATAATAAGGGGTAGTACCTGTTCCAAATAAAGTCTAATTGAACCAATGATCACCAAATACAACTTTATGTCATGGTGAATAACCATTTCCAAAATTGGATAAAGAACTGTAAGTCCAAAATTTACCATCCGTAATTTGTGGTCTTGAAACCACTTCATATCTTAATTTAATCTGTTGAAAATTAATGAAAAATGCCAATCCAAAACTGTTTTTCGAAAAGTTAATAATGGGCTAAAACTCTGTAATTTATCCGCAGATATTGGTGGTTATCAAGCTTGTCCAAGCTCTTACGGTAATTAACCTTCATGTTCAGTGTCAATTTGTTCTGTTGAAAATAAATAATGATGTAATAGGATGAGGTTAAGTGATAAAGATAGTGCCATCACTGGGGCTCAAACCTGCGACCCAATGCTTTATCGACTGAGCTAAGGGGAAATTCCCTACAGCTCATGCTTGTAAGGCAACTTAATCAATGCACATCTTTTACAATATTCACCACTTTTTCTAAATCTCCAACCCTGGTTCTTTGACTGCCCGCCAAGGCTTTTCATTCCTTGAAACGGGAAGGGCCATCGGCACCAGTTTGTAATAGGACGAGGAAAAGTGATAAAGATAGTGCTGTCGCTGGGGCTCGAACCCACAACCCTTAATTGGCTCTCCAGCCTGATGCTCTACCAACTGAGCTAAAGGGAAAATCCCTACAGCTCATGCTTGTAAGGCAACATAATAAATGCACATCTATTACAATGATATCAAGTGGAAATCAAGGTGTGTGCACCCACCCACACGATAACAAAATATGTTCCGTCATTCGGCAGACATGTGTCTTGGGCCTCTTCTTTTCCTCCTTTTCATTAAGGACCTACCGAATAACAGCAGGTCACAGGTCAGACTTTTTGCAGACGACTGTATTGTCTACAGAATATTCAGAGGGAAAGAAGATACTGAAGCTCTGAAAAAAGACCTGTCAGAGTTGGCTAAGTGGAAAGATACGTGGGGCATGGAGTTCCATCCAGAGAAATGTAATGTCATGAGGGTCAAGAAGAACAGGAAGATGAGAAAGGCCCAATACCATCTCAAAGGACACCTACTTGAGGAGACAAATACCAGCAAGAAGTATCTTGGGGTGGACCTATCAACAGACCTTTCCTGGATCCATCATATCAACAGGGTCTGTAAAAAAGCCAATAGCACTCTTGGCTTTTTAAGAAGAAATCTGAAGATCTCCAATGAAGACATCAAGGCACGAGTATACTTCACTCTAGTTCGTCCTACATTAGAGAACTGTGCATCAGTATGGAGCCTGCACACAAAGAAACACCAAGACAAATTAGAAATGGTCCAAAGGAGAGCGGCGCGTTACACCACCAACAGATTCCGCAATACCAGCAGCGTATCTGATATGATGCGTCTCTACAATGGGAGACATTAACATCGAGACGAAGCGAGACTAAGCTCACTATCATGTTCAAGATCACCCACGAGTTAGTTGACATACCAGCATCTGCCTACTTGGTACCATCAGCTCCCACTCGGAAAAATCACTCTCTTAAGTTTTGCCACCTACCATCTTCAAAAAATACCTTTAGACACAGTTTCTTTCTGTCTACTATACCTATTTGGAATTCTCTCCCAGCCTCTGTGGCTGAGGCCCCTGACTTGGCATCTTTCAAGCAGGGGTTGTCTACTATTTCTTTTTAATACATTGTCCAGGCTTACTCTTCTGAAAACTGGCAAGGAGAGCTGTGCCGGTAAGAGTTATCTCCTGTGGCCACTACGGTAGCCGGATTGGTCAAATTGTCAGTGGGATGAGAGTTAGTTTGCAGGACTCACATTACATGCATACATACATTAAGTACAGTTATATTTTTTCAATTTCTTTCTGTCTTCTGTTCAGTTTTATTTAAAATGTTTTGCCATATATTATATACTTAGTCTTGTCAGATGAAGCGCACACTGTGTAATGGTCAGCCAAATGACAGAACAGTGGAAAATGTAGATGTAAAAACTGTTCAGGTCTGACCTATTCCCCTCTAACCTTGACTGAGGATGACCATCAAAATGTAATTATCTATAGAAATTAATAATGTCTTACTCGTGTGTAAATTCGCACAAAATATGCATAACTTATCTCCAAACAAAGGAACTTCTCCCTAATCAAAATTATCATTTCATGATATTAGAATTAAGTCCTCACACTTCATCCTCGCTCTTCGGATCTTGCATTTCATAATCACCATGATGAAGTGGACCTAAAAAGAAACCAAGGAAACAAATTTTCAATAAACTTTTTAAAAAATCACTGATTCGGTGCAGGTACAACAAAATGATTGAAAAGTGGTAAAATTATTACTAAAATCGCTTCCAAAAAAAAATAAAATATATTAATAATGAAGCAAAAATGGTCATATTCCTAATTGCCTGAAACATATGTGGAACGTGTAACAATAAGTCTTAAAATTTCTCCATAATCTTATTACCCCCCCCCCCCCCCCCACCTCCTTTACGAACTCGTTACCAGTTTACTGTGGTGACCTCTCATTTAGAAGGACAATCTATTTACTGAATTGAAGTCACCTGTTGTTTTGT
Source organism: Mimachlamys varia (assembly GCA_947623455.1). Lineage (NCBI taxonomy): Eukaryota > Metazoa > Mollusca > Bivalvia > Pectinida > Pectinidae > Mimachlamys > Mimachlamys varia. The sequence continues at coordinate 46,070,194 of OX392530.1, read as the reverse complement.
GGAACTTTCGTTGAGTTAAATTAAACTGAAAATGGCGCTGTAAGTTCAGACCATTGCTGTCATTCCATAATTTTGTAGTCTTTGTAAAATTACGCAAGCACCGTCTACAAAAACTTTGGATCAAGGGCGCTGACATCTTGAAAATAAAGCAAGAAAAACTCAATCACTTGTTTCGTATTAATGCTGCGCGCGCATCTACAGAGTAAAGACTGAAAAAATGGACGATACGAAACTATCGCTTTTGCCGCTAGCTCTCCTTATTAGCATGCAAGTCTAATACGATGACAGTACAACACTGAACAGCGGATAAGGAATTACTTTCTGAAGAGTTATTTTGTTTTACCTGGATTTACAACATATGCGATTGAATTATAACAGTCTAATAATGACGTAGTACTCGGAATTTAGATTGTTATAAGTAATTTGTGAAAGCATGTTATATTTCGATCACCGTCATGTTTTGATGAAAAGGTCGGAAAGGCCATTTCCAACATGGCGACCCTGAATTACAATAATATCGGGGTATTCATGCCACTTTTTAGATTATTATGTGTAGTGTTGTTAATTTGTTTAAGTTGTGCAAGTAATACAAAAAGGACACGGGATGTTACGGATCGAACTCAGGGTAAATTGAGCTTGCATAATATCGGCGAACAAGATGAAAAGTTAGCCAAACTATTTGACGACGGATATTTCACAGACACGCGACAAGAAAATGTCTCCCCAAAAGTTTTGGGTGGCATTGATATCGCCAATGAGGCAGTTAAAATATCAATGCAGTTACGATGGATCACTAACCAAGAAATCGGTGTGACTGATATGCAGGTAAGTGTAGGAAAACGTTGAAAATAACGGTGTGTATTCCGTTGTGTATTGTGCGTTGTGTACAATACACAAACAACGACCCAAACATTGCCTCCTCCCAATATTGCAATGTTCCCCTACTAGGTCTTCTGTATTCTCTTTATCTCTAACATACTGATTCCGTAGGATACAGATTACTTGTAATGGTGATAGTTGTCATAACATTGGCAAGGATTGAAAATAACATTCTGATTTACGCAAGTAAATCAATATTTTGCATTTTGAAAAGGATGAAAAAGAAATGTGTATCAAGATAATAAGTGTGGTTCCATGTCTACAAAATGAGTTTAAATCGGCGTTTTCCTCCATCTCCATAAGCTGTTTTAAGTATTATTTTTCGGTCATGTATGAATAGAAAAACACATAATTAATCTTAAATTCATTACAAGGATAGTCATATAATAATAATTATAATCTAGTTTTATCAGAAGCAATTGTTAAAAAGTAGTGACAGCTTAAATGAATAATATTTTCTAATTGGTTGCTTTGTTTTTAGATAATGAAGAAGTTCAATCAGTTGTTTTATTTCTCCACCCAATATATTTACCTTTTGATAACTTGTGGGAATTACTTCACTTGCTAATGGATAAGTTAAGTTGGAAATATTTCTTCATTTACTTCTATTTAAAAAGTTCATAATGACATTTTTCTTTGCATTTGATATTAAAGAGTTTATCAAATTCCTCAGAGTATGTGATTTTGAATTTTGATTTTCGTACAAATTAATGTACATACATGTTAGGAATTAAATAATTTGAATACAAGGATTTTTGAATGTTATTTCCCGATATGACAGTTGTGTATTATAAAAATGGATTGTAAAGTTAATAAACCCAAGACACTTAAAGACTTCAAAACTGATGATGAATGATTTTCATTTATCAACCCTTAATGAACATCATCAGTCATTGATTGATCAGGAATTGAAAAGGAATTAACACTTAAACAATGAAACTTGTTAAATAAGTAAATATTATCCTAAGTAAGTTTTGTGATATTTTTAAAATGCTAATTGCAAGCTTTGTGCAGAAGTAGTACACTGTATTTAATGCAGTTTATTGTATAATTGATCAAAGGAAAGTTGTAATTGATTAGTCATAGAAAGATGTTGAATGACTAGTCATGGATTAAATTGATTATTCAAACAATGCTTTACATCACAGTATCTGTATTTCTTGATCAGTTGTATCATGAATCATAATCGATTTTTTACAACATCAAAATTGTCATTTTGTGTCATCTTGTGTGAAGACTTGAATATTTACCATATTAATAAAACTAAAACCTTTGCCAATCATATCTCACGAAAAAGACATCAGTGTAATGAAGAATTCAATTGAAAAAAATCCATAAAATTGAAAATTGAATTCAGTTTGAATATAATAATATTTAACTTTGTGTTGATGAAAGTTTTGATGAAGAATTTATGTACAGTGCACTCTGTAAGTAGACATTATTTATCAAAGACCTATTGTATACAGGTTTGTAAAATGATTTATAATTTGTTAATCTACAATATATTGGAGTTTTATTTTAGAAATTATACTTCTAAATTAGTAGCAGATTTCACAAAGAATGAAGTAAGATCATCCATCACTAACATGGTCAATCAATTTTGTAATTGTGTAAAAACTACCATATGATATTTGCATAAAAGTTTGATTTAAATTATGTTGCCTGGGGTATTGATAAGGCATTGGAAATATGCACAGTGCTTATCAGTTGTCACCCATATGGTACTACAGTAGTGTACATGTATATATATATCAAAGATAATGTTGTATCAAACGTAGCTTAAAAGAAAATACTGGGTATCCATATAAAATATAGGATCTGGAAGATCGTCACATTACGGGTATGAAAATGACAAATAAGTTTAAAAATGATCTTGTTGTATAAAACTATTTTCAAATAGATGGGGAAGGAATATTATACCATATATGCATTAATTAGCTGACAAAATTACAATAACAAACATGAAAAATACTGAGCAATTTTCAAGTTTTTTTTTATTTCTGTGCATTCATAATGCACATGTACATGGGATATGCATGTGCAATTGTGCATGAATTTGTAATTTTCTCAGCCTGTGATGTAGTTAAATGTATTACCTTCAATGACAGCTGAATTCTATTTGAATTAATATAATGACGGTTGGGTTTTGTCATTGAGAATAAATAATCCACACTTCAAAGGTAATAGTTAATGTTGTATGCATTATTTATGATGCAGATGTATTGGTATATTTATGTATATAATTGCTGAGAATTTGATGCAGGATGTTCATGTTTGTACAACTACTTTATCTGTATATTTGTGATGAATATACCTAGAGTATACAAATGCATACCAATGCAGTCTGCCTTCTTTTCACATTTTACAAAGTTTAAAATGGCTCTTTCATTGGTCAGGCTGACCCAAAAGATAATAGTATTTTAGAATCAGAAATCAATATGTGTTACATTGATGGTGTAAAAATCGTCAGGTCATTAACTTATTTACTGGGAAAATGTCACTGGCACTCAGGGCTTTATCAACCCTCTTTTTAGGTCTGGTAAACATATCCATTCCTAATGGGAAAAAAAAGTGTGATTTTTCCCAAATTTCCTGTAAAAAATTCTCAATTCAAACAGTTGAAAAAACTTTGATGGTTTTACATGATTGAAAAGCATCTTGTGACTTTAAGTTTAATAATATAAGAAACAAGAAAGATGGGCTGTAAATGTCAAGAGTACTGACAGTGCTTTAAAAAGTAATTTAGAAAAGAAATTATGTGTTCAGTTGTTAAAATAGTGTTTGTCAAAATTTCCCAAATAGCTGTTATATCGATAAATTTTTCCCGATTTAATCTCAAGGTCCGATTCCCAAAACCCCCTGATAAAGCCCTGGCACTTGACTGTAGCTGTACTTACTTAAACTCGTTGGTAGAGTTTGGCTTGGAGGTTAATTAATTTTTTCTATGAATTAATCAAGTTTGGCAATTTTAAAGCTTTCTATGTGTCCCAATGTCAATGCTATGACTTAATCCTTACATAAGAAATGCAACGGTATAACGATAGTTCAATCCTTTTACAAATGATCATTTCCATTAAGTTTTCTCAAATCTTGATTAAGACCTGCTCACATTAAATTTAAAGGAGACTTTCAGTGACCAACAATACTTTTTACATAAGTTTTCCTATTAAACTTCTGTAAGAGTTGAATTTGTTGAGTAAAGGTACTTGTGTACGATTAACTACAGTCCTGGACATCTCCGCACTGCTTTGAAGCCGATATGATTGCTCATGATCAAACAAAATGTTATTTACTGTAACCCCTACCCCATCCAACGTGGATTCAAAGGGATCCGTAGGTGCTCTAAATCCATGTAAACGAGCTATCAGATTTGCCGGTATTAGGGGTATATTTACACAGGGGCCAGAGTAAGGAGTGCAAATACTTGTTGTCTGCAGGTGAACTTTGAAGGCTAGACCCCATGAAATGTTTTAGTTTAGTAGAACAATTATGTAGACAAATTATATATGGCCACTTTGTTGGGTCCTTTTTGTCATGCGAGACTGTATTTAAATACCCTGCCCAGTTTTTAAAGCCTGTTCAGCTTACAAATGATTCAAAAAACATTTTTCAAAAGATTAAATTTATAATTTTTCAACTGCATGATTCAAGAACTGAGTGATATTCTAAGGATCAGATACACAAAACTTGTGAATTTTAAATATTTGAAACATGTTTAACTTTAAAAAAAAACTTTTTAAAGTTTTAGGTAGCTTTGATAATGTGTTAAGTTTCTGGAAGCTTTGATCAATGGAGCCTAGTAATTAAATAAGCAATGTTTCTCAGACACAGGCATAATTTGATATCCTTGTAAAGTATTCATATAGATGATAGATTATTTATTGTATGTACATACATGTATGTGAGAAGATTGGAGCTCTTTGATATATAAACACAGCAAGCCATTTACATTGTATCAGCTCACACTGTTAATTTGACCCAAGGAATTGCCACCTTTATAAGGCAGTGTCTTTTAAGTATTTTTGGGACTTGTTCGTGAATCCTAGGCTGCAGGTTTAAAGCTTTGGAAAATCTGCATGTCGGAATAATGAACTACAGAAAGTACGACAACTCAATTCAGGTTTTAGAATTTATGTCGAACAACTAAGTAATTAAAAATTAATGGCAAAGGAAAATGCAGTACTGCACTAAGATTCAAACACAGAACCTCCCAATGCCCAGTCACTCTGATGATGAGCGTGCTAGATTGCTGCCAACAAGCAAATCATTTCTAAACGATTTTTCAATGGAGTTAAACTTCATTGAAGAGATTAATTCCTTTATAAAAGTTCATGAACATCATGCTAATTGCAACTGTAATCGGATAACATGATACCTAGAGACTTATTGCAGAAATTTTGTGAAGATATTGTGATCAGGAAACAAAACAATGTTGACACTTCTAAAGTACAATGTATGAACAAAGAGTTTTTGGTTGAAATTACAATTATTGCTTGTGTTTCTCTTGTTCAAAATGTCAATGGACTTTGTAAAATTATTAAACTTGCAGATTCAAATTCATGCCTTACAGAAAATAATTAAAAAATAAATTCAGATTCATGCCATACAGAAAATTATTCAAAAAGTACCTTATTTATCTTTATTATATATAATAAAGATATGTCTTTGAAATCCTATGACGGGTATGATTTCAAAGACAACATATTGTCCATAAGTAAATGGTTCTCGTCAACCTGTGTCTTTTGTTCATTTTGATAGTCTAGGGGTCTACTAGAAGTTCAAACACTGGAAAATGGCAAAATCACCCTATACTGTAACAGTGTATAGCTTTAGTATGATATAATCCTTTTAGAGGTGCACAGTAGATAGGAGAAGATATGCACATTGATTAGTCCTGGGTTCCAAACTTGTACACATATATCTCTGCATGTAGCCTGTGCCCGTTTAATAGATCTGCCCCATTATACCTGTGTGAAGCACCAACAAGGAGTATCCTAAAGCATGATCAAGGGCCGGGATTACTGAATATTGATCAGACTAGGAACACCTTAGTGCATGTTGTATACAGGTCGACATAAGACTCCAAGGCATGGGTGCAAGGGTCGTACATAAACATGTACACACAGTGAAATTGGAATGGTGGCCATCGCCATACAGGGTTTTCTTCTTGTACATTTGTAAGTAGGCTTACAAGGATCTCTTAGATTGTAGAGGCTCACAGACAGGGATCGCCTCACAAACAGGGATCGCCTCACAAACAGGGATCGCCTCATAGACAAGGATCGCCTCACATACAGAGATCGCATGTGTACAGCTTTCATGCACAATACAATCTTAAAGAGTCTCATTCTTAAGAGCTCGCAAGGATTTCTTAACCACCACCCCACCCCCAATATCTCATACCTCATACAATACGTACAATAAAGGTCTCATCCATGTAAGCTTATAGAGATCTCATTTAATAATATAGGTTTACTGGGATCTCTTACAATAGAGGCTTTTTTCTAGATCTAGGGATCGCATTAACAATGTAGGCTTATATAGGGATCTCACTTAATAATATAGATTTACTTAGATCTCATACGATAGGGGCTTTTCTCTAGGATCTCATTAAAAATGTGAGCTTATCTTTAGTAATGTAGGTTTACTTCGATCTTTAACAATAGAGAATTTTCTCTTGGGATCTCATTAACTATGTAAGCTTATATAGGGATCTCATTAATAATGTAGGTTTACTTATATCTTTTACAGTAGAGGCTTCTCATTAACAATAATTAATGTTGACTTATAACTAGGATATAGAGGTCTGGTTAACAATATGGACTTACTGAGATCTCATCTGTTAGCTTTCTTACATATATGTACGTGTGAGTATACATGCATGTACATGTACATTTTATTGTACAGTGTATATGGTCTAAAAATTTAAACCGAGAGGTGCACAAAGAGATTCCAGGCTGTAATCACATGTGCATAAAATAAAATATAAAATCAAAATTACGAACTCACTTCAAGACCTGCCAAAAATTCAAAGGAAAAGGGGGCAATACCAACAGACTATTGAATGGGAGAGAAATAGCCATTTTATTGTCCCTGATCAGAGTGTACATATTGTGTAGTCATGCATTATCTCTACACTTTGTAAGAGGTAAGGCTTATTCTGCTGGTGTCTCAACTCAACAGTGGAGTATGTATAGCCAGCCTGCACTTACCTTTAAAACTGCCATAACATTATGAACTGTAAAACTGGTGGTCATGTAGCTCAAACTGTAAAAAAGGGACACTAATAAAATATTGAACATTTATTCTTAATAAAAAAGACAACCCCAAGAAGATGTATAATTGAAGTCTTGCTATGAATATCATATAAAGTTCCTGACATGAATACTGCTAGTTTTATCTGAATATCTAGCTATAAGCACTAGGTTTCGAAATTGGTTTATATATATGTATATATATATTTGAAATGAAAAAGACAAATATAAGCTCTGGCACATCTGATAAATGTGTTTGAAATGAAATTGAAGAATTGTGTAAATCTAGATTCTGAAGAATAAATAAGTTGAATGTATGCGAAAAACCGAGAGAATTCATTTTGTCAAAAATATGGCACTGTGTTTGACTAATTGTTGGTATTATATTTATTACTTTTCTATTTAAAAGAGAATTACTATTATTACTACACATTAAAAAATTCTATATCAGTAATTCTGTGAGCAAATAACATTTTGTGGACAAAAATTAGCAGGGATATTTTATGCCAATTTACATATCATGGCATTTGAATAAATTCAACTTGACATTATTAACCATTATGCAACAGCCATTTCATTTTCAATTCACAGTTAGGATATCGATTATTCTTATGTATATTGATATTTTCACACCTTATTTTAAAGGCCCAATATACGTAACTTCAGGAAATATTTCGGGATTCTGAAAAATTATGAAAAAATATCCAGTTGATAACCATGCAAAAATAAGTCTAAAACGAAGTAAACCTGAGTGGTAACTAACAAGAAAATCTTAACAAAAAAATTCCAAAGAATTGAAAATAGTTCAGGTGGGGCCCACTTCAACAACAAACTGAAGGTAGAAGACAGCTAGAAATGGACGCTTGTTTACAAATACCGAGTTTCAACTGCTGCTGTACCGGTAAACGCGTAAGAATTCATCTTGAATATTGCTTATATCAGTTAATCCTACCTAAATCTATAAATATGATAAGTTATTAGGCTTGATTTTCGCTTCAAGTTTTTGCCGAAAGTTACGTATATTGGGCCTTTAAAACATAAAATCAATAATATGTATGCTTTTTCCTTTAAAGCACTGTTACAAAGTTTGGTGTTGATAAAAATACAGTTATCATGAAAGTATACACTAATAGCCATTTATCAGAGTAATTTGTGCTTTAGTAACTTATGTGGTCCCATGGCCATCATCCCTGGTTGTACCCAGGTCACTGAGGTCAGCATACTTATCAAGTTAGGCAAATGTGGATTTGACTAAGATTCAGGACAAATATTTCACTGGACTGTTCATTAGAATTCAAGTATACAGATGTTTGTATGCATGCCCTGACATGTTAACTTCTGTTCACGATGCTGAACATTTTGTAAATTAGTTTGAGAATGGAAAAAAATTAAAAGCTGAATTTCAGAATGTATGTATGTAATTATATTACTAACTCAAGGTTTAAGTAATTCATAGCCTTTTTTATAGAAATAGATGTAGAATTGCTTTTAAATTTGATAACCAAATGAGGGTGTTTATAGACATGGCTTTTCACTACCTAATGCTATTCTTTCATGAACATGATAAATTATTATTTGATATTTGACACGATAGCGATAATTTGAATTATGATCATCGACTTGGAACCTAATGAGGGCCAACATCCTGTATTGATGTGGCTACAGGTATCTCTGCGAGACGAACTGCGCATAATTTTTTGGCGCTACATCGTCACATCTAGGGTCACTGAACCGAAACTACATGTCAGGGACTTTGGTTTTGAAAAGAAAAGTCTGCGGAGCGGTTTTGTTATCATGTGTTCATCATTACCCTGTGTGGTTCAGGCTGCTAGTTTGTATTGGTTGAAAGACGTTGATATAATCGGGCAAGAAATCACCATGATCTTCCTTTTAATAGAGAGATAATCTTAATAAAAATATTGTGTGCAAGTTTCAGGTTGGTTATAAAATGTAACTTGTGTTAGTAGGGAAGTCATAATAGCGTGTTCAGGTGTGTTTTTTCTCACTGAAGCTCTGTATATACATACCTGGTAGACACAGGGTACGAGCAACTATAGACTGGCCCCCGTATTTAGAATAGTATACAGATATTGAATTATTTTGATCACTTGGATGTCTGATAGTTTTAAACTATGGGGAGATAAGCTAGTAGTAAAGTTAGGTAGAGAAATTTTTCATAAAAACTTAGGAGCTGGTAGTGGTAGCCAGTCTACAACAATTGTACTGTGTACACTGTTGTCCCCCCACCCCCACCCCTGGGTGCTGGCAATATAGTCAGATGGTTGAGTATTCTGAATTGTAGAGAGTCTACATGTTACATTCAATTATAATCTAATTCTATAGATACTAGTTTATACAAAAAATTAAAAGTAGATACAGTACAGTCTTGTTTAGACAGTGTGTATGGTAATACACATATCCACTCTGGGTTTCTATTGCTATTACTAATTGTAGTTCTTTTTATATAACCTTGTAGATTTAGGTATCGTTGACGGACTCCCCATTTAAAATTATTCTGTAGTTTTCAGAATGCTTGAAAGGGAGAAATGATAATATTTGATTTTTCTCAATACAGAAGACCAAAGTAATGTTGGTTTGTAATTCTGGGGTCCTACATGTATATAGCACTCTGTACAAGATTGGAGAGATTGTCCAGAAAGGTACAGTAATGTATATATACAGATTTATCATAAATAGAGGGGGGTACAGGATGGAACCTTGTGTAGTATAGGTAGCCAAGAAGAGAGAGAGAGAGAGAGGGGGGGGGGGGGTGTTGATTACAGGGAGCCATGGGAGAGAGGACTGGGAGGATGATACAGTGTATTGAGACACATTCATATTGTCAAATGACTTTGAGGATAACTGTGTTCAAAACAGAAAACAGGGCAAAGGGATGTTGTTATTGATCAAGGATATTCTACTACAAAGGCTGCCTTAGTGAGAAACGATGGCAGTGGAAACAATGTACAAAGGACTGGGATATGGGAGTAATAAAATCAGGGTAGTGGGGATGGGGACATGATGCCAAGATGGGAGAAATAACATTGTCTAATTAACAGGTTACCATACAAAGATACTGGCCATCTCTTCATACCCCAACTTCAAGAACAGTGTCTAGTAAAGGGGTATAGGGTGGGAGAATTAATATTGTATAGTAAATGGACCACCATAACAAGGTATAGGCCATCGCTTCATACCCCAAGCACTTAATTTGTCTAGTAAAAGGGCTAGGATGGGAGAAATGATATTGTATAGTAAATGGACCACCATAACAAGGTATAGGCCATCGCTTCATACCCCAAGCACTTAATTTGTCTAGTAAAAGGGCTAGGATGGGAGAAATGATATTGTATAGTAAATGGACCACCATAACAAGGTATAGGCCATCGCTTCATACCCCAAGCACTTAATTTGTCTAGTAAAGGGGCTAGGATGGGAGAAATGATATTGTGTAATAAATGGACCACCATACGTAGACAAACAAACATCCCCCTCCTCATACAGGGGACACAGGAGGCCAGGGTGGAAGTAAAAACATCACCACCAAGTAGTACATTGTTTAGTACAAGCAGAATTGTCACACGACAATACAAGGAGCTACGTACTTAGGATGAAATATTACTAATATCATAGAGGACAGAATATTATTAAGATCATAGAGGGATGCTAAGCGGAAATAAAGGTAGCTTTATACTGCTGACGGATTGTATAAACATGAAGCGCTGTTTGTATGCTAAACAAGGTAACCAGTGGAGCCTGAGGCTTCGTATGGTGTATAATGCGGCCGGCCACCGATCTTGTCCCTATAATATTAAAGGATAAGGTTGTTTGCCCCGGGGATATAATCATCCCGTCTGTATATATAAAAAGGCTGATCTTGATCAAATTTTGACAGGCTTGATTTAAACATTTGGCCTTTTATCTGTTATTCATGACACCTGGGCCTTTGGATTCATTTAAATGCAAATTATGGAAGGTTTTATAGAAATGATGATGGATGGGTATCCACCTGAAATCTTTGTGTTTTTGATCGTGTGCAATCACTAATGTAAATTAAAGAAGATTGTAAAATATGTGACCTGTGGTACAACAAAGAAGATGTGAACACACAGTTTCTCTTTTGTTGTAATTACCATAGTATGTGTTGATTAGTATATAAGCATTTTGAAAAGATCCCCCACCCCCATCCCTCTCATTTTGTTGAATTAAATTTTGGACATAATAACATAATAAAAATTGCTTTGATTTTATGATATTTGTGGACATAATGAAATTGTTTTGGTTTTATGATATTTGAGTCCTGAACACCAGACCTAATCTAAAATTTAGAGGAATCTACCATTTTTCAACTGAAGGGGAAAGTAAGTCACCAAGCTATACAACTTTTAAACTTGAAAACAATACTAAGTTTGTTAAAAAACAAATCTTAAGAATTTTGGGTAGATATTGACATCAAAATGGGACAAAAATACAATATTTCTGAAAATTCAACAAAAATATAAGGGTAAAAGGGAATCAAATTCTGGGAGGAAACGAAGCATTATCGGTACAGGACGTTAGATCATGGCAAATTCCTTCTAATGGAGGCATGTATAAACTTTTTATGTAATGTAAACCCTACCTAATCTGACAATTGATCCTCTTGACTTCCTCCTGTCATATCTTAACATACAACAGTATCCTCTTCCTTTACAAAAACTGTATGACATCCTGTTTAAACTGACCAAATGTGTCCAACAGGGTGTCATGTTAGATAAGGCTTATTGTTGATGTATATTTGTTGGTATCGTGCACACAATTCTTTCTACTGATACTTGATTTCTTTGCAACAATTATGAAAGGCATTATTTCAGCTTGTACTTATCACTTTGCTAATTAAACCCATGTGTAGCATGCATGTGTCTTTAAATGTTGGGGAAACCAGAATGCCTAGAGAAAACCCACTTGTGTGAAAAGCCAGTGTATACTGACCTGTGATATAATAGTTATACAGTACATGTGATATCATGAAAACTATATAGAGAAAGAATTGATATTTAGTGTGACTTGATTGATAGATCATGTAAGGTGAAGTTTAAAATAAGAAACAATATGATGTAGGATTGATATAGATCATGTAAGGTGAAGTTAAAAATAAGAAACAATATGATGTAGGATTGATATAGATCATGTAAGGTGAAGTTAAAAATAAGAAACGATATAATGTAGGATTGATATAGATCATGTAAAGTGAAGTTTAAAATAAGAAACAATATGATGTAGGATTGATATAGATCATGTAAGGTGAAGTTTAAAATAAGAAACAATATGATGTAGGATTGATATAGATCATGTAAGGTGAAGTTTAAAATAAGAAATAATGTAGTGTATGTTGCTATGTTGTATTGGCCACCAGGGTAGGTCACTTGGAGAGGGGATATTCTGTGTGTTATAAGTAGTTAAATAAGGTAAAGTTCTGTGTGTAATGTACATGTCAACGATAAAACTTATGAAAGAGACTTTAAGATTGATCCTCTGAACAATAGACTACTGTATAACGTGTCTTCTGTTGTATAATTTCAGGCCATCTATGACAACTTGAAGTACGAAGATGAGCAGGCCAATCCACAGAAGAAGCTGGACTATGTAGGTTTAGTTAGAAAAGAGAAATTAACATAAGCATTTTAGTGCTTATATTGTTTCCGTACAAAGTAATAGTATTAGTCTTGATGTCATTTGAACACTTGTAACATATTTTAGCTCAGAAATTTGAAATTGCTTAACCTATTCACCCCTCAAGACACATTTGAACTCTTCCAATTCAAATGTTAGAATAGTTCATCATACAATTTCAGGGATGTTAAGTCACATATGAACTTTACTGAATCAAAAACGCGAAAAGTCCATTTCGAAAAAAGTAGGGGTGAATGACTTGAAATAAATCACTTCATATTATGCATTTTATAGAAAATTAATATACAGGTACAATGCTAAATAAAGTTTCCTGTAGACATAAATATTGTAATGGCAAAAAATGAGTTCACTTACAATATAGAGTGTAAGTTTACTCTGCTGGTTTTAATATTTAACTGCACACCAGGACATGATACAAATTTATATATATGTACAAATTCAATTATTACAAGTTACTTACATATGGAAATCATTGATGTATTATTTCTCTCCTATGCTTGACTCTTTAGACATTATTTCCAGACATACATATACATATTAGTAATGAGTCAACCTATGAAATTAAAAGCTTATCTTTCCACTGTCTTGATTTTGTATCAGAATCTTCCTAAAGATCTAACAATTGACAGGCAGAAATTGAAAATTGAAGTGTAGAATTACTGTAGAATTATAAGTTAACCAAATCAAAACATGTTTCATTAAAATGAAAGATTTATTAAGTTCTGAAAGCAAAGATAGTTTTGATTGAGAATATTTAGAATTTTCCCTACATTATTCTAGTGTTGTACAAAATTAATGTCCTGAGCATATGTATATATATAGCTGGTATCTACTATACAGGTGAGGGGAGGGGGGTGGGAAATCACAGAATATGAAAGCTTTAACAAAACCACTATCACAACTCAAAATTGGTTAAACCAGGGGCAAAATATGTATCTCAATTTTACTTCATTTTAGTAATTTGACTTTCTGTTAGTATTGTGATGCTATTGTAATAGTTAGGATACTATGTGTCTATACAGAAACAGATGTAATAGTTGTCTATTTTGTGTCACAGATCACAGACCGATTGGCAGGGAGGTTCAAGAACTACCTGCAGGTTCTCAACACCAACAAGATCACGGTTCAAAACCTGTACAAGTTCCATGTGAAACAGCCTATCACAAAGAAGATCAATTGCTGTCATCTCCCTCCTATGGAATTCAGGTGAGAATTCACATCCAGACACTAATTCTTACTCTGTAATTAAACAGAACTCTACCTGTAGACCCTTTGTGTAATTAAACAGAACTCTACCTGTAGACCCTTTGTGTCATAAAACAGAACTCTACCTGTAGACCCTTTGTGTCATAAAACAGAACTCTACCTGTAGATCCTTTGTGTCATAAAACAGAACTCTACCTGTAGATCCTTTGTGTCATAAAACAGAACTCTACCTGTAGATCCTTTGTGTCATAAAACAGAACTCTACCTGTAGACCCTTTCACTAAATAAGGACAGAGCTATGTGTAGGTGTACAAGCAATGTCTTTACAAAAATAAAACTTTTACCGCAACATTATCATTAGTGTTAATGACCCCTTGTTTCTTTTATTAATTTAACACAATACAGAAAAAATGTACATTTATAAAATTTATTTTGTGTATGCCTGTTGTTGTTATCACATTTGTTTACAACCACATGATTTCTTATCTAGGTGTGGTTGCTCTACACAATATAGATCATACAATATTTAAGTCTTCTCTGTGAAAGTGATGATTCTCTTGCAATATACTGTCTTTCAAATCAGTATTAAGATACAATGTATATTTTTGGCATTTTGGTTTCAGCGAAGAAAATCAGTATGGCTGTAAGATCTCAAAACGTACTAGCTGTGATTTATACCCAGAAAATCTGCCAAGAGGGGCCTTTAACCCGGGGCGAAATCTCACAGAAGGTAAGCCATTCATATAGCCCAGAATGATATCTCACAGAACGCTATTCCAGGGCAAAAATCTCACAAACGAGTTTTCAATTCTGCTATTTCTACTTTATGTGTAGTTGCTAAATCTCATGAAATGCTAAATTGAAAAGTTACTGACTCAATCAGCGATTTTTTCATATTACCGAGAAAATCTCAGACAACAATTTCCGTTATAATGCTTCTGAAATCTGGAAATGATATCACAATTGCTTCCTTGTCAATGTCATTGTCGGGAAATTTCCGTGAATCTCTAAATTGTGAATTTTTTATCCTAAATTTATTAATCAGTTATTGATAGGTTTTTGTCTAGTGCTCATCATCAAAGCCTAGAAAAACTAACCACTGGACCCAAATAAAAGGGATTCTTTGAATACAGAATATGACTTAAATCAAAGATAATATTTGTTTATCCTTATCACGAAACCATGCATATTAAAATTAATTTTCAATATGAGACTCCTGTCAGAAATATAAGTCTAGTATAATTTACAATACAGTATAACTTGTCTAAACCAGCCCCTGTCTATTCCGGCCTTACACTTCTGTCCCAATATTTCCCTCTGAACTCAATACAACCTCTACAAACCGGACACCTGTGTAAACTGGCCAAAATGTTTTTGTCTCAATGACATTCTGTTCAGACAAGTTACACTGTAATTAGAAGTATTGAATAGTTCTGTTGTGTCCTTCGATATTTGTGGAAAATTTTTCTGTGATCTATTACTTAATGAAAAAAAAGCTTTATACAACATTCCAGCCAAGACTTAAATTTTCATCCAGAATTTTGACCAGTGCACAGTATGAAATAGCTCTATAAGATCCACATTTAGTGGAGTACTTAAGCCAAGATCTATTGGAGAATGCAGCCCTGAACTACAATTACTCATAAGCCTAGATCGGCGCGTTGTTTGCCTATACAAATGTACAATGCTATCATGTGGACCGCAAACCTTGAGATCTCTCATGGTAGGAAATATATTCAGTTCTCCAAATCGCCCTGAGCAGAGCAAATCTTAAGAATCTTATTACTTTTTCAAATGTCAAGAAAGTCTCAATTTTCTGCTTAGGTAATTTCTCCATGACGAGTTGCCAAAGTCAGTAAAATTGCCGGAATAATTTATTCTGCTGAAGATTAATTTTAAAAGGAAATTGAAAGGTCATGGAATACAGAGCATTTCAAAAGTGTTAGCTAGAAAACATTAAAGGGATAAGTTGGAAGTTTAATAGGGATGTGATTGATAACCAGAATATTCTGGATGCAGTTTTATGTATTGAAATCTACCTTAAATTCCCATAAAATCTGTTTCGTCTTACTTAATTTGTCAATATAGCAATACATTTTAAAGTATGTGACATTTTATGTTTAGATTTATGTACTAGTGAGGGAAATTTTTATAAACAATATCATACAAATCACATTTATATTTCAAACAATGGTCTCGGTCTGCAGCTATAAAGTTGAGCTTTGAAAATTAAGTATTGGAAATTGTTAGGGGATGACTAGAAGCTATTTCAAAATGTTAACTATTTAAAATAAAATAATCAATTGTAATTTTTTTGGTATTTATGAATAACAGTTGATATGCATGAAATACATATATATTTGATGATGTTCAGCCATATTCAATTGATATTTGTTGCTCAGCCTCTCTAAAAACACTGATGTCAAGTGACTTTTGTTTTATCAAAATACTGTTGAAGTACTATAAACATACATATTAAAGCAATACTGTAAAAGCCAATATATTTGCGCGTGGAATTATTCGCTTAGTCAGCCTCCAAACTGTTTGCGGTGTGGACCTTTTCACTCTGTCAATCATGCTGTTTTTCACTGTGTAGCTTTTATACTATTATACACTGTAGAGTTTGAGTGGAGTAAAATATGTTCGCATGTGGATATATTCGCAGAGATTTGTTGCCATCGAAATAGTGAAAATTTCCACACCGCAAACAATTCCACTTTTACTGTAATTACAGTTTCTGTATATTGCTTTCTACAGCAAGCTTTGTTAGTGCAAATTCATCATTGCGCTTATCTCTTTAAATTCAGTTATATGCTAGAGTTTGAGTGTGCCAAATTAAGGATGTTTACAGTAATAGTGTTGTATTTGTGGAGTAGTTCTTTAAAAGAAATTTGCATGTACAGTATACATGCTACATATTTCAAATGACAAAATTTTCAAGTCATAATTAATAATCAGTCTTTTTACCATCACACAAACACGATTATCATCATCAGTATACCCCCACTGGGAATTTTTCTGTTAATTTATTATCGGTGGAATATCATTTACAGTTTATAAGCAGAAAAATCAAATCTAAAATATATCTTAAGTATAACTAATCTAAAAAAAATACAACTGAGAATGCTAATCTAACCAACTCTGGTAGAAGACTAAATTATGGCACATTTTGAAAAATGCGGGGTATCATGCTGCTTCTAATGTGTTTTGGGGAGAAGATTGTAAACACGGAGCCTTTGGAGTGTTAGTTGTGGATACAGGGGATTTGGGTAGTGGGCCACAGATGTGTTTTTACTTGCTGTTTGTTGGAGGGGTGTGAGTGGCTAGGAGCCAGAGCCTGTACATGGTGGGGCCTCATCAGATGTTCCCAGGGCTTCTTTCTCGGACTACCAGGAGAGAGTCAGCTGTTTCCATGTTCTTCCACATTTTTATTGGCCAAACCTGCTTTTAAAACTGAAGGAAAACTATCCCTCTATACTCCCATGTCTAAAGATCTAGAAGATGTTTTTCTTGATAAATGTTTACATTATAGAGTTAAATCGCAAGATAAAAGACAATTAAATCTGTTGCACATGTATTACAACCGCAATCAATGTTTTTCAAGTCTTTGGAGCAGTTGTCCCTCCAAGTTATTTTAGTTTTTTGTAGCAGAGCTTTAAAGTGGGCACCCTGTTGGCAACTGGGGTTTAGTAAACAAAGCTAGTCCCTTTGAAGTTTAATAGTGATGGGTGGAGATTTACTGCTCTGCGATGTTTATTCAGCCCACTGAGATCCAACATCAAACTTGGATGTAAATTAAAATTGGTTATTTGGTGTAACTAGAGTTCTTTAATTTCTTTTTATCGTGCGCAAGATGGAGTATCTGTATATTTTATTTTTCTTTATATTTTTTAGGTATTTATTTGAAATGCTAGTTGGGTTTTAATCTGAAACCCATAACAGCTGTTTTAACTTTTTCCTGAAATCAATATGAAAATTTTCTTTCTGTCCATGTGGTCCTCTATCTTATTTATAACATGTAGCTTTTATCATTTTAAACCAACTTTAGCTCGCATCAGTTTTATTGTACAATGATTACATAAGTGAGATGTACCCTTTTGTAATTGTGATAGATTGTAGTGTTCAGCTGTTGATTGTAGTCGGGCCAGCAAACCCAAGGTCAGACTTAAATGTTGTTTAACAAATATGGAGTAGTATTTTTCTCTTATTTGAAGACAGGACAATTCTATCGTCTTGGTTATGCATTAAAAGTGAAAAACCTTGACAAAAAGGGACACACACAACCTTCTTAATTAATGCTTTTAAAGTGAAACAACTTGACATAGACAGGTAAATTGTACCATATTGGTTATGTATTTAAAGTGAAAAACCTTGGTAATGTCCAATCATAATTTGTTTAGTTAGAATTCACTTCATGTCCAACACATGTATTCATTCTACCTTCAACATCAGAAATTCTGCACTTTTATGAAAATTACTTTAGCTTTAGTTAAAAATTCAGGGCACATTCCTGTCAATATGGTTTAATTAACTATTTAAAAATGAGAGTTGTTAGCTGGAATCAGTTGTTTATTACCAAGGGGAGATGCTTTGTAGGCTTGTTATTGACTCAGTGCATCCATCCCTCACATATAGTGCATGTTGTCATGAAATTCTGGAATCTCCTGCAGGGCAAACCAACACCACCGCACTCTGCAAATATGAAATAAGGCTCTTCTTCAAAGACTTCCATGATTACCAGAATTTTCCAGATGGTAGAGTTTGAATTTCGACATCAGCCTTTCCCAAAAAGTATTACAATATGCATGGCTAGAAGTCCTTTGATGTTGTACAAGCTTGTGTTACAAACGTATCAATCCCCTTTGGGGACCTGGGTCTGTCGGAATAATTCTGCATAATTGCACAATTTTTTTATGACAATGGTTGGGAATATTAGCTGGGGCCAAATATAGTTGTTATGCAGAAATATCGCTTCTTCTGTGTGGCAGCAGTATAGATGCACAGATCTCCGTACTCGCCAGATCAATATTCATTGAACGCCAGTAGGCAGAAGTGGTACCAGACATCAACGGTTGATTATCGTTAATTATATAAACCATATAATTTGATAAACAGTTCTATAATTGTAAATTATGGGATTTTAAGTACTTTAGCTCCGACAGAAACATTTCAAAGGAATGCACTCTCCTGACTTTTGCAAACTGAAAAATATTCACTTGTTTGGAGTTCATTTTGATTTTTCTAATAAAATTGTAGTAGATGGGAAAAGTCATTAAATACAAGTGATATACATCATGTTTTTGATGTTGCAAGCATATTTACCAGTGTGAATTTCATATTAAAAAGATATTATTCTTCATTGCTCTAAAAATTTTGAAAAGTGACAAAATGTCTGCATTGTCCTGTGTGTTCTGTGGACGGCCATAAATCAGATGCTCTTAACTCGGACAGGTGGCGTGGCTTTTAACTTTTGTGATGAAAACTTATTAATTCTTCATAACTTTTGAAAACATATTTGAGCTCTCAGCGTCAATGTACTTTGATTTGTTGGGGCTTTATTACCTCCCCAAACTGATTGAAAATGTAATAACTACACTGGTAGGGCTGTTACCGCAGACATTTCAGTGTGCTTTATGATATAGATTATTACCTATTTAAATGACATGTTCCATGCTGTGATTACTGTATGCGTTACCTATGAAAATGTAGCGTTTAATATATATCTCGCACAATATCTTTAAACGAATGCTGTCATTACCTTTAAACATACTGCCATCGATTTGAAACGAAATTAAATTTTCTGTTTGATATTTATTTGAATATTTTTTTGTTAAAAGATATTTTCATTTGAACTAAATTGTTTAAAAATTTTGAAAGGTCCAAAGTAATAAATAAAGGATTAAAAATTGTCCTTTATGAGAAAAGCTTGTGATTTATTGTGTGTCCTGTGAAGCGCGGTTGATCTACATGTATGGATGGCTATGTCGACGTTGATGGCTGTGTCACTGTGCACACAAATGATTTCCGTCTGATCACTCTTGAATATATGCTTTGATTTTCATGAAAATACCTGCTCAAGTTTGATTTTGAACCATATCTGAAGATCAGCTCAGCTGTTAGCAGCCATCTTGGATTTCATAAAAAGTCAATGGGTTTCCATTTACATGCGTTACCTTGGTAATTTTTTGAAAGAAGGGTATGGGACTTCAGCTAAAGTCTGAATCAGAGTTAATCAGCTGGTGTTGATTAGAATCTTTTAAGAAATAAGGAGATGTTTTAGGGTATGAACATTTTTCTTACGGGTTTTCTGATAGATAAATAAAAAAGAGATTTATTACCTACGGTACACCCCTAAGCAGGCAAATATTTCTCTCTCTTTTCAATCACAAGAATATAATGTAAGCTGGAGAACACACAAAAAACAAACAACTCAATGTTTGCATCACAGCATCAAACTGTTTCCCCTTTTGTAATGTTATACATGTATTACATTGTGACTCTTATGAATTGATATACAAACTTTTTTTATTTTTGGTTTGGTTTAGACATCCTATTAACAGTTAAGGTCATTAAAGGACTTTGGTGAAAGGCGAGTGCACTATCCTGTAGTATTCACTGAAATTGGGTCTAAAAAGGAATTACCCTTTCTAACTTTGGACAGTTCTGACATACCTGCACAGAAATTAGAGAAATAATTCTGCTTGTCCTCAAACTCCGTTTGTCATTTCAGTGTATGAAGAAATTTATTAGGCGATGGGGTGTTACTTAGAATCTGTACGACATATGAATTGGTCTCATCCATAATGTAATGTACGTTGGAGTTATTGATCCTGCAGTGCTTGCTGTAAGATACATAACATCAAGTTAGCAACTATCTCTCTGGAACGTTCAATTTCCAGGCTAGTCCTAATGTTGGCTGGAGATTAATGAAGCAGATGAAAAGCATTCAACTCCGAGGCTGAACCTTTGAAGGGCGTTTGATAGTCAAACTTCAAAAACCAATTTATAACACATAAATAATATTTGCCTGCAGTCGGTCAGAATGGATACACAGGATGTATATCCATAATTTTCTCGTTAGATAAAAAATCAAAAGGGACAGTCTATGTGAGTTTCGTGTGATGGACTTCTTGCCTGCTTTTATGTGTACAACCATCACAGAATAAGGCAACAAGTTTTCTCCTAAAAAACACTTGAGAAAAACAAAATTTTATGAGGCAGATCTTCATGTTCTAGCTGTTGATAAAAGCTGTTTAACAGCTGTTAGATGATTCAGTTTTGTATTGGTAGTTGTTATTTATTTGCAACTAATTAAGTTGTGTATTGGTAGCTGTTAGATTTAATTTTTCTGTCGTAAACGGATACAGCGCTGCAGGCGTATTTGAGATGAATGTTAAATATTGAGATAAAATTTGATTATTTTGCATGTTTCGTGGTACAAGTTCAAAGAAAATTATGAAAAGTTTATTCTGCAAGATTTATGAGATGAAAGTTTATTTTTTTAATGAATATGTAATGATGTGATGTATGTATGTTCAATGTTTTTGAACTTGAAGGAAATGCGTAATTTCTAAGGTAAATAGTTTTGGAGGTTGAGTTGAAGGATATGTATCAGATAGCTTTGAAGGTTTTAGATACAAAGTTTGGTTAAAAACTATTTTATTGCAATGAAGGAAAAAACATTAGAGTGAAGGTAAAACATTTTGGGAGTCAATTCTATGGATTGATTAGGTGAAAATTTCCAGTGATAAAATGTGATTGTGTATGAGAGGTTTTCTGGTTCTATACTAGAGGTATTTGGAGGTACATGTATATAATTTGTACATAATGAACAAGCTGTCAGGTGTATTTCACTCCTCCTGAGTTCAAACTTTGCTGGCTTCCATTTATTGCCCTTTTATGACTTATGATTAAACCTGGGAACCACTGCAGGCCTATATCACAATATAGATTTCCTCCCCGCTGGAGTAAAGTGCTGGTTGGGAGACTTGGTATAGCCAGTCATTTCTCTTTATCGCTGCCCCCTATTCAGCCATAGTTAATGGCCCCCATCCTTCCTCGCAGCCTTTCATTACCACAGAAAATTCAATAGGGAAGGGACCGTTTAGCATGCTTCAGTTTTTCTCTGTCCAATAATATTTGTGAGTATGTTGTGTGGTGCCAGCTCAAGCTCGCCTAGATGAGTACTTTGTATGATAAAGATGGATACTTGGATATAGACATCTAACTCTGGGGCACCCAACAGGGTACCCAGATCACCAAATTAACAAATTTTGATGTATTAAACTTAGTCAGGGACTCCCAAGTTACATACAAATGGTAGTACACATTGGTTTCTATTGAGTTAGATGTTAAATGTTACCCCTTCCCTCACCCCACAGATTCTAACACATTATCCCCCAAGAAGTATTCCCATTTTGAGTTAACATACAGCAGCATTATTATTTCTATAAGTTAGTTCATTACAAGTCCTAGCGTTCATTACAAAGTCCTTGTGTTAATCATCGCCTATACACTCCTAGTGACGTCCCGTAATAATGGAAGCAGTCGTAATAATGGAAGCAGTCGGCTCATTCTAGACTCTGTCTTATGCAGCCACTGTTGAATTGTGTTGTTAAAGCTGAAATTCACACCAGCATTTGATATTTCAAGCGAAGGCAGTGTGTTTATTATTGTTTAGCTTGTAGAAAATTATTCTATGAAAAATATTAAAGATATTATCATGACTTGCTAAAGACTAGTGTTAATTTTGTGCCTGGTTGTTAAAAGCGTTGTCCTGTTTTTTATGACAAAACACTAATTTTCTAGGATTTGTAAGTATTCTGAAAAAAAGTTTGACTTAGAACTGAAGTGGCTGCAGAGATAACAGTTTATGGTCTGAGGATAAAATACTAACCAATTTTTGTAGTAATTCCCCTGATAGATCTACATGTATTGGAAATATTTTTAGGTTTAACAGCTTTTAACCAAATAAGCAAATTATGTCATTGAATTTTGATTGTTCAAATTTCTGTGTGATGCTGTAACATCACAGCTCTAGGTGATCGAGTGGATTTTTCAGACAGAATATAAAATATTATGGGAGGAAAAGGTTGATAATTTGTTCCCGTTTTTGTGACTTTATAGATTTTTAAACACACTGGGTGAGATATTGTCTGAAAGCTAAAAAAAAAAAAAAAAAAAATTGATAACAAACCACCACTTGTTGTGGAGCCTCTATGTGTCATTATCATCGTTCTACAAGAAAATGCTCAGTTCTGGTGATGAGCTTCTCGTGTTTTAACTATACTCCCTACACATTGTGGAGAAGTGTTCCTATGGGCCTGCCCCATACAGCCCTCCTCAAGTACTTTGTACCAATATATGGCATACATTGGTGGATATATGCTGGGTGTTTTAATGGGTAGATAATCTATGATATGGAGGCCCCGCTCTGAAGTTCCCTATATTCTGTACACGCATCACGATCCCCATGTCATCTAGTGCTCCGCATTACGTTCACGAGCAGTAAGAGGTTCCCTGTTAGTGCTCTACATTCGCCTAATAACATCAGAAATATAATTGTGCTCTTTCTGTTCTTTCCAAAGACTTCATTCAGCTGGCAGTCTCCCTTTGTTTTGGGGCTGTATTTATTGACTTGATAGTGTACACGTTTGCCAACCGTGTAATCATATTGCCCCAGAGTCTTTTTGGAAGCTCTTTGCTTACCAAGCTCCTTGTTTGATTCTTTAGAAAGAAAGTTAGGATAAAAGATTCCCTTCACAAGATATTGCTCTTTTGCCATAGATTAATTTCACTGAATAAATCATATATACAGAGACTGCATGCACTCAAAATTTCTCTAAATATATCATATATTTAGAGACTACACTCAATGATTGAAAATATACTTTTGTTACAAATTGTTATAATTACCCTCAGCATACCTAGTTCTTAAAACTAATATCTAGAAATTAATTTTCATTTTATAAAACTGCAATGTAATCCATAGAGAGACATACACGGTTTTGGAGGTCATGGTTTAGTAGATTTCAGAGGTTGTTGGTCAAGGTCAAACAGACTTTGAAAAGGTCATCTGTCAAGGTGGATTGACTGGTCATACAGCTACTACTGCTCTTCACCCTGACAAAATTTTCAGTAGAATGAAGAACCATATTTTCACCACAATTACTAGCCATCAAATTTTCAAACATTAATATTCTTTGCAGGAATTTTGGTTTGTCAAACTTACCAGCATATATATTACTTGGCTTTTGGTGACCTGTAGAACCAGAGGGACATCGATTTCTTCTGTTACTTGATATTTTAAATGTTTGAATGTCATTTTCATGTGAAATCATTCTTTTTTTACAGTATGGAAGAGCAATATGCAGTACATTGACAGTCTAAAGTGGCAGTACTTCATATCTGTAGATGGTATCCACACAGAGTACCCAGCCAACGCCTTCCACGGTGAACACAGGTGTACCAATGTGCATGACTACCGACACAGGTAAGGGACATAAACCATCCTTTGTAGGCTCCAACGCCAGATTTACCTTTACAAAAACTCAAGTGTTAGCATAGGGCTGGGCTTTAGCCACGAGGTTTCCAGTATTACCATACAAAACCTTCCAATTTTGGCCCCCCCCCCCCAATTTCTTTGCCTAGTATCTATTGATAGAAAGGACAATTTCTATGTCATTGATCTCAAATTGGTAAGTTTAAAAGTTTAAAGAAGTAAGAAAATTTCCTAAGGTTAATTAATATTAATTAATTAATTAATTTAATTTAGTGTCACTGATGGACTGGTGGTAATAATATCAAAACTTCTATTCTCACATGTTGAAGGTGGAGGGTGTAAACAAGGTTATCTTAATCCCAGTAAATAGATTTTAGATGCAGGGTATGAAAATGATTCCTATTCTACAGAACTTATTTTACTGTGTGAAATTCACAGTGATTAAGCTGGTCCTAAACGCACAGAGTGTACAAAATTATTACTCCCAACAACTTGTGTCTTGGTAAAGATAACTGTACAAGGTTCCTCCATATACAATAAGTGTACAGGTTATTGGGAGAAACTTTATCTGACTAATAAAGTGTACATGTTATGGGGAGAGGAATACACAAAGTTACTGTTTTATCCCAGTAAGTTTGGCTACAGACATTACTGAACCCTCTGATCAGGCAAGCAGAAAATTACTACGGCAGTCATAATGCACACAGGCTCAGGGTCATCCCACATGATGCTGAGAGCCAACCACTTCAAAACAGTCATGCAGAAATGCTTTTGATGTACATGTATTGGTGTATAGTAGTACCCTTGTGATCATAATGAGTACACACACAGATGACTGGGGGATACAGTACCCATCTAGTAGGGAGCAATGCTAAAACAAATCACTGCCATATGTTTGTAAAGGCAATGTCTCTTTCATTTCCTCAGTATAATGAGAAATACTCTCACAATTATGTCTTTTGGGCTTTTTAATATGTACATATTTACTGTGATAGCTTTTATTTTGTTGGAATTCGTAAAAAAAATTACAAATTTTTTAAAAGATATGCTTGTAAATATGTGTTATGAGTGACTTTTCCCCAAATAATGCAGCCAAATACTGGTCGTTTTCTCCAGCAAAAAGAAAGTGATTTTCTTTTCCAAAAGAAAAGAAATACATGTATAATGAACATTTTTCAGTAAAAATAATATGTTTTCAAATCATTCACCCCTAGGTTAATGAATAAAACTCCCCAGGTCATATGGGAACAGGCAGTTTTACCATGTAGGAAGGAAACAATTTAGTCATAGCTCATGGGGATCTATATTTCGAAAAAAAACATGGTATTCGAGTAATCCGAGGGTGGTTGAACTTGATTGGGTCCAAACGAACCGTTGGACGAATGAGGGTATTCAGTAAATCGGGTTTATGTAAGTGAAGTTTTTTTGTACTGTATACATTTTCAAATTTTCCTTGGCATAAAAAAATAGCGAAGTGATTCACTTTGTCAGAATCGATGAATAATTTCAGGTTAACAATAGTGTCATTTTACTGTTGCAAAAAAAAATACAATGTTGAGACTTGAGTTAACATAAGGAAAATGTGTTTTAGTTATTAAAGGCAGTTAAGTATTCCCCTTCGCAGAGATAACCTCAGACTTCATAGGCCTAGAGGAGAAGCTAAATCTCAGATGTTGCTTTATAAACTTGTTTATGACTTTCCATGTTGTGTGTTGATGAAGAGCTCACACGGTGAAGGCCAGGTGCAAATAACATTTGATATGGGTTTTTAAGGGAGCATCAAAGTAATGGTATAATTAAAACCATATTGAACAACTGTTGCTACAAGTGTCTGATCTTGGGTCTCACAGAGGCCTTCCACCGCTGTGTAGAGAATACCAGTACAGAAACTTAATTTTAGACACATGGACATTACTACTAAAGACACATGGACACTGTACAGCTATAGACACATTGACATTGAACAGCTATAGACACATTGACATTGTACAGCTATAGACACATGGACACTGTACCACTATAGACACATGGACATTACTACTATAGACACATGGACACTGTACAGCTATAGACACATTGACATTGAACAGCTATACACACATTGACATTGTACAGCTATAGACACATGGACACTGTACCACTATAGATACATGGACACTGTACAGCTATAGACACATTGACATTGTACAGCTATAGATGCATGGACATTGTACAGCTATAGACACATTGACATTGTACAGCTATAGACATATGGACACTGTACCACTTCTATAGACACATGGACACTGTACAGCTATAGACATATGGACACTGTACAGCTATAGACATATGGACACTGTACCGCTATAGACACACGGACACTGTACCACTATAGACGCATTGACACCGTACAGATATAGACACATGGACACTGTACCACTATAGACACATGGATACTGTACCACTATAGACACACGGACACTGTACCACTATAGATACATGGACCTTGTACAGCTATAGACACATTGACATTGCACAGCTATAGATGCATGGACATTGTACAGCTATAGACACATGGACACTGTACCACTATAGACATATGGATACTGTACCACTATAGACACACGGATACTGTACCACTATAGATACATGGACCTTGTATAGCTATAGACACATTGACATTGTACAGCTATAGATGCATGGACATTGTACAGATATAGACACATGGACACTGTACCACTATAGACACATGGATACTGTACCACTATAGACACACGGACACTGTACCACTATAGATACATGGACCTTGTACAGCTATAGACACATTGACATTGTACAGCTATAGACACATTGACATTGTACAGCTATAGACATATGGACACTGTACCACTACTATAGACACATGGACACTGTACAGCTATAGACATATGGACACTGTACAGCTATAGACCATGGACACTGTACCACTATAGACACACGGACACTGTACCACTATAGACGCATTGACACCGTACAGATATAGACACATGGACACTGTACCACTATAGACACATGGATACTGTACCACTATAGACGCATTGACACCGTACAGATATAGACACATGGACACTGTACCACTACTATAGACACATGGACACTGTACCATTACTATAGACACATGGACACTGTACCACTATAGACACATTGACACTGTACCACTATAGACACATGGACACTGTACAGATATAGACACATGGACACTGTACCACTACTATAGACACATGGACACTGTACAGCTATAGACACATGGACACTGTACCGCTATAGACACATGGACACTGTACAGCTATAGACACATGGACACTGTACAGCTATAGACACATGGACACTGCACAGCTATAGACACATGGACACTGTACCATTATAGACACATGGACACTGTACCACTATAGACACATAGAAAAAATACTGATATAGACACATGGACACTGTACTACTATATACACATGTACATCGTACAGCTATAGACACACGGACACTGTACAGCTATAGACACATGGACACTGTACCACTATAGACACATGGACACTGTACCACTATAGACAAATGGACACTGTACCGCTTTAGACACATGGACACTGTACAGCTATAGACACATGGACACTGTACCGCTATAGACACATGGACACTGTACCACTATAGACACATAGAAAAAATACTGATATAGACACATGGACACTGTACTACTATATACACATGTACATCGTACAGCTATATACACACAGACACTGTACAGCTATAGACACATGGACACTGTACCACTATAGACACATGGACACTGTACCACTATAGACACGTGGACACTGTACAGCTATAGACACATGGACACTGTACAGCTATAGACACATGGACACTGTACAGCTATAGACACATGGACACTGTACAGCTATAGACACATGGACACTGTACCACTATAGACACATGGACACTGTACCATTATAGACACATGGACACTGTACAGCTCTAGACATATGGATATTGTGCTACTATAGACACATGCACATTGGATACCACTTCAGGCAAAGCCATCAAGCCTTAGTAACTTATCATAAATTCGGATACAGATATTATCAAGATGTTTTCATCCCGAAGTGGGGAACTTTCAAAGATGGAATGTAGCTACATGAGGTATAATTATTGGAGAAGTGCCCCAACTGCCAATCTACTGACAAGTTGTTTGGCCCCAAAATGTTTTTCTAATAAAAACTGATAAAAAAGGTCCCTTTCATTTCGGTGTTGATCTAGACACGGCATTTTTTCGTAGGTGAAAACTTATCTTTTGTACTATTACAGACATCACATGATCACCTTTACTATAGTTACAATGTCACTGGGACATCACATGATCACCTTTACTTAAGATACAATGTCACTGGGACATCAAATGATCACCATTACTATAGTTACAATGTCACTGGGATATCACATGATCACCTTTACTATAGTTACAATGTCACTGGGACATCACATGATCACCATTACTATATTTACAATGCCACTGGGACATCACATGATCACCTTTACTATAGTTACAATGTCACTGGACATCACATGATCACCATTGCTATAGTTACAATGTCACTGGGACGTCACATGCTAACTTTAGCTATAGTATGATATTACTGGGATGTCAAATGGTTACTTGAACTATAATGACTATGTCACATGATTGCCTTGGCTAAAGTTACAATATCACATGGTCACCTTAGCTGTCCATGTGTTGTTTCTTGAATGTCACATGGTTACCTTAAGTAACTCTAGTTACAATATCACATGGTTACCTTAACTGTCCATGTGATGTTTCTTGAATGTCGAGTGGTTACCTTAACTGTCCATGTGATGTTTCTTGAATGTCACATTGTTACCTTAAGTTACTCTAGTTACAATATCACATGGTTACCTTAACTGTCCATGTGATGTTTCTTGAATGTCGAGTGGTTACCTTAACTGTCCATGTGATGTTTCTTGAATGTCGCGTGGTTACCTTAACTGTCCATGTGGTGTTTCTTGAATGTCGCGTGGTTACCTTAACTGTCCATGTGGTGTTTCTGGAATGTTGAGTGGTTACCTCAACCAACATAATGTTGCTCTAAATTTTTCATGTTCTCTATTAAACACAGGAAAACATTCCTGAGTTGAGCCCTAGCTGTGTTTGTCAGAGAGGTCTTATACTGAAGATCAGTGGGTTGCAGTATTTGAGATGTAATTTAGTGACCCCAGGGGTCTGGCTCGCCCTGGGTTTGCCCCAGGGCTAGGCAGCATTGAGTGCTACCGATAGCCCTACTTAGTACTTATCAAACCCCAGTTTGTTTCCCCCTTATCACAAACATTTCCCTGTGATTTGTTCACAGTCTTGGTTCCTCCTCGGGCTTCTCTGCAAGACATGATGAAATTACATCTTATCTTTATTACTGCAGTTATATCAAATGATAGGAAATCTGTGGGAGATAAAACCCTGGCTTTATGGCTAGGGGTATTTACACAGGCAACTGTGTGCTAGCTGGCTACTTTTACTCAAAAAACCCAGCTGAGTTCGGAGGTTCCTTGTATCAAAAATTAATTCAGAGTTCATGAAGGGGTTATGGTATTTTGGATTTTTGCCATGGTTGACTCGCTCTGAGAAAAACTTCACTTTGTTATTCCCATTTGGTTTCTCAAAATGGTGCCAACTTTTCAGGATCTAATTTTCTGCATTGAAAGTTGTTACACAAACCAGTCAGTGTGAATTTTAAGGTGAATTCAAATGGACAAAGCTGTTTTCGTTTGACATAAAACTAAAACCTCATAAATATACTGCTTGCAATTGATTCCATTTATAGCTCATAATCATTGAATCAATGAATTGTACTTTCTTTACCCCTTCAATTTTCATTTTCTGGTCTTTTGAAATAAATGTTCGCATGTTTAAATCCCCTAGCTATGTATTGTTTCAAAACAACATAACAAAAAAATTAATTGCGTGAATACACTAATTTCATATTTGTGTATGAACCTTGGTATGACAGTATGCTGTCACAAAATGATAAATGACCTCAAACTTCCTTATAATTATTATGATCACATGGAACAATAAATTGGAGAAAATTTCCTTGTTTGTTGTATCTTCTATATATTGTGTCTGGGTTTTTATACAAGTTTTGGATTTCAAAACACAGAAAATATGAAAATGACGTTATTTTAGAAGATTATCAAAATAAATCACATTTCTGTCACTATGCAGAGTTTGTGTTCATTGTTGTTGATTTTGTTGATATTGAAGGGCAAATCAAACCTGTAATAAAAAGTAATGTAATTTAGTCCCTGTTTCTTGATCTTACAAATGTTTGTCACTGTTCGGATGGTTCCTTTCTATGATGAAGAATTTGTGAATATGGTATATTTTGTTGCAGGACGGTGTTTGTGTCAACAGTACAACCACAGCCAAAACATATTGTCATAGTGATGGACCATGGAAACTCCCTGAGTGCCAACCAGCTTAGGACCGCCAAGGGCATTGCCAAACACCTGCTGAACTCGCTGTCAGAGAAGGACAGGGTAAGATCACATTGTACAGAACCTTAACCCATCCACCCCCGAAGACACATTTGAACTCTTCCGATGCATTTGTTGGAATAGTTCATTATGAAACTTCAGGGAGGAATGAGCTAACACAATGCAGAATACTTCCCATCCATCCCTGAAGACACATTTGAACTCTTCCTTTTCCATGGTTGGAATAGTTCATTGTGAAACTTCAGGGTGAATAAGCTAACACCATGCAGAATATTCTTCCCATCTTGAGTAATAAAACACGCCAAGGGCATGGTATTTTATCGGTCAATATCAATCATATGTAAATCATCAATAGTAGCAATATTTCCTGTGTATAACAATTGATGAAACATTCGGTCTGTGCCTTTACAGGTTGGAGTGGTGGGCCTGGCGTCACGCCCCACGTTCTCCAGGGCGCCATCGGATGATACCTGTATCCACTCCTCAATGGTACCCGTCACATTCGAGGCCACGCTCTATTTCAGCAAGTTCATAGACAACCTGGAAAAGGAGGATGGTAAGGAATACACTGTTTATCACTCAATACATAAAATCAAGAACATAGATCCGAAGAGCGAAGAGGCTACACTTCTGCTCTGTTCAGTTTGAATAAGATATAATATATTAATGCACTTGTGTATATACCTACATGGTGGATCTGACATCAAATTACTTATCAATCATATGAATCCTCTGTGATTCATCAAGGGAAGACTTTGTATTAATATGTTCTTATTCTGTTTCAGCTTCCACCAACCATTCTCTTGGGTTCCAAGTCGCATTCAACATCATAGAAAACATGGTCAAAAAGACAAAAGGGGCGAAAATAGGTAAGAAGAGGTTGAAAGTCCAAGATGAAAAATCATCTTATGTATTTCACATTAAATTTCATGAAAAATGTATGAAGTCTTGTTTTTGATTCTATTGAGAACTCATTCTTAATTTTACAATATCTGTCTTTCATGAACTGATTCACCCCTAAAAATTCAGAATGAAGTACCCAAACTTTTGAATTAGAGAAGTTTGTATGTGTATTCAAGGGTGAATGGGTGCCATTAGGCTTTAATGAGTTTAACACTGATCATGAACGTCATTCTTTGCTTGATTTTATAAAAAAAAAAAAAAATTGAAGCTCAATATGTTGCAAAAGGATCGAGAAATAATACTTATGGCATATTAACAAAATTTCGCTGAGTTATATTAATTATTTATATGACTGAGATTTATGTCTCTATTAATGCATTGTTTGCTACTGTTTCAGAACAAGCCATGATAATCTACATCAGTCGCGGCCTACTGTCGTCACTAACAGAGGCCAAGGAAGTGATGGATATCATCTCCTTACGTAATGGCGGTCTGGGACATCGCGTCATTATCAA
Source organism: Mimachlamys varia (assembly GCA_947623455.1). NCBI lineage: Eukaryota > Metazoa > Mollusca > Bivalvia > Pectinida > Pectinidae > Mimachlamys > Mimachlamys varia. The sequence continues at coordinate 46,037,753 of OX392530.1, read as the reverse complement.
CACCTACGCCGTAATTGATGGTTTGTACAATTAAGTTCCAAAAACTTCAATGGAAATAATTTACTTCTTTAATAAATCAAACATCCACAGCAAAGTTGATGTTGAGTTCACTGATGTGTATCTATGGTTATGTGGTCGCCTTGTGGACAACAAATTAGCATGCAACAAAACGTAATTAATGGGACATGAAAGTGTGTACAACAAAAGGAATATCTGGAATATGTGTTTATATGAGTGATGTACATTTTTCAGATGGAAAGCCCATTATGTACGAGAAAAGTTTCCTTCAGGATATAGCAGATCAGAACTTCCAGAAATATAATGTCGGAATCAGAAGTACCAACCAAGTTGTGGTAAGATGTTATACAAGAAGGATTATTTATTTTTGACCATCTATACTACCTGTTTGGTGAATCTGTCCTAATCCAACATTTGGCTTCCAACATCTCAATCAGATTAGACAGGGTGTCAGAATACATGGGTCTTATTTGAAAGTGCCCGTTACAAACAGTTCAACATTAATGCTGGACTGGACATAGATATTTAATACTGAAGGTACAGATTACACAGATGTGAATATAAAGTTTGATCAAATTTGGATAAAATTTAATTTCTACAATTATGATACATAGATTGAATTTGCAAGTATCAAGTTATCTCCTCTGTTATTTAAGCTTAATAAAGATAAAAGAAATTGAGAGATAGTTTAATGACAAAAATAGACAGTTTTCCAATTGGACCAGTATGTTTTGTCTAGGTGGATGTTGATTGTTATCGTAACTTTGTTATCACAGCCTGGTGTCATGATGGCTATTAATTCCACCAAGGACCTCAGCAGTTCAGTAGGGCGTTTCTACCTTCCCTTTAATCGTACCACCAACCATCAGGTGCGATACTCCTTACCCTACATAGACAAGGCAGACGCAGGTAAGTGTCCACACCCCAGGGCCATCAAGTGATCTAAGTCAAAATGTGTCTTAAGTTCTGACTAAGCTGATCACAAATAATGTTAGATAATGTTTTAAAATGTTATGTTATCCATGATTGCTAAAGCTTAAACTTAAGTCCAAGAGATTGTTTAATGATCCCGAGGCCAAATCATGAATATTTTCATTAACATAATAACGCATATTCATACTAGTCACTAGAGATTCCAGATTCTTTTGATGGAAACAAGTATAGTATATTGTTTTAGGTTCAAAATTCATATTATATGAAAAATTCCCAGGTGATATTTTCACATATTGAGTATATGGATCCTTCAGATATTCATTAGTCTGATTGTTTTGAGGAGAATAACATTTCTCCCCCATCAATTTTTTACAGCGCTAACACTAACAATCAGCCAGACGTGTTTCCATGACAACCAGGTGATCGGTGTGACAGGTGTGGACCTCCATATGGAGGACATTGTACAAGACATGACATACCTTGACGGTGACCAGGCCTACCTGTTTCTCATCAACACAGAAGGTCAGTATCTTGTGACATTGGGTCGTTTTGTATTCCAAGCTTGGACACATTTCAATGACTAAATACTAAGATTGGACAGCTGAAATTAATGTTAAAGAAGGTCAGATTTAAATTGCATTGATAACAAATAGTGTAACATAATTGGTTTGACTGCCACAGGTTACACGTTGATGCACCCATCCTTCAGTCGTCCCATCAAGACACACTTACAGCCCATGCACACGGATATTTGGCACTTCGAAAATATGGACGGATTTGTCAAAATTCGCAGTGACATGTTAAAGTAAGTACTGTTCTGCTATCTTGTATGCTATAAATATTCATTGTAATGATTAGCGAAATTTCTAATCAACAGTTTCAATTTAAACTCTTTATAAGTACCTTATATTTTTCTTACATTAATCACAGGAGTAATCAATATACAATGATTCATATGGTACTATTGGGACCAGATCATTCACTCTGTTGATGCCGTATGGTGTCGATTAGACTTGAAGAGTTCTGAGATAGCTATGTAAATGAGAAAATCTGTTATTCTGTTTGATTAAAATTTGCATGTGATGAAATTATTCATTGAAGATCATATCTGTTGAATATCAAAATTTAGTATGTAGGTTCTGATGAAGTTGTGGTTTGAAAAATTCAATACAATTGATATAAGAGTGTGGTATCATTGCGTAATAAGAAAAATCTTGGTATTTTAAAAGGGAGTCGAAATAAATTAAAGGAAACAAAGACATAAAATTAAAGAAATAAAAAATTAGATAAAGTGGAATGTTGATACTTTTTGGTGGCATATAAATGAGGAGCATTAAAATAAGTCAAGGTTTTTACTGTATACTAATATATAGAACAGATTCTGTCTACATCTAAGACTCTCTAATCACTGTATATATATTATGATTAACAGTGAGGAGGGATACAAGTGATATTTGTGCTACAACATGATATAGATCGCCTCTCAGATATTTCTAACACAGTATGTTATTACGTTACAGTAAGGAGCAGGGTGAGGAAGTATTGATGGTTCAGAATAAGGTCCCGCCAACCAACTCATCGGATCCTGTTGTTGTCGTTCCGGAGTTCTACGCCAGATATATCTGGAGAAGGGTCAGTTCTTTTGTCACCTCTAAGTTACATAATCTCATTTATCATGTTCCCAATGTATTTTCAAATATATATATCTTGGATTCCTGAGTCAAAGTCTACTTAATAGGTCTTGATATCAGAACAACTATTGATGATACGATAATTAGATAGTTTGCTGCCAGTGGTATTGATTTCATAATAGTATAATTGATATTTTTAATTGTCCAATAAGGAAAATTAATATCTCTCATGATTGAGTTCTCACCCAATCATGAGAGATACTTCTTTCTCCTTATTTAATCTGCTGTTATTAATGATGGAACAAGTATTTTTTGTACCTTTTTCAAACAGAAAGTGTTGCTTAATTGAGTTTTCCATTTTAGGTTGCAGATACACCGTTCATTTTGGCTTTGAAAACTGTATCCGAGAGGAAGAGTAACAGGAAGCTTGTAAACATACCAGGTTTGTGTTCAAACAGCTTTAAATAGGTTACTGTTACTAGGTTTATTTGAACTTTGAACCTTAACAGGGAATTTGTATTTTCAGTAGAAAAATAATTCCTTTTCTAAAGATAATGTCTGAAAATGTGTATCCTGTAAATGTGTAATATTGATGTGCTTTGGTCTACAAGTCAGTGCAACTGAAGCCTCACCCTTTAACCTCAGCATAGAATATGCATTTTCAGTAGAAAAATGATTTCTTTCCTAAGATGTCTAAAAACTTGTATCTTGTAAATGTGTACAAGTCAGTGGAACTGTAGCCTCAGCCTGCTAATGGTTGTATGTTTTCCTTGTGTGTAATGTTGTGTATCTCTTACTACAGTGTCCAAGGAACCAGAGCTTGTGTACCACAGACTGGACCTTGTACCCAAGAACAAGATGTGTCTACATCTCAAACAGCTAGCTACACCAGGTAAGCCTGACACGTCCTGTCCTGTATGTTAATCTCTGTCTTCAAATCTCAAACATCCTCTGTAATAAACAGGACAGGAGCAGGGCGAGTTTTATACACTTTACTTTTGTTACAGATGTGAGCAGTGTGTTTCTGTCGGCCACTAGTTTCTCTGAGCCGTACACCTATCTCAGTAAGGAGGAGACTAAGAGGATGGTCCAGAGTTACCTACTGTATCTGTCTGACAGTCTCGAACTCCTGACAAACCCTGGCCTCAATGTAAGTGTCTTAAACTCTCTTAGTAATGTCAAGTTTGCCAGGCGAAAATAAAAAAATTCAGAACTCTTGTGATAAAAATTTGATAATATCCCTGCATTATGTAAATGTGTCATTACTATTCCAAACAAGCCTCGTTTTGATTATCAATACCTGACATCTTGTTGATCATTTATACCTGATGTCTTGGCTTTGTCTTTGATTAGGGTGACGTGAGAGATGACGTGACGGCCACGGGAAGAATTAACGCCGAGTGGTTGAGGAGATCCATAGCCAGTAACCTCAGTGACTACATCATCAGGAGGCAAGTGATCATTGGCACAAAATTAGAAAGACAAAATTAGCCACATAATTTAGAATATCTCTATGTGAATGAAATATATATATGAAAAAAACCTTCATTGTCATGAATTTGAAAAAAAAATGGGGAGTGAATTTTTAACTAAGTTGTAGGAACATAACTAAGGGGCATTTCTAAACATAAAATACATGAATTCTGAACAACACATCACTGTTCTTTCCCCGGTTTTCTGCCATAAACCTGTTGTGCAGACCACAATCAATCCTTGTTATCTCGGAAGTCGATCGGACCATTGGAAAACTTTTAGAGTATCCGGGTTATATGAGTTTGAATGGTAGTGTAAAGCTTTGCCAGGACTGACGAAATACTTTGAATTATAAACAGGGTCTTCGAGTTATACGAGTTCAAGATTTCGAGGTTCTACTGTATATGTAAAGGGGTTTTACAGAATAGGACAGGTCTGAGATTGTGTCGCCTCGGTAGAAGATTTAACATGAGCCTATTTTATCTACTGTAGATACATTGCCACACCTAGTGGGGTGTTCCGCATGCTGCCGGGTACCCTAATGGAGAAAACGTTTGATCCTACAAAACGATCATGGTATGTATTACATAGAAGAACTTTATGTTCTCTTATTCAGAACTTCCCGTATATGATAGCATTAATTAATAATTATACACCATCATCTTTATATTAATTTTATGTCCGGACAACATTAACGATAAAAATATTTTTATAAAATTGTTGAAATCAGGTACTTATTGTAGGTATTGTTCAGACTATGTACTTTGAAGTTCAGGTTCTGCAGTTTTCAGTATTTACAAATATTACTTTGTCGGTGCATCAGTGAAACAGGTGATGCCGAGGGCCTAAATGTTTGTTCTGAATACTTCTTTCACGTCAACTTACACACCCTTCATTAAATAACAGGTACCAGCGTGCTATGCAATACCCTGACCAGGTGACCCTCACCTCACCATATTTGGATGTGGGTGGGGCTGGCTACATCACTACAATCAGTCACACTGTGTTTGAGGGAAAGTGAGTAGACTGTTTGATTCAAGCTTTTATAAGGATTTGTCACATCAAAATTTTCAAATTGATTTTTAGCTCACCTGGACCGAAGGTCCGGTGAGCTTATGCCATGGCGCAGCGTCCGTCGTCCGTCCGTCGTCTGTCAACATTTTCTTCAAATCGCTACTAGTCAAAAAGTCCTTATTGGATTTTAACCAAATTTGGTCAGAAACATCCTTGGGCGAAGGGGAAGAGATTTTGCATAAATGGTGACTCTGACCCCCAAAGGGCCAAAGGGGCGGGGCCCAATAGGGAAAATAGAGGTAATTCTTTAAATCTCTTCTTGTCAAAAAGTCCTGATTGGATTTTGATCAAATTTAGTCAGAAACATCCTTTGGGGAAGGGGAACAGATTTTGCATAAATGGTGACTCGGACCCCAAAGGGGCCAGAGGGGCGGGGCCCAATAGGGAAAATAGAGGTAATTCCTTTAAATCTCTTCTTGTCAAAAAGTCCTGATTGGATTTTGGCCAAATTTAGTCAGAAACATCCTTGGGCGAAGGGGAACAGATTTTGCATAAATGGTGACTCTGACCCCTAAGGGGCCAGAGGGGCGGGGCCCAATATGGGAAATAGAGGTAATTCCTTTAAATCTCTTCTTGTCAAAAAGTCCTGATTGGATTTTGGCCAAATTTAGTCAGAAACATCGTTGAGGGAAGGGGAACAGATTTTGCATAAATGGTGACTCTGACCCTAAAGGGGCCAGAGGGACGGGGCCCAATATGGAAAATAGAGGTAATTCTTTAAATCTCTTCTTGTCAACAAGTCCTGATTGGATTTTGACCAAATTTAGTCAGAAACATCGTTTGGGGAAGGGGAACAGATTTTGCATAAATGGTGACTCTGACACCCAAAGGGCCAGAGGGGCGGGGCCCAATATGGAAAATAGAGGTAATTTCTTTAAATCTCTTCTTGTCAAAAAGTCCTGATTGGATTTTGGCCAAATTTAGTCAGAAACATCGTTGGGGGAAGGAGAACAGATTTTGCATAAATGGTGACTCTGACCCCTAAGGGCCTAGAGGGGCGGGGCCCAATATGGGAAATAGAGGTAATTCCTTTAATCTCTTCTCGTCAAAAAGTCCTGATTGGATTTTGGCCAAATTTATTCAGAAACATCGTTGAGGGAAGGGGAACAGATTTTGCATAAATGGTGACTCTGACCCCTAAGGGGCCAGAGGGACGTGGCCCAATAAGGGAAATAGAGGTAATTCCTTTAAATCTGTTCTTGTCATAAAGTTATGAATAGATTTTGTCCAGATTTGGTCAGAAACATCCTTTGGGGAAGGGGAACAGATTTTGCATAAATGGTGACTCTGACCCCCAAAGGGCCCAGAGGGGCGGGGCCCAATAGGGGAAATAGAGGTAATTCCTTTAATCTCTTCTCGTCAAAAAGTCCTGATTGGATTTTGGCCAAATTTAGTCAGAAACATCGTTGAGGGAAGGGGAACAGATTTTGCATAAATGGTGACTCTGACCCCTAAGGGGCCAGAGGGACGTGGCCCAATAAGGGAAATAGAGGTAATTCCTTTAAATCTGTTCTTGTCATAAAGTTATGAATAGATTTTGTCCAGATTTGGTCAGAAACATCCTTTGGGGAAGGGGAACAGATTTTGCATTAATGGTGACACTGACACCCAAGGGGCCAGAAGGGCAGGGCCCAATAGGGAAAATAGAGGTAATTCCTTTAAATCTCTTCTTGTCAAAAAGTCCTGATTGGATTTTGACCAAATTTAGTCAGAAACATCGTTTGGGGAAGGGGAACAGATTTTGCATAAATGGTGACTCTGACCCCTAAGGGCCCAGAGGGACGGGGCCCAATATGGGAAATAGAGGTAATTCCTTTAAATCACTTTTTGTCATAAAGTTATGAATGGATTTGGCCCAAATTTGGTCAGAAACATCCTTGGGCGAAGGGGAACAGATTTTGCATAAATGGTGACTCTGACCCCCAAAGGGCCCAGAGGCACGGGGCCAATTAGGGGAAATACAGGTAATTCTTTTAAAATCTCTTCTTGTCATAAAGTTTTGAATGGATTTGGCCCAAATTTGGTGAGAAACATTCTTGGGGGAAGGGGAACAAATTTTGCATAAATGGTGACTGACCCCTAAGGGGCTAGAGGGGCGTGGCCCATTAAGGAAAATAGAGGTAATTCCTTTAAATCTCTTCTTGTCATAAAGTTATGAATAGATTTTGTCCAAATTTGGTCAGAAACATCGTTGGGGGAAGAGGAACATATTTTGCATAAATGGTGACTCTGACCCCTAAGGGGCTATTTTGGCACTTAAGGGTTACAAGTCAGAGATTAATTCCAGGTGAGCGATGCAGGCCCATTGGGCCTCTTGTATTAAAAATTATTTCATTATTATGTGTTGTTTTTGCTTACATATTTTCTATCCCTACCTATGGATATTCAATGAAAGTTAATAATGTTGAAATTATACTGCTCGAAATTTTAAGACCCATGATATATTGATATTTGGAATAGATCGTACAAATGTGAATGACATAATATTTTATTTAACAGTTTCATTTATATGCAAAAAAAGAGCCACTTATTTTCATTGATGAGTGGAAGTATTTATGAAAACAGCTAATGTAAAATTTATTGTATGTTACAGACGAGCCCCACACGTTACTACAGATCCAATCGTCGGGGTAATGGGAATGGACATTACCCTGGGATACTTCTACAAACTTCTTGTAGAGAACATCCCAATGTGTCGCCATCCTACCGTCAAGTAAGTTTAGCTTGGGATACTTCTACAAATTTTTGTTGGAGAACATCCCCATGTATCGCCAGTTTAGAAAAGCTTTATCTGGCCATAAACTTATTTGATATTGATAGCTTGGCAGATCATTATTGATGATTCTTTTTCATGGAGAGCATGTATCCTAAATACATATGAGGAATGTTAGTGCCCAGCACATGGTTATGTATACCGTTCTGGTTCTAGGTGCTTTGTTATGGATGACACTGGATATCTGATCGCCCATCCCGCCCTGATCGAGCCCAACGGCAAAGGCCCAGTGGAGCAGCAGCATATTACTCACCAGGTAAACTCCCGTTAGACATTCATGTCGAGTGGGTTTTGAAATTTCAAAAGCCAAACGAAGTATTCATGACATTCTTGAAAATGAAATAATTAGCAGTATATTCACTGCAGTTAAAATGTAATTATGTTGATTGTACATTGTGACATAAATAAACTGACATGATTATGACATCCAATCAGTTATCCCAACCTGATATTATTAATTGTAAATGGTAACTTATCCTGTTGACAAGTCATTATAAAACTATTTGGTGCTTTTAGGAACCCTTGGTGGCCAATGACATCCTGAACCACGAACACTTTGTGAGGAAGGAACTTTGTAACCGATACAATGATCGAACAGTCCAAAGGTTTTACAAGGTAAACACAGCCTCTTTGTTACATGATGGTACACAAAACACATTTACCAAATTGGAATTTGGTTAGTTCTAAAACCAATTTTGATAGATATAATTATTTTCCCATGTACTTAGTATGAAATGTTTCGAACTAAAATTGTATAACTATTATTTGAATATCAGTAGCTCCAGTAAGAATTCCAAACTGCAGTTCCAGCTAATATAAACTTCACAGTCAGTGACTTTCTTTGAAAAATACATCTTTTGCTTTATTGCCTTTCCTTGCAAATTTTTTCTTCCCTGTTAAAATGTAAGGAGCTTTTCAAATTTTATTGAAATATTGCGAAAACTATTCTCAAAAAATGATGTCATTAGTAGAAATCTTAACTAGAATCACATGTATGAATTTTATTAATTACAGTTCAACACAAGCCTTGAGGGAGTGCTTACAAATCGAATTCATGGAGAGCACTGCGCTCGTTATCAGGTATGGCAACTCAAGATCTCGTCCTAACTTTGTTCATTAATACAGGCCAGATGGTTTAATATGTTTTTGATTAGGACAAATAAGATAAATTGTATCTCAAATGTGTCCGTTTGAGTGTAATTTTAGAGAAATATTAAAATTGTAAAAAAAACTAGTTAGAAGCATTGTATTGATTTCAAAGTTATCATGGTGGTAATATTTGAACCCCAAATATTTTGGCCATTTCATGTAAAGGCATATGTTTATTCTTCTGACATCAAATCTTTTATATTTTCATTAAATTAATCGTTGAAACCGTGTTTGTGTGAACTAAAATTTCATGTTGTACAAGAAGTTAAATTTTATGTGGTATCTCATCCTCACAATCTTCGAGAGACTGCGTTTTACAAAATAAACCCCATTCTAATATAAAGTTCTATACTGTCAGCCCTATTCCCATATTTATCATGCTAGTGTAAGTTATAATTGTTTTTCAGATAACACACATTCCTGGTACAAACGCTTTCATTGCCATAGTAAACCACACCTGTGACACAGCCACCGCCTTCTGTCCTTGTAGCATGGTAAGTTGATGTCCTTTTGTGGAGATGTTACAGTGCTATAAATACATTTCCAGTTGGTAATGCTCTAAATATATTCCAGACTCACTGAATTTCATTTTCATCCTCTAACTTGATGTAGAGTATACATATTTTACCTGATATTTATTTTCAAGGAAATTTTGCATCATTTTCAAATTCATGCGAAGTACAAAAAAAATCAAAATTTCTAGAGAAAGTAAGACCTATACAATACATTGAGTGATTACAAATCAAATATGTCTACAATATCTTAGTTGATATGTCATTAAACTCTGATGTTTTACTTTGCAGTTTGACCGGCTTTGCCTGAACTGTAACAGGATGGAGCAGATTGAGTGCGAGTGTCCGTGTGAATGTCCGCTGGCAATGAACTTCTGTACTGGTGCTTTACTGAAGGAAGAGGACATGTAAGTATTACTCTACCCCCAAAATATCTACAGCAAAATATAAAATCATTGATCAGTCAATTCTTCAAAAACATAATGGAGCAATACTGAATATCATGAAATGTTTGGGTGTACTTTCTTTTGTTGTTTGGAGCTTTTAAATTTTGTGGGTTCACAATTTCATGGTCAGCCCACACAACGATATGTACATTAATTTGACCATTATACTAATCTTTTAAGTCTTAATAGACATTTGTTGTCTTATATCCATGCAACCACGAAAAACGGAAAGGTAAAACACAACAAACATGTTATATTAATATTATACAGTATGGAAAACTTGAAAAACAAAAATGTGTTGAAGAAAAGAAACATTTAGAGAAAAAGCAAAAGTAAAGGAAATCCTTCTATGAAAAAGGTAAAGTGGCATATTTGACTGCTTCTCCAGTTTTGTGGATAACAAAGTCTGTATTTGTGTTTACAGGAACCCCAGCTGTCCTCGGTATCCAGAACCAGAGATGCTGTTTCCACTGGATGTGGAACTGGTGGAAAACCTTGAGCCCTGTCACAGGCCCCTGTGTACAGAGCGCACCAGTAAAATGTAGGTTATAGTTTTATTCATCTTCTGTATCAGAGGTGTACAGGCAGACTTGAGTGTGTCTATAAGATATTTTAAAGGAGCCTTGGTGTTTGTGTTTAAAAGAATGAGGGTCTTTCAAGCCCCTGTTTCATTAACTGATTGGTATAAATGACCCTGTGTTTAGCAGAATTTTAAAGCAAGATTTAAGCTGACTTTATCCTAATCTTTTCTCTAAGGTGGCTATTATTTTAGTGGTTTAAAGAAATGAAATATGTTGTGTTTAATGTTGGATTGACCAATCAGAGTGACCGTTACCTGGGGTTACCCATCAAATTGAAGGTTACCTAGGGTTGACCAATCAGATTGACTGTTACCTAGGGTTGATCAATCAGATTGACCGTTACCTGGTGTATGTATATTACAGGACATGTATAGGAGTGATGGGATGTCAGTGGTGTCAGGTGGCAGAGGATGGATTAACTCCCCTGAAGACGTCCTACTGTGCTGACCAGCGTGTGTGTTTTGGTGGTATTGAGGGTGCTCAGACACCTTATGGTGACCAGATCAAAGGTGAGACACGTTGTTGGTGGAATCTTGTATATTTATTTGGTTTTATTTCCCTCTTTTCATGTAGGAGTATTTAAATTTTATCGCATATACAGTGATTCCCATGAGATTTTGTGAAAAAGTAATTACAAAAGTTGTGATCCTTTGTTTCAGCACTGTTATATACAGAGCCACCTCACCCGGTGAAGAGTGCCCCAGTAGGGCCTGTGGCGGGGGGTATTATGGGATGTTTTCTGGTGCTGGCTCTGGGTGTGTACTGTTATCGACACCACATCCACCGTGATTCACACCAGTACATCACCAGTCTCCCTGACAACCCTAATCGTATGTCCCAGTACTACGAGGCGGAAGAAGTGGAGCCTACGGACGACCCCGGCTCAGGTACAAACTTTGGTGTCCTCAATTCCTTCTCTTTCACTGCATTTGGGGGGAAAAAACTAAAACAAATCTGGAATTATTTAGCAACTTAGCAACAAGCGTAGAACTTGGAATTCCCAGTAATACACAAGCGTAGAATTTGGAATTCCCAGTAATACACAAGCATAGAATTTGGAATTCCCAGTAATACACAAGCGTAGAACTTGGAATTCCCAGTTATACACAAGTGTAGAACTTGGAATTCCCAGTAATGCACAAGCGTAGAACTTGGAATTACCTAGTTTGGGATTCATTGTCCATGACAAGAGAATCATTTTCCATACCTGGTACATGTTTGAAATATTCCTCAATTTTGATTTCAAACTAAATTCACATTAATGTGTTTAAGACTTTCTTTAATAGATATTTTAGACAAACACAACATTTCTGGAAAATTGTTTTTTAAGTGTTGATCATTCACTCTGCTGTCTCTTTGTTTCAGGTCATACAAACTTTGTGTTGGCAACATTTGATAATGCTGCCAGTGTGTCACCGTACCGTGTCAATACATCATATCGTCGGCCTGCAGGTGGGGACAGTGACCATGGTTATAGTACCATGACCCCACATGAGGACAGTGAACATGCCAGTCTTCCCTGCTTGGAACCTCTTATCATTGGCAAGGACCGTTATAGGCCTGGACCTTATTCAGTTGTGGCCAAAAACCCCATATTACCCCCTCCCCCAAGTAACTATAGGCGGAGTCGCAGCCCGACTCCGCCCCTTACGAGACTGTCGGGCTGCCACCAGTCCATACCTGAACAGACATGCATACCACAGACCATCATAAACACTCCCATACCGGAGTTACCCAACAACATCATAGCCAATGTTCAAGTTCATATGGTGGACACACACTGAAAGTCAGTCTCATTAAATATATAATTTCATTATTTAAATTAATTTATCAAGGCCAGAAAAAATACTTTATAAATCGTTGTGTTTCATTATGTGATGAAAATCTCCATGTGCCCGTATTCCTGTGAATATTTTCGACAAAGACAGTGTCAGGAAGACAATGCCAGGAAATGATACATTTTGAAAGAATCTCATGAGTTATGGAAAAGCTGCCTGGATCATGTTAAATCGCTGTGAAAATCATCTAGGTGGACTGTGTTTAAGAGTAAATGGCTGTGTATATTCAGAGTAATTCTCCTGGCACCGACATTGATACAACAAAATGTGATGACACGCTAAACTGAATAGTTCAGCAATGTCAGGGGAGATAATCCTTACCCATTTAGCCCTGTGTTGGAGATGTATGACAATTGCCAAATATATGGTTTCGCAGGATAAAATGGCAGGAATTCGCTGGAAGGGGACATAATGATCTGAGAAACTTGAAGGATTCAGGAAAGACTTGAAAGGCCTGAAGTAGGTTTTCCAGATCAAATGGAGTTGTGGATAAGTTTGATGATTGGTATTAACAAATCATGTTTTAGCTTCTGTTCCAACCACTTTGGATACGTTTTTATGTGTTGATTTTAATCAAAGACTTCCACATACACACTTTATTATTTTTGTGATGATGTGTACCAGGGCTCACAAATGTTGACATTCAGGTTGTAAACTTGTAAAACCTTCAATTGGACCAAAAGTCTTGATTACAAATTCTATGGCTTAGCAGCAAAGGACAATTTGAATGTCTTCTGTCTCTTGGACAAAGTTCATTTGAAACGGATCTCAGGAAAACTTTTAAAATTGTTATCTGGGCATATTGGTTTGTACACCATGATATTGTTGAATGAAATGGCAGAAAAAATGTGAATTGATTTTAAAGCAAAAAAATATGTAAGTAGTACCCGCAGTAATCTTCCTCAGAAAACTAGCAGATGTTGAGCATATCCTTGCAAAACCTCCCAAAATATGCATGGAGTAGTGTTATGTGGGAGGGCTGTTATTCATTGATTTTACATGTTTATTTATCAGGATGTGTGCAGTATCCTTTATAATGAAGTTCTGCTGTAGAAGACAAACAGTTAACTTGAACAAAACAGGTCTTTTAATATTTACCAAAGGTTGTCCGAGTTTTACTAATGTCATGTTGATCTGATATAGCGTGACATTATTGTCATGCCACCTTACCGGGGGTATGTGTGTATTGTAAAGGTTGTCTCCCCTGATCACATTTAATTAAGATTTTGAATTCAAGTTTATACTGTTTTACCTCTGTTTATTTTTACAGTAGGGACAAATTTCATAAATATGTATATTGGTGATCGAAGGGACAGTAAATAGCAGTAGCTTAAAACTTAATGATTATAATTCTATTCTACATGTTTGTATCTTCATCAGCCAGATAAGATTTTAAGATGAAATTACACGTATAATTTTTTTACTTTGATTTTAAATTTATAAAATAGTGCTATTTTCTGTATACAGACCTATAGTTATTCTTTTTACAACAAGGGATATGCTTATTTTAAAAAATCCATGTAAAATATTGATTGACTGTGTTATTCATTAGCTGATAAAGCGACATATCTTTCCTTTCCTTAACAAATTATTCTGGTTCATTAAATTAACTCACTAAATATAGCTGATATATGATGTGTTGATATTGGGAAAAGCAATCAAATTTAACAGAGTTGCTTCCCCTTGATTTTGTATCACTATGTAAGGATGAAACTGCTGAATATTTATGCAAGTTGTTGGCGACATGATCGTAGGTCTCCCTGCTCTCTACCTAAGTATGCAAATCTCTTTCTCTGTGCAATTGTTTGGTTTTCACGTTGAATAATTCATACATTGTAGTTTGTGATTGTGCCTAAATTTGTGTTACATGTACGTACCTTGTGTGAATCGCTCCGTGTAGCGAGGTCAAGAAGAGCACTATCATACATTTTTAGCTTATCATGATGTTGATGAGTCTTAAAATAAACTATCAACTGCCAAAACATACTTTAACCTTTAATTTTTTTTTTTCCATTTTGTAATTTTGCATTTGATAACATTTTGTATTTGAGATACCTATTACTTTCATCCTTTTGGGTTACAGATTTTTATTATGAAGTAAAGTTTGGGAAAGGAGAAAAATTGACGACATTATTCTGCAAAAATATTAATGAAAGTGGTTTTTTTCCCTGTCAAACATATTAATATATATTGGCAATGTGTTATTGATGCTAAAGGCAGTAGTGTTATGGTACAACTGGATATCAGATGATGAATTATCATAGTTTCCTGTTGTAAACTTAGCACATCACTGGAATTAGGATTTAGCTCAAGTGAAAATTATTTTAAATTTCTAAAAATAATGGTTTTAATTCAATGTTTTATGCTTGCATATATTTTCTTTATACAGATGTTTTTAGACATTTTATGGATAATTTACAGATAACACTTTATTCTATATGGTCTTTATTACAGTTCATGTATAATGGTAACTTGTTTTTGAAAAATTGATCAGTGATAAAAAATGAATTAATTTCAAAGAATGTTTTTTTTAATGTAATTGAAAGTTTAAATTTTTACTATGTGAGTTCACAAAGAGATAAACAATGTAATATGTTTTAATTGATTTCAGGTTGTAAAGAGATCTTGTACAATGTTGTTAGTCTAAAATAGGATTGATCACATGACAGGTCTAAAATAGGATTGATCACATGACAGGTCTAATTTAAGTGTTGATCACATGACAGGTCTAATTTAGGTGTTGATCACATGGCAGGCCTAATTTAGGTGTAAACCTCCAATTTAATCACTACTGCAGTCTAAATTGTTCACGCATATCACAGAGGTTAACATTGAGTAGATGATATTTTAAAATCCTGTTGAATTTCTCAAGAGCTGGTCTCTAGATAAATATCTTATTGTAAGTGAAATTGATATTAACAGAGTAACAAATTTCACTTTTTTTTTCTTTGCAAGAAATATAGGTCCAACTGAGCGCCCCTTACTATCATAAAAAATACAAAAAACCAAAAGTGTTGTAAAATCGTGTGTACTTTGTTCCTATGTAACTTCCACAGATACTGTTTAACGTCTTTTACAATTCTAAGCAATATTCTTCATTAATTTCTTATTTGTTCCATGGCTTTAAATTTAAAATGTCTATTTAACTGTCTGTTGCTTTGCCTGTCTATGCATTTATTACCCCGGAGGAGAATCTATTGGGTAGGTTTGTCTGTGATGTGAAATAAAATTCATCAGCTGATCAATTTAGGATGAAATAATTTACGATATTCTTCTGATATTTCAGTTAGCTTCCTGTTTGTAGAAACCCTGGTATTGTGTCTGCTTTAAAATGCTTGAACAAAATTGACTATACTTTATTCTATGCATCTGATGGTCTTTTTCCAAGTACATGGGCCAAAAAACAGAGGGACAGCAAGTCTGAATTTTAGGTTCGAGGTGTAGGAATATGTTAGTTTTTTAAAGGAATTATTATTTTAATGGTTTTATTTTATCCTTTATTAGAAAATGTTTTAAACTTTACTGTCAGTCAAGCATTCTTATACTGTCACCATTTCAAAAATGGGTTTTGAACATCTTTAGAAGGGGACCATGAAGTATTTTGGCAGTAAGGAAGATAGCAAATGAAATGAGTGGCATTATATTGAAACTTTTACTGTTGATAATGTTGTTCTAGAGCCATTTGTGTTTTGACTGCTTTGTTGTATAATCTGTAACTTGTGCCACGCTGTCCCAATAGGTAGGTGTTGATACGAGCTCCGCTTTCTCTGCCCCAACCCCTATTGGTTTTATGAACTGCTTTGTACATTATACATGTGTACATGTACATGTGTCTGTATACGAGCCCCTGTCTATCCCCAGCCCAGTTTGTTTTAATTATGTATACTATGATCAATATCAACATTTAGCATGTGTATGTGGACTTTGTACATGTTATATGTGAAAGGTTCAGTTTTGACTACCTCAGTTTGAAAGTTTTGTAAATTTTGGCCATCAGAATTCAGCTTCATATTTATTATTGTAAAAATTTCATGAACCACTTTCTCGCTTCCAACCCCATTATAACAATCCCTCATCTCCCCCCTCCTCACCCTCCGCCCCTTCCATATTTCACCATTCCCTCCCCCTGTCCCAACCCTCACTCCCTTACATAGTTTATCAATCCCATTTGGTCACCCTTGTTAATTCCCCTTTTATTCACCCTTTTCTCCAGCTCCCCCTATGTATTCACATACTGTAGCTGATGTAGCGTCCAACCACCCAACCCCCCTATTAATTATCTCCATGAACAGTGCATGGTACACATCTATGTGGAATCAGTAGGCAATATTATCACAAATGTGAAGTACTGTGTTTTCTGAAGAATGGATCAGGTCCAAACTCCCTCCCTTCCTGCAAACCTTCCTCATTAGCTTCCCCATAACATCCCCCACTTCTACCCCTGTGTCCCCAGTCTCCCTCCCCCCTCCCCTCCCCTTCTACACCACCTCGCCCCTGTCCTGCCCTTATTCCTTTCTGTAAATGTTTTATTGTAATCACTTGCCCTGAACTGCTCATGTGTCAAAATAAACATACCTTTACACCTATGTTTACACCTGGAGGTTAGACTCCTGGTTTTAGTTGTCTGGCAGTGGTGTAATACTGTTCACTGTGTATAATAAAGATCTGTGTGCAGTGTCCCTGTTGTTAGTGTAGACACCTAAGGTCTCTTGTAGCAAGTGATAAAATTTCATAAAGTATGATGGAGAAGTATCTCCCTTGTAAAAGAGAGATATGATATGAGTTTTCTGTATTGATATCCTGACTACAGGTTATGTTTTAGTGATATACCCCGGTAGTCTACCAAGTACATTAGAAATATATAGATACCTTAAAAATAGTGCTATTATAAAATTCTTAAACCATGTTCATGTTCTGTTATTATAGAATATGATATATTTTGTATAGGATGTGCAGATAGATTATATCAGAGGAAAGCAAATGTGTTGTTACTATAGATTTTATTTATGAATTTCAAAATATTTCTCAAAAGGTCTCTGATGAAATAATGAATTTAAACTAATCCTTTTCTTATTTGTTAGTATTAGAGTTTCCTTTGAAATGTATATAAGGATAATGATTTATATCATTGAATAGAAAATATTATTTAGTGCCCATTTCAAATTTGGGACCATGTCTGGTAAGTACCTGTTTAAGTATTCAGGCTTTCAATCATTTACAAAATTACCTGTATTTTTTTTTTGATAAAGTCTCTAGGATCTTAATAATTTACAATACAAAGTTATTTTGTAGAGTTGTTTCCCCTTAGCATTTAATGCTATTTGGTTGTAATGTTGAGTTTATATACCTGTATTCAATGTCAGGGGCTCACCGTTGGCCAATATCATGATGACCCATTATGGTATCCCCATTTATCATTTTCATTGAAGTTTCATTTTCACACAAAGTTGTCAAAATTCAATAAAAAATATAAACCTTGATGAGAGGATAAGGGTGAGTTGTCTTACCAAATCTAGTACAAGGCTGCTCTCCCCTTCCCTATAGTTTGTTCCAAAATTGTTGTAACATTTTATATGTTGTACTAGTTGGTGCATTTTTGCATCAAAAATATTTTGTAATAAAATATGAAATGTGACTTAAATTTTTTGTGTTCTGTTTATGGCAGTGACTGGAAAGATAATTCAGAAATATCACCTTAAACTTTTTTCTGCATCAGCCTCCCAGACAGATCAGTAACTAAGTCACACAGAGAGTTCACAAAATAGCACACAAAACCTTCAGTAAACGGGCCGAGTCTATTTGAGGCTGGTACAACAGAGCTGTTATACATAACACTTCACCTAATGCCAGGCCAGGACTCTTTAGCTTCCTGTTTAAAGGAAAAGACAGTAGACCTACCTGGTTGTAGTATTCTTAGTTTAGTATGATATTATAACCAGTGTGGAAATGTACATTTGACCTTTTTCTGTGACCTTGACATTGATTTGATTCTGGAAAATATACAAATCGTTGAAACGTATATGCCCAACAGAAAGATACCATTGTCCGATCTTGACCTTTGACCTCTTTTACGTATGCCATAACATGGAATGGTTCAATAACAATAACAACAGCTGGTCGTATCACGAACACCCAATCTCTCAGTCTGTGATATTTGCTGAACAAAATGAACGATAAGTTCATCTTCATTTAAGACAACACATTCATACACGGGAGTGTATTGCCTATCGTGGTAGACTTATGAAAAATTAAGTCCCTACATGTTCTGTTTCCCCATACAATTGACTCATTCAGACGTCTGCAGTGTTTCAATTAATCATTTGTCTCATTAGCATATATACCTGTCATTCATACTCCTATCATATCTTCCTGGTAACTGTTTTTACCGGACTGCTTACACCAAGTCGTTTGGGGGAGTACTTCTCGACTGGTAGGTTCACACTTTCTTATAGCTTACTTTGATCACCTTTTGCTTTTGAAATTGTAAATTCATTCAAACTCAGATTTATTCGTTGTACCATAAGTCATTATACTAGTCACGCGTATGAAAGCTTTCTTACAAAACTTAATGCACAATACACAGGCTGTGATATTACTTGATGAACAGCCTATTAAAACCATATACACGATTTACATAATTTGTAAATGATATGCTAATAAGGACAGGTAATGACAGACTCATACATAAGTGTTTTATATACAAAACATGGTAAGTATTGATCGATTTTTATTATAAACCTAATTTATCTCAAAGTGATTGAAAAATCTGTCATTGTCTTGTGAGCAATGCAATTAGACATGATGAGTTGGCAAAAGCCACCGGAAACGTCGGGGGATACAACGGTATATGTAGCATGACAAGGTCAAGGACGTCGGGAAACGTTGTCAACTAACAATTGTAAAATTAATTTTACAAGGTCAATGACATTTGAGAGGTCACAACACCATGGTGACTATTGTTATATTGACATGGTCAAGGCCACCCAAAATACCGACAACATGGTCATCAATATACTGTCAAAGTCGAGGACACTGTAAACGACAGAATGGTAATCAATATATATGTCGACAAGGTCAACGACACCGAAACGTCATAACTGGTCATCAGCATACCGACAAGGTCAATGACGCGTGGAAATGCCAGAGAACCTGGTAATTCTGTTGACAAGGTCATTAACACCGTAACAACATAACACTTGGTCATAAATATACTGACAAGGTCAAGGACAGGGACGTCAGACAATCATATCTTTATAACTCACAAGGTTAAGGTTATCAATAATCAGAATGCATAAACCAACAATATGTTACATGGTCATTCATCAGAAATTGCGTGTATTGGTGTATCGACCACGTCATGGATGTTTAAAGGGTAAGAACAAGGTTAGTCGATAGCCAGGTGGTATATGTGTGGACATCCAATAATGGTAAGGTATCATTTTACAAAGTTGAGTTAAATCTCCATATTTAAACAGCAAAGGCAATAACCACCTTACAACACTTAATCATAAGTGGTCATTGCCATCAGAAATGGTGTATAGGCGGGATAAGAATTACGGTACTTAATGTGTACCTGGAAATATAGTCAATAAACAAAATACATGGACGACAGACAGGTCATTTAAAGAGGCATCACGGTAAAACTATATTTTTTTATGCTTATTTAGAATTATTGCATATATGAATTAAATGTATACTCTTGTGGAAAATTAATGGGCGATTTACGTTGAAATATGTTCTCATAAATTTTAATTAATAATTAAAAAAGGGAATCACTATTCGTTGATCAACGATTTGGACATGTAAATTTGTTTGCATCACATATGATAACGCATGCGCATAACAAGCTACATCGGTAAACAAAAAATGGCGATCTGCGTGACCTACATGTAACTACCAAGGGAAAAGTGGCCGAATGGTCAAACTTTAAGGTAAGGATTATATTACGGAAGCATAATGAGGGATGGGAAGTATTCAAGGAAGAGACAAACAGCCCAATTGTTTGCATGTTACAGTTTTCTTCTGGATTGCCGGTGACACAGTTTTTATTTGGTTTTGGGGCTCCCAAGGGATAACTCTTTCATTCCTCTGTTACATGAAATGCGTGTGTAAAACTGGAAAGCGTGTATTGTAATATTCCCTTTATAATATTCCAGTAAAACAGCTTATTGAAATATATATCTGAAGAGAAAGACCTTTTCACATACAAGAAAAACCGTATGGGGGGGGGGGGGGGGTTACGTTGTAAAACGCCGGTATAGGGCGATTGAGTTGAATGTATACAGATTCAATTTGGACAAAATGAATAAATTTATGTCATCATGAGCGGATAAAAAAATCTTGTCATACCTAATCTATAAAATACGGATTGTACAAATATGATCGGGTTTGGACCCCGGTAATAAATTTGATATGAATCAAAATATATGCATTTTATAAGTGAAGTAATTAATTCATTAAAAAAATCATATACATGTATATCCCATGTCTGCAGTTGTGTTGAAAATGAACCTTTAAATTTACATAAAAAAGTAAAATGAATCATAACATATATAAATGGATTAATTATTGGACAATTATCCTCTCGACAAGTTCCAAATTTGATATATATATTCTACATGTATTCTACATGTTTAGTGCGCGGTGCGTCATATGAGTGCCCGAACTTCCGTGATACATATATAATTGTAAGTGTTAAAGTATGTTGACACTGACTGTTGGATAGATTTTAGATGAATATATACAGTTACGTGCCAAAAGTCTTTCAATTTTTTTTATTTTGCTATATATTCTTTGTATTTCCAACTTTTTTCAATGAATTTTCCTGACTTCGTTTATGGATGGATTTTGACAAATTTTTGTAATTTAGTAAAGAAATATA
The DNA here is from genome assembly GCA_947623455.1 of Mimachlamys varia. Lineage (NCBI taxonomy): Eukaryota > Metazoa > Mollusca > Bivalvia > Pectinida > Pectinidae > Mimachlamys > Mimachlamys varia. The sequence continues at coordinate 46,016,444 of OX392530.1, read as the reverse complement.
CAAGGTTTTCTCTGATAATATTTATTAAATTTTCCGTTGTGCATTTATGGAGCTATACAGAATTATATACACTGCCAATTTCCGTGTGACGCCATTTCTCTATATCACGTTACCAAAATGAGGTCAAAATGGCGTCCCGAAAATTGGATGTTGTAAATAAATTATGATTTCTCTTATTATACATAACGGAAAACAGGGAAAATATTATGAGATGTAAAAGGAAACAATTCTCTATAAGTACACAAAATTTCATTAAAAATGATCCCGAAACGAAGTCAGGAAAATTCATTGAAAAAAGTTGGAAATACAAAGAATATATAGCAAAATAAAAAAAATTTGAAAGACTTATGGCACGTAACTGTAGATAGTCTGAAAAAAAATCTTCAAGACATCGAGTTGTATAAAAAAAATCGGAATAATTTCATTTTATTTTTGTACTTTTCAATGCATGCACACCTTTAGTGAAATGGTTCTAAATGAGGTTTCGTGAAAATAACTTTTTACAGAAATTAAGGTTTGCCCTATGGTTGTCATCGTCGGAAACCCACATGACACTGTAAAACGTACAATGTAAGAGTGCAGTGTCGTGTGGGTTGCTGGCGATTTGCATCGCGGTTTCAGTCAGGTACTGATGTCGGTAAATGATGCAGAGATGTCGACATAAATTTCTTCATATGACTATCGTGTGTAATTAACGTCTGATTATTAATGTGAATGTGATTCAATAAATTTATACACGGACTTTGTGTCTAGTTCATCATCGGACGTACATGTGTAGATACATTACGTATATACGCGTCCCCTCTTGGGCCCCTTCGTCAAATTGACCGAGAACGCTGTCACTTGTCGCGTGATCAGCGCTATTTTTATCGGGCTTTCCCGAGGAATGCAATTTTGCAAGTGGCTAATAAACACATTTTGAGTGGACTTTGAATATTGAAATAACAGGAAAATGTATCTGGTAGTGCAGACAGCATGTACATTCAAGAACTTCATTGTAGACTTCCCCGGGATGCCCCTTTAATACATTGGTGACAAATATACAGACCAACTCTACACTTTCTTGATGGCAAGACTATTAAACAAATACCATTTATCAAAATAACTAATACTTCATGACATATCACTGTATTACAAGTGTATGACATACTTGATCGACATTGCTCCTTTAATAAATATTAAATTGGCCTGCAAAATTGATATATTCCTGGCACTTGCTTTCGGGTCAGAGGGACACCGATGGATTAAATCATGGGTTATACTCTTAAAATGCTCTACAGTCTTTCTGCAATCTAAATATTTATTCAAATGAAGCGTCTTTTAAATATATATTTTAAAATGAATTAATAATTCACGATGTTTACGGGTTTATTTCAGGTTATTTGGCTGCTGGGAGGAATCGGACAACAGTATAGATGTTTCACTATGATTTAATATTTATATTAGCTCTTAGTGTAAGTACGACATTTACACTCAACGGTATAAATTTACACATCGTGGTGTTATATAGCATTTCCAGTCAACAGCATAACTTTACCACTCTTAGTGTCAGTATAACTTTACCAACTTTGTAGCTCTTGAATCGGGATAAAATTTTCACTCTTACTATAATATGTAAACAAGAAGTAACAGTTCGTCATCACATAAAGTAATTTCCCCTTGTTGAATGATTCTGTGAAACTTAACATCTATATTATATTGGGCCCTCCTTGTAAGCATATTAAAATAATTGACTTTGCACTTCCTCTTATATTACTAGCTTCCGGTTTCTTTCGCAACATATAATGGACCAATCGATGCTAGACTATTGCAAGAAGATGACCTCCTATTGGCTGATTCCAGTAGTCACGTGACAGTGTATGAGGGAAGTGGTTTCGAGGAAGTCGAGGTGGAAACAGAAGTTGGAAGAGGGCACTATTTTGGAACCGGAAGTGTCAATAACACATTGTTAACGGATCTTGAGGACCGGAAGAACAATTATACAAGCAATTCTGCTATATCCGGTGTGTAATCAAGCCTACCAAAAATATGAAAATGGGAATTGATTAAGTTAATTAAGATTTGAAGCATGCTTTCCGTATCTCTCAAACTCATCATTCGACTTTTTTATATCAGATTAAAGAAAACCTAACTTTTTTCCATGTTAAACTGTTGCACACATTTCTGAATATTGTTGAACGGCTAATAACCTCCTTTTCAACTGATCATTTTCTGTAAGCGACGGAAGTAATCGTGGATATTTCAGGGTGTAAAATCACAGTCAACACTTGATAGAAAATGTCATTCGTAATGTTATTTGTAGATATTCTTGTATACAATCTGACACTGTAAGATAAATGTTCAGAGACATGTGTCATTAGAGAAGGAGTTATGATTACTGTCCTTGATGAAGGGAAATATGGTAATTTGTTGAGATTAGTTAAGCAAAGTCCGAAACAAGATAACAAACAATGGAAATAAAACAAAATGATGTGTTTCCTCGCCACCATATTGTATGATACCGAACAGTACCAATAACGAACTTAGCATCCTCGATATCCAGGTTACACTCACTGACGCTCTCTACACCCCTGGAATATGGCATGGCAAAACTGAAGGTTCGCCTTGTTGGTGAGGCAAGAAGAATGGTTCGACCCTTTGATGTACATCAAAAGGATCTCGTGATCACATAACGGTAAAAACTGACGAGCTTTAAAGTTGCTAGACAGGCATGCAGCCTGGCGATTGGTCAGTGTGTATCATCTGCGCGTGCGTGCCTTCAGGTTTGCCATGACATTTTCCTGAGGATGTTAAGAGCGTAGGTGATCGTAACACCTAGATATATCGAGGATGCGAACTTAGATACCTTTGTTTATGTACAATAAGCAATGAAGTGTGTTGCTCCCGTAGAGAGGATAATGGATATATATACAGTGAAACCTCACTTAAAGACCACATCAGAATTAAGACCACCTCGCTATTAAGACCACTTCATTTCAGTCCCGAAAAAATCTTCTATATATCTTTGTATTGAAAGCTTCACTATTAAGACCACTTCAATATTAAGACCACCTCGCTATTAAGACCAGTTTTGAAAAGTTTCACCTCACTAATCAGACCACCAACCAAACACAAAGTCATTTGTAGTGTATTCCACTGTGTACCCCTGTCAAGTGTCAGATCAGCAAACTCTATTTTGGTGTCAAAATGGCTAATCAGTTACAACATCCGTGTGTTTAACATTATGAAGCCTATATAATGGTTAATGGACCATGAAAACATGTCAAAAAGTAAATTTCAGAGAAATCTGTCTGCATAGTCACCCTCGGCATTAAGACAAACTCGCAATTAAGACCACTTTGGCGTGGTCCCTAAGGTCGTCTTAATAAAGAGGTTTCATTGTGTATTATATACGAAAGACAAACGCAACAATCATCTCCCTGCCATATAATCAACTAATTCCGGGTGTAATTTTATTTAGTTTATATTACAGATGATTCCGATGAAGCGTCCACTCCCTACTCCATCATCGCTGCTGTTGTCATCCTAGCCGTTGCTCTAATCTGCGGGGCTGTCATCGTAATCAAACTCTTGTACGATCGTTATTTCAAACAGAATGCCAGAAAAGACCCGGCGGATTACGACAGCGATGAATACTCTGTGATGATGACGTGGGATTAACGGTCACGTGATACGCGACGAGAGGACGTCATTGTCTATGTGGCTGTACTGTGGAATCTTCATGGAATATCATTGCATTATATTTCCAGCTCTACTCTTTGTGTTTTTTTATCTCGCAGAAAAGGCATTTATTTAATAAATATGTTTAACCATTGAATTTTACTTGGGCTGATACACGGGGTATCTAAATGATGTACGTGTGGGTTTTGTGTGGTTGTTGTTATGTAGAAGATTCCAAGAGGATAGCAAAATCTTCATAAGTGCAAATCAAATACATGTAGTCCCGATTAATCACTAAACCACGGGCGCTCGAATCTGGACCCCGCCCCCTTCACTCGCCAAATACTCTTATAATATCATAAGAGTATTTGGCGAGTAAAGGGGGCGGGGTCCAGATTCGAGCGCCCGTGACTAAACTAACCTAGCTAGCACCAGTGTCACGCGCGTTCCTTCCTTAATTTTCTTTTCTTTTGATGTTTTGAAACCCAAATTTAAGGAAATCTTTAACGTGAAAAGCAATAATTTTGTCCGTTGCTATTGCGACCGAACCATGTGCACAGCTAATTAACCTACCATGTACACAAAGGAAGATAACTGGTATGAGAGAAATAATATTCTGTATACTTGCATGCAATAATACACAAAGGGCTATAACTCTATGAAAATAATGCAAAGGTACTGGTTTCTGATTTCTATGTGTTCGTCTGTAGACACATTTCGTTCTGCCATTCGATTTTTGGTTTAAACTAAAGGCGTTACCTCTATCACACAGGGACCTGAGAATTTGTTACAGCTAGTTTTGGACCTTAAATAGGGTGTTTAGCGTAATTTTACACATTTGGGGGGGTTAAGATCAATTTTCGATAAAAATGCTCCCTCAGTATTCATAAAAGCTTTTATGTGCTCTATCATACATATATATCTGTCGTATCAATCTCATGATTTTTAATAGAATTATTGCCATTTTAGCAAAATATCAGAATAACAAACTTCCTTTTGACATATTTTTTTCATAATACGTTTTCGTCGTGTTTTTGAAGCTACGGTTGTGTCCAACTTTTCGTTTCGTGTGGCATGTATTTAGCGGCCAAAAACAACAAGTATTTAAACTGTCATAAAGGTCACACAGAAAAGTAAAGTGCTATCATGCAAGCTGACCATGACAAACATTGTGTCCACTGTAGCAACAAAATTTATGAAAGCTTTGTTCTTTTTGTGAGTTTCTGGTGAACCCAGTTTAAGCCGACACCTGTGTTAAGCAGCAAATTTCTGTCGTTCCCTATGGTGACCGCTAAATACAGGTTTGACTCTTACAAAACAATTTGTACATTTTAGACTTTATTTCATCATTTGGTTGATATAAGCCAAAATTATGAAAAGGGAGAACGGCTTCCAACAAAATAAATGCAAGGTTTTACCAGACCAACACGAAAAAATCAATTAAGACAATATACGATCATATGACGTATTCGCGACACGATGACGACTTTCATCGCCATTTAAAAACATCTCTATAGGATTATTTTTGGTGGGGTTACTTATGTTTGAAAAGAACAGCTGAACGGAGAATCTTATCATGGTTCTTTGTCGTTGTGAATGCATAAATACACGTATATTAAAAACACAACAGTTCAATAGTGTTGACAATATTTTAATACACGAGGTTCACTCGGTACCATCGGTAATATAGAACAGTATATTGACAGCATTAACAAAACAAACAACAACAAAATAAATAATATATATATACAATTGATCAAACTCATTGAATTAAAATGAAAACTCCATCATCATAAGATAATAATTCAAATTTGAAGCGTAAAAAAATAATTGAAATAATTGTTTAACTCCTTTGAAACCGTCAAACATTTAGTGAGCTATAATGAGACACTATTTATGTCTGTATACATTGTATATGAACTAAAAGCGCTCGTGGTCATTAAGACCTATTCTAAAAATTGACACAAAATGAAAGGTGTAACAGTTATCTACGAACGTTCCGTTTGTCTGATGATCGAAATTTCACGTTAATGGTTTTTTTAATCAACACATAATGATAATGGTTTATCTGCATACTTTTGCATATCGTTTTATCACTGCCTAGTGTAGAGTATCATATTTTAATTAAAAAATATCCTATCTTGCTCACTCAATGAAGAGTCTGTCTTTACGAGGTCCCATCATTTGATGAAGCTGACGAGCTATTTGCTGATTGAGCTGACGAGCTATTTGTTGATGGAACTGTGAAGCCATTTGGTGATGAAGCTGTGGAGCCATTTGTTGATGGAACTGTGGAGCCATTTGTTGATGAAGCTGAAGAGCCATTTGTTGATGAAGCTGAAAAGCTATATGTCGATGAAGCTGTGGAGCCATTTGTTGATGGAGATGAAGAGGTAATTGTTAAGGTTGCTGAAATTTCAACACTATTTGTCACTAACGTCCTACCACCAGATATTACTGACGATCTACCACCAGAGGTCGCTGGTCTGGTTCTATGCCGTGACATCATGGCCTCTGCAAAGTTTTGTATGACCAGTTTCGTGGCCTGGATGCTCTTCCTCTGGACGAACTTTGCGAACATATTCCTGACACCTAATGTCACTTTTCGCCTCTGTTTCAGTGTGTATTTGTACGGTTTGTTGTCTTTGTGTTTCCGGATCCGGTGGTCGATTTCTCTAAGTTTGTTGTCTAATTTCAGTAGTTGGGTCCTCCCACACATTTCGGCTCGAGCGATTTTCTGGATCTTGTTCAAGGACTCGGGCGAAACATCACTGGAAATCTCCATGCTTAGAGTCTGTGATTTACCTAATTTAAAATAAAATACAAAAACTATTATTTTACAGATTGACCCATACCACGGACTTAGATTAGACTATCTAATTCCGTGCCCATACGTTTTGTTTTTATTTATTTGTATGGAGTGATAATATCTCCACGTTTATATATCCGAAGCGCCGTCATAAGAATCACTTGTTAATCAAGTGAGATTTTGCTTCCGTGATCAAATTAAAAGCATTTAAAAAGCATGTATTTCAATAATCATAATTAGACTAGCATGATTAGGAAGGAATGAAATACAGTAATTTACATGGTTGATAGAATGCAGCAGAGTCGGTGTCATTTGTACACTTTCGTCTCGCGTAAAACGACATTGTAAGAAGTTAACATTTAGAGTGACTTAAGGCTGTTCCAATAATGTCGTTTTACTGACATCAGAATCACTAAAAATATTTTTTTTAATTTTTTTTTATATTGAACGGATTTTTTTTTAAGAATAACAATATGTAAATTATCTTAAAAGATAACTTAAAAAAAGAAAAAGTTTATTTTAGCTTCTATATTTGTTAATCGCCAACCAAAAGCTTATAATGTCAATTCGGAGTTTACATAATCTACAACAGAGATATCAACCAATAACAACTGGGAAGAACGCTGCCATCCTCATCACCTCCTCCCGATCGAGTTGTAAACGAACATTTCAAGACTTAAGATTTACAATAATAAGTTCAATTTGGCTAGCAGATGCTAGGAAATCGAATTACTTTATTGTGGAAAAAGTCCCGTAAAATGAACTATTCCTGCCTCCCACCCCCGTACAGCAAATCCATCTGATCCATTTCCAAATATGCCTGGATTTTCTCCTAGATAAAAAAGTTCAAAATTAGCGATATTGATTATTGACTGATGTTTCAATTGTATTCTGTTTAGTTCACAACTAACAATCAATAAATATGGTAAATATTTAAAAAGATGTTTCTTTTAGATAAATTGATGGCTTTCTAGTGTAATTATGGTTCGTTTTGATAATACTTATACAGACAAGTTGTATTTGAATGCAATACTGATATTTTAAGTCCGATTTCCATGGTCATAACATACCAGGATAAAAAGCTTTTTAAGAAGTGAATTTATTTTTGTTACTAAAAAAATATAACACCTTGACGCATGCAGGAAGTGCATTCATCGCATTCCAATGACTATAAAGTACATAAATAAGATATATTTCGCCCGCGGATATTCAATAAATAGCTGCAGTTAGGCCATAGACTTATGAAAAATTAAGTCCCTACATGTTCTGTTTCCCCAAACAATTGACTCATTCACACGTCTGCAGTGTTTCAATTAAGCATTTGTCTCATTAGCATATATACCTGTCATTCATACTCCTATCATATCCTGGTAACTGTTTTTACCGGACTGCTTACACTAAGTCGTTTGGGGGAGTACTTCTCGACTGGTAGGTTCACACTTTCTTATAGCTTACTTTGATCACCTTTTGCTTTTGAAATTGTAATTTCATTCAAACTCAGATTTATTCGTTGTACCATAAGTCTTTATACTAGTCACGCGTATGAAAGCTTTCTTACAAAACTTAATGCACAATACACAGGCTGTGATATTACTTGATGAACAGCCTATTAAAACCATATACACGATTTACATAATTTGTAAATGATATGCTAATAAGGACAGGTAATGACAGACTCATACATAAGTGTTTTATATACAGAACATGGTAAGTATTGATCGATTTTTATTATAAACCTAATTTATCTCAAAGTGATTGAAAAATCTGTCATTGTCTTGTGAGCAATGCAATTAGACATGATGAGTTGGCAAAAGTTAACCGGAAGACGACACCAAGCCACCGGAAACGTCGGGGGATACAACGGTAGATGTAGCATGACAAGGTCAAGGACGTCGGGAAACGTTGTCAACTAACAATTGTAAAATTAATTTTACAAGGTCAATGACATTTGAGTGTTTCTTTTAGATAAATTGATGGCTTTCTAGTGTAATTATGGTTCGTTTTGATAATACTTATACAGACAAGTTGTATTTGAATGCAATACTGATAATACTGATTAAGTCCGATTTCCATGGTCATAACATACCAGGATAAAAAGCTTTTTAAGAAGTGAATTTCTTTTTGTTACTAAAAAAATATAACACCTTGACGCATGCAGGAAGTGCATTCATCGCATTCCAATGACTATAAAGTACATAAATAAGATATATTTCGCCCGCGGATATTCAATGAATAGCTGCAGTTAGGCCATAAAAATAGATGCAAAGCTTGTAACCAATGTTGATACCCAAAGGCAACGCTTTTCACAGGGACATGGAAACCAAACCTAACATGATTGCAGAGCATTATCAAACATTCACCTACTCGCCCTAACATCGACCCATAAGAATACTCCCATTCAAACTTGCGAAGAAATTGTCTACTCATATGTTATATTAACCTAAGCATTTAACCACGGAATTAAATTTTAAGTCCGTGATTTAACAGATAATTATGAAGTTTATAAACAGTTTAACTATTGTGAATTATACGCCTTTGGTATATATAGACAACCGATAAATCGTATGTAAACTTGTAAAACCTAAGATAGCATCTAATCCAATTCCGTGGGTACGTGTATATTATGAGTTTGATATAACACTAAACAAACACTGATACAGGTATTGTGGAATATGCTTGTAAATAAAGGACAAAGAGTTATACGTTCATGTATATCTGGTCCATATCTTTACTCTTTATAATTCACTTCCTTTCAATACTTAGAAAAGAAATATTTGTTATTATTAAGATTGTTAAGTTGTTCAGTACATATAGTTATATAATAAGTGTCCACGTGTAGTGTATATATATATGATACACGGTGGTTGCTCTTCCTACCAATTGTTGGACGCTGATGGGGGCTCATGAAACCACAGAAATTAGATTAGATATTGCTATCTAAGGTCCGAGGTGAAATCATCATATTGAAATATTTAATAACTAGTTATTGATGTGTTACACAATATAATGAAATATTTACAAACCTGCGTTTGACTGGAGCTTTTACCGTAGTAAGATCCTGGCTGCTGCTTTTACCCTCGGCCGAAATAATGGATGAAATTGACATTCAATATGGCGTCCTCTCCAAATCAAAACATGTACGTACGGGCAGGTTCGAGTATAAACATGCCCAAGGTCATACCAAGGTCTCTTTATTATGTAACGGTATTTGACAGATGTTGACATTTCCAGAACAAAGCTTGGTCGGCCCGGTTTAAATAGGTTACCATGGTGATAAGTACCTGCGGCGATAAGTGACCAGGTGAGTGACCGCTCACCTGTATGTGTATATAATTACCTGTTCTGTATGAAATACCCAGAGCCTTAATCACATCTTGTTATTGTAACGTGTCGATTGTTAGGGCTCTGAAATAAGAAAAGATAAATCGAAACAAGTCTCCCCCCCCCAAATTTTAATGAATATGACGTTACAATTAGAAATATGTCTTCACCATATAGGTTAAAACGTTAACCGGAACTTTTTGATATACAGAGAACTGGAGGGTTGGGTAGAACTAACAAAAAACAACCAGAATGGAGTAGGTAATACATTGTTACAAATTTTATTCAATCATGAATTGACATGGTTAAATGTGTGAAAGTGTATAATTGCAATTTGATGTAGATAGTCTATGGTAAAAAAAAAATACAAGTATACATTGGCTAAAGAGTTCCATATTTATAGATTAAAGGCCCAATATACGTAACTTCGGGAATTTTCTCTTGATTCTGAAAAAAAAAATTTCTATTGATAAACATGCAAAAAGAAGCCTAAAACGAAGTAAACCTGAGCGGTAACTAACAAGAAACTCTTGACAGAAAAATCCAAAGAATTGAAAATAATTCCGATGGGGCCCACTTCAACAACAAGCAGAAGTTAGAAGACAGTTCAAAATGGACGCGTGTTTACAAATACCGAGTTTCAACTGCTGCTGTATCGGTAACCGCGTAAGAATTCATCTTGAATATTGCTTATATCAATGAATCTTAACTAAACCTATAAATATAAAAAGTAATTAGACTTGGTTTTCGCTTCAAGTTCTACCGAAAGTTACGTATATTGGGCCTTTAAAAGATTTTTTATCAAACAGGGGAAAAGATATTAAGTCTTTCCTGAAAGAATTCAATTATAGAATCTATAGCATTATAGAAATTATAGAGTATACGAACTTTGTTTAGAAAGTACTGACTATAACTCCCTCCGAAATTAGCCAAAGAGTAATGTAAATTTAGAACAAGTAACATTTAATTACCAATTCAAAGAGGCAACTAGTCCAGTATACCACATAGATATAGAATATGCAATGTGATTTAAATGAAATAGATGACGAATTCCATGATCTGTTTGATTATACATACCAACCGGTACATATACGTAGACGAAAACACCTGTCCAGATATTATCATATAACACCAAACACGTGTAAAGGATACATTATTCAAATGCGTAACACAACATGAATAAAATATACATTACTGATTTGATTTATTTAAATCACTAATGTCCATCATGGATTTCCAACGTGTATTGATGTCACCCATTTGTGGCAACATGAACACTTACATGCTGCTTCATTGAGGAGTCCGAGAAAGTTAAACAGCTGTACGTATTTCTGACATCCAAAGTTCTGGAACCATCACACACTATTACTATGTCACTTAAATACATGTACAGTCAAACCTGTCTATTAAGACCGCTCAAGGGGAGACAGAAAAACGGTCACTATAGACAGGTTGCCTTCATAGACAGGTCGAGATTTTTGGACCAACCACTTTAATTGAAAATGTCATAAATGACTTGTCATTAAATAGGGCATTCAGTATAACATTTTCAGAAGTCAAACTTTTTGAAATATATTTATATAATATTATTTTTAAGTTTAAATCTATATTTTCTAAAATATCTTAAAATGGTATGATGAATGCCCTATTCAATACTTTTCATGTTCATTCTATTACATGTTCCATACATGTGTCTTCCTTATATTCGTGTTCCATAACATGCATCTTCCTTAAATGACTTTTGCTAGCTGTTTTTTTTTTTCACACATTTTTACAACCACAATACATAAACAAATAGACTCACACCCTCACATTCACTCTTACATATATGGCATCATCATCATCATCATCATCATCATCATCATCATCATCATCATCACCACCACCACACCATCATCATCATCATCATCATCATCATCATCATCATCATCATCATCATCATCATCATCATCATCACATCATCACAACTAACATCATCGTCATCACCACCACACCATCATCATCATCATCATCATCATCATCATCATCATCATCATCATCATCACCACCACAACATCATCATCACCACATCATCATCGTCATCATCACCACATCATCATCATCATCATCATCATAATCCACCACATCATTATCATCATCATCACAGCACAGCATCATCATCACCACATCATCTTCATCGTCACCACATCATCATCATCATCATCATCATCATCATCATCATCATCATCATCATCACAGCATCATCATCACCACATCATTTTCATCGTCACCATATCATCATCATCATCATCATCATCATCATCATCATCATCACCACACCATCATCATCATCATAATCCAACACATCATTATCATCATCATCACATCACAGCATCATCATCACAGCATCATCATCATCGTCACCATATCATCATCATCATCATCATCATCATCACCACAATTCATCATCACCACAACATCATCATCATCACATATATCTTCATTATCACAACACATATTAGCATTAGTAAAGACATCATCATCATCGTCATCCATACATGTATCATCTTCATTATGACAACGTATATAAACATCATTATCCCCACATATATCATCATCATCATAATCCTCATACCATGCTGTCATCATCAACTTCATTATTGTCAATATTGTGATCTGATCATGAGATCATTACCACTAAGATGATCATCATCACACTCATCACCATCATGACACCATTAACTGTCATCATCATCATTATAATTGTCATGCTTACACACTACATTACACTCATACACAACACTCACACGAACATACAAAAAACTAAGATAAAAAAAACAAAAAGGGAAAGAGAAACACAGAAATGAGAGGGTGGAAAAATAGAGAGAGGGAGAGAGAAGGGGACAGAAAGGGGGGGGGGAGGGGGGGGGGAGAGAGAGACTGGGCTAGGATCATATATTGATTTGAGAATGACCTAAATATTAAAGAGTTTGTGTGTAAATGTATATATTAAAAACACAAACAAGCGATCAGGGGATGCTGAATAATCAAAAAATAAAAAAGGATCAAGGGGAACTGGCCATGGATAGCATGAAAGTCATAGTGATATACCTCCCTACCTACATTCAAAAGCAGTATAAAAAATATCAATGTAATCTTACCTTAATTACCTTCACCAAATTCTAACAATTTTTTCCATTTTTTCCATTCTTTTTCAAACTTGTCTTGAGCAAAATCTCCGTGACTGTTGGCAATACATCTCTGAATAGCGTAATATTCTTTAATATATTTAACTAGGACATTAATGTTTAACATTTTATGGAGGCACCTTGTCTTGTATATATATTGTTTAATGATAATTAAGATAACATTATCAACTCTGTTGCATATCTGAATTACGTTGCGTGTAGATATTCCAAAAAAGAAACTTATTTTATTAAATGAAAATGGAATAAAAAGTGCTTCTAATAATATTTCAAAACTTTGCAAAAGCTGCTGTACTTCTATGCATTCCCACATGATATGAGTTATTGTTTCCGGTTCTGTATTACAAAGTATACAGAGAGGACAGGACACTACACCTATTTTAAACATGAAAGAATTTGTTGTCAAGATATGGTGGACTATTCTTAATTGAAACCATTGAAGTTTTGTATTCTGTGTCACTCTGAAAGGCGTTCTATAAATATCTACCCAATTAAGACAATTCCCATCAAATTTTTTTTCCCATTTTTTTCCTACCAGTTGGGGTAGCATTATTTTTAACTAAAATGTCATAGAAGTCTTTTGTCCCCTTTATCTTTTTTACAAAAATTGTACGGTCAATTTGATATGCTTGAATGAATTCTTGAAAAGTATAAAAAGTTTGAAAGTCAACATCTTTAACTAAGTCATTTATTATAATCACCCCCTTATTGTACCATGATCTGTAAAATACAGATTTTCTACCAATAGTTAAACTTGTATTGTACCACAGTGGTGTTTTCCAAATACAGCTATTTTTGATTTTTCTTACCTCATCTGTCTTATTGAATCTTGTCCATGCTTTAAAAACATCTATCCAAAAATTATTTTTACATTTATTTTGACACACTGAAATATATTCTTCTCCACAAGTTGAAAGCATGTGCATATCAGTATATAATTTCATGATAGATTGCCATTTACCTGACCTGTGATACAACCTCCTTATCCATCCAAGTTTTAATGAATCTATAAACGCTCTTGTATTTATCATTTTAAGCCCCCAATCACAATATGTTTGAACTTTAACATTTCTCTTGACTTTATCAACTTTACTATTCCATAAAAATCCAAAAAGTAATGAATTTAATTTAGTAAAAAAATTTTCATCAGGATCTGGTAATGAAATAAATACATGTAAATGATTAAATTGAGGTATCATTAAGGACTTTATCAGAGATATTCTACCAATTGGAGTAAGAGATCTTCTGCTCCATGTCTTAAAGAGGCATCACGGTAAAACTATATTTTTTTATGCTTATTTTAAATTATTGTATATATGAATTAAATGTATACTCTTGTGGAAAATTAATGGGCGACTTACGCTGAAATATGTTCACAAAAATTTTAATTAATAATTAAAAAAGGGAATCACTATTCGTTGATCAACGATTTGGACATGTAAATTTTTTTGCATCACATATGATAACGCATGCGCATAACAAGCTACATCGGTAAACAAAAAATGGCGATCCGCGTGACCTACATGTAACTACCAAGCGAAAAGTGGCCGAATGGTCAAATTTTAACGTAAGGATTATATTACGGAAGCATAATGAGGGATGTGAAGTATTCAAGGGAGAGACTAACAGCCCAATTGTTTGCAATGTTACAGTTTTCTTCTGAATAGCCGGTGACACAGTTTTTATTTGGTTTTGGGGCCTCCCAAGGGATAACTCTTTCATTCCTCTGTTACATGAAATGCGTGTGTAAAACTTGAAAGCGTGTATTGTAATATTCCCTTTATAATATTCCGGTAAAACCGCATTATTGAATTATATTGCTGAAGAGAAAGACCTTTTCACATACAAGAAAAACCGTAGGGGGGGGGGGGGGGGGGTTACGTTATATAAAACGCCGGTATCCCGGGTGATTGAGTTTAATGTATACGGATTCAATTTGGACAAAATGAATAAATTTATGTCATCATGTGCGGATAAAAAAATCTTGTCATACCTAATCTATAAAATACGGATTGTACAAATATTATCGGGTTTGGACCCCGGTATTAAATTTGATATGAACCAAAATATATGCATTATATAAGTGAAGTCATTAATTCATAAAAAAAAAATCATATATATGTATGTCCCATGTCTGCAGTTGTGTTGAAAATGTTAACGAACCTTTAAATTTACATAAAAAAGTAAAATGAATCATAACATATATAAATGGATTAAGTATTGGACAATTATCTTCTCGACTAGTTCCAAATTTGAGATATATATTATACATGTATTCTACATATTTAGTGCGTGGTGCGTCATATGAGTGCACCGACTTCCGTGATACATATATAATTGTAAGTGTTAAAGTATGTTGACCCTGAAATTTGGATAGATTTTAGATGGTTATATAGATAGTCTGAAAAAATCTTCAATACATCAAGTTGTATAAAAAAAATCGGAATCATTTCATTTTATTTTTTTACTTTTCAATGCATGCACACTTTTGTGAAATGGTTCTAAATGAGGATTCGTGAAGATAACTTTTTACAGAAATTAAGGTTTGCCCTATGGTTGTCATCGTCGGAAACCCACATGACACTGTTAAACGTACAATGTAAGAGTGCAGTGTAGCTTTTATGACCATTGAGGGGGCATTTTTATCGAAAATTGATCTTAACCCCCCAAATGTGTAAAAATTACTCTAAACATCCTATTTTAGGTCCAAAACTAGCTGTAACAAATTCTCAGGTCCCTGTGATTTTCATCGGTTTCAGTCAGGTACTGATGTCGATAAATGATGCAGAGATGTCAACATAAATTTATTCATATGCATATCGTGTGTAATTAACGTCTGATTATTAATGTGAATGTGATTCAATAAATTTATACACGGACTTTGTGTCTGGTTCATCATCGGACCTATACATTACGTATCCCCTCCCTATGGGCCCCTCGTCGACTTGCGACAAAATAGTCACGTGATTGACGCGTGATCAGCGCTATTTTTATCGGGCTTTCCCAAGGAATGCAATTTTGCAAGTGGCTAATAAACACATTTTGAGTGCGCTTTGAATATTGAAATATCAGGAAAATGTATCTGGTAGTGCAGACAGCATGTACATTCAAGAACTTCATTGTAGACTTCCCCGGGATGCCCCTTTAATGAGATTCTTCAATTTAGTTAATTTCTTATCAAAATTCAGTTTGGGAATCTCATGTAGATTTACGCTAAATTCTATTCCAAGAAATGTAAATTTTGTCTTTCCCCATTGTAAATTTAAATCTGGTAAGAAAGTATCTCCACTATGACTTTTACTTCCAATCCAAACTACCTGTGTTTTATCAGTGTTAATTTATAAACCTGATATTTTAGCAAAACTATTCAGCTCGTCTACAGATTCTTTCAGAGATCTTTCCGTGCCATCCAATACAAGAGATGTATCATCGGCATACTGGGAAATGAGAATAAGAGTATTACCAACATCTATACCCTTAATATATTTATTGTGTCTTATTCGTATACCTAGTATTTCTACACATAGTAAGAAAATATATGGAGATATTGGGTCACCTTGGCGACAGCCTCTTTTTACCTTAAGAAATGATGATAAATTACCCCCTTGATTAATAGCTGAAGTGATATTGGTATGAAAAACTTTAACCCAATTTCTAATATCAAGACCAAAATTGAAAAAATTTAAAACTTTGTCAATAAAATGCCAAGACACCGAATCAAAAGCTTTTTCAAAATCAATCATTAATAACATTCCTGGAATATTGTATTCATCAGCATACTGCATAATATCATAAATTACTCTGGTATTCTCTCCTATGTATCTACCTGAAATAAATCCTGTCTGATCATCACTTATTAACTTTTCTAAAACTGTTTTCAATCTACCTGCTATAGAGCCCGAGGCTATTTTATAAATAATATTACGTAGAGAGATGGGTCTCCAGTTTTTAATAAAATGTCTTGGCTTGTCACCCTTAGGAATACATGTAATGATACCTTGTTTTTGTGTACATGATAAACTGTTAATAAAAATTAAAATGAACATTTGTTAATTCTTGGTTGAGTTTGTTTTCTATTTGTACATATGTTTTACTTGAATAACCAGCAGAGACTTTTTTTCATACTAGACAGTGAAATAAGCGCCACGATGATGTAGTTTCCCTTTCCTGGTAATAACACCCGTACTTTCCAAGCCTACTATATGAACACTCTATATTGTGAGTAATATTCAAATTACCAGTCACATGTACTACATTCCCAGCTGGACCATAGCAATATGGAGATGAAGAACATTAACATGCTGAAGAAGAGGTCATTCTAAGGTTATATATACTCAATTGATGTAGATTTTGCTCGCAATAGAAAAGCTTATACAAAGAGAAGCATAAAACATTAATATACATATTATATTGTGGTCACAGATCGTCTTATTACTACAGTATTTGAAAGGAACCAACTTTTAATACAACGCATTTTCTCTTAATTGTCACTAAAACACGAAAAATAACATTATTATTCAAATTTTTTACAGCTGCATATGAAATTAGAGGTGAAAAAACCCCAGTTTATCAAATATATGAATAGTCAAATGAAATATTGGTACGTTCTGACAAGTTCGTTTGAATGTAATCTGATAATTATGGAATATTGATAACGATATTGTTGTAAATCCTAGCAGTTAGGTGAAGAGAGTTTACGTTAGAGGACCACTTAGCTGTATCGCTCACCTGTAAACTTAATTCATCGCTCACCCGTTAATTTCATCCATAACCTGTTTAATTTCATCGCTCACCTGTTTATTTCATCGCTAATCTGTTTAATTTCATCGCTCACCTGTTTATTCATCGCTAACCTGTTTATTTTATTGCTCACCTGTCTATTTTATTGCTCACCTGTTTATTTCATTGCTCACCAGTTTATTTCATCTCTCACCTGTTTAATTTCATCGCTCACCTGTTTATTTCATTACTTTCAACCAGTAAGACGGGCTGGTAAAAAAAATCCAATTCTTGGCCAGGAATAGTAATCGAACGTTTGTAAAAATTGTTGACAAATCCGCCCTGTAGCAAATTAGAAATTGAGAAAATGTCTGAGCGGATCAAAGGTGGTTGACATGACTTTGAATATCACAAGTTGTTACTACAACACGCGACAGCAGGCTAGCACAGGAGTTTACGTGTTGAATATAATATTATACAGCGGCATATAGCTTCTTGGACCGGAATCTGACCTTGATTTCAACTTGTGATATTGTTAGGAGCAATGAAACCCCTATAAAAAATAAATAAACAAACATCACACTTGTTGGCCTCATTAAAGTAAGCAATATACTCCCGCTTCAGTTTGGATTCAGCTTCAGCATTTGACGAGGAGGTACACAAACTTGCTTTACCCTAAGCTGTTTTGCAAGCAACTCCAAGGACACTTTCAGTTGATAAAGAAGTCACACCGTACATCATTGTTTAAGTGAGTGGATCGCAAACTAATTCATCAGCGAGAATCTTGACAATTAAAAAACAACTGTGGGTATTTCAGGAGCTTTATATATACGACGGTATAACGATTAAGCCAGGAGTTTCAGCAGCTCGGAGCCGTAAGCTTGAAGACAGTATAAGACAGAGGACATCATTGTCGTGACATAAAAGGGGAAAAAGAATCCAGTTTAACCCAGGTGACTGAGACGTAAGTATTCGTGTCTGTGTTTGGAACGCTATAACGGAAAATACCTTAAACTGTTCTTTGAAATCGTCTATAATAGCATCATGCCGCGTATCACGCGAAAATTCAAAAACAAAAGTGTGATATAAACACAGGCACTTGTGGCCAGGAGAATAACCATCTATATAAAGAATAAATAATATAGCGAAATATGAATAATTTAAAAAAATATATAAAAACAACATTTTCCATTTTTTTTTGTACTATTAATCATCTAAAACCTTAGTGAAAATAATTGCCAAAATTCAGCTTGATACGTCAAGCGGTCAAATTTCACAAAAAATCGACTATCAGTTTTCAGTGTCTGATAGTCGATTTTTTCCGAAATTTAACCGCTTGACGTATCAAGCTGAGACTTGACAATTATCTTCATTATGGTTTTAGATGATTAATTACATAAAAAGAAAATTTGAAAATTCAGTTTTTATGTATTTTTTTTTTAATTATTCATATTTCGCTATATTATCTATATATTAATGGTTATTTCCCTGGCAAAAGTGTCTGTGATATGAAATCATGGAATGGGCCTTAAAACAGTCAAAGCGCGATACAGTTATTGGGTAATGCATCCTCGATCGGATTGGAATGTTTCGTTTTTTGCGAAAGAAATATGGCGACAGCGGTTTACTCATTTAATAATGTTAAAAAAAGGTCTTATGAAAAATGTCTTTCCAGTTTGACAATTTAGGGAGGACCAAATTAACAACGAACAATGATAACATCGCACATATTCTGTAGTAGAATACTATTGGGTACATTTCATCGATGAACATTTTAGATTTTACTTTTATTGTGCTCATCTTAGATTATTTTGAAATGATGAGACGTGGTTACATACCACTAGACCATCGGAGGCACGGTGGTCTAATGGTAGGATGCCATGCTCGTGATCGAAGGGTTGCGAGTTCGAGTCCTGGTCATGGCACTTGTGTTGTATCCTTGAGCAAGATACACCCATGTACCTTACTCTGCTTGTTCAAGGCTACTCAGCTGTAAATGAGTATGTGGTTGGGGAGTGCTACAAATTATAGAATGCTAGCTGTGAGCGCCGAAATGGCAGCACCGGTTGTATGCCCCTCAGGGAGTGGAGAACGATATTGGCTGTTTGCTAAGGCCCTAAAACCACGGATAATAATTTGTGAACCGCTTTGAGATGGCTTTAAGGTTGTGATAAAACGGTATAAAAGAACCTCGAATTATTATTACATAGCCTAAGCCCTTCGTTAATAGGTAAACCCCTAAACACTGTCTTGCCGTTTGTTTTTACAAAAAGCTTCCGACTTCAATTATATGTGCTTTAAATAATATTGATGGCTGAATTACTTTGATTTATTAATGCATTCGCATCGCAATTCATAAAAGCACAATAACGAAGGCTGAGCAAAGATGAAATAACATTGTTTCGTTATCAATATTTACAAATAACAAACTTAACGTTGAAACTCAACATTATGTTTTCTGTCATCGTCGGAAACCCACATGACACTGTGGCAGTGTTATGTGGGTTTCCGGCGGTGGTTTTCTGTTCATATGTCGGTTCGTATCTTACGCTATATGCCGGAAGTTTTC
The DNA here is from genome assembly GCA_947623455.1 of Mimachlamys varia. NCBI lineage: Eukaryota > Metazoa > Mollusca > Bivalvia > Pectinida > Pectinidae > Mimachlamys > Mimachlamys varia. The sequence goes on along the minus strand of OX392530.1, from coordinate 45,996,181 downwards.
ATAAAACTGCGGGTCGAGAAAAAAATACCCTGAGGAACATTTGTTATGTGTAAAGTTACGATAAATTTGACTTAACAAAAATTAGAAAGATTGCTTTTGGAAATGATCAGGAAAATGGAGATTTTTCTTATAAATACTCGTGATTTCCTCGTAAAGAATTTCTTCCTTTTTCTTCCAGAATGTCGACTGACTGCATACAAAACCATAAATTAACTGTTTATGGTGTAGAGGAATGGCAAAAGAAATGGTTGAACGGAGAAATTGGTTGTCATCAAGATAAGGTTCATCCGTAAGTTTATTATGATTTACACAGTTAAATGCTGAGCACCCGTCTTTCTTTCACTAGATATCGCCCTTTTCTCACTCTGTAAGTTAAAACACCAAACAGGTATTCATCGCAAAGATTAGTCACTAATGTTGATAAAATAATGAATTTTATAGGTTTTCTTATATACAGTTACAAGGAGTACATCTTTCATTTCGGCAAAAATGGTATAGCATGAATACCATTATTGTATCATTTTAGCATTTCCATGTAGTTCATATATTTTAACATTCTGAATTTCAAACGAAAAAAAACTAACAAAACAATCGGGCTATTTTTTTCTAAAATAGTTGCTCTATTTTTCACCTGATGATAACTAGTTTAAAATTTAATTGATATCGCCTTTAAATGCATTATCGGTCAGAAATATATTTTTTTGTTCAGGAATGTATCGGAATCGGATTCTGCATTAATTTATTAGTCAAATGTTACAAATCTATTAGCACTGACTCGTACACATCTATAGAAACACACTACGCCCGTCTCCTGTTCGTTTCAGTTTACTGGAGAGACATATCCATACATTTCTTGACATGAGAGAAAACATGGTCATTTTTGTACCTCTGTGCGGTAAAACACTGGACATAAAATGGTAAGTTTTACAACATTAATTAGGCTGGCTGTGATGTTCCAGATCAATAAATAAAATTGTTGTTCTAGGTGATTTTAATTATTTATATATGAAGGAACGGGCATGGATAATATCCTCTGCCATTGACAATGCTACTCGGTTCTCATTTTGAGAACTTGATGTTCACTTGGATGTGACAAAGATTTACATGGCGGGTGTCGTCGATGAAGCAGATGACGCTTACTCTTCCGGAATACCTTGTCTTATTCTCTTGTACTTTTACAAGGGTCTCCATGTAAATCTTTCATTTGTTCATATTCTTCACCTGGTTTAATCGGTTTTGAGTTCGTATTATGACTTTGTTAACGCTTCGGTATTCTATAATTTATTTTTATGACCTCCCATTTTTGTCCTTGACTTCATGATGACCTCACACATCTTCAGCACAGAATCAGTATTTCTGCTAGGGGATAGGTTATCTAAGTAGAATGATTTAAATATTTTCTACAAAAAATTGATAGAATTAATCATTTGACCTGAAGAGATGTTTAAATATAATGAATCAAGGAGTATTATATGTAGGCTGTCAGATAAAGGACACACTGTGGTGGGAGTGGAGTGTGCTGACTTAGCTGTGGAAAAGTTCTTCAAGGAGCAGGAGGTGGAGTATACCAAGGAACCCGTGGAACAAGTCAAGGGTTCTCTATATAAGGTGAGACTCTATATTAATGGTGTGGTGTTGAGGGGTTATTGTTTTACTTTTAAACCCGTAGAACAAGTCAAGGGTTCTCTATATAAGGTGAGGCTCCATACTAATGGTGTGTTGTTGAGGGGTTATTGTTTTACTTTTAAACCCGTAGAACAAGTCAAGGGTTCTCTATATAAGGTGAGGCTCTATATTAATAGTGTGGTGTTGAGGGGTTATTGTTTTACTTTTAAACCTATGGAACAAGTCAAGGGTTCTCTATATAAGGTGTGAGGCTCTATACTAATGGTATGGTGTATTTAATCGATTTGTATATCGGATGATGGTTTTGTTGGTGCTTCTGTGTACTAGTATTATGTTTTTGTGTGTGTGTGTTTTTACATGGCGGGTGTCGTCGATGAGGCAGAAGACGCTTATACTTCCGGAACACCTGGTCTTATTTAATTGTACTTTTACAAGAGTCTCCATGTTAATCTTTTCTTTGTTCATATTTTGCCCCCGGTTTAATAGATTTTGAGTTTGGATTATGATTTTGCTAACGCTTCGGTATTCTCTTATTTATTTCATTACAGAGTAAAGACGGAAAAATGAAGCTGTATTGCTGTGACCTTTATGACTTCAGCAAGTATGATGTTCTTGATTACAATAAACATATTTTTGATTGCGATAAATTCGTAAATTATTTTCTCATATTCACACTTAATAATTTTCTTTGAATATAAAAGTATAAAAATGAGCAGAGTTTTTTGGCCCAAACAATATGTTAATCAAAGATGAATGCGAACTATTTCTATAAAAAGTGACGAGTCGTCAAAGGACGTTAAGAACCTTGTCGTCCACGACAGGGAGATGAAAATGAAATAGGATAAGATAGTATAAGGGAACTGTTTATATTTATATATAAATGATGGTGACTGTTTCCAGAAAAAAGTGCAACTAGAACAGGCCAAGCAGACGGTGATCGGCTGCCGATAATCATTTTGATTGGAACGTTTTTCCTGAAAGCATGTTTCAATTTTCTTGTTTCTTATATCTGGTATACTAAAATGTCTTACAGAGATTTTGTTGGTCAGTTTGATGCTATCTGGGACCATGGCTCGATGGTGTCCATCAATCCTAGTGAACGAAGAAAGTGAGTGACCTTTGTGTAGTCATGTATGGGGTATGTGTTTTTCATCGTCGGAAACCCACGGTACACTTCTCCGACGCTTGCATATACCGTGGGCTAGAATAGGCGGAAACCCTCGTTTTCGTACTAAAATAGTAGCTAATCATATCGGTACTTTCATCCATGATTACATCCTGCCAGGAACTTCAGCCGGGGTATCCCATTTAATGTGTAGCCCCACTTGTCAACAAAACGTGTCGATTGTGTTATAATTGACTGTGTCGATTGTGTTTGAATATAAGGTCCTACTAATATGGAGTTTGATACCGGCGTTATGCCTACAGAGATAAACTGGTCGTGGTCAAGGTAAAATGATCTAACAGAGTGTCACAAGAAACGACCATTCTGATTGGTCGAAGTCTCAAAATAAATTTCTATTGAGGGAACGAGGCTTTACATCTATTCTAACCCACGGTATGCACGCGTCAGAGGTGTAGTGTGGGTTTCTGACGACGGTGTTTTATGTGACGGAGACAGTTAAGTAACATATGCATACCTAAGGTCACAGTGACCTAGAAACAATTTCAATTAGCATGTTTCGAGATGTTTAGAAATAATTGTTAGGGGTACCTTTTTAAATCAACATACTTATAACGCGTGTCTATTGTTTCAATACCGTGTACAAGTTTATAGTGAAGAACATGTTTAAAGTGTGGTAGACTGGTGGATGTGGTCGCCCTAACCTTGATAGCCATGGTAATCTATTCTGAGTAGTGGCACGGTTCATTTTCTTCACATTTTACTCATTTACATGGCAGTAGATGACCCCTTTTGAGTTTCAGGTCATGAGGTGCAATGCATTAACCTATACAATTATCTGCCCAACAAATGAGTACGCTGAGGTGATGCCAAAAGTCTCTTGCTATTACTAATTAGATATAAAAATGACTGACTAAACCTCAAGGTAATTATATTGATGTTATATATCCACCTCAAGATGACGCAACACATATATGCTGCACCGTTTAAATTTAGTAATAGATACAGTATACCGAAAAACATGAATTAAACTGCATCATACAGCTGTTTCGTCTGGAAAAATGTCAGGTCAAATTTTACATTTCTAACTGCTAAATCGTTAAGGGCCGATAACATTAGACCCTTCCTGCCATGTCAATGTTCTAGATTGTCTTGATGGGGTCAGTTTACCAAGAGGCAGTTCCTCTAATAATAAAATGGGATAAGAGCTAAGGTACACGGTATTCTGATCAAACTTGTGCAATATTTTCATGAAAATCTTGTCCCAACCCGAAACGCTTAAGGGGAGAGATACGATTTTTTTTCTTCGCAAAAGCATATTTCAATTTAATGTATAGATATTCTTAATCAGTAATTATCTGTGACACCGTAGTCTCAGACACACGTTATAGCTTGATAAAGTCATAGCCTACGGATGGTTGTAACTCACAGTCACATTACCCAATGTATAATGATACCAAACTTACACATGATTATCTCCAATCCCAAGTAACGCGCAGTGTGCAAATATATGCATGTGTTTCTCTTCTAATTCAGTTATAACTCTGTAACCTAATACAAAATGACAAAACAGCTGTAGTATATTAATGACACACTGCATGTAGACTCTTACCAAATTTGTAAGAATCAACTACCAAATGTTTGTTACAGGTATGCTGATCTGCTGATGAGTCTGATGAAGCCGAAATGTCGCTTATTTCTCGACACATATGATTATGATGAAACACAACACATTGGTAGGTGTTCGAGATCTTACCGACTTATTTAAAGTTCCATGGATCTCATTATTCCGTGTTTTAATCTGTGTAGATGACAGCAATGCTTACAATCCTGTTTCGACAAAGAAAGTGACGATCTGTGGGCAACACAGTGTCCGACCAACTGAATAGTTTTCTGTTTCATGACCTCTACATAAAATGTATTTCCCATCTCCAAATATCCGAGTAACGCCTCCTTCAGTACTTTTAGAACTTTGATTGAATATATGTACGTTCATATGACCACTTGTTGTGATTGACAACGATGCCTAAGCTCTCACTTTGAGGACGTGACATTTACTTAAATGTTACATAGATGAACGCTTAAGCTTCCGGAACACCTGGTCTTATTCTCTTGTGCTTTTTCAATGTTCTCCGTGTAGATCTTTCCTTGATATTATTTTGCCCCTGATTTAATCGATTTCTAATGATGGTTTTGCTGACGCTTCGGTTTTCTTCTGATTTTTAAGGTGTACTGGGGCTAGAAAAATCTTACGTTTGGAGATTTTGAGGAAAGTTAATAATCTGTCCTTTGTTTCTCTCACAGGACGTCCTTTTAACATCCCAGAGGATCAGATCAAGGAGTTGTATGGTAAGTATGTACACTTTATAAATACTCAGCTGTGCCTAAACGTTCCTAGGAGTGGCATTAACTGGATGTGGATTTTGAAAACTTTAAATATCTTCTTACTAGTCTTGAGCACCCCCTTCTCAAAAATGTTTCGTCTGTCAAAATATTTCATTTTTCTACCCTGTACACTACCATACCACATACCTGAAAGAACGTCTTCGGTCTCTCATTATGAGAGCTTTCTTTTCCAAGAAAGAAAGGTGGACGACGATACAAATAAATGGTTGTAAGCTATCTTGGAGCACACTTTGTGAAAAACACAACAAAAGCTAGGATGCAATATATACCGAGGAAGATATAGTACCAATGATTAATTTACTGATCGAAAATATTTTTGTTGAGTACAAAGGAAAGTGTTTCCAGCAGACTGTTGCTATTCTAATGGGAAGTAACTGTGCCCCACTTTGGCTGACTTGTTTTTGTTTTCAAACGAGGCTGAATTTGTCGAGGGGCTTGTCAGGATGTGTATACCGACGATGTGCTGTTTATAAATAAAAAGAGTTTTAACCTAGTCGATTGTATATACCCATCTGAACCTGAGATTAAGGAAACAACAGACTCTCCTACTTCAGCTTCTAACCTCCATCTTTACTTAACTATGACCAACATGGACAGCTTAATACTAAGCTGTTAATAAACGTAACGATTTCGATTTTCCTATCGTGAACTTTCCCTTTCTTGATAATTTCACCCCTGCTTCTCCATGATTCGTTATTCTAGGACATGCTCTGAGTAGATAGATGTCAGCTGCTGACGAATAAACTTGCAGCACAGGGATTCGAGAGATGCAGAAGACTATGGTCAAGTTTTATGGTCGCAATCTTGAACTCATAGAGAAATATTCTGTATCTTTGTGTGATATGAAGATGGACGTTTTTTGGTTGTGTGCTCATTAGTGTGCTTACTTGTTGTGGTGATTGGCAATGATGACTCGGTTCTCATTTTGAGGACTTGATGTTTCCTTGGATGTGACCAAGGTGTCGTCGAAAAAGAAGACGACGCTTGCTCTTCCGGAACACCTGGTTTTACTCTCTTGTTCTTTTACGAGGGTATCGTAAATCTTTCTTTGTTTATATTTTGCCTCTAGTTTAATCGATATTGAGTCTGAATTGTGGTTTTGTTAACGCTATGGTATTCTCTGATTTTTTTTCTGGACAACATTTTAATATTTTGATGAAAATAAGACTGCTTCTTTTCATAATTATGCAATACCTCAATAACGAATACAGGGTTTCGGTAAAACGCAAGATTGTCCGGAACCTGCCAAAAGTGCATTGATGGATTTAGTTGCTAATTGTTAGCTACGCTAGTGATATTAAGCTTTGACACTTTTTTTTATATAAATATTTATGTTCCTTCAAATACAAATAATCACCTTCCTACTTCTAAGAACTTGTTTGATGGCACTGTGGATAGAGCACCAGTCTTGGGTAAGGGTTCGATTCTTTGATCGGACGTGAACATTTATGGGAACACCATTTATATGTACCTAAGCGGGGGGCTTTTTTTACTTTATTTTCGCGTACATTGTAAACGTACACTATTATTTCCTGTGTTGTAGGTGACACATGCAGTGTGGAGGAGATTGATGCTGTAGAAGGCTCTAAAGAAAGAAACAAGAAATGGGGATTCAGTTCACTTACAGAAAGAATTCATCTTATAGTCAAAACGTAGACTTACCACTAACTCCCTATATAAAGTGTGTTAAAGAGTAAAGGGTCTTGACGTACGGGTTATTTAAACAGACGACAAATGTTTATCAGGAATGAAAGGCAATGTTTGCAAGATCGGTTCTTGTCACTGCAAAAACAGTGGGATATGTACTAAAGACAAGGAAATTATGAATTACTGTCCCAATGAATTACTGTCAATTTGAACCTGTATACACGTAGTATGGATATCTCTCTGGAAGTGAATGCGGTTTAACGCTTGGGATAAAATACTTTAAACATTTCTTTGTTTGAAATTAATATGTAATAAAACAAGTTTTTATTTATTTATCTTTATGGTCTTCATGTTTTTTTTTGTTTTTGTTTTTTTTAATTATAGCCTTTCTATGATTTTTGAGTATGTGTGAGCATGTAACTTTATATAATAAGAAGTGCACGTTACGGTGTTGGCACTATATTTATCCATGGCAGATCAGTTTTCGAAAAATGCATCCCAACCCCTATAGTCATATACATTGAAAGCTCGAGGTGTCGAAAAATTGACCAAACCAGATTTTCTTGTATCAAAAATCATATTTCTAGTTGTACGAAAAACAAGTTTGTTACCATTGGAAAGGTGGAGAAATTTTACTTTACAAACCTGCTCCATGCTCCTTCTCCAGACATCATCTCGATTTCCTCCAAAATCACACGCCAATTTCCAGGTTTCAAAATGTTTTGGCAGTTTGTTGCCAGATTATTTGAATATAAGTGAGTGTTGATTTAGGGTGTCAATGGATGCCTGTTCTTCCTCTAAACATAGAGGATAATGTGGCCATATCACCGACTACTGAAATATAATGAAGAAACTTTAATTGTGCTTTTCAGATTGTGAGATTTTTCGAAAGAACAAGACGGATTCCTTTCGTTCCTGGCTCAGAGATCATGAAGCAATCTTACTTGACTGAAATTTGTGGTTAGCCAATCAGTTATGACGTTATTTTTGTTACGTTATTTGTGATTGGCTAAGTCCAAACTTAAGACAACTTTAGACTTAAAATTTTTCATGATCCCGGGGCCTGGTGTATTGAAAAGTAGAGGATTGTTATCGCCAGTTCCCTTGGTTACTGAAAGGATCCTATCTAGAATTATCTTGGTTACTGAAGTTAAACACTACCATACCTTCTATCAATATCCCAGCAGGTCGCGATACACCCGCCGTTACCTACACTGTAGGTATCGTTAGAGGAAACTGATGTGGGATCCCCTGTATAATCAGGGATTATTGGGGACACAAATGCAACCAAGAAATCGTCTGCATTGTAATATTCGGTCTTATATTTTTCTTTCTAGCCACTTCTATCTACATTAGCCAGTTACAACATATCATGTGAACAAACACTCGACAGAGCCCAAGACGAAGTGCACTTCGATGAAATTGTGATATTAAGCGATGGTTTCCTATTTGATAGTGCCCCCCCCCCCCCCCCGAGTTCGGTGGTAAGATTTTCAAGCAGAATTCCAGTAGGATCAGAGATCGTCCTTTCCTCTTTATGTTTTCACTCAGGACTTCTACAATTTGTAATTTTTCAATGGCTTTCTATTATTAATATTTTGCTACAGATTTATTTTTACAGAAAACATTTCAGCTTGATCGTAAAAGGATGGCAAACGACTTCGCATCAATTGCTAACCTACACATTTAAGGGGTCATTTCACCGAGAAATCTTCCTGCAAGACTGAGTTGCGATGTCAGAGCATGGTTTGGTCGCCGCAGGTCGCACGAAGTCGACGGTTGACCGAGGGTTGATCATGCCTTGATCTCTCCTTGTCCCACCTGGTCGAGGAATGGTCTTCCCGAAAAAGTGATCGTAGCTCGGTTTTTGGACATGTCAAAAAACTGAGCCTCGATCTAAATGTCGCATTGAGAGCGTCGAAAGAGCGAGCAAGGTCGAGAAAAAGACGTATTTGTCTAAGAAACCATTGAGACTAGAACAGGGATGAGCGAACCTTTGTCTTCTCGAGCGAGAACTGATTGAGCGCATGGTCGTGCAGCTTAAAACTTGTTCGATCCATGCGATTTATCTTCGCTCTTTTGCGATCAATCTTCGCTGTTTTGCGATCAAGCCTCGAGTCGCGCGACCTGTGGATCCCTGTCCGCTCCCAATAATTAAGGTGTGATCTATATGCGCTTAAGCTTCAAACAATAAAGATCGACCTTCGCTTAAGGTGCGACCTAATATTTCTTCATAGTTTGCCTTTGTTCTCTTCATATTTAGCATGGTAAGCATAATCAAAGCGTCTTGTAGCAATTTCAGAGAATTGCGATGTATATATCATTGCATGATAAACACCGATAGCATCTGTACTTCTTTGGAAGCTGGGCAAAAACTTATGGTCGGCGACCGATAGTCGCGCGTTTTGATACGGTCATAGTCGATCGCACGTGAATCCGAGCGAATATAACAAATCTGCGCGTAGGTCGGGCGATGATCGGTCGGGAAAAAATCTAGAACCGAACGTACAGATCGAGGCTAGAACGTTCAGATCGAGTGCATGTTGCAACTCATATATACGAAGCTAGATCGGCCAAGATTGAGACTTGGTTGGTCGAGGTCGCGTGCTTGCAAAGAAAGATCGCCGCAAGGTAATAAACGCAACTAAAGCGTATGTTGAGCGTCCAAAGAGCGTATAAGACGCAGAGAGCGTCCACATCGAAGGTCATACGAGGTGACATCGAACACAGAAATAAATGGATAAATCGTGTGGATTTTGTCTGTGATTTTGTCCGCGACTACGGGGAAACCGAAATACGATCATAGTCGCGCGTGGTCGCGTGCGATTTTTTGAGACCATACTTGGTGAAATGACCCCCTTTAAAGTACATCGTAAAATAAATATGCAATTACCAAAATTCACCACATGGTATATATAAACTGACTACACTTTGATGTTTTGTTGCTGAAGCTTGGTTTATATTCCATAGCAGCTGTTGCAATGAAGGCTGTGACTTGCAACAACTATCGCAGTCGTCTCATATATCAGGAGTATTGCTGTTCGTACCTGAATGGTACTTACTGGCTATCAGGAGTATTGCTGTTCGTACCTGAATGGTACTTACTGGCTATCAGGAGTATTGCTGTTCGTACCTGAATGGTACTTACTGGCTATCAGGAGTATTGCTGTTCGTACCTGAATGGTACTTACTGGCTATCAGGAGTATTGCTGTTCGTACCTGAATGGTACTTACTGGCTATCAGGAGTATTGCTGTTCGTACCTGAATGGTACTTACTGGCTATCAGGAGTATTGCTGTTCGTACCTGAATGGTACTTACTGGCTATCAGGAGTATTGCTGTTCGTACCTGAATGTTACTTACTGGCTATCAGGAGTATTGCTGTTCGTACCTGAATGGTACTTACTGGCTATCAGGAGTATTGCTGTTCGTACCTGAATGGTACTTACTGGCTATCAGGAGTATTGCTGTTCGTACCTGAATGTTACTTACTGGCTATCAGGAGTATTGCTGTTCGTACCTAAATGGTACTTACTGGCTATCAGGAGTATTGCTGTTCGTACCTGAATGGTACTTACTGGCTAAACCTGGAGTATGCACACGTCTGCTAATGACGTTTTCCGACGAGTAAGAGATAATATTTACTGATTACTAACTAGTGTAGAGGCTTAGAACACCACCAGTCAAGAATACCTACTCTCTCAGTTATAAATCTACCTTTCCTCTAATCGTTATCCACGGTTATAAAAAAAAACAGATTACCAATTCAAAGGCACTTGTGGTCAAGAGAATAGCCATTTCTATATAGATAACAAAATATTAAAAAAAAAAAACAAAAACAAAAGTTTCCAATTCTTTCTGACAGTGTCTGATTTTTTGTGAAATTTAACCGCTTGACGTATCAAGCTGAAAATTGGCTATTATTTTCATTGGGGTATTTGAAAATTAATAACATAAAAAGAAAATTTTTGTTTATATTTTCTTTTAATTATTCAAATTTCGCTATGTTATCTATATATAGATGGTTATTCTCCTGGCCACAAGTGCATGTGTACTAATTTGGTCTTCCATTTTCGTTGTCCAGTTTAGTCATTTTTTTCATGTAATCCTTTCTCCTATTTAACGCCAGAAACTTGTTGGGGAAACGGCTTCAGTAGAACAAAGTTGTAGTGTAAAATGAAACTGGTCTACCTAATCAATTTCGTAGAATTTAATTAAATTGCAAAATAGGTTATTTCCAGAGGTATTTTCATCATATCCTGGTAGGAAATGTAGAGACACATATATAAAACAAAACCGTTTAATGTAAGTATTAAAATCACTTTATTAAACAATAACAATTTATATATTGCCGTATAAAATCTCTGCATAAACCAGGCATATGGTGGAAATAGTTGACCAATATAACAATATGATATACTGCTGCATTAAACACAAACATAACTTATAATAGTTTAATTGCCATTAAAGTTTCCATACTGACTTGACCTGTATTTTGACCATTCCATGACATTATTCGGCAGTACATGTATTTCAAAACTGACCTGAGTATATATAAACTTCATCAATAAAAACCTTACAATTGAACACATTTGAGCACGAACTGACTTGAACTAGAAAAATAACATTAAATTATCAGTGTCTGAGATCAAAAGAATCCCAGACGACACTGAAAGTGGGTCAAGGTTATTCACTTAAGGACTCACACAACTAAATCAGCCTATCACGAAGTGTTTCATACGTTTGTAGTTCCCACCGAAAATTTGTTCCTACTAAGTACAGTGATTCTGAATAATCTAAATAGGTAATTGTTGACATATTCTGCATTGAATTGAATTGAATAGGTAATTGTTGACATATTCTGCATTGAATGAAATCTATAGATATTTAACTTTACAAAAAAGTATACTTTTGGTAGATTTTGATATGTGATGGCGGATTGATATGGGGTTAAAAGTCAGAAGTCAGAGGGTGTTCCCGTCCCATTTCACTGGTTTGACATGTAAATTTCCGGTTGTCCGAAGTAGATGCCTGTAGCGAGCTAAAATGTCACGAAACTCCTGATAAAATGCCATTTGAAGTCTTTGCCATGTATGTATCTGTGAATCCAGACAGTTGTCACTAGTGTTGAACTTCAAATATTAAAGTTATTAGCTCTAAAACTTAGTAATAACATATAGTAAATTATTTAGTTGTGTGAGTCCTTTAAGAGAACTAGCCATGTGCTCAATGCACTTGACCTCTATAACATTTTCTGTGCTCCCGGATATTTATTTTTTCAAAGACAACCACTGTCTTTAAGTGTTAGCACATTTTTTCAGTATGCAGATATATTTAATTTGAAAAAAAAATCAAAATTAGCTAAAATCTGGCTAAACATGGCCCTGTGATGAAGACTATATTGTTGGACTGATCCTTATACTAAGGTTTTAAATAAAGTTTTGTTCAATAACCTGTAACAATTTATATGCGTGTGTGTTAGTAGTACTTCGCTGATATATGTAGCAGGTTTTAGCATCCAACAGAGATCTAGTCTAGTGTGCTGTCCTGCAAAACCAGCACCCCCCCCCCCCTTCCTAGTTCCAACTCTGTCCAGTCATTCTCAGACTTCTTAATCCATACAAATTACAAATGTATATGTGCTTTTTATAGCCAGAAGAAAGCAATAACTAGAACAAGTACGGAATAAGCTTGTACAAAAATTGCACATATGAGTTTATATATGTGTATGTGTCCCTTGTAGGTTTTGGTGGCTAAATCCAACTTAAAATTCCATATATACAGTAAATTGTAGATATATTCTGTAGAAGTTTTGAGTTTTGTGTGAATTTTAAATGTGTTGAATTGTTAAAATTAAATAAAATTTACTTAAAATAAAAATTTAATTACTTCAGAGACTGAATATAGAAGCATTGGTTTTGGTTCTAGAGACTGGTTATAGAAGCACTGGTTTTTTGTTTCATAAATGAAGAAATCTAACAGGATATATTTCTACAGTATGGTCCGACATATATAAACTTTCTAATGTGATCTCTTGAAAGTACATCTCCTATTGACCTCTGGTTATATCACATGTCTTATGGAAAATCCTCTGATTATATGTGTCCATGTGTCCAACATGGCTTCTCTTACTCCTAATCAGTTCCTAACCACTAAAAAAAGTAATAAGTGGCACAACTAGTTTTTGACAATAAGATGAATTCTCTCCTCTAGTGAGCTGATGCCCCATGCCTTATGTCTCTCCTTAAAGCCATCAACTTTGTCCATCTCCTCCACACTGCACATGTCACCTACAATAGGACAGAGCAAGCTCAGTACATATTGACCTGTGTGCATCATCCCCTCCAAAATAGGACAGACCAAGCTCAGTACATATTGATCTGTGTGCATCCTCCCCTCAAAAATAGGACAGACCAAGCTCAGTACATATTGATCTGTGTGTATCATCCCCTCAAAAATAGGACAGACCAAGCTCAGTACATATTGACCTGTGTGCATCATCCCCTCAACAATAGGACAGAGCAAGCTCAGTACATATTGACCTGTGTGCATCATCCCCTCAACAATAGGACAGAGCAAGCTCAGTACATATTGACCTGTGTGCATCATCCCCTCAAAAATAGGACAGACCAAGCTCAGTACATATTGATCTGTGTGTATCATCCCCTCAAAAATAGGACAGACCAAGCTCAATACAAATTGATCTGTGTGCATCCTCCCCTCAAAAATAGGACAGACCAAGCTCAATACATATTGATCTGTGTGCATCCTCCCCTCAAAAATAGGACAGACCAAGCTCAATACAAATTGATCTGTGTGCATCCTCCCCTCAAAAATAGGACAGACCAAGCTCAATACATATTGATCTGTGTGCATCCTCCCCTCAAAAATAGGACAGACCAAGCTCAATACATATTGATCTGTGTGCATCCTCCCCTCAAAAATAGGACAGACCAAGCTCAATACATATTGATCTGTGTGCATCCTCCCCTCAAAAATAGGACAGAGCAAGCTCAATATGTATTGATCTGTGTGCATCCTCCCCTCAACAATAGGACAGAGCAAGCTCAGTACATATTGATCTGTGTGCATCATCCCCTCAAAAATAGGACAGACCAAGCTCAGTACATATTGATCTGTGTGTATCATCCCCTCAAAAATAGGACAGACCAAGCTCAATACATATTGATCTGTGTGCATCATCCCCTCAAAAATAGGACAGACCAAGCTCAGTACATATTGATCTGTGTGCATCATCCCCTCAAAAATAGGACAGACCAAGCTCAATACATATTGATCTGTGTGCATCATCCCCTCAACAATAGGACAGAGCAAGCTCAATACATATTGATCTGTGTGCATCATCCCCTCAACAATAGGACAGAGCAAGCTCAGTACATATTGACCTGTGTACATCATCCCCTCAGATCCATCTCAATATTTGCCCTACCTGAAAACAAGATTTTCACAGAAGGGGATGTGTCACCTACAAGACATGATCAGCAGTAAAAAGATTATAACAAGCCAGATACACTTTTTGATTTAGAAATGTTTTCAACAAAAATCAATCATACAGACCAAAGGAAACTGAAGTCATTTCCTGAAAACCTTGGTTCGGACATCAGATCTATTTATAATAGCAGTGATCTAGATCTTTGACTGTACTTACTATAAAGCTCCTTGATCTGATCACCAGAGACATAATGCGGAGGTCCTGGGGAGAACAATAGTGGAGACATGACTCATTACAAGGCGATAGACTCACTACAAGGCGACAGACTCACTACAAGGTGACAGAGGTTTTAAAATTCCTAATATCAGCACTTTAATACAATATACAATATAGCTTTCCAAGAACACACTACATCCTCAAAATCTGAAGGTTTAAATGCAAGATTATTGTACTGTTTTCCCTTCAAGTAGTACAAATATTGAATATTCACAAGTTTGGTACATATGTACAGTGATTGTTTTTGCCCAGGTTTACAGCCGAGCAAAATTTGTGTTATTTTCCCAAAATGAAGCAAAATTCAAGAATATTTTCCCAATTTATCTGAAAAACCTACTAAATTTTCCCAATTAAATAAGGGACAGTTTGCTTTAAAATCAAGGTAGCAAAAACACTGATGAATATTTGCAGTAAATTTTCTCAACACCTACCAGCATATGTGGTGTCATCAAAAACGAGGGTATCAAGAAGTAAGCGACATTTCGGCTTCATCAGACTCTTCAGAAGGTCTGTATACCTGTAACAACATTAACAGGTAAATGTTGTAAATAGTGGCAGCTGATATATCTTAAGGGATCTGACACAAAGATACCAATGACAGGTAAATTGAGAAGACTTTTAAGATATAAGATTCAACATACAAGTCAAGTAAAATAACACACTAAGCAAGTAAACCTACACACTAGTTAAACTGCACACCTAGCCAGTAAAACTACACACCTAGCCAGTTAAACTACACACCTAGCCAGTAAAACTACACACCTAGCCAGTAAAACTACACACCTAGCCAGTTAAACTACACACCTAGCCAGTAAAACTACACACTAGTTAAACTGCACACCTAGCCAGTAAAACTACACACTAGTTAAACTACACACCTAGCCAGTAAAACTACACACCTAGCCAGTAAAACTACACACCTAGCCAGTTAAACTACACACCTAGCCAGTAAATCTACACACCTAGCCAGTAAAACTACACACTAGTTAAACTACACACTTAGCCTGTAAAACTACACACCTAGCCAGTAAAACTACACACCTAACCAGCAAAACTACACACTAGTTAAACTACACACTTAGCCAGTAAAACTGCACACCTAGCCAGTAAAACTACACACTAGTTAAACTACACACTTAGCCAGTAAACTACACACCTAGCCAGTAAACCTACACACCTAGCCAATACCGTACAAATACACAGTTGTAAGTAAAAGGTAAAAATAACCTATACACCTTTCAAGTTATAATACACTGAAGGAGTAAATCTACAGCAATCTTTATACTTGTAAGTAAATATTTCTATTACTTTATGTAAATTTGTATTTACATGATTTTAAAGTATCATGTGCAAAATGAAAAGAAGGCACAGTACTGTCACATTTTTCTGTTGTAATATTTTAACATTGGTCACTCACCTTTCTCGGTCTCCTCGGTTAATGGCTACCATTGATGCTCGGTCCCAGATAGCATCAAACTGACCAGCAACATCTCTGTACGATATTCATAATTCAGTAGAAGACATTTATATGGTACAACAACAAAATGTCTCAAAATGCCCTAGTTTCATAAATATTCCTCAACTTAAATCTTCATAGATATTATGAAATGGCTGAAATAAAGTCTCAAGGAACACCACTCATTTTAGTTATAACACTAAAAGATAGAAATATATAACAAGACAATAACCAATATTGATTTGGACTTTGTCAAAAAAAAACTTTGATAAAAAATATCTCATACTTGTTAAATTCATATATATCACAGCAATACAGTTGGATTTTTCCGTCTTTGCTCTGCAAGAAAAAAAAAGACACAGATAAAACGTTTGTACATAGGTGAACATGTAATCCTCATAAATAACCCCTAACAGGCCCTAAACTCTGTATAGAGGACACATCATAGGCCCTGACCTCTGTATAGGGGACACTTCATAGGCCCTGACCTCTGTATAAGGGACACTTCATAGGCCCTGACCTCTGTATAGAGGACACCTAATAGGCCCTAACCTCTGTATAGGGGACACTTCATAGGCCCTGACCTCTGTATAGAGGACACCTAATAGGCCCTAACCTCTGTATAGGGGACACCTCATAGGCCCTAACCTCTGTATAGAGGACACCTCATAGGCCCTAACCTCTGTATAGGGGATACCTCATAGGCTCTAACCTCTGTATAGGGGATACCTCATAGGCCCTAACCTCTGTATAGGGGACACCTCATAGGCCCTAACCTCTGTATAGGGGACACCTCGTAGGCCCTATCCTCTGTATAGGGGACACCTCATAGGCCCTATCCTCTGTATAGGGGACACCTCATATGTTCTGACCTCTGTATAGGGGACACATCATAGGCCCTAACCTCTGTATAGAGGACACCTCATAGACCCTAAACTCTGTATAGAGGACACCTCATAGGCCCTAAACTCTGTATAGGGGACACCTCATAGGCCCTAACCTCTGTATAGGAGACACCTCATAGGCCCTAACCTCTGTATAGGGGACACCTCATAGGCCCTAACCTCTGTTTAGGGGACACCTCATAGGCCCTAACCTCTGTTTAGGGGACACCTCATAGGCCCTAACCCCTGTATAGGAGACACCTCATAGGCTCTAACCTCTGTATAGGGGACACCTCATAGGCCCTAACCTCTGTATGGGGGACCAATTATAGGCCCTAACCTCTGTATAGGGGACACCTCATAGGCTCTGACCTCTCTATAGGGGACACCTCATAGGCCCTAAACTCTGTATAGGGGACACCTCATAGGCTCTAACCTCTGTATAAAGGACACATCATAGGCCCTAACCTCTGTATAGGGGACACTTCATAGGCCCTGACCTCTGTATAGGGGACACTTCATAGGCCCTGACCTCTGTATAGAGGACACCTAATAGGCCCTAACCTCTGTATAGGGGACACTTCATAGGCCCTGACCTCTGTATAGAGGACACCTAATAGGCTCTAACCTCTGTATAGGGGACACCTCATAGGCCCTAACCTCTGTATAGAGGACACCTCATAGGCCCTAACCTCTGTATAGGGGATACCTCATAGGCTCTAACCTCTGTATAGGGGATACCTCATAGGCCCTAACCTCTGTATAGGGGACACCTCATAGGCCCTAACCTCTGCATAGGGGACACCTCATAGGCCCTATCCTCTGTATAGGGGACAACTCATAGGCCCTATCCTCTGTATAGGGGACACCTCATATGTTCTGACCTCTGTATTGGGGACACATCATAGGCCCTGACCTCTGTATAGGAGACACCTCATAGGCCCTAACCTCTGTATAGAGGACACCTCATAGGCCCTAAACTCTGTATAGGGGACACCTCATAGGCCCTAACCTCTGTATAGGAGACACCTCATAGGCCCTAACCTCTGTATAGGGGACACCTCATAGGCCCTAACCTCTGTTTAGGGGACACCTCATAGGCCCTAACCCCTGTATAGGGGACACCTCATAGGCTCTAACCTCTGTATAGGGGACACCTCATAGGCCCTAACCTCTGTTTAGGGGACACATCATAGGCCCTAACCCCTGTATAGGGGACACCTCATAGGCTCTAACCTCTGTATAGGGGACACTTCATAGGCCCTAAACTCTGTATAGGGGACACCTCATAGGCTCTAACCTCTGTATAGGGGACACTTCATAGGCCCTGACCTCTGTATAGAGGACAACCCATAGGCCCTAACCTCTGTATAGGGGACACTTCATAGGCCCTGACCTCTGTATAGAGGACACCTAATAGGCCCTAACCTCTGTATAGGGGACACCTCATAGGCCCTAACCTCTGTATAGAGGACACCTCATAGGCCCTAACCTCTGTATAGGGGATACCTCATAGGCTCTAACCTCTGTATAGGGGATACCTCATAGGCCCTAACCTCTGTATAAGGGACACCTCATAGGCCCTATCCTCTGTATAGGGGACACCTCATAGGCCCTATCCTCTGTATAGGGGACACCTCATATGTTCTGACCTCTGTATTGGGGACACATCATAGGCCCTAACCTCTGTATAGGAGACACCTCATAGGCCCTAACCTCTGTATAGAGGACACCTCATAGGCCCTAAACTCTGTATAGGGGACACCTCATAGGCCCTAACCTCTGTATAGGAGACACCTCATAGGCCCTAACCTCTGTATAGTGGACACCTCATAGGCCCTAACCTCTGTTTAGGGGACACCTCATAGGCTCTAACCCCTGTATAGGGGACACCTCATAGGCTCTAACCTCTGTATAGGGGACACCTCATAGGCCCTAACCTCTGTTTAGGGGACACATCATAGGCCCTAACCCCTGTATAGGGGACACCTCATAGGCTCTAACCTCTGTATAGGGGACACTTCATAGGCCCTAACCTCTGTATGGGGGACCCATCATAGGCCCTAACCTCTGTATAGGGGACACCTCATAGGCTCTGACCTCTCTATAGGGGACACCTCAAAGGCCCTTAACTCTGTATAGGGGACACCTCATAGGCCCTAACCTCTGTATAGGGGACACCTCATAGGCCCTAACCTATGTATAGGGGACACCTCATAGGCTCTAACCTCTGTATAGGGTACACCTCATAGGCCCTAACCTCTGCATAGGGGACACCTCATATGCTTTAACCTCTGTATAGGGGACACCTCATAGGCTCTGACCTCTGTATAGGGGACACCTCATGGGCTCTGACCTCTGTATAGGGATCACATCATAGGCCCTAACCTCTGTATAGGGGACACCTCATAGGCCCTAACCTTTGCATAGGGACACCTTGTAGGCCCTAACCTCTGTAAAGGGAACACCTCATAGGCTCTGACCTCTGTATAGGGGACACATCATAGGCCCTAATTTCTGTATAGGGGACACTTCATAGGCTCTGACCTCTGTATAGGGGACACCTCATAGGCTCTGACCTCTGTATAGGGATCACATCATAGGCTCTGACCTCTGTATGGGGGACACCTCATAGGCTCTGACCTCTGCATAGGGGACACCTCATAGGCCCTAACCTCTGTATATGGAACACCTCATAGGCCCTAACCTATGTATAGGGTACACCTGAAAGGCCCTAACCTATGTATAGGGGACAACCCATAGGCCCTTACATATGTTTATTTTGGTGTGAGTCAATGTGATGATTTTAGGAAACTTGATAGCACTCTGTCCCAGGTAAATATTGGCCAAGTAACAGTGTTGTGGGCCGTTTAGTTATTCAGAAGAAGACCTTCAAAATGTTTTTAGCTCACCTGACCCGAAGGGCCAAGTGAGCTAATGTGATGATGTGGTGTCCGTTGTCTGTCCGTCCGCAGATAGACAGACGGACGGACAAAATAATTATTGTAGGACATCTGCATTGAAGATGGGCCTCTTTTACCTTGAAGTTTGGTCAATTATTGTTACATGTATATAATTAGACAGTGAGGGTGAGATTGCATCACCTTGTGTACACCTTTGGATGTTTGAAAAAGTCATAGACTATCTCTGACCTTTTGGTGAAGGTCACACTTGCCTATTGACAGTGCTTTGCACATCGTCTATGCATGATGCAGGTATGCCAAAAGTGATATCTTTTACGGTTGAAAAGTTATCGCCCGGACAAGAATTATTGAAAAAATCACACTTATTCGATCTTTGACCTTGAGGTCAAGATCACAGTGCAGGGCTTTATCAGGGGGTTTTGGGAATCGTACTCTGAAATCAAATTGGGAAAAATTGGGAAATTTTGACAAACATATTATACCAACTGAATACATTATTTCTTTACTAAATTACTATTCAAAGCACTGTACTCATGACATTTACAGCCTATCTTTTTCTTATTAAACTTAATGTCACAAGAAGCTCCTCAAGCATGTAAAACCACCAATTTTGTTCAAGTGTCTGAATTGGGAATTTTTAAAAGTAAATTTAGGAAAAATCACCCCTTTTTTCATTGGGAATGTTTACCAGACCTAAAAAGAGGAGTGATAAAGCCCTGCAGTGGCATAATGACAGTGCACTTCACATCTGCTTTAGGTGATGCATGTATATTGTACGTTTCGTCAAGATAACGGTTCAGAAGTTATGGCCCGGACAAGAATTATTAGAAGAACCAGAACCAGAACCAGAACAAGAACCAGAACCGATACCAATGGGCGGTTTTAATGGTATACCGTGGTATAGAGTTGTGATGGTACATTAGTCCTGTATTGGTTTTTGGGGACTTTCATTTAACTTATCAATGAACTATTTGTTACATAGATCAATTGGAATTCCAATATGGTTTAATTATAATTTCCTGTAAGTTTACTGATCAACTAGGACAGACATTGCTTCACTCAAACAATATTAGAGGATAACGCAAAGATAAACTTATGACAGGCCTCTTGTTGATTGGCTTCAGAACAAAAACAGCCAAAGACCTTCAGCTAGCTCAAACATTCAATCAAGGTGGTATACCGTGGTACATACTGCAGTATTTGCCTAAATACCGTGGTATACCGTGGTACTTTTGATTTTGTGGTACCTAGCTCTACTAATACAATACGTCTCCCTTCATACGAAGGGGAGACATAATATGGAGCCTCACCTTGTATAGAGAACTCTTGACTTGTTCTACATGTTAAAAGTAAAACAATAACCCCTCAACAACACACCATTAGTATAGAGCCTCACCTTATATAGAGAACCCTTGACTTGTTCTACGGGTTTAGAAGTAAAACAATAACCCCTCAACAACACACCATTAATATAGAGCCTCACCTTGTATAGAGAACCCTTGACTTCTTCCACAGGTTCCTTGGTATACTCCACCTCCTGCTCCTTGAAGAACTCCTCCACAGCTAACTCAGCACACTCCACTCCCACCACAGTGTGTCCTTTATCTGACAGCCTACAATGTAATACTCGGCCTTGATTCATTTTTGTCTCTCCAAGCAAACTTGTGAAGACTGGAAGAAGTTAAATCTTGCATTTTTAATTTCAGTTTACATTCTAATTTAAGATAATAAGTATATTTCTAGTTGAACAAAACATGAGTTGGCATTATTTTACAGTCCCCTGTAGACCTCACTTACCATTTTATATCCAGAGATTTACCACAAAGTGGCATGAAAATGTTGATGTTTTCTCGCTCGTTCAGTAGTTTATCAACATGCTTCTCTAATAAACTAAAACAAAGAAAACACCCGGATCACAATCAGATTAGTATGCTGTCAGTGCATAAAGGTTTGTGGGGAACAACTGATGACATTGACCACTTAAGTTATAATTACACAATCTGATGTCATTGAACATCTGCTAACAAGAGAAAACCTTATCTGATTAATTCATTGTATCAAATTAGACATGAGGGATCTTGAATCTTGTAGCTGAACTGGTATATTGAAATGAGACAAAGGAGTCCCTACTTGTAGAAATATCTGGTTTATGGTAGGGAGGTTTCTCTCCTACTGGTAGGCAGATTTAATTTTTAGTAGAGATTTCTCTTTTATTGGTAGGAAGATTCTGTGTATGGTTGACAAGTGAAACTCACAAATTGCTGGGTTTTCATTGACTTACGGATTAACTGTTTCCTGGTGGAATCCTGTCTTTTTCTCTGTCCATCTCTTTTGCCATCCATCTACATCAACGATAGTGAACTTAGGTTTTTTCGCTGCAGATACTGAATCTTCTGAGTCAGAGGACATTTTCTGAAGTAAAAGAAAATTCCTTTCAAGGAAGATATTCTGTGATTTAACCAATAATGTATGGAGATGGGTTGTTTGTTGTTTAGAGGACAGAGTCAATTGTGACACCTTAAAGTCAGCTTACCTGTGTAGTCTTAAATTCAGTTTTCCTCTGTAGTCTTAACATCAGCTTACTTGTGCAGCCTTAAAGTCAGCTTACATGTGAAGCCTTAAAGTCAGCTTACCTGTGTAGCCTTAAAGTCAGCTTACATGTGTAGCCTTAAATTCAGTTTTCCTCTGTAGCCTAATATTCGGTTTACTTGTGTAGCCTTAAAGACAGCTTAATTGTGTAGCCTTAAAGTCAGCTTACCTGTGTAGCCTTAAAGTCAGGTAACCTGTGTAGTCTTTAAAGAGGCATCACGGTAAAACTATATTTTTTTATGCTTATTTTGAATTATTGTATATATGAATTAAATGTATACTCTTGTGGAAAATTAATGGGCGACTTACGCTGAAATATGTTCACAAAAATTTTAATTAATAATTAAAAAAGGGAATCACTATTCGTTGATCAACGATTTGGACATGTAAATTTGTTTGCATCACATATGATAACGCATGCGCATAACAAGCTACATCGGTAAACAAAAAATGGCGATCCGCGTGACCTACATGTAACTACCAAGCGAAAAGTGGCCGAATGGTCAAATTTTAACGTAAGGATTATATTACGGAAGCATAATGAGGGATGTGAAGTATTCAAGGGAGAGACTAACAGCCCAATTGTTTGCAATGTTACAGTTTTCTTCTGGATAGCCGGTGACACAGTTTTTATTTGGTTTTGGGGCCTCCCAAGGGATAACTCTTTCATTCCTCTGTTACATGAAATGCGTGTGTAAAACTTGAAAGCGTGTATTGTAATATTCCCTTTATAATATTCCAGTAAAACGGCATTTTTGAATTATATTGCTGAAGAGAAAGACCTTTTCACATACAAGAAAACCCGTAGGGGGGGGGTTACGTTATAAAACGCCGGTATCCCGGGTGATTGAGTTTAATGTATACGGATTCAATTTGGACAAAATGAATAAATTTATGTCATCATGTGCGGATAAAAAAATCTTGTCATACCTAATCTATAAAATACGGATTGTACAAATATTATCGGGTTTGGACCCCGGTATTAAATTTGATATGAACCAAAATATATGCATTATATAAATGTGAAGTCATTAATTCATAAAAAAAAAAAAATCATATATATGTATGTCCCATGTCTGCAGTTGTGTTGAAAATGTTAACGAACGTTTAAATTTACATAAAAAAGTAAAGAATCATAACATTTATAAATGGATTAAGTATTGGACAATTATCTTCTCGACTAGTTCCAAATTTGAGATATATATTATACATGTATTCTACATGTTTAGTGCGTGGTGCGTCATATGAGTGCAAGGACTTCCGTGATACATATATAATTGTAAGTGTTAAAGTATGTTGACGCTGAAATTTGGATAGATTTTAGATGGTTATATAGATAGTCTGAAAAAAATCTTCAATACATCGAGTTGTATAAAAAAAAAATCGGAATCATTTCATTTTATTTTTTTACTTTTCAATGCATGCACACTTTTGTGAAATGGATCTAAATGAGGATTCGTGAAGATAACTTTTTACAGAAATTAAGGTTTGCCCTATGGTTGTCATCGTCGGAAACCCACATGACACTGTTAAACGTACAATGTAAGAGTGCAGTGTAGCTTTTATGACCATTGAGGGGGCATTTTTATCGAAAATTGATCTTAACCCCCCAAATGTGTAAAATTACTCTAAACATCCTATTTTAGGTCCAAAACTAGCTGTAACAAATTCTCAGGTCCCTGTGATTTGCATCGGTTTCAGTCAGGTACTGATGTCGATAAATGATGCAGAGATGTCGACATAAATTTATTCATATGCATATCGTGTGTAATCAACGTCTGATTATTAATGTGAATGTGATTCAATAAATTTATACACGGACGTTGTGTCTGGTTCATCATCGGACCTGTACATTACGTATCCCCTCCCTATGGGCCCCTCGTCGACTTGCGACAAAATAGTCACGTGATTGACGCGTGATCAGCGCTATTTTTATCGGGCTTTCCCAAGGAATGCAATTTTGCAAGTGGCTAATAAACACATTTTGAGTGCGCTTTGAATATTGAAATATCAGGAAAATGTATCTGGTAGTGCAGGCAGCATGTAAATTCAAGAACTTCATTGTAGACTTCCCCGGGATGCCCCTTTAAGTCAGATTACTTGTGTATCATTAAAGTGTAGCCTTAAATTGAGTTTTTCTCTGTAGCTTTAAATTCTGCTTACTTGTGTAGCCTTAAAGTCAGCTTAATTGTGTAGCCTTAAAGTCAGCTTACATGTGTAGCCTTAAATTCATTTTCCTCTGTAGCCTTAAATTCGGCTTACTTGTGTAGCCTTAAAGTCAGCTTAATTGTGTAGTCTTAAAGTCAGCTTACTTGTGTATCATTAAAGTCAGCTTACATGTGTAAGCCTTAAATTCAGTTTTCCTCTGTAGCCTTAAATTCTGCTTACTTGTGTATCCTTAAAGTCAGGTTAATTGTGTAGCCTTAAAGTCAGCTTCCCTGTGTAGCCTTAAAGTCAGCTTACTTGTGTATCCTTAAAGTCAGGTACACGTATAACCAGTAGGTGTAGCCTCAAGTCAGCTTACTTGTGTAGTATTAATGTCAGCTTACTTGTGTAGCCTTAAAGTCAGATATCCTTTGTAGTCTTAACATCAGCTTACTTTGGTAGTCTTAAAGGAGTTCCACTTAAAATAAAGTGATCACTGGTTTAATTGGTGTTGGGCGGGGTGGGGGGGTCATAGATTTTTGGAAATTTTGCCATTTATTATTACTGCTTATTTTCTTCCGAAATGAGCTGGGGGGGGGGGGGGGGGGGGGGGGGGGGGGCTAAATCAAAACAATGAATTTTAATCCCTGTATCATGTGTCCACAATAATAATAACAATGAACTATATAGACACATGTATGAGGAATTACATAAATAATTACATTCTACATTCAATGAAAAAATAGTCACATTTATGTCCACAAGCACCTGTGGTACGTGATTTGCTCTAATATATATAAATATAGTTCAAAGCATGTGTGTGTATACTAATATAATGAAGGGCATACAAACCTGGTCCTTACAATTGCTGTACTTGTGAACAGGTAGTGTGTCGATAATTTGTAATGATGATCCCTTGAAGTGAAAGTAGGTCTAAAAATAATATCAAGTTTCGTTAATAACTTATCGATACAATTAAAAACTGATCCCAAAATATTTAGTCTTATATCTTTTTCTTATCAGTCAAAAACAAAATTGTATTTTGAATTGGCATGTTGACTACAATATATATTGCTTTTAATATTCGTTGACCTTCGGCTAGTTCCGTATTTCATATCGTCCAATCAAAACTCATTCCGGGAAAATTTGAACCACAATTCCATTCGTAAAACAAAATGGATGCTTACAGAGAATCGTGTAGGTAAATGAAAACAATATAATCGGATTACTGTTAATAGTTAGTTATGTTATTCGTGCTTAATATTATTGTTCAACACTGATGAGTTACGCTACATTTCGCCTAAATTTGTATATGAATATAACTTGATTTATCTCTGAAACCGAAAATCCTTACCGTCAAGTCCGAAGGGTTCGGACTACGCTACTATCAGACTATATAGGGGTTGCTGGCGACTCATCGTTCTTAGGCCTACTCTCTGATCCGTTAAACACTCAGGCTGCTAACAAACCCAATATTTAGTGGATCAGAGAATCAGAACCCTTTGGACTTGCAATCGGGCAGTAATATAATGTCAACTCATTTTGTCTTGCTTGTATGTACAATGTAGTTGGTAAAGCAACATGGCCAAGAGTAAAGGGACACAGATTATTGCTTTTAAAAAATGCTTTTTAAATCTGTAATATATAGAGGATCTTACACTAGTGTCGATGTAATACGGAAATTAATTAAACAAGTTCAATAATAATTTAATATGTCACACGAGTCATTCTAGGCAACTGACATATTAAATTATTTAATGAGTTTAATACATCACATTGACAATTTAACTGTGATTCTATTTATCACATTAGTTATATTTTTGTGAAAAAAAGTATACCAAAACTCTCAAATTCATTCCCTAAATAGAAAGGCACATTTCTTCTTTGACAGTATACAATTTTCACTACAGAGATAATCATATGATGTCATAATGATAAAGAAGTCATTTAATTTGTTAATGACATCACAAAAGTATTATTACATGACATGTGTAATACCATATTTATGGCATGGCCATATGACATGACTGGACGGGCCAGTTATATGATATAATGCTTAGGTAGTATAGTAAGCTTTGTTTAAAATATTCCATATGATGCTTAGAAAAGCACCTCTGTTTTTTTTTTTTTTGTATTACTGTAACAGTAGAAAGAGAAAATGTAGCAGCCATTCCTAGGTTTGAACATGAGACTTTCTGACCTGACAAAATGTAGCGGCCAGGCCAGGGTTCAAACTTTCTGAACTGTAGACACTCTACCACTGATTATGAGCTACCTAGTCGCCAATGATCGATCCTGTCAAGTTCCATAAATTACTCCCTCCTTTTTTCCCTAAGTCTGCACCCCTGTAGACCCAAGTTCAGATATTCCATTGCTAAGCATACTTCCAAAGCCTTAAACAAGGGCTGGCAAGCTCACCTATTTTGTAACAGAAGAAAGATAAAATGTAGCGGCCGGACTTAAGTTCGAACCTGGGACATCCCGAACTCTAGACCAAAACTCTTCTACTGAGCTACCTTGTCACCGATGATCGATCTAATTCTGCTACATTACCGTTGGGCAATATTATTTTTTGACAGAATTTCAAGCTCCTGCAGGTAAATGTATTGTTGCAAAACTAGACCGGGTTAATAAATTATCGACAACTAAACTGCTTGAATGATCATGAGCGTGTGTCTTAGAGTCATGATGGTCCCGGGTTTGAACCCAGTCTGATCGTCATTTATCCTGTCCTGATATATTAGTGCTTGTGACCACTCTAGTTGTTGTATCTTTTGCAAGGGGATACCTTAACACCTGGGTTGTAAATAGCAGGGTTCGAAATTGGCGATGTTCCTTAGGGACTGGAACACATTCAAATACCTTCTTGGGATCATACCAGCCTCTGCATACCCAGTATTTACATGTATAAACATCAAAGAGTCAAACTAGTCTTCTTGGCTCATCAACAATGAGGCACACATAGAGCCTTAATTTAGTTTTGCCATGTCATATTCCAGAGGTATAAAGAGCATAGTTGAGGGAAACCCCTGCATAATGAAGATGGCTAACAATAAGTTACAAAGTATTTAAATTCAACTTGGTTGTAATTCTGTTTACACTGTAAAATATAATCTATATGTATCTCTTATTCACTTTTTTCAGTTCTTACAGTGTACATGTTGACATAATTTAATGACTGGACTGCGTTGCTGAGAGAAAAATGGATAACATCAAAGTGGCCATTCGTGTCCGCCCGCTGATTGGGAGGTAATGATAATTATAAGGAAAATCAAAGAAATGCATTCATAGATTCTTA
Organism: Mimachlamys varia; assembly: GCA_947623455.1. Lineage (NCBI taxonomy): Eukaryota > Metazoa > Mollusca > Bivalvia > Pectinida > Pectinidae > Mimachlamys > Mimachlamys varia. The sequence continues at coordinate 45,968,354 of OX392530.1, read as the reverse complement.
ATCATGATGTCAGTCTACTTGTTGGAATAGGGTTTTTGTTATCCAGAGAAATACAGTAACGACCTATAGGCTCACAGGCATAATTCCATGTTTTCATTCTGAGGTTTCACAATGGTATCTGATACACTGTGAATACATGTACCAAAAGGTTGTCACCCTGTATGTTATGTTATCAGGTGATGCACAAAATCATTAAAGGAAAGCATTCCATCACAAATTCTAAACTAGAATAGGTGGTGCGCCAACTTGTATTAAAAAAATTAATATGTCAACAATTAATTATCCATTTTTGGAAATAATTTTTTTGAATTATATCACTGTAGTTACCTTTCTACATAAAAAATGAAAATGTCCATTTTTCGGCATCTGAACAATATTCTGATAAAAAAATAGCACGATTATGTAGCAACTACATTTTGTCTGACTTTGTTATGCATATAATGATTATATAGATGTCAGCTAGGCAAGTTTTTTAGAGTCGGTGTAAAATATTATGATGGGTATGTAATTATACTGTACATGATTACAAGTTTTGTTGAGAGTTATAGACAAATTTATATACCCGGTACATCATTCAGTGTTTTTCCTGGGTATTTTGGGAAAAATTCAATTTGCCAAATTGGGGAAAAAATTAGCGTGAACAGGTAATAAATTGGGGAAAAATTAAAACCCAACCACACTCATTAAATGTTCCATGCTAACTAATTTTACAGTGCACAGTGTATCATTTAGCTTTATGGTATGGTAAGCAATGAAAACAAAGAACTGGGAGTTATATGGTGAGTCATGGTGAGTCGAGTCTGAGTCACAGACTCACTCACTCACTGATATTTCTTTTAATGATGTTTTATTCATTATAATATCATGTGCGTGTCCTTTTTTTTCGGATTTTGAAAAGTCATAATAATTGGGAATTTTCAAGTTGATTTTGGGAAAATATAACACTAAAACGCATTGGGAATGGGGTCGTTTGGCGTACCCAGTTATATAGGCAGGAAAAACACTGTCATTATATTTGATTAAATTTATAGACAAATGTATATATACATCATTATATTTGATTAAATTTCTTTTTGTAATAAATACATATATATTCAATTTGTTGATAGTCAAGGGTCTTTTATATCTCTATCATAACATAAATTGTAGCATACATTGTTTCATTCTATTTGGATGTTGGTTGATTGACAGGGAGAGCGGAATGGTTAACCACTGGGCTGTACATGACGACACATTGAAGCCAACAGATGCAGTTGGAAAGCTTGGCACATCTTATACCTTCGGTAAAAAGTTTGATTAAATTAGTATTAAGATATAGGTATGCATCACATATTATATGACTGTAATTATAAGTACTGTACAATTAGAAATATTTTTTATGGTGTTTCAGTTTATACATAATACATATAAAATAAATTCTGTTGGGTACCATTGCAATCAAAATTAATAAGAGAAACCAGTTTGGGGGACCTGAAGTCATGTTTTCCGTGGATTTTTCCAATAGTCAGAGGCAAAACCTTTATAAGAAATTATACAAGAATTCCTGTGAAAGTTTGAATTTGATGACAAATTATAAGGTTACAAGTTGATCGCTCATAGTAAAAGTGGTTTAATTGAAAGACAGTTTAGACCAATAAAATTCTTGATCATAAAATTTTCTCATGTATTCCTTCCATAACAGTATTTGGAATTACTTTTATGTTGGGGGTGGGAGGAAGAAACATTTGAAAAATTAAATATTGCTTATAAAATCTTCACCAAAATAAATATTGTTTTGTTCATTCTCAGATCGTATATTTGATGAGCTCATGACAACGTACGACGTCTTTGAAGAAGTATGTAAGCCAATTATTGCGGGAGCTGTGCAGGGATTTAATGGTAAATATCTTATCTATATATCTGACCCTAACTAAAGGTATTTGAGAATTTGTTTCAAATATGTAGATAATAATATAGAAATATTAAAATTATTTTTGATAGGAGAAAAAAAGTAAGAAATGAAACTGCTTTATACCAATTTATTTATGCCCCCGCTATTAAATGGGGGGGGGGGCATATAGTGTTACCCATATCCATCCTGTCCCATGGTAATGCAACCAGCTTATTTAAATAACTACTGATCCAATTGTCATCAAACTTTGCATATGTAATAAGCATGAAGAACTAATTTCATATTGGGGGGGGGGGGGGGGGGCATTTATGTCTCAGACATTTCTAGTTTTACTACACACCCTGTTACATTATGAATTATTTTGTAGGAACAATATTTGCCTACGGCCAGAGTTCCTCAGGAAAGACGTTCACAATGTCTGGAGGTGCCATGCAGAAGGGAATCATCTCACTCTCAGTGGAGGAAATTTTTGCCACAATAGAAGCTGTAAGTTTGTAAAGTTTTACTTGTGTGTTTTGTTTCATCTTTTTATTTTGTCATGTTACTGGATATCTGCTGAAAGATATAACCTGATATTAAAGGTTCTAGTTTTCATCTAGTGAGAAACTGAAATATTATGATCAGATGACAGGTACACTTGTATGTTAGCAGCCGCTATATCTTTTAATTGATATTGATAATTAACTTAAAGTGTTCACTGTATGATATTAGGTTGATAATAGAAGTAACTGGTTATATACGCTTTTATACATTGTTTCTGTTATTGTAGTCACATCACCGAGAGTTCCTTATACGTGTAGCTTACATGGAGATATACAACGAGAAGGTGACTGACCTGCTATCCACAGAGGAGAAAGTCATAAAGATCCAAGAGGATCAAGTATGTACATAGGACCTAGCTATATGTTTGGTAGTGGGTCAGGATGGGAGATTGATTAGAGGATTTATGTTGGGGAAAATCAGTGCAATAGAAAGACAACAATTTTAATAGTCCACATATATGCCATTGACCAAGAATGATGATTTGGTAAGTGTATGACATTTGGCATTCTATCGTTTTTAGCAAAAGTGAGTGGTTGTATAGCAGTAATTATCCCCTGTGTGGGTGATACTGAATTTTTGTCAATGTTTCTCTTTGAGGGGCTTTTTGGGCTATAACTTGAAAAACACTCAACAGATTGCAAAAATAAATTAACAAATATCAGGTTAGTGCCAAATCAAGTTGTGTCCTTTGTTATTGGTGAGGTGTCATTATATATATGTTCTCTGTTACAATGAAAATTAGTCAAAATTACAGTTTCCTTGCTTATTGTTAGGGATAATGTCACGCTTTGCAGCTCCTTTTTTGTTTTTCATGAGTATAAAAAATAATAAGTTTGAAGGAAACAAAAAAACAATTCAGCGTGGAAGATTTGCATAATAGCAAAGTAATGTGTTTATATTATTTCAGGAAAAGAACATCCAGGTGACAGGAGTGAAGGAGGAGTTAGTTAGTAACAGTACAGACGTCCTGGCCATTATCCAGAAAGGCGACAGTAAGTGACAGCTGTAGGCATTTAACTACCGTCAAACTTCGTTATCTCGAAGTTGCAGTTGGTCAATATTTAAACCTCCACTTATTCATTCGATATTTAAACCTCCACTTCTTCATTCGATTTTTAAACCTCCAGTTATTCATTCGATATTTAAATCTCCAGTTTTTCGATATTTAAAACTGCAGTCCACAACACACGGCCAACATGTGTAAACTTAAAATACAGATAAGACAATAAACTTAGCATTTTCTGGTTTTATGTAATATAGATTTTGTGTGTGTATTGAACACATTTCAATTCTCCATTTATGTCTGGATTGTGATATTTTATGGTTGTCTAATTATCTCCCTATTTTTGTTGTAGACCGACGTCATATGGCAGAAACCAAGCAAAACGATCGCAGCTCTAGGTCACATTGTATTATACGTATTGTAAGTATTGCACACTAAAATTGACTACTGTCAGGTAATTTCTTTGGCATGTGGATCAAATGATAGCAGGATTACTTTATAATTTGTGTAAGCGATTTCAAGCCAAATCTTTTGTTTACATTTTACACTTTTGGATTTAAGACTACCCAGCATTTGACTGTCATCATCCATGTTTGTAATGCAGTTTTCATTTCTTTGGTTTAAATAGACGGTGTTCTGAATTCATAAAATGTTTATTTACAGAAATTATTCTCAACATCAGGAGCACACTTATGATTTTAATATCAAAACTTGGAGAAATTCAAAGATTTTGCTAATTTAGAAATATAGAAATTCAGAATTAATCTCTAACAGACTAAGTATAAACTAGACCCTCAATAAACTATCCAAAATAAAAGTCCTATCTGGTTTAGACATGTTATACTATGAAATAATAAGACCATATTTTAACTACTTAAACAACACCTCAGGATCTTATCATTTGTTTTTTTATCACAGATCATTGAGAGCCGAGAGAAAGGGGACGAAGAAGCTGTCATGGTCGCTCACCTCGTAAGTAGGCGTAGTCATCTGAGTGGGAAATGTCATGGTCGCTCCCACTCGTACGTAGGCGTAGTCATCTGAGTGTGAAATGTCATGGTCGCTCACCTTGTAAGTAGGCGTAATCATCTGAGTGGGAAATGTCATGGTCACTCACCTCGTAAGTAGGTGTAGTCATCTGAGTGGGAAATGGCATGGTCGCTCACCTCGTAAGTAGGCGTAATCATCTGAGTGGGAAATGTCATGGTCGCTCACCTTGTAAGTAGGCGTAGTCATCTGAGTGTGAAATGTCAGGGTCGCTCACCTCGTAAGTAGGCATAGTCATCTGAGTGGGAAATGGCATGGTCGCTCACCTCGTAAGTAGGCATAGTCATCTGAGTGGGAAATGGCATGGTCGCTCACCTCGTAAGTAGGTGTAGTCATCTGAGTGTGAAATGGCATGGTCGCTCACCTTGTAAGTAGGCGTAGTCATCTGAGTGTGAAATGGCATGGTCGCTCACCTCGTAAGTAGGCGTAGTACTCTGAGTGTGAAATGTCATGGTCGCTCAAACATCAGTCTATTCTCATTATTCACCACCATTTTCTGAGCTTGTTAAATATTGTAGAATATTATCATCTCTATAAAAACTTTCTTGGACTTACTTGTTAGGAAGTGTTAAAATAATTGTATTTGTTTTACAGAACTTTGTAGATCTTGCTGGTTCAGAAAAAGCAGGAGAAAACTCTGGGGATCGTCTCCGTGAGGGTTGCTCCATCAACAAAAGTCTACTGATTCTGGGACAGGTCATATCCAAACTCAGTGATGGAGTAAGGTAAAGACAATTGTCTCCCCTTACATCTCTTTTCCCCCAATTCATCAAGATAAATGTTCATTGTGCAAATTAGTTTTTTTTTATTTTCTTTATGCTGTCCTGTACTTTATAAAAGTTTACAATTTCAAAATTTCTACTTTTCCAGTAGGTTTTGTTTTTAGACTTTATTTTCATTTTAACAAATGAGTGATGATACTGAACTTCTCTGGGTTTTTGTTTTGCAGCAACCAACATATAAGTTATCGTGACTCCAAGCTTACCAGGATATTACAAGTGTCATTAGGAGGGAACTCCAAAACAGCCATCATTGCTACCATTACCCCTGCTTCTCTGGAGGAATCTCACAGCACTCTCAGGGTATGATTGTTCACTATTACATGGGGATAGTCCTAAATCAGAATCTAACTTATAGAAATGTTCCTTTGAGGAAAAGTTAGCTAACATTTTACTATATTTGGAGTTAGAATGAACCGATCATCTTTCTTATCCTTCTATGTAACAAAAATGATTAAGTGACAAAGTATAAAAAAAAATTATCTCTCTTGTCCTTATGTGTTAGGAACAGCCCAAAATTATACAACTAAGTCTTTCTCATTACTAAGAGGATGGTCTCATATACAAACAAGTGTCTGTTTCATCATTCTACATAAACACATAAAGGGATGTGGTATAAAAATGGACATTCGTGTAGAGACTTTCCTTTGGGGGATAATAACAAAACTAAACAACTCGCTGCCTCATGTCGTTAAAGGATAAAGTAGTCTGTAGTGAAACAACTATCTGTCTGTTGTATTTATCATGTATGATCACTGGCTAGAGAGGGGGCTTACCTATTTATTACTGGTCAACACAATTGTATATGCCACAGGGACCTAAGAATTTGTTACAGCTAGTTTTGGATTTAGAATAGGGTGTTTAGAGTAATTTTACACAATATGTAACAAAGTGGCCGGCAAGCCGCCGAAAACTTTGAGACACAGAAATTTTGCGTGTTTTTGGAGGAAATGGAGATTATTTCTGCGGAAGGAGGATACATTTGACTTGCATTTAGGAGGTTTATAAAATAAAAAATATCCATCTTTCCAACGGTACCAAGCGTTTTTTCGTACCTCAACTAGAAATGTGATTTTTGATGCAAGAAAGGTAGGTGGGGTCGATTTTTCGATCTGGAAAGCTTTCCACCCTTTAGCTTTTATGACCATTGAGGGGGCATTTTTATCGAAAATTGATCTTAATCCCCTAAATGTGTAAAATTACTCTAAACACCCTATTTTAGTTCCAAAACTAGCTGTAGCAAATTCTCAGGTCCCTGTGGTATATGCTACTTGTCTATAGGGCTGCAACAGTTAGAAATAATGCCAGTCGGATACCCGTCTCACAGTGTACGCCGTATACGAACCGAAACTGGTTAATCATGTGTTTTTATTGTGTCGGAAATTCATTTTCGCTTCATTTTGCTAAAATATGACAACATAAGACACTAAATGCCTAATCAAATGTAACTCATTACAATGTACTGCCCGGTACTTATGCCTCGTAGATACAGCTGTTAACATTGCAAGTTATATGAATATTTATGAATTGGCTTTATATCGCTAGCTTTCCAACCGGGAACTTTTTATGCTTTCACTTTTCACTTGCGTGTTGTCAATGCTATGTGCATGTATTCCTGCACGTCGCTTTGAGCCTGGAGTGAAATACAAAGTTACTTTGTTCAACAGAATGTCAGTCTGTACAAAGTATATTATGAATCCTATAGTATGTGTAGTGGTCACGAGTGTTTTGAATGTCTGTCAAAAAGCAATCAAGAGCTCATTTCTGTAAAAAATATCAATAAATATTGACTTACATTTTGGAACATTTTTCCAGTACGTGGATTTACTGGTTTATACACTTTTACATATTTTCAAAATACAAAAGTAATTTGTCCCATATTTGCCTTTGGAATTGTTTCCTTTAGTGTTTAGTGTCTGTCTAAATCACTTTAGACTGAGTAATAGTCTTGGAATAGACATTCCAATACTGATAGTTCCTGGCTACTCATAGGCTGTGTTGTATCTCAATAATTCAATTCAATTCCTTCCTGTTGCTTTCAATACAGTTTGCGTCACAAGCCAAGAAAATCAAGAACAAAGCCATGATCAATGAGGTTCTGTCGGAGGCAGCCATGCTCAAAAAGTACCAGAAAGAGATACACCACCAGCAGCAACTTAACGAGGTCAGTAAAACAGCACTGGACTTCAGTCAAGTATTCATGCTATTAAAAGCAGTCTGTGACTTTAACATTTTCAAGCACTAGTCTGGACAAGCAAAATGCAGTGTTTATTATTACAAATATATTGAAATTCAAATTGATTTCAAGGAATTTCCACTAGTCCAAACCAAAATTTACTAGTCATGGGCATAGGACTAGTGGCTAACGTCACAGACTGTAAAAGTGCTTTGTACATGTGTACAGATAGATTAAGGAACAGTATCAGCAACATAAAAAAAATCTGTGTGGTTTATTTTAGTAATAACTATTCAAAATTTTGAATGTTTTCTTTCTCATCTTATGCATGCAGCTTGGGAAAATTGAGAACCAGGATTTGAAGAAAAGTCTTGAACAGATGGAGGCCAAGATAAACACCCTGAAGAAATTTGTAATCCAGTCTGGCCCCACACAAGGTGCAGTCAAGGTATGGGCAGCCTTTTTCTTGGACTATGTACCGTCTTTACCTGACGTGAGGTTTTCATTCTCTGACATCACAACATCAGTTACAGTCTCCATTGGTGACCAGACAAATATTCTTGACAACAGCTTAATGAGAACTTTTTTGTTTTAGACAAAAAGCTAAAGTGCAAGCAATATGAAATCTGCATTGCAGATTCTTATGAAAGCTTTCACTTTCTTCAAAAACTTATCAAAATGAGTCAAAAATGGATGTTTATTGTTTCATGTCCGTGTAGTAGTATGACAAAAAAGTTTAACACCAATTGTTAAATGCATTGTTGAGATTTTTCTTTCATTGAAAAAATGTACCTGCAGTTTTCAAGTCTTTGGCAACAAACCATGAGAAAATGATTATTGAATTTACCCATTGTCCATTAGACTAATATTTTAATTTGATTATCTTCATTTAAATGTAAAAATGTGTAAATAGATCAAGTTTATGTTTATCTAGTGTGTTAGAAAAAAATGAATTAAAGAATCCAAAGTAGAATTTACTGTGGATAGAAAAACGTAATATTGTATTTTCTTCACTCATAGTTTGCATTCATTACAAATACTAAAGAATTTGATCCACTTGACCAAATATAACTCTTAATCAGAAGCTAATATTTACATTTGATGGCTTGCAGTTATTATTTCTGACAAAGAGATAACTTATAACTAAATCTTTTTACCATAGAGAAAAAGAAGAGAGACATGGTGTCCTGGCAAAAACAAGAGAATGAGCATTTTCAGGCCGTCGGTATCGTTTGCAGGTGGGTGCAGAATTTGGAAATTCTTGTGTATCTAATTTACAAATGTTTGACACGAGGACTAACAAAAGATTAAATTTAAGATTTGTTCCTGTTTATGTTGATTATTCATCATTAAAAAGAGTTTTCTTTATAAATAAGTTTCATAATTCTATCCTTTGAAAGTAAATTCTGAATTAAAGTGCAAATGTTTTAAAATAAAGTTGAATAAAAAAAGTTACCCGTCCCTGTATGGTTTTAACCTTCAGGTCGTGTAATTTCACCAGGTATAAATATCTATGTTTACAGTCCCAGAACAAACCATCCCAGCTGGTAGATAGATATCTACAGAACCTTAAAGATATCCATATGTTTTGGTTTACAGTTGAAGATGACATTTTCCTATCCGAGATGATATCAGTATGTTTTGGTTTACAGTTGAAGATGACATTTTCCTGTCCGAGATGATATAAGTATGTTTTGGTTTACAGTTAAAGATGACATTTTCCTGTCTGAGATGATATCAGTATGTTTTGGTTTACAGTTGAAGATGACATTTTCCTGTCCGAGATGATATAAGTATGTTTTGGTTTACAGTTGAAGATGACATTTTCCTGTCGGAGATGATATCAGTATGTTTTGGTTTACAGTTGAAGATGACATTTTCCTGTCGGAGATGATATCAGTATGTTTTGGTTTACAGTTGAAGATGACATTTTCCTGTCCGAGATGATATCAGTATGTTTTGGTTTACAGTTGAAGATGACATTTTCCTGTCCGAGATGATATCAGTATGTTTTGGTTTACAGTTGAAGATGACACTTTCCTGTTCGAGATGATATCAGTATGTTTTGGTTTACAGTTGAAGATGACATTTTCCTGTTCGAGATGATATCAGTATGTTTTGGTTTACAGTTGAAGATGATATTTTCCTGTCCGAGATGCCCCCTATGGAGGAGCTTCCTGAATCCCTCACCAATGACGAAACTGTCCCCGCGGGGCCCACCAATGTAACAACAAGGAAGCGATCATTTGAACAAACCAAATCGCAAGAAAAGATGTCCACGATAAACAGGAGTCCTGATGCAAAGACCAAACAAATCATGGAACTGTAAGTCTGGCAATGAGGTCTCTTGTACAGATTCCGCTTTAAAAATAGGTGATATTATCTTTCAAATTTTTTTTTTTTTGAGCATCGTCTGTCAGGAAATACATTCATCTTCAAATTTAGTTAGAATTGTAAAGGGTTTCTTGGTCAGGGTTTGCGCTGGGTATTTTATAAATGGGGTCCTTTCATAAATAAATGGGGTCCTTCTGTATAGTTTAAATGAGACTCCTGAAAATCAGTGGGGTCCTTTTCATTTTCTGTGCTTGAAAAAGATATAGAGACGGCTTCAACGCAAACCCTGTTGGGACTAGGAGACTCGAGTTATGCCACAATTGATTGGCTTTTCAAAAGTTGTTTGTTTATTACATCATTTTTGTTGGGTACATATTATACTCATTTTCTATTATGCATTTCAGGGAAGACAAGTATGAAGCTTTGCTAAAAGAACATACCCGACTCCAGACAGAGTTCAATGATATGTCTACCTTCCATAACCTGGAGAGAGAAACACTGGAGGAAAACATTGCTTCACTGCACGGTGTAAGTTCTATGTTTAGCTTTACAGTATTGATGCACAAATGATAATGACTGTACAAAAAGGCTCAGATGAAAATCTTGTAAGCTATTAGATGTGTACTCTCCAGATAGATTCATTGAACCTAATATTTTGACATAAAGAATATATATATGCATGACTTTAAAAAAAGAAAAGCATAAAATTTGCCCAACTGTTCCGAAAGTAGTTAAGAGGCTGAAATGATCAAACGGTGGTCTATTTAAGCGATTAACTGTCACCATGTGTAGTATAGTCGATATGAATACAATTTCAGTGACAGATAAATAGAATGTCACCCATTAGGACCACATGATTATTTATGTCACCCAAATTGTATTCATATCATCTGTATACTACATTTGGTGACAGTTCAATGCTTATATTTACATTAAGACTTACTTTCAAAGTCACAGGGGTCAAATATTTAAAAAAAAAAAAATAACAATCCAACTTTTCAAACGTCTGCTTCTGAAATACTGAAAGGCCTAGAAATTAACATGTAACTTGGCTGGAAGCCTACTTGTAAGACGACTAGCGAAGTTTTTGAGTAACAACTACCTTGGCACTTCAAGGTCACAAATGTAAGATTAATACCAGATGAGAGATGCAGGCCCATTAGACCTCTTGTTAAGATAAATAATGTAATCAGCTGGCATTGTTATAAACTCTGTGTCATTTTCTACTGGGTCTCCTATGTAAAACACACAAAAAAAAATATAAAAAAAATCAATCACATGGATATGCTGTGCTTTCTAGAAATTGCAAATGAAATTCATAGTAAAAATAAGGATTACACAGGAAAATAACTTCAAATGTAGAAAGTTGCAGTATGTTCTATCTTTAAATGACAATAATCAAAGTTATTAGCACTTGTTTGATTACTCTGTGGTCTGCAGTGTTACACGTAACTTGTTATACCTTTATGTTGACGGATATGTTTTATATTTCCTCACCATATTTGGTAGATGTGTGTTTGATTAGTTGTTTTGTTTTATTGATAGGAAAAAGACGTTATCCAGCATGAATGTATGAAGTTGTCAGACGAAGTTATCCAGACTGAACACAAGCTGAACATACAGACTCGGAGGATGACAGACTGTCAGAACGAACTGGAGAACTACAGGAGGTCTCTACCAGAGGAAGAAGGCTCTCAAGATACTCAGCACACAGACATGGCAAAACTACAGCAGGAATGTGACAAGTTGAAGGAGACCATTCGACAGCTTGAGGAGGAAAAATCATCTTCAAAATCAGACTCTCAGGAATCTATGAATACCATGCAAAAACTACACGAGGAATGTTCTGTTCTCAAACTTCAAGTAGAAAAACTCGAAGAAGAAAGGATAGAGTTAATGAAAAAGGTAGACATTGAAAATCACAAGATGGCTACTTTGGCTGATGAACAAATAAGTGTGCATGAGGAGTTAGCAGGTGTTAGGGACAAGGTTGAACAGGTGCCTGTTCTGACAGACAAATGTGAAAAACTTGAACAGGAAAAGGAATCTCTTTTAATGGAACTTAACTTATTAAAAGAGGAAGGGAAAATAAAACCAGAAATTCAAGAGGAAGAGTTAATAAATCCAGAAATTCAAGAGGAAGAGTTACAGAATCTCAGAGAGACAGCTAGCAATTTGCAGCAAAAGCTTCAACAGACAGAGGAAGAGAATATGAGGTTGATATCAAAAGTGGAGAGCTTACAAAGTGAGGGTCAGGATAAGTCAGTAGACAATGGAATGGCTGCAATGGAAGAGAAATGTGAAAGGTTGAACGAGACGGTCAAACAACTTGAGGAAGAAAAGTTAAAAACAGAAGAAGCAAACTCAAAAGAAACTGATTCCAATGAAGCCATGCAAAAACTACATGAGGAATGTTCTGTTCTAAAACTTAAAATAGAGAAACTAGAGACTGAGAGTCTTAAATCAACGGGAGGATCAGAAAATGAGAGCAACAAATTAGCTACACTGGAGGAGGAATGTGAAGTGCTAAGAGCTACAGTAAAGGACTTGGCTGATGAACGTCTCAATATGCAGGAGGAGTTGACAGATGTTGGCCACAAAATCGAACAACTTCCCATTCTGGAAGAGAAGTGTGAGGGACTAGTGCAAGAGAAAGAATCGCTTCTCATTGAAATTTCTCAATTGAAGGAGAAAGAAACTGCAAATGCAGGACCAGAAATGCAAGAGGTTGAGTTACAGATTCTCAGAGAAAAAGCTAGTAACTTACAAGAACAGCTGGAATCAGCAGAAGATGAGAAGATGCAGATGACTTTAAAACTGGAAAGTTTACAAAGCCAGTGTCAGGAAAATCCAGTGGACAATGAGAGTGCTAAGTTGCGGGAGGAATGTGAAGTGCTCAGGGCTACAGTGAAAGATTTGGCTGAAGAACGTCTCAATGTGCAGGAGAGTTTGAAAGAAGTTGGAGTTAGAATTGAACAACTTCCCATTCTGAAGGAGAAATTTGAGGAACTTGTACAAGAAAAAGAATGTCTTTTAAGTGAAATCTCCTCATTGAAAGAGGAGGAGAAAACAGAAGTCGAAATGCAAGAGCTGGAGCTGCAGAATCTCCGAGAGAAAGCTTATACTTTGGAGGAAAAATTGCAACAGGCGGAAGAAAGCAAAACTGATTTGATTTCAAAAGTGGATAAATTAGAAAGTGAAGATCACAATAGATTAGCAGTCAGTTCAATGTCAAAGTTGGAGGAGGAATGTGAAAGACTAAGGGACACAATTAGACTACTGGAGGAAGAAAAGTCGTCCTCTAAAACAGAGGAAGCAAATTCCAATGACGAAATCATTCAAAAATTACAGGAAGAATGTTCTCATCTAAAACATCAAATAGAGACACTAGAATCTGAGAAAGATAAGTCGGTGGAAGACACAGACACTGATAGTAACAAAAATGCTTCCCTGGAGGAGGAATATGAAATCCTTCGAATCACAGTGAAGGATTTGGTTGATGAACGTCTGGACATGCAGGATGAATTGACTGAGGCTGGACTGAAAATTGAACAACTCCCCATTTTGAAGGGGAAATGTGAGGAACTAGAGCAAAAAAATAATTCACTTCTGACAGAAATCTCTTTACTGAAAGAAGGAAAATCAGGAACAGAAATGCAAGAAGTTGAGCTGCAGATTCTCAGAGAAAAAGCCAACAGTCTACAAGAACAGCTTGAATCAGCAAAAGAAGAAAAGTGTGAGTTAATTTCAAGATTAGAGACATTGAAAAGTGAATTTGAAGAAAAAAATGGGGACAATGCAATGGCTTCTTTAGAAGAGGAATGTGAAATACTTCGGGCCACCATAAAGGATTTGGCTGATGAACGTCTCAATATGCAGGATGAATTAAAAGATGTTGGTCACAAAATTGAGGAACTACCCATTCTGAAACAAAAGTGTGAGGATTTAGAGCAAGACAAAGAATCCCTTCTCATAGAAATTTCTTCGTTGAAGGAGGGAAGTACAGGACCAGAGATGCAAGAGGTGGAATTGCAGATTCTCAGAGAAAAAGCTAGTCACTTACTGGAACAGCTTGAATCAGCAGAGGAAGAGAAAACCCATTTGATTTCCAGAGTGGAGAACCTACAAAATAAGAGTCCAGGAAAACCTGTGGAGGAATGTGAAAGCTTGAGAGAGACCATCAGGCTGCTTGAGGAAGAAAGTGCGTCTATGAAACTACAGGCTGTCGATTCTAATGATGCCTTACAAAAATTACAGGAGGAATATTCTCTTCTCAAACTTGAACTAGAAAAACTTAAAACTGACAAAAGTGAGTCATTGGAAAGAACTGACAATGAAAATAACAAAATAGCTAACTTGGAAGGAGAATGTGAAGTGCTTAGAGCCACTGTAAAAGATTTGGCTGATGACTGCCTCAATATGCAAGAAAAATTGACCGGTGTCGAACAACTACCCATTTTGAAGGAGAAATGTGAGGAACTTGTGCAAGAAAAAGAAACACTTTTAAGTGAAATATCATCTTTGAAGGAAAGGGGGAATACGGAACTTGAAAAACAAGATGTAGAGTTGCAGAATCTTAGAGAGAAAGCCAGTAGTTTGCAGGAACAGCTAGAACAAGCAGAAGAAGAGAAAACTAGTTTGATTGCAAGGCTAGAGAACATGAAAACCGAGTGTGAGGAACAACCAAAAGATGTAACTGTGATTGAAATGGAATGTGAAAGGTTGAGAGAGACTGTGAGAAAACTTGAAGAACAAAAAACAGAAGTAGCTGATTCAAATGAGGCCATGCATAAATTACAAGAAGAATATTCTCTGCTGAAACTTCAAAAAGACCAACTAGAATCTGAGAGAGTTAACTCTGTGCAAGGGTCTGACACTGAAAATAATAAGATTGCTTCACTAGAGGAGGAATGTGAAATACTTCGAGCCACAGTGAAGGATTTGGCTGATGAACGTCTTAGCATACAGGATGAATTGACAGATACTGGGGTCAAACTTGAACAAATTCCTATTTTAAAGGAGAAATGCGAGGAACTTGTGCAAGAGAAAGAATCACTTCTCATGGAGATTTCTTCTTTGAAGGAGGAGACAAGTAACACCAAATCAGAGATGCAAGAGAAATGTGAACATTTTGAACAAACAAACAATTTGCTTACTGCAGAAATTTCCCATTTGAAGCAGACAAATGTGTCGCTCGAAATAGAAAAAAACGAAAGTGTTGGCAGTTTGCAAGAGCAGCTGGAAGAGGTGTTGAGAGAAAAAGTGCAATTGAAATCTTGTTTAGAGGTTTTAGAAAAAGACTGTAAGGACAAACAATCAGTAGAGGAGGAATGTGAAGGTCTCCGTGGCAAGGTTAAGGATTTGTCTAATGAGTGTCTTAACATGCAAAACGAAATTACAGATCTGGGACTCATAGCAGAGCAGTTACCAATTCTGAAGGAGAAATGTGAGGAACTTGTGAAGGAAAAGGACTCGCTTCTCTTGGAAATTTCTTCATGGAAGGAAGGCACAACAGAGATGGAAAGACAGTCAGTTGAGGTGAGGAATCTAGGGGAGAAAGTTAGTAGTTTACAACTTCAACTGGAACAGTCCGAACAAGAGACTCTTCATCTGAACTGTCAATTAAAACAGCTAGAAACAGAACGACACGAACAAACAGTGGAGATTGAAAAGTGTAAAAGTTGTTATGAGTCCCTTGCATTGGAAAAGAAATACTTGGATGAAAAAGTAGAAAATCTGGGCAGCGAACTTGCCGAGAGAATCAGCCAACAGAATGCTGAAAGTGGACGGGTTTGTGTCCTTCTGGAAGAGATGAGTGAAATGCAAGAGAACATTGCCCGATCTGGGAAGGAAAGGAATGAAATGGAGATGAAACTCGAGAAATCCATCAGTGAACTACAAATGGTAAGTAACAACATATACCTGGCCTGAACAGTATGTTTTCAGCAGTTTTGTTGCTGAAACATATTTGCAGGGATAAAGTTTTATACCATACCTTTACCAATCTTAAATGAAACAAATGTTCCGGGTTATGATATATGCATTACAATGAATTGGGTTTTTTTTTTTGGAGAAAGTAAAATAAAACTATTGAATTATTACTATTAAAATGTAAAACTAAACAAGGGGGGTAGAGCCAACGCCGGTCCTCAAGGTAAGTAGGATCCAATAGTAGTGTGTTTGCTGCACACGAATGCATTCATGTACTTGGATTACCATAGTTGCCACCCGAAATACCAGAAGTACAATATACTGTACGCTCAGGCGTTGTGGGTGAGAAAAATATGCAGTGAAGACACCGACTTTGAAGAGGAGTGTCAGGAATTATTGGAAAGATTTTTGAACAGATCATACCCAAGAGATTTAATTATGGAGGATAAATAAAGCCAGAAACGTAATACAGCGTTCGTTATTAACTGAAAAAACAGTAACAATAAATGAAAATTAAATATAAAATCTCTTTCCAATGAATAGATAAATACAAGTGTTCTGCATTAAATATAAGCAAAATGCACTATGTACATTATATAATTCAGTAAAGTGCGTAACAGTAAATTTTAACACAATACAGTGTAAAAAAGTAAAGACAGCAAAACAGTATATGTTGGATAAGCAGAATTAATAAACGATGTTTGTTTTTATAGAAAAACCACATGAATGAAGAATTGCTGCAATACCAAAATGAGGTAGCCCAACTGCAGGAAGACAAATCACAGCTCAGCAGTGAACTGGAAACGTTGAAACAAACACTTAGTAATTATGACACTCCAGAATCCATGCATTCCCAGATAACACAGTTAAAATTACAGGTTGAAAACTTGTCCTCAGACAAGATACAGAATCAGGAACATGAAAAAGCTATTTCAGCAAAGGACAATGAAATAGATCAACTTAGAGCAGAGATATGTACATTAAAGGATCAGAGTGAGATGGAGCCATCCCAGCAGGGCTTGTCCAGCTTAGTCGACATGGATTCCTCCCGACCATGGGCTGTAAGTGTCTCGTAACAAGCTCTTTGTCAGAATGAAAAAGTAGTCAGGGCTGTTCCATTAAAATATCTACATTGTGCACCTTACTCCAGTATGCCAAAATAAATCACTTCTACCCATGGCTGGATTTCTTTCCTATTACTACTATGTCATTTATTATAAATGAATTTAATGGGTGGTACCGGTACCCCTTAACAAAACCTGGAGTCGTGGGGTGGGGTAGTTGTTTTACTGGAATAGCCCTCAAGATTTTCTTTGCATGCTTGTATTTTGTGTAAACAAAGAATGAATGTTTTGTCATGATATAACAGATCTTAAAAGCAAATGTTTTTATTTGTGTTCTTTTTTTTTTCTTGCAGGAAGAAAAAATGGAATTATTGAAGAAGATTGATGTCTTGAAAATTGAGAGAGTAAAGGTATGATATGATAACTCCCTCCTGGTACTGGTGAACATATAGTTATAATTAGTCCCCCACTAGGAACAGGGGGGGGGGGGTATAACCTCCCCCCTCCAAGTACATAATTACAGGTCAAACAGTTCATGACCAAAATTCTGTACTCTCTGCTGGATATCTATTTAAATTTACCATTACAATGCTACAAAGCTGATCTCACAAAGTAATGGATTTAAAACCATGCATTACCTTTACATAGAAAGTTTTATTCTTCATTTTTTCTGTGCAAAAGACAAAGTTTGGTGAAATTTATTGGCTTTATCTTGTTAACTATTTTTAAATCATGTCAGAATAGCGGCTTGAAAAAAATGTTTTTTTTTTTTTTAAATGGAACTGAAGCAATTTAGAATGCCTTCCATGGTTTCTTAGTCAGTTATAGCAATTGATATGATAGGGTACACCTGTCCATATGTTACATGAAGTGTTGGTTGTGTATACACATTTGTGATTTTCATCTAACCATGAAAATGAAATACAACCAATATGAATGATATTTGTTTGTAAAGTTTGTACCAAGAAGGAAAGTAGCCACAAACATTTCATTGTGCAGTATAGGGAAATCTGACTCTCAGAATTCAAAAATTGGGACAGTTACAATGGTTGTCCACTTTAAATTGTATACTTGTACTATGTTTTCAGCATGCTCGTCTGATGTCTGAAGTGAACAAAATGAAAGAAGACAAAAAGATGTTAATTTCCTACTGTAACGATCTGGAAAAGGTATGTCATCTAGCTATAGGTAATCCTCGGTAACTGTGACTGATATTTGCTTGTTAGGAACATTGGTGTTATACGTTATGATGGTCATATCTATATTACTTGTGTTGTCTGATATTTTCTACTATGATCAGATAAAGTCTGTTGTACGTAATTGATCACAAAATGATCTAACATATTTTGTTGCATACTAATGTCTAAGCTAACTTCTCGTCACCCACAATGATCACTGTCAAGTTGTTTTAAACCACTAAATGTCTCCTTATCTCAGAATTAAAGTTGTCAGTGTAATATATAAGTTTAAAAGCTCTTAACTGATATAAAAACAATGAATTTCTTCAGGTATTGAGATCTTCCCCATCTGTTCTGACTCTCATGTCTAAGGAAGTGCTGACACTTTAGTTTATTCTTGCTTGGTTATATGTATTGAAAGGCTTTTTAACTTGCACTAACAGCTTTTAAGAAGATGACTTTGAAAGACAGTTAGCATAGAAGAGATTTATCTCCTTAAAAGATTTTAATATGAAACTCCTTTACAAATAAAATAGTAAGCTTTCTAAAACGTTGATGATACAGATTTAGGATGCAGGACCTGATGATCGGTATCTTAAGAATTTATTTTCCTTCCTGACATTGATTACTGTGAACAAGTTCCTTTCTGACATTGATTACAGTGAACAAGGTCCTTTCTGACATTGATTACAGTGAACAAGGTCCTTTCTGACATTGATTACAGTGAACAAGGTCCTTTCTGACATTGATTACAGTGAACAAGGTCCTTTCTGACATAGATTACAGTGAACAGGGTCCTTTCTGACATTGATTACAGTGAACAAGGTCCTTTCTGACATTGATTCAGTGAACAAGGTCCTTTCTGACATTGATTACTGTGAACAAGTTCCTTTCTGACATTGATTACAGTGAACAAGGTCCTTTCTGACATTGATTACAGTGAACAAGGTCCTTTCTGACATTGATTACAGTGAACAAGGTCCTTTCTGACATTGATTACAGTGAACAAGGTCCTTTCTGACATAGATTACAGTGAACAGGGTCCTTTCTGACATTGATTACAGTGAACAAGGTCCTTTCTGACATTGATTCAGTGAACAAGGTCCTTTCTGACATTGATTACAGTGAACAAGGTCCTTTCTGACATTGATTACAGTGAACAAGGTCCTTTCTTACACTGATATCAATAAACAATTTCTTTTCTGACATTAATTACAACGAGTTCCTAGACAACTTTATCTAAACCTCGTTTGATTTAAACAGCAACAGGAGAAAGCTGTGGATGAGTCAGACCTGGGGAGAAAGCTGAAGGCAGCCGAGGCAGACGCAGACAAATACTATGATCTGCACAACAAGCAACAGTCTCAGATTGAAGAACTACAGAACACACTGAGCAAATCCCAGACAGACGTGGACAGCCTGAAGACACGGCTCTGTGAAACTGAGAGTATGTATACAGCGATTAGTGATTTAGGAGATCACCATGAAATATAACAACTACTCGACCAAACAGCAGTTTTGTTGTCTGTGATGTGCAGGCAACTTAAATCTTTCACCAATGTAGACTAAAATGAACTATGGTAGAGTCTACTAAAATTACCTAGGACATTAAGGATTTACTAAACTGGTGCCGTCTGCTACACAAAGTTTTTGGCTAAAGGACTGGTCACAATTACCTGCCAGTTTACTTAAATGTTAACATTTTGTAGCAGAAAGGGTTGTTGCTATATAAGAGAATTGAATGGTCACTTTGGAAAGCTGTTACAGGTTAAGTGTCATAGTAAAAACACTTGGGACAGTTTCAAGAAGGTTACAATAGACAGGCTGTTGTTTCAGAGCAGTGATCATTAGTGCAGATTTGAAGTCTATTTGAGCAATGAATGTTTTAGCAAATGTTGTTACAGTCCTATAACACACATTGCTATTGATGACAAACTAAATAAAGCCTGGTAGGGCTTTATGTAAGCTTGTCAGCAATAACATTAGTTAGTTTCTAAGGACCAATTTTGAACAGCAAATCAAGTAAAGACAATAATAAAATTAATGATGTCACTAGTGATTTATAATGTCGCAATAGCAACTGCTGTTATAGTCTGAGGCACTGGGTGTTATAGGCGTATGACAGCAACTGCCTCCTAGCATTGTGTCAATGGAAAAATGCAGAGCAAATGTAAATATAAGTAAATGTTTGCATGGTACTTAATTTATACCTGTAATTGTTCAATTTGACGATTTTCTGTCTGGAATTAATTGTTAGGACTTAATATTACGGATAACAAAATAATTTTGAAACTTAGATTATATAACCACAATATTCAAAATGTAAAAATGTACCCCAGTTGTAAATTTTTTGCAAATTTCGAAACATCCAAGAATATGGCAAAATTAAAACACTCGTGAATATTAGCAGCTACAGTATACAGTATCGCACATTACTACCCTACAAGATTAAATGAATTTTTAATAATTATATATATATATATATATATGATTGATGTTTGATTTTTATTCCAGAAAAGCTGTCAGAAATGCAACAAACCACTGCTAAGCAATGGGAAGAGATTGGAGAAAAAAAGATGGAAATCTTCTCCCAGAATCGAACCATTGAAGATTTTGAGGCAAAGAAACAAAAACTGTAAGTGAACATGATCATCATGCTACACCTTAGTTTCGTAGAATCTGGTGTATTTACCTTCTAGGATTAAATAGTGAGGAAAATTTTACCGTTGCGAAAGTATTGCGATAGTCAGAATTACTATTACGGTAGTATTGCGATATATCAACAAACTATTGTGATTATATTGCGATAGTTATTGGTACCCAAAATATTAAAAATATTGTATTTGTATTGACACAAGTACCTTAGTTTACTAAGTTTAGACCAAAATATTTATATTTTTTGTCCATTTAAGTTTGCATAATGAGTAAATTATACTTATCATTGTAATATTCACTCAAGAGTTTCATTTTAACCAACTACATTAAAACTTCTTAATGAATATTTGTTTAAATGATGTAATTTAGGTAATAAAATACTACTGTTGTAATTATCGATACTATTACGATAGTCACACACTATTGCGATTGTCTATTGCATTGCCATTTTACTATTGCGATAGAACTATTGGGTGGTACACTATTGCGATGCATCGATAGTTCGATGTATTGTTACATGACCTTCACGAAAATGCAAAATAATCACTACATTAATATAGCCCTGTGGAAAGGATGGTATATTTCACAAATAAAGTCTGGTTTATTAGACAAATTACTTTCTAAACTTGAAATAGGATTTTATGGCTGAGGATTCTTGCCTTATTTGTATAGTAAGTCCATAATTCTAAATTTTATTACCAGCTTTAGAAATATCAATGAAGTGCAAATATATATCTGTATAAATTACATGATTCTACAGCAGCTGATAATGACCCTTTACTTGTTTTAAGTATGCAGCAATATGAGGAAACGATTGAGATGAAGGACAACAGGATCAAGAAACTGCAAGTGGAGATCAGACGTAGAGATGCAGAAACCTCATGTAAGTATCAGCAAGGTAAATGACAACCTCCCTCACAGAGCCAAGCATGTGGTCAAGTTAGAATGCTTTGTACACCAGGGATGGAATGTATTCCTTGGCTTGCAAAAACACAATGTTTTACTCTCAGCAGTTGAAGATAAGGCAGACTAGATGATCTGTACGATAGTGACTGGTCAGGGCAGTGTGCTACCATTGGGCACATGACTCTCAATCTATTATTTCTGGTTTAGTTAGCAGACAGCTTTGTTGAGTCTTAATGGGTACTGTAATATTTTTTTTTCTGCAATCAGAGACAACTCACCAAATATTGTGTATTTCAGACATGGAACCGTCATCTAAGGCACAGAAGAGGGACAACTCTGCATCAAAGGAGAACATGTCCGGGGGTGTGGTGGACCAGTACAATGTATTTATGCTTGAAGCCAAAAACCTACGCCAGGAGAGGGAGGTTACCAAACTAAAGAAAAGGTTGAAGGCTTTGGAGGACAACCCTATCACCAAACCTTGTAGCTGTCCCTTCCAGGAACTCAATGCCAAGTTTGAGCAGCAGAGGTGAGTTTATTGGTACCATTTACAGTGAAATCTGTCAAATCTCACTCCTGAGTCCTTTATAACTTGTTCAATACCAGAGTTCAGACCTCACTCCCGAGTCCTTTCTGACTCGTCCAACACCAAAGATTTAATCACTCCCGAGTCCTTTCTGACTCGTCCAACACCAAAGATTTAATCACTCCTGAGTCCTTTCTGACTCGACCAGCTCCAAAGTTCATATCTCACTTCCGGGGTCTTTCTAACTCGCCCAACACCAAAGTTCTAACCTCACTCCTGAGTTCTTTCGGACTCGCCCAGCACCAAAGTTATAATCTCACTCCCGAGTCCTTTCTGACTCGCCCAGCACCAAAGTTATAATCTCACTCCTTAGACCTTTCGGACTCGCCCAGCACCAAAGTTCTAATCTCACTCCTGAGGCCTTTCGGACTCGCCCAGCACCAAAGTTATAATCTCACTCCTGAGACCTTTCGGACTCGCCCAGCACTAAAGTTATAATCTCACTCCTGAGACCTTTCGGACTCGCCCAGCACCAAAGTTATAATCTCACTCCTGAGGCCTTTCGGACTCACCCAGCACCAAAGTTCTAATCTCACTCCTGAGGCCTTTCTGACTCGCCTGCACCAGAGTTCATATCTCCCTCCAGAATCTTTTCTGATTGGACCAGCACCAAAGTTAATGTAATGGGGTCACATAACTATCATATTACATACCACATTATTACCATACTACCAGTATTCAATTACATAACACAATCATATCCATCTTACTATATATTTTTGTAAGCCAGTAAGTTTGGACAGCTATGTCAGGGGTCGACATTAACGCTTGTCCGCGTGTTCGGTACCAGACAAAATTGCTGTCGGACAAGTGAAGCGATTAAAACGCTTGTCCGACGGGACAGTAACAAATGTTGTCTTCGTGTTGTTTGTTTTATTCTGAAATCAACATTCATTAAATACTCACGGTAAAAATGTTTACATTCTATTGTCAATCTGTAGACTTGCCTCGCACGAGTAAAACAGAAATGCTGTTATGTAACGAAAATAGCGTAATTCGGAACTTTATACAAGTAATACTTAACGTTTCGAGGACTTCCGAAAAATATGCAATCAATCTCACTGATGTGTTTGAAATAGAAATGCTTACAAATGTGAATTTGTGAAGCACTGCATCGACGCCAATGAATACAGACAAATTTAAAGGTATGAAAATGGCTACCAGACTCTATATATAAATTTGGATTTGTTAGCAGCACATCAAATAAGCGACAAAAACTGAAGGAGATCATTGACCTAAAATAGAGGGGAAAACAAGAATATAAGAAAAAAACGAACTAGAAAATTTCAGTATTCTTAGAAAAATTAATTTTCTATACAAACGAAAGTCAAAGTAAGACGGTGTCAGCGGCTGATACTCCCAGGTTCTCTATTTAAGTACTAGCAATAACAGATAATGTTTTGCTTAAACAAGAACTACTTAAAACTTGAATCAGTGCTAGATTATAATTAGCAAGTATATAGTATTGTTAATAATACTATAATTTGCAGTCAGATTATGAATATCTTCATGTTGAAGCCATTTTTGAAGACTTGGTTTAAGTTCAAGACAGTCAGTAGCAGACCTTACAATTTTTCGACTGGAATGGTTCTACAATCTCAAATGAACAATGCAAAAGTAATAAAAGACAGTTCATGATTACTTGAGTATAATAAATTTTATTCAAATTCAGTCACTTGTAAATTGATTCCATTTGACTGTATAGTTTGCTAAAATATCATAATACATTAATATGTAATTCTTCTAACTGGATAAACACAAATAAATGAGTTAATTTATAATTGTTATTATAATCTCATTGCATGTCACACAAATGTTAAAAAGTACCATTAAAAAAGAGACAGGTTATAATTTCATTCGGACAAGTGAGAAAATCAGTTACTTGTCCGAAGGGACAAGTGCAAAAAAAAGTTAATGTCAAACCCTGATTATGTGTCATGGTATGGTTGTGATTAGTTGACCCTTTTGTTATGTTTCAGAGAGGAGAAGCAGAGACTACAGAAAGAGTTTGATGAGTTGAAGAAGAAACATATCATTAAAGTTGGCAGTCGGGAAATTGATACGAGTACAATCAGTGTGCCGGATGTAAAGGTCCCGACATCTAACCCTGGTCCTACAGAATACTCACACTATGACGACAAACTACTCTCAGAGAGTAAACGTAGAACCAACACTAACTACCCCAGGAAACCGTTTTCAGACAATGAGTGTAAACAGCAGTAGAGCATTCTAATGTTCGGACAACTAAGACAACTTGTCTCATTTCCTGTCAAGTTTTGTTTCTCCACAAATTAGAATTGTTTCCCATAGGATGAATATTACCGGGCGGTTTGTATCTTTGAAATTTTTTTAAAAAATGACATCAGATTTCTTGCTTCCTGATACATCTTTCCTCTCTGTCTGTCTTTCTATCTTGTGCTAAGAAGCGGGACAAAGTTTTGATTCATTACATGATCTCTTCATATATCATTCATGTTTAATTCACACATGTGTTGTATTCTTTGCTGTATCTGGTAATACGTCGTTTCCGAGATACTTTTTCTCTCTGGATACGACCAGGATTAGATATGCTTGTCACGTGATAGGAGGGCATGTATATTTCCGGTGTATCGCCATAGCATCAGTACCCCGAAACAATATTAAAAAAGAGCAGTTTCCAAACGTCATGTTTATCTACATGGTACTGGTCAGTAGAAACAACTTTGTTAGAGCATCCTAAATTTCGGTAATGTCTGTCCTAATTTACCGGAGTTTTACACCATCAAAGTTGGTTAACTACCGATTAACCATTACACCGGAAGTATACATGGCCCCCTAAATGTACAATGTGACTGCCAAATCATCCGACATTTATTCCGGAATGTTGTATCTCGGAAACGGCGTATTGATAATTTAGTTACAATTGAGAGAAATGAATGGATGATGACCTTCACTTTTATAAGCCACTGGCTTGATGTAAACTTTGCCCTTCTTATGTATTAAACATTTCAAATTACTACAATGTATAAAGAATGTATCTTTAATAATTACCCAAATAATCATGATAATTTGTCTTTACATGGATGAAAATCCACCTCCAAAGGAGGAATTCTTCCTTTTTGATAATTTTGCTGTAATGTTAATTCTTTTATTTTCCCATTAAAACCCCTTAAAATGTGGCCATTTTTCAAAATTGGCTGTTTTCATCTCGGTCTTTATTGAGGAGGGCAAATACATAAAAAGTTAAACTGTGGCAAACATTTCACAGGGTGCATCTACAGCAAAACCCTCATTCTTCGAACAGTTTGTTTTTACCGACCCAAGTTCGTTCATATTCAACAAACCAGTACTCAAATACCATGCATGTATTCCTTGAACTATTGATCATGATCAGGTCCCTACGAGTTTGAGTAAGTGGGGTTTTATTGTATATTCAACATTTGTTTTCAAGAATATGCAAAAAAAAGAGTTTCCCACGTTAAATGATACAGACTCCTTGGGTGAGTAAGTGTGAGGACTGATCTAGTTTTGTTAACCTGAGATTTATAACACAGGACTAATTAACCCTGGTATGATATTATCAGTCTGTGGAGAAAGGCAATTTCTACATATTAAATTATCTAGACTCTTTGATAAGAAAACGGGATAAAAAGGGAAAAAGCTGCTATGTCTTGGTTAAATGGAGTAATGAAAGGAATCTTTGATGGGTTGTAGATGTGTTCTGGAAAAAAAGTTGATTATAATATGTTATATATGAACAGACCTGATCCTAGAAACGTTTTCAGGGAAAGGACATCGGTATGCTAATTAAAACCTTTTTTTCTGCCCAGAATTGACATGGAAACTTTTCTGTGGTTTTATTAAGAGCAGTCTTTTTGTGTTTTTGTAAGTGCACAGTGTTTTTATCAGGTTGACTTTGACATTTAAGCTTGAGATATCTAGCTGTATAAATGGCACCACATGGTTCTGCTATAAATATGGGAAATTGTTAGAATAGTTAACTGCTGTGTTTACAATGTGATTATGAGTTCAAAGAGATTGACTGGTTTTGACAGGGAATCGTTTTGGTCAAGAATTTTTATAATGTAATGCGGATAGACAATTAAGTATTTAAAGGGAGATAACACTTGAATGTTATAAGCACAGTTTTATACAGGGTATCATGCACCCTTAGCGCTGATTTGTGTAGTTATCTTTATAGTTTTTTGTCTGTAATGCTAGATGTTAATGTAAATTAATTTAGATTCATTGTTGTTAAAACAGATCTGTTTGCCAAATGATGATTCTTGAAGTAGCCCATCAATTTCTTAAATACATTTAAGCAGCTTTGTACCATAAGATATTTTTTATCTTTCAAATGAAAGGTGTGTTTGATGGACAATGTTTTATAATGTGTTATTTATCAACGTGATACAAAATTCATGTTATTTACTTAGGTTATATTAGTAGATGTACAAATAAAGAGTGGATGGTATTTTTGATGATATGACTTCTATATACAAAGGAATAAAACATTCAAAATGTTCCATCACTGGCTCAATCTTTTTTGTCTGCATTTTTGACTTTCCAGGTCAAACTTGTTCCTGTTTGCTGGCCATTGTCCTTCACATATCTGTAAATTAATTTTTTGGACCTATTCTCTTCTCAAAATGCACTACTAAGGCAAGTATCCTTTAGAAGACATTAGGAAAAGAGACTGGAATATCTCAGTAAAGGTCCTAGTGTTATTGAAACATCAAGCCTAGAGTCATGGTAAATGACCAGTATTTCTATCTATATAAAATATGAGTGCTGCGAAAAAAAGGAAGGAAAAAAAAAAGATAAAAAAACCCTCTGACTTGTATTGAAGCTCACAGGGGTCAAATCTGTTAAAAGACTCAGTTTTTAGAGCATGAAAATCATAAATATCCGATGGTTATAAAGTAGGGTATGTAGCAAATTAGTGTTACTCATTTCCAAGGTCACGGTGAATGAAACGCACAGCTTAAAAAAAAAAAGTAATGAACCCAACAGGTAAATAGTAATGATATGCATGTAGGTTGTTGTCTCTGACCTAGTGTGAGTCAAGGTCTCAAGGGTGAAATCTGTCAATACATTCAAAAGCCTCTACAAACCCAAAACGTCTTCAATTACGATGTGTAAACAGCAGCTTGCTACAATTGACTACTATTGAGTTGTCATTAACCTAGAATCAGGATGACATATTAGGTTCACATTCATAACCACATGCAAGATGACATGGTGAAGTAAATCCTCGATATCCAGTAGTTACACTCCTCGACTGTCATCATCGATATCCAGTAGTTACACTCCCTACACTCCTCGACTGTCATCATCGATATCCAGTAGTTACACTCCCTACACTCCTCGACTGTCATCATCGATATCCAGTAGTTACACTCCTCGACTGTCATCATCGATATCCAGTAGTTACACTCCCTACACTCCTCGACTGTCATCATCGATATCCAGTAGTTACACTCCTCGACTGTCATCATCGATATCCAGTAGTTACACTCCTCGACTGTCATCATCGATATCCAGTAGTTACACTCCTCGACTGTCATCATCGATATCCAGTAGTTACACTCCCTACACTCCTCGACTGTCATCATCGATATCCAGTAGTTACACTCCTCGACTGTCATCATCGATATCCAGTAGTTACACTCCTCGACTGTCATCATCGATATCCAGTAGTTACACTCCTCGACTGTCATCATCAATATCCAGTAGTTACACTCCCTACACTCCTCGACTGTCATCATCGATATCCATTAGTTACACTCCCTACACTCCTCGACTGTCATCATCGATATCCATTAGTTACACTCCCTACACTCCTCGACTGTCATCATCGATATCCAGTAGTTACACTCCCTACACTCCTCGACTGTCATCATCGATATCCATTAGTTACACTCCCTACACTCCTCGACTGTCATCATCGATATCCAGTAGTTACGCTCCCTACACTCCTGGATTGTGTCATCCTCGATATCCAGTTGTTACACTCCTGGAGTATGTCATCCTCGATATCCAGTAGTTACGCTCCCTACACTCCTGGATTGTGTCATCCTCGATATCCAGTAGTTACGCTCCCTACACTCCTGGACTATGTCATCCTCAATATCCAGTAGTTACACTCCCTACACTCCTGGAGTATGTCATCCTCAATATCCAGTAGTTACACTCCCTACACTCCTGGAGTATGTCATCCTCAAAATCCAGTAGTTACACTCCCTACACTCCTGGAGTATGTCATCCTCAAAATCCAGTAGTTACACGCCCTACACTCCTGGACTGTGTCATCCTCAATATCCAGTAGCTACGCTCCCTACACTCCTGGACTATGCCATCCTCGATATCCAGTAGTTACACGCCCTACACTCCTGGACTATGTCATCCTCAATATCCAGTAGTTACGCTCCCTACACTCCTGGACTTTGCCATCCTCGATATCCAGTTGTTACACTCCTGGAGTATGTCATCCTCGATATCCAGTAGTTACACTCCCTACACTCCTGGACCGTGTCATCCTCGATATCCAGTAGTTACGCTCCCTACACTCCTGGACTATGCCATCCTCGATATCCAGTAGTTACGCTCCCTACACTCCTGGATTGTGTCATCTTCGATATCCAGTAGTTACGCTCCCTACACTCCTGGACTGTCATCCTCAATATCCAGTAGTTACACTCCCTACACTCCTGGACTATGTCATCCTCGATATCCAGTAGTTACGCTCCCTACACTCCTGGACTATGTCATCCTCGATATCCAGTAGTTACACGCCCTATACTCCTGGAGTATGTCATCCTCGATATCCAGTAGTTACACTCCCTACACTCCTGGACTGTCATCCTCAATATCCAGTAGTTACGCTCCCTACACTCCTGGACTATGTCATCCTCGATATCCAGTAGTTACACTCCCTACACTCCTGGACTATGTCATCCTCGATATCCAGTAGTTACACTCCCTACACTCCTGGACTATGTCATCCTCGATATCCAGTAGTTACACGCCCTACACTCCTGGACTATGTCATCCTCAATATCCAGTAGTTACGCTCCCTACACTCCTGGACTATGTCATCCTCGATATCCAGTAGTTACGCTCCCTACACTCCTGGACTGTCATCCTCGATATCCAGTAGTTACACGCCCTACACTCCTGGACTATGTCATCCTCAATATCCAGTAGTTACACGCCCTACACTCCTGGACTATGCCATCCTCGATATCCAGTAGTTACGCTCCCTACACTCCTGGATTGTGTCATCCTCGATATCCAGTAGTTACACGCCCTACACTCCTGGACTATGTCATCCTCAAAATCCAGTAGTTACACTCTTCACACTCCTGGAGTATGTCATCCTCAATATCCAGTAGTTACGCTCCCTACACTCCTGGACTGTCATCCTCGATATCCAGTAGTTACACGCCCTACACTCCTGGACTATGTCATCCTCAATATCCAGTAGTTACACGCCCTACACTCCTGGACTATGTCATCCTCAATATCCAGTAGCTACGCTCCCTACACTCCTGGACTATGCCATCCTCGATATCCAGTAGTTACACTCCCTACACTCCTGGACTATGTCATCCTCGATATCCAGTAGTTACACTCCCTACACTCCTGGACTATGTCATCCTCAATATCCAGTAGTTACGCTCCCTACACTCCTGGACTGTCATCCTCGATATCCAGTAGTTACACTCCTGGATTGTGTCATCCTTGATATCCAGTAGTTACACTCCTGGACTATGTCATCCTCGATATCCAGTAGTTACACTCCCTACACTCCTGGACTGTCATCCTTGATATCCCGTAGTTACACTCCTGGACAATGTCATCCTCGATATCCAGTAGTTACACTCCCTACACTCCTGGAGTATGTCATCCTCGATATCCAGTAGTTACACTCCCTACACTCCTGGACTATGTCATCCTTGATATCCAGTAGTTACATTCCTGGACTATGCCATCCTTGATATCCAGTAGTTACACTCCCTACACTCCTGGACTATGTCATCCTCGATATCCAGTAGTAACATTCCCTACACTCCTGCAGTGTGTCATCCTCGATATCAAGTAGTTACACTCCTGGAGTATGTCATCCTTGATATCCAGTAGTTACACTCCCTACACTCCTGGACTATGTCATCCTCGATATCCAGTAGTTACACTCCCTATACTCATGGAGTATGTCATCCTCGATATCCAGTAGTTACACTCCTAGAGTATGTCATCCTCGATATCCAGTAGTTACACTCCCTACACTCCTGGACTATGTCATCCTCGATATCCAGAGTTACAGTCCTGGAGTATGTCATCCTCGATATCCAGTAGTTACACTCCCTACACTCCTGGACTATGTCATCCTCGATATCCAGAGTTACACTCATGAACTATGTCATCCTCGATATCCAGTAGTAACACTCCCTACACTCCTGGAGTATGTCATCCTCGATATCCAGTAGTAACACTCCCTACACTCCTGGACTATGTCATCCTCGATATCCAGTAGTTACACTCCCTACACTCCTGGACTATGTCATCCTCGATATCCAGTAGTTACACTCCCTACACTCCTGGAGTATGTCATCCTCGATATCCAGTAGTTACACTCCCTACACTCCTGGAGTATGTCATCCTCGATATCCAGTAGTTACACTCCCTACACTCCTGGAGTATGTCATCCTCGATATCCAGTAGTTACACTCCCTACACTCCTGGAGTATGTCATCCTCGATATCCAGTAGTTACACTCCCTACACTCCTGGAGTATGTCATCCTCGATATCCAGTAGTTACACTCCCTACACTCCTGGACTGTCATCCTCAATATCCAGTAGTTACACTCCCTACACTCCTGGAATATGTCATCCTCGATATCCAGTAGTTACACTCCTGGAATATATCATCCTCGATATCCAGTTGTTACACTCCCTACACTCCTGGAGTATGTCATCCTCGATATCCAGTAGTTACACTCCTAGAGTGTGTCATCCTCAATATCTAGTAGTTACACTCATGAACTATGTCATCCTCGATATCCAGTAGCTACACTCCTGGACTGTCATCCTCAATATCCAGTAGTTACACTCCCTACACTCGTGGAATATGTCATCCTCGATATCCAGTAGTTACACTCCTGGAGTATGTCATCCTCGATATCCAGTAGTTACACTCCTGGAATATATCATCCTCGATATCCAGGTGTTACACTCCCTACATTCCTGGACTGTCATCCTCAATATCCAGTAGTTACACTCCCTACACTCCTGGAATATGTCATCCTCGATATTCAGTAGTTACACTCCCTACACTCCTGGTCTATGTCATCCTCGATATCCAATAGTTACACTCCCTACACTCCTGGAGTATGTCATCCTCGATATCCAATAGTTACACTCCCTACACTCCTGGACTATGTCATCCTCGATATCCAGTAGTTACACTCCCTACACTCCTGGAGTATGTCATCCTCGATATCCAGTAGTTACCCTCCCTACACTCCTGGACTATGTCATCCTCGATATCCAATAGTTACACTCCCTACACTCCTGGACTATGTCATCCTCGATATCCAGTAGTTACACTCCCTACACTCCTGGAATATGTCATCCTCGATATTCAGTAGTTACACTCCCTACACTCCTGGTCTATGTCATCCTCGATATCCAGTAGTTACACTCCCTACACTCCTGGACTATGTCATCCTCGATATCCAATAGTTACACTCCCTACACTCCTGGACTATGTCATCCTCGATATCCAGTAGTTACACTCCCTACACTCCTGGAGTATGTCATCCTCGATATCCAGTAGTTACACTCCCTACACTCCTGGACTATGTCATCCTCAATATCCAGTAGTTACACTCCCTACACTCCTGGAGTATGTCATCCTCAATATCCAGTAGTTACACTCCCTATACTCCTGGACTGTGTCATCCTCAATATCCAGTAGTTACACTCCCTATACTCCTGGACTGTGTCATCCTCAATATCCAGTAGTTACACTCCCTATACTCCTGGACTGTGTCATCCTTGATATCCAGTAGTTACACCCCTGGACTATGTCATCCTCAATATCCAGTAGTTACACTCACTACACTCCTGGAATATGTCATCCTCGATATCCAGTAGTTACACTCCTGGAATATATCATCCTCGATATCCAGTTGTTACACTCCCTACATTCCTGGACTGTCATCCTCAATATCCAGTAGTTACACTCCCTACACTCCTGGAATATGTCATCCTCGATATCCAGTAGTTACACTCCTGGAGTATGTCATCCTCGATATCCAGTAGTTACACTCCTGGAGTATGTCATCCTCGATATCCAGTAGTTACACTCCTGGAGTATGTCATCCTCAATATCCAGTAGTTACACTCCCTACACTCCTGGACTATGTCATCCTCGATATCCAGTAGTTACACTCCCTACACTCCTGGAATATGTCATCCTTGATATCCAGTAGTTACACCCCTGGACTATGTCATCCTCAATATCCAGTAGTTACACTCACTACACTCCTGGAATATGTCATCCTCGATATCCAGTAGTTACACTCCCTACACTCCTGGAGTATGTCATCCTCGATATCCAGTAGTTACACTCCTGGAATATATCATCCTCGATATCCAGTTGTTACACTCCCTACACTCCTGGACTGTCATCCTCAATATCCAGTAGTTACACTCCCTACACTCCTGGAATATGTCATCCTCGATATCCAGTAGTTACACACCTGGAGTATGTCATCCTCGATATCCAGTAGTTACACTCATGAACTATGTCATCCTCGATATCCAGTAGTTACACTCCCTACACTCCTGGACTGTCATCCTCAATATCCTGTAGTTACACTCCCCCCTACACTCCTGGAATATGTCATCCTCGATATCCAGTAGTTACACTTCTGGAGTATGTCATCCTCGATATCCAGTAGTTACACTCTTGGAATATATCATCCTCGATATCCAGTTGTTACACTCCCTACACTCCTGGAGTATGTCATCCTCGATATCCAGTAGTTACACTCCTGGAGTGTGTCATCCTCAATATCCAGTAGTTACACTCATGAACTATGTCATCCTCGATATCCAGTAGCTACACTCCCTACACTCCTGGACTGTCATCCTCGATATCCAGTAGTTACACTCCTGGAGTATGTCATCCTCGATATCCAGTAGTTACACTCCTGGAATATATCATCCTCGATATTCAGTTGTTACACTCCCTACATTCCTGGAGTATGTCATCCTCGATATCCAGTAGTTACACTACCTACACTCCTGGAATATGTCATCCTCG
The DNA here is from genome assembly GCA_947623455.1 of Mimachlamys varia. Lineage (NCBI taxonomy): Eukaryota > Metazoa > Mollusca > Bivalvia > Pectinida > Pectinidae > Mimachlamys > Mimachlamys varia. Next base: position 45,934,949 of record OX392530.1, on the reverse strand, counting down.
ATATCCAGTAGTTACACTCCCTACACTCCTGGAATATGTCATCCTCGATATCCAGTAGTTACACTCCTGGAGTATGTCATCCTCGATATCCAGTAGTTACACTCCCTACACTCCTGGACTGTCATCCTCAATATCCAGTAGTTACACTCCCTACACTCCTGGAATATGTCATCCTCGATATCCAGTAGTTACACTCCTGGAGTATGTCATCCTCGATATCCAGTAGTTACACTCCTGGAGTATGTCATCCTCAATATCCAGTAGTTACACTCCCTACACTCCTGGACTATGTCATCCTCGATATCCAGTAGTTACACTCCCTACACTCCTGGATTGTCATCCTCAATATCCAGTAGTTACACTCCCTACACTCCTGGAATATGTCATCCTCGATATCCAGTAGTTACACTCCTGGAGTATGTCATCCTCGATATCCAGTAGTTACACTCCTGGAGTATGTCATCCTCGATATCCAGTAGTTACACTCCCTACACTCCTGGACTGTCATCCTCAATATCCAGTAGTTACACTCCCTACACTCCTGGAATATGTCATCCTCGATATCCAGTAGTTACACTCCTGGAGTATGTCATCCTCGATATCCAGTAGTTACACTCATGAACTATGTCATCCTCGATATCCAGTAGTTACACTCCTGGAGTATGTCATCCTCAATATCCAGTAGTTACACTCCCTACACTCCTGGATTATGTCATCCTCGATATTCAGTAGTTACACTCCCTACACTCCACACGGTGGGCGTATCCTCAGGATGACAAGTCAAATGTGGTAAAAGTATTCATGAAACAAAATCGCAACATGGGAATTAATTTATCCAAAACGTTACTAGGTTGACAAAGGAAATGATTATTAATATCATTTTAACAGTTGATATCAATTTTGGTTTGAACTTTTTTTTAAAGAACATTTTAAACCAAGGCAACATATATGGTTAGTAACTATGCCTGTTTAGGGTTGTGGCAAAACAAGTCGCGGGTTCTTAAGGAAGGCACGGTCCAGTAAGTAAGTAATATTAATAATATATAACAAGCAATTGATTGCGAAACAAGGCTGGGGTCTTGTTGATGAACTTTGTTCAAATCTCACTTTAACACGCACCAGCCTGGGTACGACATGGGGAAATGGCTCTCCTTGATGGCTGTAGTGTCGCACTGTAAGTATTGTTTTAAAATAACCATCTTTATTTACTATTTTTAATCATTTCACGTAGTTTTGAATTTAATTATTGAGCCGTTAAATAACTTGAGCCAAATTGCCGAAAATGAAATTTAAAGGAATTGCATAATTTAGTCCAATACAACTTTTCGCGCTCACTAAAACCTGCCCTTTAATGATTAGACAGAAACACCCTATAGTACACGGCTACAGAAAGGATCGGGTGGTCCACGCACTTGTCTTTCAACAAGGCCAACGGGGTTTGATGGCCCGATTGGACGTATAAGGTCACCGTCTCTCCAGGTACCCCGGTTTTCTCTCACTAAATAACACCCTCAGCGCGATTCCATTTTAGCTATGTAACAAGAATTGTTATACAACTTGTTTCAAATTGTAAAGCAAATTAAGTTTATATTATATACATTGGACATAAATTAACATTTTCAATTTTGTTATTCAAGCGATTCAAAAAACCGAAAGAAATACCTCGAAATGAAAATGCCCTTATACAACGTGGCATTTACAATTTTTGAAGCATCCTAAAAATAAATACAAATAAATTCCAGTTTACATATTTACGCCAATCTCGGTGACTGATAGTTCAATCAGATAACGCCAATCTCGGTGACTGATAGTTCAACCAGGTAACGCCAATCTCGGTAATTGACAATCCGACCAGATAACGTCAATCTCGTTGACTGATAGTTTAACCAGGTAACGCAAATCTCGGTAATTGACAATCCGACCAGATAACGCCAATCTCGGTAATTGTCAATCCGACCAGGTAACGCCAATCTCGGTGACTGATAGTTCAACCAGGTAACGCCAATCTCGGTAATTGACAATCCGACCAGGTAACGCCAATTTCGGTGACTGATAGTTCAACCAGGTAACGCCAATCTCGGTGACTGATAGTTTAACCAGGTAACGCCAATCTCGGTTATTGACAATCCGACCAGATAACGTCAATCTCGTTGACTGATAGTTTAACCAGGTTACACCAATCATTCTGACTGACAGTTCGACCAGGTTACACCAATCTCGGTAACTGACAGTCCAACCAGGTTACACCAATCTCGGTAACTGATAGTACAACCAGGTTACACCAATCTCGGTAACTGACAGTACAACCAGGTTACACCAATCTCGGTAACTGACAGTACAACCAATTTACACCAATCTCGCTTACTGACAGTCCAACCAGGTTACACCAATCATTCTGACTGACAGTTCGACCAGGTTACACCAATCTCGGTAACTGACAGTACAACCAGGTTACACCAATCTCGGTAACTGACAGTACAACCAGGTTACACCAATCACGATGACTGACAGTACAACCAGGTTACACCAATCACGATGACTGACAGTCCAACCAGGTTACACCAATCACGATGACTGACAGTCCAACCAGGTTACACCAATCTCGGTGACTGACAGTACAACCAGGTTACACCAATCACGATGACTGACAGTCCAACCAGGTTACACCAATCTCGGTGACTGACAGTCCAACCAGGTTACACCAATCTCGGTAACTGACAGTCCAACCAGGTTACACCAATCACGGTAACTGACAGTCCAACCAGGTTACACCAATCACGGTAACTGACAATACAACCAGGTTACACCAATCACGATGACTGACAGTCCAACCAGGTTACACCAATCACGGTAACTGACAGTACAACCAGGTTACACCAATCTCGGTAACTGACAGTCCAACCAGGTTACACCAATCTCGATGATGACTGACAGTCCAACCAGGTTACACCAATCTCGGTAACTGACAGTACAACCAGGTTACACCAATCTCGGTAACTGACAGTACAACCAGGTTACACCAATCACGATGACTGACAGAACAACCAGGTTACACCAATCACGATGACTGACAGTCCAACCAGGTTACACCAATCACGATGACTGACAGTTCAACCAGGTTACACCAATCTCGGTGACTGACAGTACAACCAGGTTACACCAATCACGATGACTGACAGTCCAACCAGGTTACACCAATCACGATGACTGACAGTCCAACCAGGTTACACCAATCTCGGTAACTGACAGTCCAACCAGGTTACACCAATCACGATGACTGACTGTCCAACCAGGTTACACTAATCACGATGACTGACAGTCCAACCAGGTTACACCAATCACGGTAACTGACAGTACAACAAGGTTACACCAATCACGGTAACTGACAATACAACCAGGTTACACCAATCACGATGACTGACAGTCCAACCAGGTTACACCAATCAACGTAACTGACAGTACAACCAGGTTACACCAATCTCGGTAACTGACAGTCCAACCAGGTTACACCAATCTCGGTAACTGACAGTACAACCAGGTTACACCAATCACGGTAACTGACAGTCCAACCAGGTTACACCAATCACGGTAACTGACAGTCCAACCAGGTTACACCAATCTCGGTAACTGACAGTCCAACCAGGTTACACCAATCACGGTAACTGACAGTACAACCAGGTTACACCAATCTCGGTAACTGACAGTCCAACAAGGTTACACCAATCTCGGTAACTGACAGTCCAACCAGGTTACACCAATCTCGGTAACTGACAGTCCAACCAGGTTACACCAATCTCGGTAACTGACAGTCCAACCAGGTTACACCAATCACGGTAACTGACAGTACAACCAGGTTACACCAATCTCGGTAACTGACAGTACAACCAGGTTACACCAATCTCGGTAACTGACAGTCCAACCAGGTTACACCAATCTCGGTAACTGACAGTCCAACCAGGTTACACCAATCTCGGTAACTGACAGTCCAACCAGGTTACACCAATCTCGGTAACTGACAGTACAACCAGGTTACACCAATCTCGGTAACTGACAGTACAACCAGGTTACACCAATCTCGGTAACTGACAGTCCAACCAGGTTACACCAATCTCGGTAACTGACAGTACAACCAGGTTACACCAATCTCGATGATGACTGACAGTCCAACCAGGTTACACCAATCTCGATGACTGACAGTACAACCAGGTTACACCAATCACGATGACTGATAGTTCAACCAGGTAACGCCAATCTCGGTAATTGATAATCCGACCAGATAACGTCAATCTCGTTGACTGATAGTTTAACCAGGTAACGCCAATCTCGGTAATTGACAATCCGACCAGATAACGTCAATCTCGTTGACTGATAGTTTAACCAGGTTACACCAATCATTCTGACTGACAGTTCGACCAGGTTACACCAATCTCGGTAACTGACAGTCCAACCAGGTTACACCAATCTCGGTAACTGACAGTACAACCAGGTTACACCAATCTCGGTAACTGACAGTACAACCAGGTTACACCAATCTCGGTAACTGACAGTACAACCAATTTACACCAATCTCGCTTACTTACAGTCCAACACGGTTACACCAATCATTCTGACTGACAGTTCGACCAGGTTACACCAATCTCGGTAACTGACAGTACAACCAGGTTACACCAATCTCGGTAACTTACAGTACAACCAGGTTACACCAATCACGATGACTGACAGTACAACCAGGTTACACCAATCACGATGACTGACAGTCCAACCAGGTTACACCAATCACGATGACTGGCAGTCCAACCAGGTTACACCAATCTCGGTAACTGACAGTACAACCAGGTTACACCAATCACGATGACTGACAGTCCAACCAGGTTACACCAATCTCGGTGACTGACAGTCCAACCAGGTTACACCAATCTCGGTAACTGACAGTCCAACCAGGTTACACCAATCACGGTAACTGACAGTCCAACCAGGTTACACCAATCACGGTAACTGACAATACAACCAGGTTACACCAATCACGATGACTGACAGTCCAACCAGGTTACACCAATCACGGTAACTGACAGTCCAACCAGGTTACACCAATCTCGGTAACTGACAGTCCAACCAGGTTACACCAATCTCGGTAACTGACAGTCCAACCAGGTTACACCAATCTCGGTAACTGACAGTACAACCAGGTTACACCAATCTCGGTAACTGACAGTACAACCAGGTTACACCAATCACGATGACTGACAGTACAACCAGGTTACACCAATCACGATGACTGACAGTCCAACCAGGTTACACCAATCACGATGACTGACAGTCCAACCAGGTTACACCAATCTCGGTGACTGACAGTACAACCAGGTTACACCAATCACGATGACTGACAGTCCAACCAGGTTACACCAATCACGATGACTGACAGTCCAACCAGGTTACACCAATCTCGGTGACTGACAGTACAACCAGGTTACACCAATCACGATGACTGACAGTCCAACCAGGTTACACCAATCACGATGACTGACAGTCCAACCAGGTTACACCAATCTCGGTAACTGACAGTCCAACCAGGTTACACCAATCACGATGACTGACAGTCCAACCAGGTTACACCAATCACGATGACTGACAGTCCAACCAGGTTACACCAATCACGGTAACTGACAGTCCAACCAGGTTACACCAATCACGGTAACTGACAATACAACCATGTTACACCAATCACGATGACTGACAGTCCAACCAGGTTACACCAATCACGGTAACTGACAGTACAACCAGGTTACACCAATCTCGGTAACTGACAGTCCAACCAGGTTACACCAATCTCGGTAACTGACAGTACAACCAGGTTACACCAATCACGGTAACTGACAATACAACCAGGTTACACCAATCACGGTAACTGACAGTCCAACCAGGTTACACCAATCTCGGTAACTGACAGTCCAACCAGGTTACACCAATCACGGTAACTGACAGTACAACCAGGTTACACCAATCTCGGTAACTGACAGTACAACCAGGTTACACCAATCTCGGTAACTGACAGTCCAACCAGGTTACACCAATCTCGGTAACTGACAGTCCAACCAGGTTACACCAATCTCGGTAACTGACAGTCCAACCAGGTTACACCAATCACGGTAACTGACAGTCCAACCAGTTTACACCAATCTCGGTAACTGACAGTACAACCAGGTTACACCAATCTCGGTAACTGACAGTCCAACCAGGTTACACCAATCTCGGTAACTGACAGTCCAACCAGGTTACACCAATCTCGGTAACTGACAGTCCAACCAGGTTACACCAATCTCGGTAACTGACAGTCCAACCAGGTTACACCAATCTCGGTAACTGACAGTCCAACCAGGTTACACCAATCTCGGTAACTGACAGTACAACCAGGTTACACCAATCTCGGTAACTGACAGTCCAACCAGGTTACACCAATCTCGGTAACTGACAGTCCAACCAGGTTACACCAATCTCGGTAACTGACAGTACAACCAGGTTACACCAATCTCGATGATGACTGACAGTCCAACCAGGTTACACCAATCTCGATGACTGACAGTACAACCAGGTTACACCAATCACGATGACTGACAGTACAACCAGGTTACACCAATCTCGGTAACTGACAGTCCAACCAGGTTACAAGGCTTTTGCTGGCGATACGTACGTCCAATAGTCCAGCTCACCATCAGGAATTCTATTTTCAGTAAATTCATTTTTCCATGCATATTCTATAATCTCGCAGCAAGCGGAATGCATAGCTAAGTTTGGATTGTGTATTAAGGGTTAGAATTTTCATGTTGTTTATTTCCGACACAGCAATTATTTTAAGACAAGTGGATGACATTTAAAACGCACAATGACATATAGTTCGGCTTAATTCTTAGTTATAAGACGCACGGAAAACGATGGCCTTGATGTTAGCGCCGTAAGGTCTTAATGTGGAAGGAAACGGTGTCCCGCACAGGCATTTATGGCCAGGAGAATAACCATCTATATATAGATAATATAGCGAAATATGAATTATTAAAAAAAATATCTAAAAACAAAATATTCCGATTTTCTTTGTATGTTATTAATCATCTAAAACCATAATGAAAATAATTGCCAAATTTCAGCTCGATACGTCAAGCGGTTAAATTTCACAAAAAAATCGACTATCAGACACTCTCTTTTTCAGTGTTGGAAAATGTAGTTTTTATATATTTTTAAAAATTATTCATATTCCGCTATATTATCTATCTATAGATGGTTATTCTCCTGTCACAAGTGCCTTTAGTGTCCCGGGGAAAACCCATGTGGTCGGGCAGATAATTAAGTGGCAGCCGCCAGATAAATTAAGTGGTGGCCGCCAGATAAATTATGTGGCGGCCGTCAGATAAACTGTTTTCACTAGTGGCACCAGCAGGCTTCCATAGATATGAAATAAGAGGGGAAATTGACTTTAATCTTTGAAATCCTTCTGTACAATGGAATAACTTCATCCAAATTTAGTCTAGAACTTGCGTAGCCACCTATAGGAAGAGAAGCTGGGAGCAATAGGTTTTATTCAGTTTGAACAGCATTTTGTTGATGAATAATTTGACAATGGATCCCCAGGATAGTGTGGCTCCCTTAGAGAGCCTTGTACATTTGAAATAAATGTTTCTAATCACTTTAACTTAATTATGGTAGTTTAGCATGCCACACAAATATTTTGGCTATCTTAACTGTAATGATTATTGTTTTAACTAATCCTTTTACTAACAAGAGGACCCTGTGGAAGATTAGCTTTGCTAAACAGGTCTTTTATCCTCAATAAATAAAGTTTATCATTATTATTATTATTATTATTACGTCAGTTTTTCATTTGAAGGGATGTTAACGAAATTTTGTGTAGAGCATTCTGGAATAAAGGGGCTCGATTTTGTCAGAGGGTTGCTTTAACAGGGCAGAGTGGTGACCCGAGTACGGGAAATAGAGATGAATGTTGGAAATTTTCACCAATCCTGGCATGGGGGAGGAAGGAACCTATTGTTGGAAGGGTGTTGCTGTAAAACAGGGCCAATATATAGAAATAGTTGTTACGTGTAATTATAATAATAGTTAATATGGGTGATATATACAGGCCATTTGGGCCTCTTGTTGCTACTTTATTATCACTTTCGTCTGGTGCTTCAGTTTTGAATCAATATCATACTTCTGTTGTGCAAAAGTATATATATCTCAAGCTACCATTATTACTTTTTTCGCGTGTTTTCTTGTCCTTTAGCTGTCCCATCCCATGCTGCAATTGAAGAGTTCGTTTTATGCTAAAGTTTTGTATTTTAGTTGTGAGTCTGTGTTGGGGAGAGATGGGTTGTCGGGATTACCTGGTATCTGGACCCGGGGGAGTGCCGGACTCGGCCTTGTCAGCCTCCCCCTACTATCCCTATACTGGTGACCACTGCAACCCAGCCTGTGGCCGCTTGTACATGTACAGAGAGAGGTCGACCAGCGGATGTCTGGCACCAAATGCCGGGGCCTGGTGTAGTGGCTCGGATTCTACAGAATCACACATCCAGGTGAGACTCTGGACAAAGTATACACAACATTTCCATCACATACACGCACTGCTTCATATAGCTTTGTTGTCCGTGCTGGATAACCGAACTACTCGGTAGTGAAGTGGACGTAAGTCCCTCCATAGTTGTTCAATTACAATGTACACCGGCCTGTAAACGACATATATACTCAAATTTAGCATCTATAGCATTTCAAAAGGGTCTCTTTCTCTCCACGAAAAATAATCTTTTTTGAATGTATAACAAAAGAAGACATCGCGAAAAATTGAAAAGTGCATACCTCAATCCTTGAAGACATTTTATTTTTGCGTTTCCATGTTTGAACCCATAATGGCATGTGATTGACGCGTCTCAATATCAAAATTTTTATTATTTGTAATAAAACCTCAGATTCCTAATACTTGTCAATTATTGGCTGTCGTTACAACAGTCTATTTATCAGGAACAAATACAGCCAATTTAAGCTTTACTAACATTTCATCAAAGCAAAACTAAGTAATTATATACATTTGAGGGTTTTATTTCATTCATTTAGCAACCAAGTATTTGCTTACATTCTAAATGGGAGTTTTGCGCCTTACCAACTGTGTAATAGTAACCCACTTACCTGTAATAGTATACCCATTTACCTGTAATAGTATAACCACTTACCTGTAATATTATACTCACTCACCTGTAATAATATGCTCACTAACCTGTAATATTATATCGACTTACCGTTAATAGTATATTCATTACCTGTTACAGTTTACCAATTAACCTGTAACAGTGAGCCACTCACCTAAAATAGTATACCCACCTACCTGTAATAGTATACCCACTTACCTGTAATAGTATACCCACTTACCTGTAATAGTATACCCACTTACCTGTTATAGTATACCCACTTACCTGTAATAGTATACCCACTCACCTGTAATAGTATACCCACTTACCTGTAATAGCATACCTACTTACCTGTTATAGTATACCCATTTACATGATATAGTATACCCACTTACCTGTAATAGTATACCTACTTACCTGTTATAGTATACCCACTCACCTGTAAAAGTATACCTACTTACCTGTTATAGTATACCTACTTACCTGTAATAGTATACCCACTTACCTGAAATAGTATACCCACTTACCTGTAATAGTATACCCACTTACCTGTTATAGTATACCCACTTACCTGTTATAGTAAACCCACTTACCTGTAATAGTATACCCACTTACCTGTAATAGTATACCCACTTACCTGTAATAGTAAATCCACTTACCTGTAATAGTATACTCACTTACCTGTAATAGTATACCCACTTACCTGTAATAGTATACCCACTTACCTGTAATAGTATACCCACTTACCTGTTATAGTATACCCACTTACCTGTAATTATATACCAACTTACCTGTTATAGTATACCCACTTACCTGTTATATTATACCCACTTACCTGTAATAGTATACCCACTTACCTGTAATAATATACCCACTTACCTGTAATAGTATACCCACTTACCTGTTATAGTATACCCACTTACCTGTAATTATATACCAACTTACCTGTTATAGTATACCCACTTACATGTAATAGTATACCCACTCACCTGTTATAGTATACCCACTTACCTGTAATAGTATACCCACTTACCTGTTATAGTATACCCACTTACCTGTAATAGTATACCCACTTACCTGTTATAGTATACTCACTTACCTGTTATATTATACCCACTTACCTGTAATAGTATACCCACTTACCTGTAATAATATACCCACTTACCTGTAATAGTATACCCACTTACCTGTTATAGTATACCCACTTACCTGTAATTATATACCAACTTACCTGTTATAGTATACCCACTTACATGTAATATTATACCCACTCACCTGTTATAGTATACCCACTTACCTGTAATAGTATACCCACTTACCTGTTATAGTATACCCACTTACCTGTAATAGTATACCCACTTACCTGTAATAGTATATCCACCTTCCTGTTATAGTATACCCACTTACCTGTAATAGTATACTCACTTACCTGTTATAGTAAACTCACTTACCTGTAATAGTATACCAACTTACCTGTAATTGTATACCCACTTACCTGTAATAGTATACCCACTTACCTGTTATAGTATACCCACTTACCTGTAATAGTATACCCACTTACCTGTAATAGTATACCCACTTACCTGTAATAGTATACCCACTTACCTGTAATAGTATACCCACTTACCTGTAATAGTATACCCACTTACCTGTTATAGTATACCCACTTACTTGTTATAGTAACCCACTTACCTGTAATAGTATACCCACTTACCTGTAATAGTAAATCCACTTACCTGTAATAGTATACCCACTTACCTGTATTAGTATACCCACTTACCTGTTATAGTATACCGACTTACCTGTAATAATATACCCACTTACCTGTAATAGTATACCCACTTACCTGTAATAGTATACCCACTTACCTGTTATAGTATACCGACTTACCTATAATAATATACCCACTTACCTGTAATAATATACCCACTTACCTGTTATAGTATACCCACTTACCTGTAATGAGATGCCAATTTACCTGTTATAGTAAACCAACTTACCTGTCATAGTGGTCATAATTTACTTTATAATACATTTTCCTTATCTGTTTTTTATGAAGGTAGATTTTGCTGATTCCAAAAAGATAGTTGGTGTCGTGATACAACAACGGTACGGTTCGCTCGTTGCCGGAACTGACGTCCGTACCTATCACGTTTTGTACAGTGAAAACGGAGTGGACTGGGAGTACGTGACGTCAGATGGAGTCAATCAGGTAATGCTATAAGACTCTTTCATGACCAGGGGTGTAAAATAGGTGGTCTTACACCTTTGGTCATGAAAGAGTATTTTTCTCTCATTTAAACTACCCGAATAAGGTAAAAAAAACCATGAAAATACTCTTGACAGGCCACCAATTTGAAAATATCAACTTTTCCCATGAGCTTTTTTGACGAAAACAAATGATACATCGAGATTAAGCATACCTTATATTTGCAAACGTATCGGTATCAGACGTTACTGAACTCGTGACGTCTCGTCATTATTGCGCCATTATGACGTCACGCCGTGGCTGTATTGCATGGGTGGATGTGTAATACAGCCACAGGGGTCATATGTGTATTGCTCTAGGCAGGCCAGTATTACACACCTAGAAATGATAGAAAACCACAGCGATCATAGGTGTATTGCCCTAGACAGGCCAGTATTACACACCTAGAAATGAGAGAAAACCACAGCGATCATAGGTGTATTGCCCTAGACAGGCCAGTATTACCACCTAGAAATGAGAGAAAACCACAGCGATCATAGGTGTATTGCCCTAGACAGGCCAGTATTACACACCTAGAAATGAGAGAAAACCACAGCGATCATAGGTATATTGCCCTAGACAGGCCAGTATTACACACCTAGAAATGAGAGAAAATGTCATATTTCACGGGTAATAAGATAGACTTATTTAGGACGGGAAACTATCGATGTCGAAAAATCGCCCCAGTCTATCTTGTTTATTGCATCAAAAACGCACTTACTAGGTTTAACGTTTTACGGCGTGAAAGAGACATTTTTTCCACATTCAGGAGTTTGACGTCAGCCGCCTGCAGAACATGTGGTAGGCCTAATGATTGGATGGTTATTTTAGTGAAAAACTACACTAGTCCAGTACACCACGTTTTGGCAGGTGGTTGACGTCCTAAATATAGAACACCCAGAGCAGGCTAAATACTGATGATATGTACACCACGAAGACACAGCTGACACACTAAATATTGAAGTATTATGGTGCTTACAATAAAAGGACAAACGACCAAGAAATAGGCAGCTTTCACATTGAACACATTGGTATCAATTGGATTTAACACACGAGTCTAATAACTATGGCGAAGTATGTCATTGTGTTGTTTATAACAAAACGTCAGTTATGTATGGCGTCATTGTGTTGTTTATAACAAAACGTCAGTATTGTATGGTGTCATTGTGATATTTATAACAAAACGTCAGTATTGTATGGCGTCATTGTGTTGTTTATAACAAAACGTCAGTATTGTATGGTGTCATTGTGATATTTATAACAAAACGTCAGTATTGTATGGCGTCATTGTGATGTTTATAACAAAACGTCAGTAATGTATGGCGTCATTGTGTTGTTTATAACAAAACGTCAGTATTGTATGGTGTTATTGTGATGTTTATAACAAAACGTCAGTATTCTATGGTGTCATTGTGATATTTATAACAAAACGTCAGTATTGTATGGTGTCATTGTGATGTTTATAACAAAACGTCAGTATTGTATGGCGTCATTGTGTTGTTTATAACAAAACGTCAGTATTGTATGGTGTCATTGTGATATTTATAACAAAACGTCAGTATTGTATGGCGTCATTGTGATATTTATAACAAAACGTCAGTATTGTATGGTGTCATTGTGATATTTATAACAAAACGTCAGTATTGTATGGTGTCATTGTGATGTTTATAACAAAACGTCAGTATTGTATGGCGTCATTGTGTTGTTTATAACAAAACGTCAGTATTGTATGGTGTCATTGTGATATTTATAACAAAACGTCAGTATTGTATGGCGTCATTGTGATATTTATAACAAAACGTCAGTATTGTATGGCGTCATTGTGATATTTATAACAAAACGTCAGTATTGTATGGTGTCATTGTGATGTTTATAACAAAACGTCAGTATTGTATGGTGTCATTGTGATGTTTATAACAAAACGTCAGTATTGTATGGCGTTATTGTGATGTTTATGACAAAACGTCAGTATTGTATGGCGTCATTGGGATGTTTATAACAAAACGTCAGTATTGTATAGCGTCATTGGGATGTTTATAACAAAACGTCAGTATTGTATTGTGACGTTTAGTTATATACACCTGTATTATGTGTCAAAGTACGATTCTCTATTGCAGACGTTCTACAATCCAATAAACTCCCAGGAAGAACACTACAGTAATGTCACTCCGCCTGTTGTGGCCCGGTACGTCCGGATCAGGCCCCTCACATGGATGAATCAACTTATTGAAGTACCGTGTCTAAAATTTGACGTGATCGGATGTTCCCATGGTAATTGTCCTTAAGGGTATTTTCTCCAGTAAGATTGGCATTAAATCTCGACACGAAAAAGAGCAAAGTCGGGACCATTGATACTGCATAAATTTAGTATCATTCACTAAGTTTCTGAAATTAGAGACCAACTGTTTCCCTTAGTCTGGGGAAACCATGAGATGATCATTTAACTGGAGTTTGGTTTAGCATTGATTCTCTTCAAATAAAAAAAAGTAATGGATACATATAAAACTGTCATCCGATTTTATTCAGTCATGTTCTCGATAACGGTATTATTCTGGGCGGTTTCATATAAAATTATGAAGTTCAGATACCATATATTATGATATTAGATATGGTCCGACTTTCCTCAATTCTCATTAACTAAAATATGGTCACGTGGAGATCGATATTTTGTGATATTGACCTGATGTTTCTACTTTTAGAAACACCAAGATGATACTGCGTTTATGACGTCATAATCATTGCGACATCACAGTGCCCAACTGTAAATGGCATGCAATCAAGTTTCTTATCTCATATAAACCTTGATTCGGTCAATATGGTGTTATACCAACCAGGTAGAATCTATTATATTAACAGTGGGCGTTGGTATAACACCATATTGACCTCACCAAATGTCCATAATTGGTAAATAACCATAATATATTGAAGCATAAGTACTATATATCATAATAAGGATTTCATTTCTTTAAAAATATAAGTATATGATAATTATCGTAGTATGAGTACTAGTCCAATATACATGTACTATTATACGGATTTTATTGTAGCATGAGTACGAGGCTCATATATTTTAGTAAGGATTTTATTTTTGTACGAGTATAAAGCCTATATATGAGATGAAGATTTCATTGTTGCACGAGTACTAGGCCCAAATATCATAATGATTTTGTTGTAGTATGAGTGCTAGGCCCAAATATCACAATGATTTTGTTGTAGTATGAGTGCTAGGCCCAAATATCACAATGATTTTGTTGTAGTATGAGTGCTAGGCCAAAATATCATAATGATTTTGTTGTAGTATGAGTGCTAGGCCAAAATATCACAATGATTTTGTTGTAGTATGGTTGCTAGGCCCAAATATCACAATGATTTTGTTGTAGTATGAGTGCTAGGCCAAAATATCATAATGATTTTGTTGTAGTATGGTTGCTAGGCCCAAATATCACAATGATTTCATTGTAGCACGAGTGCTAGGCCCAAATATCATAATGATTTTGTTGTAGTATGAGTGCTAGGCCCAAATATCATAATGATTGTGTTGTAGTATGAGTGCTAGGCCCAAATATCACAATGATTTTGTTGTAGTATGAGTGCTAGGCCCAAATATCACAATGATTTTGTTGTAGTATGAGTGCTAGGCCCAAATATCATAATGATATTGTTGTAGTATGGTTTCTAGGCCCAAATATCACAATGATTTTGTTGTAGTATGAGTACTAGGCCCAAATATCACAATGATTTTGTTGTAGTATGAGTGTTAGGCCCTTATTTTCTTATGGGGATGTTATTGTAGCATGATTGCTAAGTACATTTATTATTGTGATGATGTTATTGCAGTATGGGTTCAAGGCCTATGTAGTGTAAATAAAATATGATAGTATGAGTACTATATATTACTATAGGATGAAATGCTTAGAAATGTAACATACTATAGTATCCGTACACTGTATATATACCATTATTGCATGTGAAGTCAAGACTGTACCACACATCAGGAGGCGACGGTTTGCTTACCTCCCCTTGCCAGCTGGAACCATCCGTGACGTCGACGTGATAACGCAAGGACACGCCAAAGACCTTGGAGAGTGCAGTCTTCGGTGTCATCGTGACGTCACGTGTCGCTCATACTCCTACAGCAACGCGTCCAGAGAGTGTAAAGTTTACAGTGTCCAGTACACACGACAGAGGTCAAAAGTAGGCGAGCAGTCAATTTCGGATGAACCGTTTCTCTACTACTTTGACATGAGTGAGTGTATTCTAGCATTTCATGTTTACATATTTCTTACGTCTGGTAAGTTAATGTCTGATTTATTCGTGTATAAACTGTTTGAACAACTCATGTCGAGCGAAACCCCATGTAAAAGTCTTATCATCCACATAATGCGGTGAACTTCACCATAGAAATACACCCAAATATCAGAAAATAAAACGTTTTCTATATCCAAAGGTTGCGCTCTCTACAACCTTGGAATGTGTCATGGCAAACTAAAGGCACGGAGATAGCAGTTTGATTGGTCTCGGGTAAAACTTCCTATCCTATCCAATCGCTAGGCTGACACCTTTCCTCGAAGATTTCAAAGGAGCGATACCCGATTTCAAAGCCTGTCGAAATTTTACCGTTATGTTACCTCGAGATTCTTTTGATGTACATCACATTACCGAACTAGTCTTTTTCTACAAGAACAATGTGGCGAACACAGAACCTTCAGTTTTGCTGTGACATAACCCAGGTGTGTAGAGAGCGAAGGTGAGCGTAACCCCAAGATATCAAGGATGAATCCAGGTATGTAGTGAGCGAAGGTGAACGTAACCCCGAATATCGAAGATGATTCCAGGTGTGTAGCGAAGGTGGACGTAACCCCAGATATCAGGGATGATTCCAGGTGTGTAGAGAGTGTAGGTGAGCGTAATCCCTGGATATCGAGGATGATTCCAGGTGTGTAGAGAGCGAAGATGAGCGTAACCCCAGATATCGAGGATGATTCCAGGTGTGTAGAGAGTGTAGGTGAGCGTAATCCTTGGATATCGAGGATGATTCCAGTTGTGTAGAGAGCGAAAGTGAACGTAACCCCAGATATCGAGGATGATTCCAGGTGTGTAGAGAGTGTAGGTGAGCGTAATCCCTGGATATCGAGGATGATTCCAGGTGTGTAGAGAGCGAAGATGAGCGTAACCCCAGATATCGAGGATGATTCCAGGTGTGTAGAGAGTGTAGGTGAGCGTAATCCTTGGATATCGAGGATGATTCCAGTTGTGTAGAGAGCGAAAGTGAACGTAACCCCAGATATCGAGGATGAGTCCAGGTGTGTAGATAGCGAAGGTGAGCGTAACGGCTCCCCCGGTTATCGAGGATGTTAACACAATGTTCTGTACACTACACTGCAACGATACAAATATTGTTTTACACCGATATTTCGAAACTGTCTTTGTGATTCAATTCTTTTTATCAAATTGACGAATTTATAAGTTTCGTTTAATCCAAGTGATCATGCATTTGGTAGACAAGAGTATGAATTGAAACAAAAACGTGCTTGGAATAGTTTGGCGCATTTTACGCTGAATGTTATATCACATTATCAAAAAGAGCAAATGATCAAATTTTCCTTTTCGTAGAAGGGGCAATGTGACGTACAACACCCGTGTGGGGGTGTTATATAAAATTACGACTTCGAATGCTTGTAATTGGATTTTAATTATTCTTATCATAGAACCTCGAAATATTTCAGCCCTCATAGACCAGTACACGACAACGGACCCGACTACTGGACTGACTTACAAGGTCATCACACGGAGGTACAACAAGGAGGACGCCATGACAGTTTGTGCAGACCTCGAGATGAGACTCCTAGTGGTGAACTCTTTAGACAAACTCAACCTCTTACTGAAATTGATGTCAGCAAGTCTCATCTTAGGTAAGGTAGAGTCGTATATCCATGCACGAGTAAATGCGACTCGTATAAGTCGCGATAATCTGTATTTCACAGAAACATAAAATGCAGGGTTGGACAAATGTTTACGGAACCCCATATTAAACATATATTCAAATAAGTGCACCTACATTGTATCTTCAAATACTTTTAGACAAAAATAAGACGGATTGTTTTTTTCCCAAATAATTGAATACATGTTAATTTGACGTTTCATATACGCTGTGCAACGGCAAACTAATGCAGACAGGTACAATACATTGAAAATTGGTATAATTAATTGACGATTTAATTGAAGTTATGTTCATTTTACTTCCTACATGTACCTTTAATTGAAGATAGGTTGAATTCCAGAGGAGATATACCTAGTTCCATTCAATTGAAGATAGATTTAATTCCAGAGGAGATATACCTAGTTCTATTCAATTGAAGATAGGTTTAATTCCAGAGGAGATATACCTAGTTCCATTCAATTGAAGATAGGTTTAATTCCATTGGATGAATTCATGATAGATTTATAAATAAAAAAAATGGAAAGCTACTTTTGGACATTTTCAACTCTTATTTGATCAAGAGAACGATGCATATGAACTGACATAGAACTGTGAAATCAATTGATTTTTTCTCTCGGTTGATTTTAGATATCGTTATGCTTACTATTGATAAAAATGCTTCACTTTTTTACAATAGATCGAGTAGGAATCATAGTGAATGGAGGATGGTATGAGGTGGGCGGGATGACGAAATGGTGGGACGGGGGAGACCCCCCTCAGCCCCTCAATGCTACACTGGTGCCATGGAACACAACAGTCTTCTACGGTCTTACTCAATGTCTTATCGCAAGAGTAAGTCAACTTCGAAAAATCCACTGCTCAGCAAGGAGGTTCTTAATCTGTGAATTTTGATACGAATTACGCTTTCCGATGCATCGATTGATTTTCAGTAACAGTGGGTGACAACACATGCTGAAGATTAGTAGGGAAATGTGTGCTGTAGAAGGAAATATTTGTCCAGTCCGGTCTGATTATATCAAATGTATATTAAATGATCTCAGATACCATTAACAACACAACATATCGACTTTATGCGGTACGTGATAGCAGCTGTTATAATGACCTCTAATCGATATCCTGGCCCCGGTTTCATCAACGTTCCTTAACTTAAGGACATTCCTTAACTTAAAAATCTCCATAGGAAAGCATTACATAATTTAAGGAAAGTTCCTTCATTAAGGATTTTCCCTTTAAATTCTGTAATGCTTTCCTATGGAGATATTTAAGTTAAGGAATTTCCTTAAGTTAAGGAACATTGATGAAACCGGGGCCTGCTAATACTACAGTGGTGACGAGGATGAACAAAAGTTGATATCGGAACAAAACTCGAAATGGGAAAACTGCAAGATATGTCTGTAAGGCAAGGAGACATCGAGGGATTTAAACACCCAACATTGGTAGAGGAAAAAATGTGTAGAACACTTTTTTCTGACTGTCTTTGTGGATGATGCAGAGATGAAAGTTCCATATTAATAACTCTCCTCAAAAAAGTTTTGCATTATTCGGGCACATGATGATCTTACCACTGTTATCCTCAGTCACCATGATTTCAAATTCTTTTTGAAGCGGAAACAAGAGGAGCATGAAGCTGCCAGTCCAGAAAACGTTACATTTTGTTAAAATTTTTGACGGTAAATTGATCTGTGTTGTTTGCTTCCATTAATATACAGCGTACATTACTGTCAGGGGCACAGGGGCCTGATAATTTGTTACAGCTAGTTTTGGAACTAAAATAGGGTATTTAGAGTAATTTTACACATTTGGGGGGTTAAGATCAATTTTCGATAAAAATGCCCCCTCGATGGTCATAAAAGCTAAAGGGTGGAAAGCTTTCCAGATCGAAAAATCGACCCCACCTAACTTTCTTGCATCAAAAATCACATTTCTAGTTGAGGTACGAAAACACGCTTGGTACCGTTGGAAAGATGGATCATTTTTATTTTATAAACCTCCTAAATGCAAGTCAAATGTATCCTCCTTCCGCAGAAATAATCTCCATTTCCTCCAAAAACACGCAAAATGTCCGCGTCTCAGAGTTTTCGGCGGCTTGCCGGCCACTTCGTTACATATTCATTGGTGTTGACGTCACTGCACGCGGAGGCCTTACGTTGTCATTGGATGGCGGTCTTCCTTTAAATTTAGGCATCCAAAGACAGCAAAAGACCAGCACGCGGGTGACGTCAACCCCAATGAATATGTAACGAAGTGGCCGGCAAGCCGCCGAAAACTTTGAGACACGGACATTTTGCGTGTTTTGGAGGAAATGGAGATTATTTCTGCGGAAGGAGGATACATTTGACTAGCTGTAACAAATTCTCAGGTCCCTGTGGTCAGGGGTAAATATACGCTGAAATGACAAAGATGACGTAACACACACACACACACACACATGCTGCACCTTTTAAATTTAGTAACAGATAAAGTAAGCCAACAAAAAAAACGTTATTAAACTGCATCATACAGCTGTTTCGGCCTTCTGGGATTCGTAAGTGATGCTATGGGCCAAAAGGTGGGAATCAAAAATGTCTAAACTAATGTAGATGCAGAAGGGTCAGGAGCGTAAAAGCCCTTTTAATGTATGAATTGAGAAGTAAAAATAAACTAGTTATGTATTATTTCAAATCGTGTACTACGAAAGTGTGTATATCATGAACCGTGCCACTACTCAAATGAGATAGCTGTGACTATGGAGGCTCAAGCAAAGCTCGGTAATTACGTAACACAAACAGAATATAACCATAATGTAATATATGCGATTATTGTAGCGAGCAAGAAGGCAGGTATTCACATACTATTTCCCATGTTGAAACTTGTCACTATAAGCATAGCAATTTTCACTTGAATTGTACAGTATTCTAAGATTTTTTCCCCAAAGTTAATATGGAAACAAGCTTGGAGACTTTATAAAATCATGGAGGATCTCGCACAATTTAAACTCTTTATGGGTGTTCGAACTGTTAGGCAAGATACTCCGGTAACCGTAGTGGCGGATTTAAGGAAAGGTGATTGACGAAAGAAAAAAAAAGAATACTGAAGCGTCAACAAAACCATAATCCGAACTCAAAATAGATTAATCAAGGAGCAAATCATGGACAAAGGAAAGATTTACACGGAGAACATTGAAAAAGTACAAGAGAATAAGACCATGTGTTACAGAAGAGTAAGCGTCTTCTACTTTATCGAAGACCCCAACCACGTACACCCAAGTTACATCCAAGTGTATGCCTTGTCTCGAAGTGAGAACTGAGTCATCGTTGTCAATCACAGCAAGTAAGCATACCAATGAGTATATTCAAAAATGCCTATCTTTATATCACACAAAGATACAGAATATTTTTCAGTGATACCAAGATGTCGATAATAAAACTTGTTCATAGTCTTCATCAACTTGCATTTCTCGAACTCCTGTTTTTTCATCAGGTACTGACATCGATCACGAATATCTCGACATTCAAAGCAAGCTGTAGAATAACAAATCAACCGCGACAGGTAAATTAAGATCAGTAACCTCATGAAGTCATTTCATACAGAACTACTTCAAATTCGTTACTGTCAATCTTAAAGCTCATTGCTTCCAAACTATTCTCCTCTTTCTGCATATATTTTGGTTCCATAAATTAAAGGGTTCTTACGCACCTGGCCCTTCCGCTTCTATATTAGATTTTATAATTTTCTATTCCCACCTACTGGCTGTTAATAGGCCCCTATGATCCCTAACGAGTCCTTGAAGGACGAAACAACTGTATGATAAAGTTTAATTCATTTTTGGCATACTGTATCTATATCTTAATTAAGGAGGTGCAACGTGTGAGTGTGTTACGTCATCCTCTATATTCACATTCTACTAGGGTCAGGTTTGACAGGCAGGAACTTGCGAGGTTAATACTGTCAGTAATGCATACCTACAAGGGCTGTTCATAAAGGGACCTAAAGGGTCGCATGTGATGACTGCTGCCTTCGATTTGAATGTTAATTTCCAGATACGTATACACCAGACGATTGACAAAATGTGAACATGCTGAATTAGATTCATTTCAGAGTTGATGAAAAGTATCTTGTCATGTCACATTTTTTCCGGTCTTTAAAGAGCTTGCTGCGGATGTCACGAGTTTTGTGTTACATGTCGTCTGCTGTCGGAGAAATCACGCGCAGAGTTCTACATAATGCAATTAATGTCTCGCACAAATACACTTTAAGACTGTGAGATTAGAAGGCCGATGTTTCTGATTCGGGTCTTTAGAGTACCGTGTCGTTCTGTTGTCTCTACGCCGAGTTCTCGATCTGTGAATAAAACATTACTTTTATTCAACACAGATTTCTATGGCGGTTGTCGTAGATGAAACAGGACGCTTGCCACTCCGTTACAACGGTGATAGTATTACCCTGGTACAATTTCAAGACTCTCCGTATAAATCTTTCCTTTTATCACATATAATTAATCACTTATTCTATCGATCTGAAGTTTAAATTACGACTTTCTTGTTTCTTCAGTATTGTTTGTTTTTGTTGCTTAATTATAAAGATGCATATACAATGATACTAATAATTATCATTTGTCTATACATCCAGAAAGATCATATTATCGTCATCTTTTTGACTGAGGCCCCGCCAGTGAATTATTTTGATTCAATATTCAAGTTTTGTTCAAATGTACGCTTTATTCAAGAAACACGATTTGTTTTGCATCTTAATATCATTCTTAATATCATTGTATAATAAATGTAATATTATTGTGATAATTACAAGTTTTCACTTTTACACTAAGATAGTTTATTAATTATTAAAAAGTGGAATCTTAAGATTTGCATGCAAATGCCTAGATATGTTAATCAATATAAGTTGTGAAAGGTATTTTCGAATTATATTACTAGATAATGTTTCTTGAAAACTGGAAGGGGTATGTTATGTTTTAAGTTATTAGAGGGACAACGGTTAACCATGGAAGGGGTATATTATATATATAAACATATGCAAGTTATTAAGGGAATAAACTATTGACCATGAAGGGTATTTATGTTTGTATACATTTCCTGTGACCAAGATTTACATGGCGGGTGTCGTCGATGAAGCAGAAGACGCTTACTCTTCCGGAACACCCGGTCTTATTCTCTTGTGCTTTTTTCGAGAGTTTCCATGTTAATCTTTCCTTTGTTCCTATTTTGCCCATATTTTAATCGATTTTGAGTTCGGATTATGGTTTTGTTGACGCTTTGGTATTCTCTGATTTTCCCCCCTAGCAGGAACGATATCTAAAGGATGTCTAGCCTGACGAGGTTCCGCGGAAATTAGTTTTATGTAAAGTAGCTGTATAATTAGTTATTCATTTCATCCCGTATTTTCTCACGGTATCTTATGGTGCATGACTTTAAATACATGTACATAAAACATTTTCAATCGAGTTTAAATCATCGCTTCTGCAGAGACATGTAAATAATACAGTGGTGATGAAACTACACTATTTTACGACAGGAGAATCAATATTTGACACGAGACTATAGTTACAAATCTGTACTCTTGTTTTTTTTTTAAACTTCAGAATCTAGGCACTGATTGATTATGAACATTAACTGACAGAAAGTATTGTTATGGAATGGTCGATGCCGACAGTTGGGAGGGAGGTTTACTTCAAAGAGTCTAACTTACCTTTAGTGTTAGCATTGGCCGTCGCTAGCAGGGCGGTGAGTTGTGAACCGAATAGCGGTGATCACAGGGAAACGATGGGAAAATATGTAATAAAATACTAGCGGATCCAGAGGGGGTGGGGGTCCTGGGGGTCAGGACCCCCTCCTTTCTCGGAGGAGGAAAATTTGTATAGCCTTATGGAAGTTTTTACCGTTGTTTCATTGAAAAAGCGTCAGCTGGACCCCCTCCTTTCGAAAATCCTGCATCCGCGCCTGTAACAATTACACGACTTTACGCCAACAATATCAAATCTATAAAAATACCAATTACTCAAATTTTCTGGAAATTGTGACATCAACGTAAATCATTTAATGAAATCACTTCTTGTATTTTCATATCAACAAATTTTATTGACAAAATAAGGTGGAAGATGTTGTCAAAATGATAGAATATCAGGCATTGCCTATATTAATTCTCTCCTTTGGTGGCTTTGTACAGTGAGCAAATACAATAAAGATAAATTAAAGCAAAAATAGTGAATTGAAGTTAACAGTCAAAGGTAGGTAACACACTTTTGATTAACAAGTATATTTTTACAAACATACATTAGACATACACACACACAACATTCTCACCATACATATATACTGTAATTATCATAATAATAATAACGTTAATTGCATGCATACATAAACTATAAATTACAAATTATTCAGTTACCTGGCAGATTGACCAAATGTCCATATGTGCAGTAAGTGCACAGGTCATATCTGCCAGAACTGTTGACAGATATTATTTCATTAAATTTAGTTCATGATTGCATTTTGAAGATTTCATATATTAATCAAATATAGTAAGTTAATAGAGAATGGAAGAACACACCAACATCAATGCTCAGCCGGATTCATATATTATTGATAATACTTAAAATTAATTAATTATAAACAAATAGAGTCTATATTTCAGTATATCATTAAATCTCAATCATGATCAAGTATTATAGATGAGTCAGTATTATTATGGTATATCAGATCATATAAAGTTTAAAACGTTTGGATTTTCCAACAAAATAAATGATATTACTAAGCATCGGCCTGTTTGTATTGCCATCACAATTTGAACATCATGTTAGAGTACTTTTTCGACCCGGATAATTCCTTGTAGTTCATGTTTACCGGTTCTGTTGGTGGTGTTTGCCCAGGTGTATATTTTTCCTATTACTTAAATGTTGTTATGCATAATGTTTTTGAACTATATATATATAATGTTTTAGCAGAATGTTATTCTTTTTAAACAAAACAACATTTTAATCAAAAAATGATTAATTTTTCTTAACAAAATATTTTTTTAAGCACAGGAACTTATGTTTGAAATCAGTTTTAAACGTTTTGTTGAATTAAACTATTTTGGCTTAAAAAATCGATCGAAAATAATCTCGCAAACTCTCTAATAAAATCTGCTTTGTAATATGACGAATAACAATGGGAAATGGTCCGTTATGTTGTGCTAAAAAATTGTTTCTATTTAGGAACTAAAATCCATCTATTGATCAGGTCATTATGCCTTGGTACATTACCTATGTGTTACAAAACCTACGCATCCTTTTAGCTTATGTAAAGGATTATCAAAAAAACATATTCGTTCGAGGGGCCGCAGTGGCTGAGTTGTTAAGGTGTCCCGACATTATACCACTAGCTCTCCACCTTTGGGTTCAACTGTCACAAGTTCGAAACTCACGTGTGACAGTTGCCAGGTAGACCGTAAGTCGGTGGTTTTTCTCCGGGTACTTCAGCTTTTCTCCACCTCCAAAACCTGGTATTAGAAGCAAACAAAATATAAACAAAGGAAAAGTTTACACGGATAACCTTGAAAAAAGTACAAGATAATAAGACGAGGTGTTCCAGAAACGTAAGCATCTTTTGGTTCATCCACGATACCCGCCATGTAAATATAACTCACTTCCAAGTTCATGTCGCGTCCTCAAAGTGAGAACTGAGGCATCATTCTCAATCACAACAACATAACATACTAATGAGCATATTTAAAAACGCCCATCTTCATATCACACACGTATACACAATAATTATAAACGCTCATCTTCATATCACACAGGGATAGACAATAATTAAAAACGCCCATCTTCATATCACACAGGGATACACAATAATTAAAAACGCCCATCTTCATATCACACAGGGATAGACACTATTTAAAAACGCCCATATTCATATCACACAGGGATACACAATAATTATAAACGCCCATCTTCATATCAAACAAGGTAGACACTATTCAAAAACGCCCATATTCATATCACACAGGGATAGACAATAAATAAAAACGCCCATCTTCATATCACAAAAGGCTACACACCATTTAAAAACGCCCATCTTCATATCACACAGGGATACACACTATTTAAAAACGCCCATCTTCATATCACACAGGGATACACACTTTTTAAAAACGCCCATCTTCATATCACACAAGGATACATACTATTTAAAAACGCCCATCTTCATATCACACAAGGATACATACTATTTAAAAACGCCCATCTTCATATCACACAAGGCTACACACCATTTAAAAACGCCCATCTTCATATCACACAAGGCTACACACTATTTAAAAACGCCCATCGTCATATCACACAAGGATACACACTATTTAAAAACGCCCATCTTCATATCACACAAGGATACATACTATTTAAAAACGCCCATCTTCATATCACACAAGGATACATACTATTTAAAAACGCCCATCTTCATATCACACAGGGATACACAATAATTAAAAACGCCCATCTTCATATCACACAGGGATACACACTATTTAAAAACGCCCATCTTCATATCACACAAGGATAGACAATAATTAAAAACGCCCATCTTCATATCACACAAGGATACACAATATTTAAAAACGCCCATCTTCATATCACACAAGGATACACAATATTTAAAAACGCCCATCTTCATATCACACAAGGCTACACAGTATTTGAAAAAAATAAAACCATCTTCATATCACACAAGGATACAGAATATTTTAAAACGCCTTTCTTCATATCACACAGGGATACAGAATATTTAAAAATGAAATCATGCTGGCGACCAAAAAACTTGCCTATAGTCCTATCTCCCTGGAACACCATTGGCTGGCAATCAGGGGTATTGCTATCAAGAAAGAGAAGGTTCACGATAGGAAAATCGAAACCGTTACCTGTATAACAAAATCATAACCCAAACCCAAAACCGATTAAACCAGGAGCAAAATATGAAGAAAGAAAAGATTTACACGGAGACTCTTGTAAAAGTACAAAAGAATAAGACCAGGTGTTCCGGAAGAGTAAGCGTCTTCTGCTGCATGGACGACACCCGCCAAGTAAATCTTTGTCACATCCAAGTAAACATCAAGTTCTCAAAATGAGAGCCGAGTATCATTATCAATCACAACAAGTAAACACATAATGAGCATACTCAAAAACGTCCATCTTCATATCACTTAAAGATATAGAATATTTCTCAATGATACAAAGAAAAGAAAGGTAGAGGTATATATAAGTGAGTTTGTTGTGTCCTCAATCCTACAGACTTGTAAGCTCCTCTTCACATTCAACCTCACATGAAAAATTGTGCCAAAAGAGGGGCACGGTTTTGTTCTCGTAGGAATGCCAACAGTCTTCATGAAAACCTTTCCCCAAACTCAAGAAAAAATATTGACAACGCTATACTGCCAAGACAAACATGTTCTAAATCTGCCAGGAAAATTTCCCTTGATATCTTATACATAGACTGTTTGATAAGCATAGTGTTTTTATGTGTAATACACAATCCCTTGGAAAATGGCCTCGTTTTAACAGCATTTGTTCAAGCAATTAATTATTACGTAAACGACACTGTACACATTTTTCAATGTCTAAATTAATTAATTAATAAATGTGACGGGTCTTAAATTTTAGAACTTTTAAAGTTATCTAGATATATCTAAATAATCACGTTGTCCAACGTTAGTGTTTTAAATCTGCCAACGGCTTCTTCTCAATAACAAAATACCAAATACTGATATTCGCCTGTAGTATACTAAGATGAAGGTCTAGCAAGTTTATTCTACAAGAATGAATGACCTTGTTCGGATTTCAAGGTCACAGACATGAAATGTAAAACCTTCCAATGGATGGATTCTTTTGCTCTCACACACCGATACTTTGACTGTATGTGTATTGTAGTTTACTTTTGATATTCAAAGTGCGAGATACATAGCAGGTGATCGATTTAGGCCCATTGGGCGTCTGATTGTTGTTTTCGTGATCTTGGTGCATTATACAACGGACTTAATCAAATTTACTGGACGTATTTTAACTGAAGTTAAAATAAGGAAAGTCAATTAGAGTTAAGGGATACATATCATCCAAACACATTTGAGAAGCATTCTGAAAACTGAAACCAACTTGATTAACTAGAAAATCGGATGACAGGTAAACTGTTAAGATCAGTACTTATTGCGAACGAATCATATCATGTAGTACTGTAAAACGTAGAAACTCACGCCAACCAGCGTCTTGTCTGTGCGAGTTTACCCATAGTATAATTTACTATCCTAGTGGGCAGCTAGTTATATACACTATCACTGATACACGTTCAATACGGCATCGGTTTTCAGCATGGACATTATTTCAGGATAGGAACGTATTTTTTTCATTTTAATTTTTTCACCAAATTGAGTATAATGACAAAATTGAAATTAAAATTACTACTGGAGAGATACGTCAATTTTTAATTATTTCAAGATTGAAGGATAAACATATTGCAAACTTTAGATTCTATAACAATAGGAAACATGTCACGGCAGTTATGGCTGTCAGAGTCAGCGTGTACCTCCGTGCAGTACTTATATAAGGTCGGCCTGTTTATTAAACCTCAGGGCTAGTGGTCCGATCAACATTGTGGTCAGTAGATAAACACTAAGTGGTGTTAATGTATATTTCCAACTGATAATGTTTATATTACACTCCAATTATACCGCTGACGTCAGTGGTTCAAGGTCTACTCGCTGTAATGAACTCTGGCTATATATAGTGAGAAGTTGTATAAGACCTGTAGCAGGACCACCAACACAGAAGTCCAGCAGTTCACCAATATCACATCATGATGTTGCCAGCCATGTTTCTTACCTCCCTGTTTGTTATCCTTGGAGTAGCGTCTGGTCAACTGATACGGAGATCCTGCCCTGATGTGGACACTAAATCTGACTTTAACATCACTCGAGTAAGCCTTACTTTTTGCATGAATTTTTAAAAATTTATTTATCATGTGATTTTACATTTATTTATTAAGTTTAAAATGTATTCTACATTTATTTTGATTCCTGGTTTTATTCTTTCTACTTACTTGTGAAACTTGTTTCGCTGAATGTAAGAGACACCTGTAAGATATTGCTCCTATAATTTGGATACGCTCCACAATAAGCTATACATGTCTAATAAGACTCAAAAATGATGTTTGGTGCTAGAAACGTACAAATTGATCTAAAATACCGTTGAAACAGGAAATACGGCAAAATGTCTACATTACACGACAAAAAAAGAGGATACACTTTAATATGTGTATTAGCTTGTTATGTATTTCACACTTGGCATTTGCTGGGAATTTTTATTTAATGGTACTACAACGTAAAGGAAAGCTGTACGATACAGAACGATGTTTAAATTGTACAAGTCGTATCAAGTTTTTCGATATCAAGTCAATCATGTTTATTACTTATTCATATCAGGATTGAAAGTCATTTATTAAGTTTCCAAAGTGCTATGAAAGTTCAGCGGTTGAATCCCTATTGAATGAAGCCCTTGCACTTGTGACGGAAACTGTTCATTATTATAAATGATATCGTGTATTTATGACGCCATACTGAATTTGAAATACTAAAGTGATCTGCCATGAAAAAAACGTTTAACGTCTTGTTGGTTGAGATAAGGCTGATACATAATATTGTGTTGCAGAAAAACTAAATGCATGCGTGCTATTTTTGGTCGACTTGACTGATGATAGGAATCGTCTTTATATACAATACCTGCATTATGTCGGATGATAGGCTTACTGAAACGATACTGCCCATTCCTATAATCAGGGAGGGGGCTCTTTACATGGGGAAAGTGAGAGATGAAAAGTTTTTACCCTTTTTTTTGAGTTGACGAAACGCCTTTTTATTGTTTAAAAAAGTATACCCGATTTTATCCAAAAAGTGATACAATACGGTAATTTAACTTCTCGCCCAAACGACAATTCGGCGTGATATGCATTGTTTGTTAACATTCATCTAACGTTCGTATTCATACTCGTTTTGGATCATAGTCCTATGGGCCGAAACAGAACTTACCGAGCTTATATAGTAAGAGACTGAAAAGCGTTTCAAGCCGCTGGTAATGTTAATTTATTGGTTAACTTATTAGCATAACCAAACAACACCGAGCTACTCTCTCACGGTGGACCTTAACCAATCACGCCACGTGCTACATCATTTTAGTGAATTAACATGTAACGATGAAGTCTCCTGTGGTATGTTAATATGAAATCCAAACATACAAAATGTAAATATTTTTGAACATTGTGATTACGTTTTACAATGAATGACTTAAAACTAACTGCAGTCTTAATCGATAGTAAATGAGGTCGAAGTTCTCTAACATATATGACGTTTTTGCAGTACTTGGGTGACTGGTATGAGGACAGAAAATTCTTCGCCATTTTTGAATTTGGACTTACGTGTGTTAGGGCAAACTACCAATTACTGATGAGTGACACTATTCAAGTTACAAACTACGGAACCCGACGATTGTAAGTATAAGTTTTTTTTTTTTTTTGAGAAAATTAATATAATCCAGAGCCGGGTGATTGTAAATATGGTTTTCTGTGAGTTTACTGGGCCCGGAAAATTGTGAATGTGACGTCATCACAAAAACAAAATGGTAGCAAATGTGATTTCATAAGAGTCTAATTACAGAAGAGTCATATTTACCTCAATACAATTTACTATCGACGGCGCAAAGTGGATGAGTGTTACATCATGAGGTTTAATTCACACTGGAGTTAAAAGTGTGGTTCTAAGACGCCATGGTGGTCTACTACTATACCAGGACGGAGTCATGATGTTTGGTAGAAATAAGACTTACATGAAAAGCACAAAAAGGGATAAAATATATATTTCTACTTGTTTATTGAACCGATGGAGATGCTTCACTCGGGTTTAAGTCCCCGTAAAATATATAGGTCTACATGCGGTAAACCCCGTGTGTAATCTGGGGCATCAGACGATCATGTGTGTGCTGTATTGCTTATCTAGTTTGTGATAATTTGGTATATTAGTGAAACTGTGAGTGATGGCATAGTTGTCGTATATGAGAATTTTGTTCTAGCACTCTCAGATAAACTCTCATACAAGAAATAAAACATGTACTGTAGCATGTTTCTGATCTGGTCCTACCGCTCTGTCCAATTAACAATCGTTTAAATGATTTTAGTTCTTCATTTAAAATTCAACTAGAATAGAACTTGATAATTTTTATCTATTAGATGATTTATTTATCATTTTATTTCTTAGTTTTATTTGACATCCATGGTGATTATTTATTTTTGTGTTTTTCGTGTGTGTGATTTTGTTTGACAAGCTTCTGACAACCAAGTTCAGATCATGTCCTCCATTGCAGTTTTGGTACCGAGACCTATGCCAAGGCCATTGCTAAAGTATCGGATCCATCCGAACCAGGCCGTCTCAGCATCAACTTCAATCCTGGTTGGTAAAATATCAGCAATAACAGACAATTTAGAATCCTAACTAACGCTTTTGTCTAAGACTATATTAATTTCAGAATAAATATTTTGATTTATTTGATTATAGATCGGTGATTTTAGTTGATCTTAAGACAAACTTTATAAACTACAAAACAGTCTGTGTTAAAAACCCACTGCTTTAGGCATCCCAGAAGTTCGAATTTCAGAGAAAAGGGAATCTAATGAAGTTACCCCGTGGGTTTCAGTGACAGTGAACTTTCCCTTTCTTGATTGTAACATCCATGCTTCTACAACTTATGTTAACATATTGCAGTTAATTCATTATTCTTGGGCTTTGCTCTAAATATCGAGATTTTCGTGATAGTAAAAACTTGTTACACCTGGACTCGAGAGATGCAGGTTGATTGACACAACACAGAGATTTATAGTCACCATCTTGGTCTCGTTGAAATATAGTCTTTTTCCTTGTATTATATACGGTATATATACGGTATAAAGATGGACTTTTTCGAATGTACCTACTTGTTGTGATTGAGAATGATGCTTCAGTTCTTACTCTGAGGACGTGACATTTACTTAAATGTGACCTAGATTTTCATTTCTGGTGTCGATAATGACATAGAATACTCTTTACTCTTCAGGACCACTTGTTCTATCGTCTACTTTTTCAAGGGTCTCAGTCTAAATCTTTCCTTTGTTCAAAATTTACTCCAAATGTAATTGAATTTGAGTTTTATTTTTTTTGATGGTTCGACATTCTCATTCCTTTGTGTTTTCAATGTATTGGTAAAAATCGCGATGACAAATAAAATGACGGGCATCATATCAAAGTTTTTCAGTGTAGCTATTGATGGTTGCTATCTTACAATTTATGTTCCCAATAGTCGAGCTATGATGTTCTCCAAGCGCTTGTTAATATCAAAACAAATCAAATCGACCGCAACTAGTACAAACTGGACCTTACGTAGGACCATGTTAGAAATATACATATGTGTATAATTTTAATACGATTGCAAATGAGCAAATATAGCTTAATTCAATTCAATTCAATTTTATAACATTGCTCATACTTTCAATGTACCTGTGTGCAACTTTTACGATTTTTAACTTTTGCGTAGGGTCGTTAAATTCGCAAAAATAAGACACGCACAAAATATACCCGGTATTCATATAACCAACATCATATTGTAAATGTGAAATGTTGAAATTGTGAATATTGCACAGTAAATAGATAAACCAGCACTGTTGTTGCTGTTAAATGATACTGGCTTCACTGTGTAAAAGGGACAGATATTACAACATTTCTGCTTCATGGACAAATGAAACAAACAACATTAGAAATGTTCATCAGTTCAAATTAATAAAAAAGGGAAGTATTTCCAAATAATTTCTTATTCACACAATCATCCAATCAGAAGGTAGATGTCAGTAAAAAAAATAATCCAATCAGAAAGAAGAGACACCACTAAAACAATCATCCAATCCGAAGGTTAAGACATCAGTAAAACAATCATCCAATCAGAAGGTAGAGACATGAGTAAAACAATCATCCAATCAGAAGGTTGAGACATGAGTAAAACAATCATCCAATCAGAAGGTTGAGCCATAAGTAAAACAATCATCCAATCAGAAGGTAGAGACATGAGAAAAATAATCATCCAATCAAAAGTTAGAGACATCCATTAAACACTGGGACATTGATCTCAGTATAATGCTTGCTGGAAGCTTTTGTTTAACCTTTTAATAGACGATAAAGAGGTGAAAATCAATACGAAATGGGAGCAAAAGGAAAAAGACTGAAATAAGTGCAAAACATGGGTGTTCTCGGATACTGATCGAATATGAGTATAATAATGCCTATTTTGTCCCGAATATAATAATAAGTTTTATTTCTAAACCTTCAGCAGATTCAGACAGTCCTACCGGTTTCTACTTGGTTTTGGACACCGACTATGATAACTACGCTCTCGTCTATTCATGTTCGGATTACTTTGGACTCTTCTCGGCAGGTAAGTCACATTCACTTTGATTCCACAATATAACCTAGCAATCGTTACCGAATGCCAGACATGAATTACACACTGAACAAGAACTCATCTCTGATGCTAAGAGATAAAACCGCGATAATCCAAATTACTCAAAATGAACCACGTAATGTATAATGAATAATTATTATATATTCCATATGCATGAAAGCGGTTAAAAGTATTCATATATATCTCTGTTTATCAAAAGAATCTAGTTTCTCAGTAATGCCAGTCTAAATTCGACACAGTTAGTGACAGTTTATCCACAGTTTGTCTTGATTTGCTAACATTTTTATTGTCTTTACGATTCTGCCAATATCTGCTGTTTTGATAAAATCAGTGGATCACGTGCCATTTGGAGCAGCGCAGTAATACGTAATAGACTACTCACAACTAAATGAACTCGGTCAATATCTTGCCGCGGATTGTGTATAAATGTTATTTAATCTTTTAAAAGTTACGGAACACAGAATGATTTGTTTATGTTTGTGTGAAAAATGTATAACGAATACATATAAATCTTTTAGAACCTTTTTTGTGTATTTTTTTACTTAAAATTCGAGGATATTCGTAACAACATACAGCAGATGTTTCAACATTCTATTAAAACCAAACGATACTGTTCGTTTTGACCAACTTAAGTTTCCTAATGTCTGATTGAACAAATAATAACACGTAAAAAAGTAATATCTTGACAGTAGATGTAAGGTCTAGGCAGTAGATGTAGGGATTAAAATGGCCTCCTGTCGGTTTTATCAAAGGACAGCATTCATTAGGATATCGATATTATCTTTCATCGAATTGTCTTCAATAATAAGTAGATCAGGGCCCGTATTAATGAAACCATTCTCATGCTCAAGCATGGAATATTTGCTCAAGCCTTATTTCTTATTTCGACAATAACTTATTTAAAATTTCATATTTTGTCAAAGTTTTGGTAAGTGACGATCCATGAACCGTTTTACCATTTTAGATATTTACAATTTTTGGTCATTGATATGATTAAGGTGAGTTTCAATATAGCTGGCTAGAACATATAATCCATGCTTGAACACGAGAACGGTTTCATGAATACGGGCCCAGGTGTATTTTTATCAATATCTAATGCCATCTTCATCCTCGATGTATCTGTGGATGACGCTCGCTTATCCCCTGGAATATGTCACAACAAAATCCAAAGGTCAGTGTTGCCCTCTTGTGGACAAGACTTCGAATCTTTCGGTCGCGTAACGGTAAAATCCTCCGCCTTTTGCAGAGGGAACGTATCAGCCTAACGATTGGTTAACATTTATTTTACTTTGGACCAATCAAGTGCCTTTAAGTTTGCTTGCTGTGACATGTTCCATTGGTTCTGAGAGCGCAGGTGATCATGACGCCTCCAGCAGTATTTTTGTTTTCGAAATCAATAGCTGTCTCTGATTTTGGTAGGTATTAACGTACAAATGTGACGTTATTAGCTTGCAAACTAATGACGTTACAATTGCAATGACTATATACCTATCTAGAAGGGAGTCATATCGTGTTTATGAAAAACCCAATCGCGAATTATTTGCCCGGTACCTGCTACACTAATAACAAAACTTCATGCATGGCTATCATTTCTTTGTAGAGATTGCATGGATTCTGAAACGTCGCCGTAGTTACCAGCTGCCAGCCGCCAAAGTGGGTGACCTCTACGCCAAACTTCAGACAAACGACATCAATCCTAATCGCTTCACCAGGGTTTTTGAACCAAATTGTCCCGGAAAGTAAAACCGCGCCTACCAATGACTCTGTCTTAGTGACTAGCTGGTCACTGTCGGTTACGTATGATAAGTGAGCGATTTCCCTGTTTTTGAAATCTAAAAAAACAATGGAAGAGGATTTAGGATGCATATGTACTCAAACAGCAAAATCAAAGATCACTTTTAAAGCCAGATTTTATTTTAAATTAAATCAAATGAATCTGCCTCTCCGAAAAGTGACTATGTACACTGTATTCCAATAAAAGACATTGAGATGGTCGCCTGAGTTCTCTTGTATATAAGAAGTCCAATATTGTTGTTAACTCACAAAGAGAGAGTTTTCCAATGATCACAGTCACACTACCAATGTCACAGATATAAACTGTCCCTCCATAGTCACACTACCAATGTCACAGATATAAACTGTCCCCTCCATAGTCACACTACCAATGTAACAGATATAAACTGTCCCTCCACAGTCACACTACAAATGTCACAGATATAAACTGTCCCTCCACAGTCACACTACCAATGTCACAGATATAAACTGTCCCTCCACAGTCACACTACCAATGTGACAGATATAAACTGTCCCTCCACAGTCACACTACCAATGTCACAGATATAAACTGTCCCTCCACAGTCACACTACCAACGTCACAGATATAAACTGTCCCCTCCACAGTCACACTACCAATGTAACAGATATAAACTGTCCCCTCCACAGTCACACTACCAATGTCACAGATATAAACTGTCCCTCCACAGTCACACTACCAACGTCACAGATATAAACTGTCCCTCCACAGTCACACTACCAATGTCACAGATATAAACTGTCCCCTCCATAGTCACACTACCAATGTCACAGATATAAACTGTCCCTCCACAGTCACACTACCAACGTCACAGATATAAACTGTCCCTCCACAGTCACACTACCAATGTCACAGATATAAACTGTCCCTCCACAGTCACACTACCAATGTCACAGATATAAACTGTCCCCTCCATAGTCACACTACCAATGTAACAGATATAAACTGTCCCTCCACAGTCACACTACAAATGTCACAGATATAAACTGTCCCTCCACAGTCACACTACCAATGTCACAGATATAAACTGTCCCCTCCACAGTCACACTACCAACGTCACAGATATAAACTGTCCCCTCCACAGTCACACTACCAATGTCACAGATATAAACTGTCCCTCCATAGTCACACTACCAATGTCACAGATATAAACTGTCCCCTCCATAGTCACACTACCAATGTAACAGATATAAACTGTCCCTCCACAGTCACACTACAAATGTCACAGATATAAACTGTCCCTCCACAGTCACACTACCAATGTCACAGATATAAACTGTCCCTTCACAGTCACACTACCAATGTCACAGATATAAACTGTCCCTCCACAGTCACACTACCAATGTAACAGATATAAACTGTCCCTCCACAGTCACACTACAAATGTCACAGATATAAATTGTCCCTTCCATAGTCACACTACCAATGTCACAGATATAAACTGTCCCCTCCACAGTCACACTACCAATGTCACAGATATAAACTGTCCCTCCATAGTCACACTACCAATGTCACAGATATAAACTGTAACTTCCACAGTCACACTACCAACGTCACAGATACAAACTGTCCCTCCACAGTCATACTACCAACGTCACAGATATAACCTGTCCCTCCACAGTCACACTACCAATGTCACAGATATAAACTGTCCCTCCACAGTCACACTACCAATGTCACAGATATAAACTGTCCCCTCCACAGTCACACTACCAATGTCACAGATATAAACTGTCCCCTCCACAGTCACACTACCAATGTCACAGATATAAACTGTCCCTCCACAGTCACACTACCAACGTCACAGATATAAACTGTCCCTCCACAGACACACTACCAATGTCACAGATATAAACTGTCCCTCCATAGTCACACTACCAATGTCACAGATATAATCTGTCCCTCCACAGTCACATTACCAATGTCACAGATATAAACTGTCCCTCCACAGTCACATTACCAATGTCACAGATATAAACTGTCCCTCCACAGTCACACTACCAACGTCACAGATATAAACTGTCCCTCCATAGTCACACTACCAATGTCACAGATATAAACTGTCCCTCCACAGTCACATTACCAATGTCACAGATATAAACTGTCCCCTCCACAGTCACACTACCAATGTCACAGATATAAACTGTCCCTCCACAGTCACACTACCAACGTCACAGATATAAACTGTCCCTCCATAGTCACACTACCAATGTCACAGATATAAACTGTCCCTCCATAGTCACACTACCAATGTGACAGATATAAACTGTCCCCTCCACAGTCACACTACCAATGTCACAGATATAAACTGTCCCTCCACAGTCACACTACCAATGTCACAGATATAAACTGTCCCTCCACAGTCACACTACCAATGTCACAGATATAAACTGTCCCTCCACAGTCACACTACCAATGTCACAGATATAAACTGTCCCCTCCACAGTCACACTACCAATGTCACAGATATAAACTGTCCCTCCACAGTCACACTACCATCGTCACAGATATAAACTGTCCCCTCCACAGTCACACTACCAATGTCACAGATATAAACTGTAACCTCCACAGTCACACTACCAATGTCACAGATATAAACTGTCCCTCCATAGTCACACTACCAATGTCACAGATATAAACTGTAACCTCCACAGTCACACTACCAATGTCACAGATATAAACTGTCCCTCCACAGTCACACTACCAATGTCACAGATATAAACTGTCCCTCCTCAGTCACACTACCAATGTCACAGATATAAACTGTCCCCTCCACAGTCACACTACCAATGTCAGAGATATAAACTGTCCCTCCACGGTCACACTACCAACGTCACAGATATAAACTTTCCCACCACAGTCACACTACCAACGTCACAGATATAAACTTTCCCACCACAGTCACACTACCAATATCACAGATATAAACTGTCCCACCACAGTCACACTACCAATGTCACAGATATAAACTGCCCCTCCACAGTCACACTACCAATGTCACAGATATAAACTGTCCCCTCCACAGTCACACTACCAACGTCACAGATATAAACTGTCCCCTCCACAGTCACACTACCAATGTCACAGATATAAACTGTCCCTCCACAGTCACACTACCAACGTCACAGATATAAACTGTCCCTCCACAGTCACACTACCAATGTCACAGATATAAACTGTCCCTCCATAGTCACACTACCAATGTCACAGATATAAACTGTCCCCTCCACAGTCACACTACCAATGTCACAGATATAAACTGTCCCTCCATAGTCACACTACCAATGTCACAGATATAAACTGTCCCTCCACAGTCACACTACCAATGTCACATATATAAACTGTCCCCTCCATAGTCACACTACCAATGTCACAGATATAAACTGTAACCTCCACAGTCACACTACCAATGTCACAGATATAAACTGTCCCTCCACAGTCACACTACCAACGTCACAGATATAAACTGTCCCTCCACAGTCACACTACCAATGTCACAGATATAAACTGTCCCTCCATAGTCACACTACCAATGTCACAGATATAAACTGTCCCTCCACAGTCACACTACCAATGTAACAGATATAAACTGTCCCTCCACAGTCACACCATAAATATCACAGATATAAACTGTCCCTCCACAGTCACACTACCAATGTCACATATATAAACTGTCCCCTCCATAGTCACACTACCAATGTCACAGATATAAACTGTCCCTCCACAGTCACACTACCAATGTCACAGATATAAACTGTCCCTCCACAGTCACACTACCAATGTCTTAGATATAAACTGTCCCTCCAAAGTCACACTACCAATGTGACAGATATAAACTGTCCCTCCACAGTCACACTACCAATGCCACAGATATAAACTGTAACCTCCTCAGTCACACTACCAATGTGACAGATATAAACTGTCCCTCCACAGTCACACTACCAATGCCACAGATATAAACTGTCCCCTCCACAGTCACACTACCAATGTGACAGATATAAACTGTCCCTCCACAGTCACACTACCAATGCCACAGATATAAACTGTAACCTCCTCAGTCACACTACCAATGTCACATATATAAACTGTCCCCTCCACAGTCACACTACCAATGTCACAGATATAAACTGTAACCTCCACAGTCACACTACCAATGTCACAGATCATTCCATTGTCAACATTTCGAGATATATAGTGGTTATTCAATGGTTTCCCGTAAAATATCAAATGTTTTTTACGAGTATTTTTATATTGTCACGAGTGCGTTAGACGAGTGAAAATACTTTTAAAATATGTTATACGAGTGAAATATATTTGATATTTAATGGGAAACTATTAAAGTTTCTTTTTATTATATTTTCAAAATTCCCAAAGTCTGATTTCATTTTTTAAATTTGCGGTTACAACGTCAACTGATCTGGCCGGAGTGTATAAGGCTTATAGAATATCAATACGCACAGGGTGAAGTTCTATTTTTTGTTCAGAATAAAGTAAAAGTACAAAAACATATTCATAAAATCCCTTACATATCTATTAGTTCTCAAAATAATATTAAAGTTTAAATGTTCTTACTTTTTTATGATTTTATTCTAGAGTAACGAAAAAATGATACACAAATAGCGCGCAATGATATCGGACCAAAACTTTTATCATCACTAGTAATTATTTAAAATACTTCACTGCCGCTCTTATTATATCATTTTGTTCTTGAAACAAGATTTCTTATTTTGAATATGAACTTGCAATGCATCTAAAAGACATAAAACATTTACAAAAAAAGTCCGAAATTCTTGGTATTCCCATAATAAATGTGCACATTAGTTTCTCACGATATGATAGTTACATAACAACGGTCGTCCCGATAATTAAGCCAAGTGCGCATGTCTAATGTTCTCCATTAGACCTTTAGTTAGTTCCGGCGTTAAACCCGTAACTAACTAAATGTCTAATGGATAGCACGTCGCTGTACACATAATTTCGTCGCACTGTCGCCAATGAGACAATGCCGGATGCAATGCCAGATGACCGAAATAAGTCACTCTACACAAATTAGATTCTTACGTGAATATAGGGTATCGTATCTTAACAAATACACATTCAAAATGACTTTGATGAGTTTTAAAATAAGATAATTACTGAAGAGTTGACTCCATGGTTATGGAGTGACAATTTACATATGTTCTCATAATAATACCCGGGAGATTTAGTCATACGCACTAGGGAGTGAGTTTGCCCCAGGGTAAAGATACCTATCTCAATCCGACACATGCGGTCGTGGTGCCTTGCCACACATTTATATTCAGTCAGAATGTTTTAGATCACTTGTCATCGTTGGAGCCTAACGAAGTGTGACAACAACTTCGGTCAACAGGAAACGACAAAGTTCCGGTCAACAGTATACGACAAAGTTCCGGTCAACAGTATACGACACAGCCCAGTAAGCAATGTAAAACGGCACACGGTCTGTCAAGCAAACAAAAATCAATTACATTTCAGTAAATTTGAAGATTTTAGACTTGAAACGTTGCATAAACATATGCTGGTGTTCTAGAAACTTTTATCAGTCAACTATATAGGAAATACACCCGGTCAATGGAAAATTATGCACATCCGGTAAACTGGAAATTTCAAACATCCGGTCAACTTGAAACAACTCCCATTTGGTCAATTAAAACTAGACTCGTCTGTTCAACCGAAAATTACACACAATCGGTCATGTCAAATCTGCAATCTGGTCGATTGCAAACTACGCACATTCGGTCAATCGGAAACCACATACATTTGGTCAACTGAAATCTACACAAATCTGGTCATCTGAAAACTGCAAACGTTTTGATTAACTGAAAACTACGCTATTTTGGTGATTTGGAAACTGCATACATTAATTTTGGTCAATTAAAAACAACACACATTTTATCGACTGAAAAACTACAGTCATTTGGTCAGCTGGAACCACATAATTATATTTGATCAACTGGAAACCTGAAAACTGAAATCTGCACACACTGGTCAACTAAACAACTAAAACAAATCTCACATCCGGTCAGCTACAAAAAAACTTACACACCCGCTCACCTAGAAAGAACATGCTTCCGGTCAACTTTAAACAACCGGAAGCGGTCTACATTCGGTGTTCTTGTTTAAGCTGGACTGGAGAGACACATGTTGTAACATACAAAACACAGCGAATTGTCACATATAATTGTAAATACTTGTCGGTAATGTTTGGTGACTTAACTCCTAACTTTACATGGTCACCAGGCAGTGGCCGAAGTTGGCCCAAGGCCCGACTGGTCAACACATTATCCTGTGTCTTATCGTAAAAATGTTTGGAATGACACCTGCTATTATTTCACCTCGGGTGAGCAATGTCCATTAGGGTATGATGCGGATAAGCTGTGTGATACTCAGCTCCAAACAAACCTATACGGCATATTCTGATTTTGAATATGTCATAAACAGTCCAAATTGAGTAATTTTACATTTGTCTTTTTTTAAGAACTTCTAACCACTGCCAAAGAAACGTGTAGTCTTCTTCTTATTGTTCCAATTCAGATAGTTATACGAAAAGCTTATCAATCTTTACATAATGTTGATGATAAGGAGGAGGAGGAGGAGGAGGAGGAGGATAATTGTCCATGTATATAACCAAAACCTAATTAATTTATTTACTAGAACTTATGAGAAATTCGATTCTGAGTTAATTTGATAAAGACACACACATGAATCCCGTTTTTTTTTTAGCTTCAACAACACCGTTTGTCGTGATAAGTTTATGTCTTAAATGTCAATTGTTTTTATTGTTGTTGTTGTCATCTAGTTTATGATCCATGAAATAACGCCTCCGCTTCCGTATGAATAATGTTTATTTCTTATCCTTGTTCGTTTTGTTTATTAAACCCACTTTATAGTATTTTTTTTAATAAACCCATTTTGTAGCTATTGTTTAATAAACCCACACTGTAGTTACAATGTAATATTGTGCGCCATGTTTAAAATCCACCTGTTTTGTTTGGTATCGTTATGTAAATTGAGATGAAAGAGAATATGTTTACATGTGTAGTATTTTACGATAAGATGATGTTGTATTATAAAACTACAATAAAAGTCTGTTTGCTATAACAACTGTGGTTATCTTTAAAAGTCATCTTGTATAACTCCCCGGGCCACACGACTCGCCCGGCCACCTGTTGTCCAAACTAGAGACAATACCTCAATAAGTGACCAGTGGCCGGAGCGTGAGGGATGGACGCTCTACCTAACCTCCTAGTTTTGCTGTGTTTTTCTGCTGTATCTTGTTTCGGTAAGTTTTTTTATATGTTCATTTCCACATTTTGTTGTATTATCGATCATATTGTCACGGTAAAATTCGAAAAAAAAGCTTTAAAACTCCTTTAGGCCACATCAAAAGATATACAGTCATCGTATTTCATTGTATCATTAATTACCTGAAACAAAAAAAGTTATATATTTAATGTTTTAACTAAATAAGCCCAAGCCCCAGTATGTTTTACATTCATTTGATTGTTTTAAGTTTTTTGCGACATCTTTTCTATTTTTCGTTCAGTAATATCGTACGATGACGTAAACAAATTACATTAAGGATTGAATCTTTCTTTGGTCGATTTCATTTGGGTTGGGGATGGTTTGAGTTGGTTTTGAAATGCGCTTAATACAGTATGTTAACTAGGTCAAAAGCCTTGCTAACGTCTGGGGAGACAACGTCATTTATAATTCTGTGATCAATTTCCTGTGCCCAATTATTAATACTATTTAAAAGGATAGTTTCACATGAATTATTTTGCCGAAAACAAGAATGGTGACGAGAGAATATCATGCGTATTCGATAATGAATAAAAGTGCTGTGAATATTTTGGAAAGAACCGGCAAACTAGAGAAAATAGACTTACATGTACCGTTTTTATATAAAGGCGTGACTTTAGCGAGTTCCCATTTTGTTGGGAATTTACCACTTTTGATAATCATGTTCATTATGTAAACGAGTGAGTGCGAAATATTGTCAGAGTCAGTCTTGAATAGCTAATGCTAACTACAACATAACTCATACACTGTAGTTAGCAGTGAATTGTCGGAATCTGGTGTTCTGTGAGGTGGCATTTATGTAATACGACATTTTCATATCTTGTAATTTAGCGATGCATAATGAGAATTATACCTGTCATATGATTTTGGTTCAAGTTCAAGAACCCCGATTTTGGTTCAAGAACGCCAATTTCGGTTCCAAAACCCCGATTTTGGTTCAGGAACAGCGATTTCGGTTCAAGAACCCCGATTTTGGTTCAAGAACGCTGATTTTTTTTCTACAGTTGCAAGCAAGTAATTGGGCGTTAGCCCCACCCACCCACCGACACGGCTTACACCATCAACTATCAATATCAGATATGGGTTTTACAATGACAGAAGATGTTATATAGCTATGACAAGATTTGGTAGTTAGACAGAACTGTTTTTCAAAAAAGATCAATTCAAGTGACAACTAGATTTCTGTTTTGGTCGTGGTAAGGCCTTTGTTCAGCGGTTATATTCATGTCATAGGTCACACTATAGCTTAGCACTGGTGTCCAGGGTTCGAGTCTTAATTACATTGTAGCTTGGCACTGATGTACCTGGTTCAAGTCCTAATTAGCTTAGCACTGATGTCCCTGGTTCAAGTCCTAATTGGCTTAGCACTGATGTCCCGGGTTCAAGTCCTAATTAGCTTAGCACTGATGTCCCTGGTTCAAGTCCTAATTGGCTTAGCACTGATGTCCCGGGTTCAAGTCCTAATTAGCTTAGCACTGATGTCCCGGGTTCAAGTCCTAATTAGCTTAGCACTG
Source organism: Mimachlamys varia (assembly GCA_947623455.1). Classification (NCBI taxonomy): domain Eukaryota; kingdom Metazoa; phylum Mollusca; class Bivalvia; order Pectinida; family Pectinidae; genus Mimachlamys; species Mimachlamys varia. The sequence continues at coordinate 45,891,450 of OX392530.1, read as the reverse complement.
ATGTCCCGGGTTAAAGTCCTAATTGGCTTAGCACTGATGTCCCGGGTTAAAGTCCTAATTGGCTTAGCACTGATGTCCCGGGTTCGAGTCCTAATTAGCTTAGCACTGATGTCCCGGGTTCAAGTCCTAATTAATTTAGCACTGTTATTCCAGGTTCGAGTCCTAATTAATTTAGCACTGTTATTCCAGGTTCGAGTCCTAATTAATTTAGCACTGTTATTCCAGGTTCGAGTCCTAATTAGCTTAGCACTGATGTCCCGGGTTCAAGTCCTAATTAGCTTAGCACTGATGTCCCGGGTTCGAGTCCTAATTAGCTTAACACTGATGTCCCGGGTTCAAGTCCTAATTAATTTAGCACTGTTATTCCAGGTTCGAGTCCTTATTAACTTGGCACTGTTGTTCCAGGGTTAGAGTCCTAATAAGCTTAGCACTGATGTCCCGGGTTCAAGTCCTAATTAGCTTAGCACTGATGTCCCGGGTTCGAGTCCTAATTACTCGACTTCACTAATTATATCGTCAGTTAGAAATTCATAAACCGGTACTCGTTCTGTATTATAAGATAGACCCAATTGAGCTCTGTCATTTATAAACAGTTTATCATATACTAAGTTAAATGATTGTCATTGTATCTTCTTCTCTCAGTGTTCTTTAATCACTTGCCCTGATAATTTTGTAATTATTGACAACATACTAAGATTAAATTTAGTACATTTCGGGGGGAACTTCTCGAAACTAAAGTATTTGATATTAACACGGTAGGTCATACTTGGGCGTCGTTATTTTTCGAAATGAAAATATGAATATATAACGTACATCTCAAGTTCAGGTTATTTAACTACGCGTGTTGTTCGAGACCTTTAAAGTTTACATACCTGTATAAACTTATAGATCGATGATTGGCGATAACGTGACTGGCCGCTGGCCATTGTGATCAGTTTTGGAGATAGGCCGGACTGTTAGTTGACCGATGGCCATCTCTGACCAGTGAACAAAATATCAACGGATCGACCGTAGTATTGTACATTTATCAGATTAATGTCAATGTCACTATTCTAAAGATGTGTACTTTTCATGTACTTGAATATATATGTTTTAGATGGTATGAGTTTAAAACGGTTTGATAAAATACGACCATTCTAACGAGTGACGTTCCGAGGGTTGTAACTTCTGACTTTCATTTTTTTTATTCTTTCATTCAGACAAACTTGCTTGTGTAACAAGTACATGATAGATGTAATAGGAATGTTTAACGTATACACGATTATTTATTACATTTTCATCAGTGAAATATTGAAAATTATTCATTCTATAAAAGTAATATTTTTCACTATAGTGAGAAATATGATATTTTTCACTAGGTGAAAAAATATCGCTTTTTCTGATTTGATCAATCAGAACGCTGTTTACAAGTGACGTTTGGGAAAATCGAATGGTACCACTGTAGATTTTGCTATAAGAATGTAATAAACAGAATATCTGACAGTATCATCAGTAACCAAACATATTTCACTCGTATCGCTAATATTTTGATATTTTTGACTCGTGCTGAGCACTCGTGAAAACAATTTCAAAATATTATCCCCACTCGTGAAAAATATATGGTATTACTGAAGACACTGTTAGATATCCTCTATGTATATTATCTGAAGACTCATGATCAATAAACTTCATAGTAGCTGAACACGTATAGAAGGAAACACACCAAAGTACTGTAGATACCATCATCTTCTGTTAGGTATTAGGTACATTATACCACACAAACTTTTTTCAAAATGATTCATACAACAGTTGTTAAATTTGTACGATTTGTCATTTACCAACTCGTACAAATTTTACAACTGTCGTATGCATACGCTTTGTTGGTCATTAGTCTGATGAAGGTGTTAGGGTACATATCGTACTAGCCATCGAAACGTCACATAAAACATATTTTGGTTGTGTAAAATAACCTTAACATAAATAGTGTGTATATGTGTAGTAAAGATCTAGATGTTTTTATTTACAGTAAATCTAGCCCTGGATAAACCGGCTATTCAGAACTTGTATGGACTCGACGTCGATCCAAAGTATGGCTTTTGTAACGTAAGTTTCGCTAATAATGGAGAAAGGTATAAACCAAACGGGGCCTGGGAATGTGCGTGTACAAGTAACGGGACTGTGCTCCCAATGCTGCAGGTAGATCTGGAAGAGGAGGCTGTCATCACACAATTTGTTATAGACATTGTGACGCCAGGTGAGTAATTCAAGTGTCTGAATCAAGTTATCGTTTATAAAATGACAAAATGACTTGTTTTTGTACATTTTAGATGTATGCGCAACAAAAACTTGTATTCCATCAACTTGTGATATGTTCGTGAAAACAAAATACAAGATACAGGAAGATTTATTTAAAGTCGAATATGAACATAAGCTCTGTAGAGCTATCTGTACGACTAAACATGTGTAAAATACAAAGGGAATGACGTGAAACAGTACGCGAAAAAGAAGACTTCATATATATAAATTATACATTCAAGTTTTAATGCGCACTTACAGAGTATGCTAGTTCTACATACTTAAATACCAAAATATCAAAACATCTACACTTTAATTTAGATTAAAGATATGTTACCTTTCTAACACATCTCAAATGAATGGGATTGAGGCATTCCAACGGGAAGCATTATGCCATTAAACACATGTTCTATTTTCAACAGCGGATTAGAAACTAAACTACACTGAACTATATATGAGATCCCCTTGTACACTTAGTAATATATTATAGTGATTTTGTTTATAGGCTGAAGTTTAATTAATATGAACACAAATACATTGTACAATCCCTTCTTTCAATTAAAAATATGAAATGCTTGGAACATCTTCTATGTGTTGTACGAAACGACACTGTTATTGGGGCGTGTTCACAACATCGTTATACACATTTCAACAATTAATATCGTCTTTATTAACATCCACTTATTTAAAACGTCGAAACGATCATATTTCAAAAGTTGTTTTTAATTTTTAGTTTTTGTATAGGGAAATATGTCGGCTAATCCAAGTGTTTGTTGCAGTTTTGCTGGAGGGCACAAAAGTGTATGTGTCGGACACTGCGGATAATTATAAGCAGGGGACGCTGTGTTTGCACGAGGCGACGGACGACAACGGAAAACGAACCGTGTCTGTCGACTGTCACGCCAAAGGTCGTTACGTCACTATCGAAGACGAGGTTTCGCACGAGCCCGGGAAAAAAGGCGTCATAATACTTGTTTTGTGTGAACTGGAGGTTTACGGTTAGTATGTCTTTCTGAATAAAGATTTTTGAAATGTTTTCAAAACACAACGTATCCCTTTCCCGTATGAAATCATTGCTAATCCAATGATTGATTGGATTAGCAAAATTTAAAAATGCACATTTTCAAATTGCTTTGAGATATTTCGGATAATGTACAGACGTTTTTGTGTTTTCTATCTTCAAACAATCAACTACATACAGCACAAACGTCTCCCTAGCAAGCACACTGCCCTTAGAATAGAATAACCGTAATACAAACAACATTTGAAGACTATATGTGCTTTCCTTCTCAATTTGATACCATACAGGATGTAGCAATGGAACCATGGGAGATAACTGTACCGAATTGTGCCCCGACTACTGCAAGGATAGAATGTGTTTCCCTGAAAATGGCACGTGCTGGTCGGGATGTGAGGAATTGGGCAAGACGTCAGAATTCTGTAATGAAAGTGAGTAAGACTGATACCTGTAACTGTAAAGTTACCAGAGTTTTCAAATAGAAGCAGAATACACTTACTCTTCTGGAACACCTGGTCTTATTCTCTTTTGCGTTTACGAGAGTTTCCATGTAAATCTTTCCTTTGTTCCTTTTTTGTCTCTAGCTTAATAACTCTTGCTCTGTGACTGTAGAAGTGGAACTGTCAAATGACTAAATTTCTATTTAACTTCACGTGCCTTTTTCAGCCTGTGTTGACGGAACATTTGGACAGGACTGCCAGGGAATTTGTCACTGTGAGTTCGGCACGTGTGACGTCGTTACCGGGAGGTGTCCATTCGACGTATGCAGTAAGGGATGGACAGGTCTAAACTGCAGTACAGGTAAGTCGAGTGTTCACAGGTCCCCACTCTTGTATGGGTAATTTGACTTTTCGCAGCTGCAATATTTCAACTAGAGTCGTTGGATTACAAATTAAATGCAAACAGTCTATTGCACAAACACCTTGCCGATCACGCGACCTTTGAATGCATAATCGCAATTCTGTTTCCATTGGCAACCTAACCGAATAAGGCTTTGTTTAGCTTATCACTCCTACAATGTAAATGTTCCTGAGATAAGCTACCGGCTATAAGTTTTACACGCGCTTTTCAGCTTTTCATCCCTCTTTTTAACAACTGATTAATACAGATCTTCACTATTACTATAGAGAAATAGCGAGGATCTGTATTTTAATCAGATTGTCTTTTTGACGAATCACAGTCAAATCTTTTTTTATGTCCACTAAAGACCACCTGTCGTTTTGTCACACTTCCAATTTTTACTAGCACAGTGATTTCATTGTGAGCTGAGCCTTGACAAGAAATGAATCAGCTTGAAGAGACAAGCTCCTGCTAGAGGATGGTGTCTCTTACCTTCCTGTTGACATGTTTTTATTAAGTGTTTACCTAATAGATCTATGTAAATATGTTCACCAGTGTGCCCCAACGGAACGTTTGGGTCCTTGTGTAGTGAAAGCTGTCGATGTGCTGAAGGAACATGTGACCCAATTAACGGCACGTGTCCAGGAGACCTCTGTGGGCGGGGACGTGTAGGGCCAACGTGCAGTGAAGGTTGGTAGAATATATTTCTTCTCTGAAGTGATGGCGTTGCCTTTTCCGTGTCAAACTCGTTAAGATTGTAGCTGTCGTACAGTTGGCTTAAACGATTTTGGGACCAGTGAAACAATTTTTTTTTTAATGAAATAATGATTTTTTTTTTAAACAACCTACTAGTATATTTTTTATGAAACTCAATCAAACACATGATTTATAATCAATAGCAAATGTTTTTAACTGTACCCTTTTATGACAAACAGTTTAGAAGTCGATTGCATTCGAAATAAAAACTTTAAAAGAAACAGGGAAAATAATTCATAATGAGTCATAATCACCCTTGATACTGACAACTACAGTGTATCTTTACGCACCAGCCTCTCTCCATTTTACTCAACAACAATTATATTTACAGATTGTCTGAGTGGAACTTTCGGGTTTGACTGTGGCAATATTTGTCCCCACTGTGTACAAGAAAGCTGTGACGCTGAATTCGGCGTATGTACCTTTGGAAGATGCAAGATAGGATGGGACACGCAATACTGCAATGAAAGTGAGTACTGTTTTTACAATGTAATATTGATACCATGAAATGTTTCCCAGATATCGTCCTTAGTGAATTTATAAAGTATATTGGTCCTACTTTTGTATTGTCGTGAGAATTCTGTGGTGAAGTTGGTGCATATCTTTACATCAAGTGTTGAACGTCCCTCCGAACAACTTGTTATCAAAACACTTTCAAACTGATGATTATTGGCTTACAGACAGTATTTCGTATAACATTACCTTGTCGATCGTATATACAATTCTGAATTTCGACATCAAGAACACAACATGCTCTTCTACATCAGCTGCTATCCTCCATCTCTCCTTAAACCATGATCAACATGGACAGCTTACTACTAAGTTATTCGATAAACGTTAAGATTTCGATTTTCCGATCGTTATTTTTTCCCGTTCTTGGTAGTAACATCCCTGTTCTCAATTCCATGATGTTAACATGTCGCAGTTGATTCGTTAGTCTAGGTCATGCTCCGATATTTTAACTGTATATATATGTCGGCTGCTGACGAACAAGTTTTCGGCTCAGGGATTCGAGAGATGCAGATTGATGAAGACTGAGCAAGTTTTATGGCCGCAATCTTGGTCTCATTTGGGGCTGTTCTGTACCCTTGTATTATATGAAGGCGGTGGTTTAGAATATGTGCATTAGTTTGCCTAAGTTCTCACTTTGAGGAAGTGACCTTTTCTTATACGTGACCTAGATTTACATAGCCGGTGTCGTCGATAAGCAGACGCTTACACCTTAGGTTATTCAAAAGAGGATTGGCTAAAACACTATTTAACGAACATTTTTCAACCTTTAATAATTTTGTCAATATACAAAGTGCGATCCCATAAATTTGCATGGTAATTGACTCTACTAGATATATATCTGGAAAGTTGTTACTAATTAAATGATTTGGTTTTGAAGTAGCAGAAGAATTCAAATTTGCACTAATCACAGTTTAAGCTCATCACCTTTGAACGACTGGTCCTTTAGGTCTTATTATCTTGTACTTGTTAAGGTTTCCATATATATCTTTCCTTTGTTCCTATTTTTCAATTCTTGTTTAATAAATTTTGAGTTCGCATTGTGTCTATTTTGACGCTTCGGTATTCTCAATTTTTTAAAAATTGTTTTGATTCTTGTATAATCACAATCTACCTCTCTGTGTTCCCATTACAGCTTGTCCCGTGGACAGCTTCGGACAGGACTGTTCCCAGTCTTGTCAGTGTGAGAACGGAACCTGTGACCCCATCACCGGGAAATGTGCGGACGACCTCTGTCGGGACGGATGGCTAGGACCCACGTGTAGTAGAGGTGAGCTCCATACTGCATTAGCTGTATTAGAACAAGATGGAACTGGTTATTGTAGCCCAGTGTAGAAGTGTCATTATAGATAAATAAAGCTATTTAATGCATAATTTATAATTGACCAACTTCTTTAGTTTAATCATTCTCAAAACCTTAATCTATATGTACCGCACGAACTGTCCTCAAAATCCAAAGTTTCAGTAAACGTATCTTCTCATCATTAACAACATACCTATATCAAGATAACAGGACTTTAAATTAGGTAAACAAGACTCTTCTTTTTTATCTTTTTCCTATCTCGATATTTATTGTCTACAGTGACAACTATTGTCTCAAAATAGGCTTCATGCTTGGATGGTAACTCTTTCAAATGATTGTTTTTCTTTTTCGTTTAAATGTTTTCGATATAAGCGTTTCAAATAAATTGACACGCTTGGGAAACATTTTTATCTTGTTTCTGAAAATGGTTTACTTGGAACATATCATAAGTCAAAATTAACATCCAGTAAAGCATACTGTATTCCGTGTGTGTATTACAAGTGTTGTTGTTTTTAGCCTGTGACCCAGGGAAGTATGGGAAAGACTGCCTGAACACCTGCGTCTGTGTAAACAGTGACTGTGACCATGTTAACGGTACTTGTTTGTGTCCGAGAGGACGAACCGGACCGACATGTAATGATAGTAAGTACATATGTATGACTTTATTGATGGAGTAAGTAGTTTTAATGTTGAGGTTATATGATATACATTGACAAAAAAATGTGCATAGAATTATTTCCGGTTGAAAATCTATTACTGCCAAAGGGACTAAGACTAGCGTCGTTATCATATTCTTGAAGACAGAAAAAACATTTCAGAAAACACGAAAGGGATATTTATCTTTTTATAGATTAGCCTTGCATCTAAACTTTGCATTGCGCTGTAATGTCATTGCCGAGCAACTTCAAGCAATTAGCGTTTTGAATTTTAAATATCGGGCGCGAAAAAAATGGCATACGATGTCATCACTTTTAGTGGTGTGATTTTCAGGTCAAACGACATGTCATGAAACAGTCTACCATTGATTGAAAAGTCAAAGCTAAGTTTGTTGTAAACGTTGCCCCAACTGATTTCCTAATGTAGTCGCCTTAATTAAGTAATAGATCAAAGTCAACGGATAAAGGTTTGGGTGGCATGAATTATATATGAAATGTTATGCATTTTTAAAAATCAATTAAGTAGCATTCATATTTGTCCGCACCAATTTGCATTTTCTGTCGTTCTGCCCCTTCTGTTCGTCTTAGGTAATCCATGTTAAAATTTGAAAACTATTTGTTTATTGCTCTATGTATGTGAAACTTCATAAAACAGCAGAAGATCCACATAACTTATTTTAAACCAAAACAATACATTCAAACATAATCTGTTTACCAGACTGCCCGAACGGGACGTACGGAGTGGACTGTCGGGAGACTTGTTACTGTGAGGGGAAGAAGTGTGATCCAATCAGCGGCCTATGTTTCGCGGGAGGCCCGTGTCAGCCGGGCTGGAAGGGTCTCACCTGTAGCGAACGTAAGTGTTCAGTGGAAATCATCACATCGGGAAAGGTTCACTTACTACTACGATATCAGGATACTGCTGATTTACTTCAATATAGACTCTTCCTATTTGCTGTCGCCGAGGTTTACTGCTGCGTATTTCTGCCTAGTCCACTGCATCATTATATACATGAAGATTTCCCAATCAGTGCTGTTTTATTGTACACTTTCGATTCTTTTACAGAAATATGTTGTTATTGCTCAACCTTATGATATCTATTGTTTCAGCTTGCGATGCTGGATACTTTGGCCAGAATTGCTCCCAAGAGTGTTACTGCTTGAATGGAACTTGTGACCACGTGAACGGCACGTGCCTGAACGGTGACGACTGCCAGGATGGCTGGACTGGACCTCAATGCGACAAAGGTACTGCTTTCTCATTTATCTCACTTTGATTAAGGTACCGCTTTCTCCTTGGTCTCATTTAGCAACCTAGTATACTGTTTCAGAAACATAGCCTGTGTATGTTGCTAATACGACTACATTACTAAAAATGTTCGTTTGCTACATTCGATATGAACCTTTTGAATACTTTGGTGTTTTCTATACCAATTTTTCTATACTGATAAACCAAGACGTTTCTTCTGTTTTCAGATGAACTCAAGAAGTACAATGGAAGTTTTAGATGTACAAATAGGGAAGGACTGAATAATTTCATGTTGTTGAATTCTTTTGCATATTTTAATATTTACTCTGTCAGCACTGGATTTGTGTCTCCCGGTTCCCATTACTATGTTTTTTTTTAGTAAGATTGTTTAAATGTGTTAACATATTTTTTTTAATAGTTTAATTCTAGTGAGTACCGATGTATCAGAAACACTAACACGTTAACAACCTTTGTTTTTCAGTGTGTAACAACGCCACGTTTGGTAGGAACTGTAGCGAGACGTGCTACAACTGTCTAAACGGGGACTGTCACCCTAACAACGGCAGCTGTACTTCCGGTTTATGTCAGGACGGATGGCAGGCAGATAACTGCAATCAACGTATGTTCAGTTTTATATTGATGATGACAACATGAAAATTAGTTAGGAATCAAAGACATTATTTGAAATTTTACTTTCAGGGATCAGGATGAACGTATTTTTCAAGGATTTTTACTTTTGGTATTGGGAAATATAATGAACTTCTGAGAGTGCATACAATTTGAAACTGATAATGAAACAAAAAAACACTACTTGGATTTTTAAATCGATTTCATTTGATAATTCTATCTTGCTTTCTTTGTACATGGTTATCAGAGCATACAATTTACGCTAACTGGTTTAGACCAATAAAAAGAAGAAGCAGTTCATGCTAAATATTGATATTTTCAGCATGTGACAACGGTACTTTTGGGAGTAGCTGTAGTCAGATGTGTTACTGCGATTCCAATACCTGTAATGCTGTCAACGGGACATGTGACGGTAGTGACCTGTGTCAGAGAGGTTGGCAGGGCCCTACCTGTAGTCAAGGTCAGTCATCTACACCATAGTTACCATATCTAGAATGCAATACAAGAGTTATTATTGAAAAAGAATAGTTTGGAAAAAAGTTAATGTCATGTTTAAATAATGAAAAGAAGTGGAGTTGCTCGGTTGTACCTTCTGCAACTTAGAAAACTCTGACTGCGTATAAATTAGAGAAAACGCAATGAAAAAGTCTCGGCGAACTGATATCGTCTCAAAATGGTACTATTCAATCATCACCGTCTTGAAAGCCTTTGCTTGGATCCTTCAAAATATTGAAACATGAAACGTATTTGGGATCCATCATGTCTAGTTAAACAACAAAAAGGAGGTTGAAATCTTCTTTTATCTTTGATGCACATTCGAAATTCTTTGATAATAAAACTAACAATGGCGGCATCATTTTGCGACGTTTGACCACGTCACTACCAGAGCAATATGGCAATGCGTTAAAAGATTGTAAAGACACACAAGATAATGGCACCGATATATTTTAGAATAAGATCGAATCGAGCCAAATAATGCATAAAACTAAATAGCGAACAAAACGATCGTTATGAATGAATAAATATATTATGTTAAAATTGCTATTTATATTGTTACAGTAGTTTTTTTTTTTTTTGTACTTCTCCTTCTTTTTCAACAGTAGAATATAGATTTCTACCTGTTTGGCCCTTTCCTGCACCAATAAGTCCTAGAAGGACGAAACAGCTGTATGGTGAAGCGTAATTCACAATTTGCATGCTGTGTCGGTTACTGAATTATATCGGTGCGATCACATGTGTCTGTCTTATGTTTTAAGATTGCATAACTTACTTCACAGAATAGTGGTACACAGGTTACGATATATGTTTTTGCTATTTTCTTTGTTATTTGTCACCTTCTGATATTGTGTTTTTCTATCAATTATTAGCATGTCCCTTCGGAACATACGGACCTAATTGTGAGAGTGACTGCTACTGTCGGACTGTCACGTGTGACCGAGGGACTGGAATCTGTCCGTTCGGAACCTGTCAGGATGGATGGAAAGGTGTCTCGTGCAACGAGAGTAAGGGATTAGATTTAGCAGATAGATAGTCTTTAGTTCGAACGCTCTATAGGACGATAACTGCTTTAGTTTAAGATGTTAACAAATGCATTAGCTCTCAAAAAAAAAGTGAAGAGAAGCATTTTACTAAAACCATGTTTGTAAATAGAAGGATTCAAAGATCCGCTAAATAAAGTCGCATATATCTCATAATGAAATGATATGTTGGCAAGGTGATGTACATAACATTGGTAGCGCAGTATTACTATATATTAAGTGAATATTGCACTTTTCTTCAGACAAATGTTTGCAGTGTATTTTATATGCTTATAAACGCAATCTGTTCTACGATGTTTCACATTTAACACATTTCTTCCCTCGCAGCCTGTGACAGCGGGACGTTCGGGTTCGACTGTTCGAGTTCCTGTTTCTGTGCCACTGGTTCCTGTGTCCCTACTACCGGTGTATGTCCCTCTGGTGTTTGTCAGAAAGGATGGCAGGGACTGACTTGTAGTCAAGGTAACCGTACTTAACACGTATCTTAACTGTATTGTCGACAACTGTAAAGTACAATTATCAAATTCAGGAAGAAAAGCAAATGTTAAAGAAAAACAATTGGCAATGTTGAATTTTAATTAAAAAAATAAAAGCTATGATTTGGCAGTTTCTTTTAATCAGCCTAGATATTAAACTAAATTGATGAACGAAAATATTATAATCAAAAATATATTCATTTATTACTTAATGATAAAAATATACGGGCGGAAGTAAAACTTATGTTGTCAATAACTTAAAATGTTATATCTTTAAAGCTTGTGGTACTGGGAGGTTCGGACAGGATTGCTCTCAGGTATGTAACTGCGAGACAGGCACGTGCAACCCGGCAAACGGCACATGCAAAGACAACCGTTGTGAGGTCGGATGGAGAGGCAGCACGTGCAGTGAAGGTAATTGATATTACTGATGTTACTTCCTAGAAAGAAATGCAAGTTTATCATACGTTAAATGAAGTATTGAAATTCATTGTTTTGAAACAGTAATACAGCTGAAATTTGCCACAATTCGTTTATCTTCCGTTCTGAAGGAATTCGTTGTCAAAACAGTTACTCTTTACACTTTCGGTTTGATTTCAACGGTACAAAAATAATTAAAACATAATCTTACATAATAATAATAATTAGCTCGTGTTTGGACCAATTTCTAAATGAAATATATTTTCTGAAGGCAAATGTTATTTTAAGAAGGAAAATCAAGGTCTCAGTTGTGTCAATTATCAGGAAAGTACCTTAAAACGACATTTTTCGCTAAATTTGGTGCTCGTCTGCTCAATTTCGTCGCCGCCATTCGACTAATTATAGGAATCTCAACATGGTACGACATGAAACATTTTCTATTATTTGTTTAACCTTAACAGTTTATATAATCAAACAATAATATATTTATTTTATATCAAGATTTATTACTTAGCACATCAGTACCATAGTTATATTTTTATTATCCTTTTCTATGTTAAAAAAACATTTCTTATGTTTTCTTGCGGATCGGCACGAAACCGGGAGCAGGATAGTGGTCACATGATTCGAAAAAAATCACGTGATTGCTCGTATAAAAATAGAACCGGAAGCGCAAATGTCAGGTAACAGCGGTAAACAAATATTGGCTGACGTTCTTCATTCATGTACACTGTAAGATTTTGTTCGGTAAAGCTTGTAATTATAATAATAATAATAAAACAACAACAACAGATGCTTTTCAGATGTCATGTTAAAATAATGTTGAACACATATTTATGTTTGTTTCCCCAGTGTGCCCAGCTATGACGTTTGGATTCAACTGTAAGGACAGGTGTACCAACTGTCTCACCGGAACCTGTGATCCCAAGTCTGGTATCTGTACTCAGGGACTGTGTCAACCCGGCTGGCAAAGCGACAGATGTAATCAATGTAAGAACACTCCCACGTATACTTTGTTCTTTGTTCATGTACTTACATTTGATACGACTATAGTCTGTAGTCTAGGTAACGAAGAAATTTGTACTTAGTTAATTACAGAATATGAACAAAGGACCAGTTGGCATGCATAGTGTGAACATGATCTAAAACGACAAACAGCAAATCAAAGGAATTCATCCTGTTGGTCTAGTTTTTGTCGTTAAAGTCGGAACTGTCGATAAAATTAACGTATTTGCATTACAATTCTTCCAATCCCTTAAATATCATTACATCTCACTTGAAAGTATATACAGCTGTAATATTTTAGTTTTAAACTTTAGTTATCAAACTGCGGTATCTTTCTATTACTAAAACTGAGAAAATTATTTGCCTTATATATGCATAACCCTTATTAACATAACAAGAATTGGTTATCATTAATTTTTTGTTATAGCTTGTAACTTTGGAACTTTCGGGATCAACTGTCAATATTCGTGTTACTGCGACAAAGGAACGTGCGATACCGTGCTCGGCAAGTGTATCGATAATTTGTGTAGGCCCGGATGGACTGGGCCGACGTGTAGTTCAGGTAAAAAATCATATCAGTTAAAATGTCATTGTTTTTATGTGTCGTTTTTAATCGATACACATGCATTTGAACATTTTCCCCCCTAACAAATAATACAACGGCCAAACTATTTATGCTCGTGTGACTTTAACAGGAATACAATTTACCCCATTGTGACATCATGATACGTCATTTATATATGCTTACACAGAGAATAGAAGTGTTTTTATGAAAGTAACGTTAAAATGCTGAGATAATGTATTCTGCTTTACCTGAGAATGTGATAACTTGATAATTGTTTAAGATGTTAGACTAAGGTGTTGTAACTGTATATAGTATAAATAAAATCAAAACCCAGCGAGGCGAGAGCCAAATGCATTCTTGTTCATTTGCGTAAATTTCAAATAAGATGTATAATATTAATAGCAAATAAGATATTATCAATTTTAGTTACAGAGCATTCAATTTCTTTTGAATTGCATCATTTAAGGACGTTTACGTAGTATTACGACAAAGTTGTCTACAGATAATGACGGTAAAATATAAAGGTACGGTTTTGGTGTGGTAACATTATTCGGGTAATGTTTTAACTTTTGTCCTTTTTCGTCTTTACAGCTTGTCCCAGTGGCACTTTCGGGTACAACTGTACCAGGACGTGTCTTTGTGTCAACGGAGCCTGTGACACAGCCAACGACTCATGTATATGTAATCCAGGATGGCAAGGGAAATTGTGTGACCAAGGTAAGCGGACACAAATAAATGAACTATCACTCTAAGTATTTGGTATCATTTAAAAAATAAAATATCTCCATTTTTAAGTGCGTAGTACTCTGATGGGAATGCTCTGTTTTTATCTTTGCTTAAAGCAAAGGCAAAACTATGGGAAGAAAACATACCAATGAATTAAATAAGGCAATAGTTCAACTTAGCATTTAGATACCTTCTGATTTTTTATATTTTGACATTTGAAAGTTTTAAAACTTACAAAAGATAATATCGATATACATTAATGTTTCAGCGTGTGGATTTGGCTCTTGGGGAAACAAATGTTTGTCCAATTGTTACTGCGCGAACGGAACATGTGACCACGTGACCGGGGTCTGTCCCGGTGGGAGGTGTCGACGTGGATGGAACGGCACCGCGTGTAGTGAGGGTGAGTCTAAAATCCGGGTTAGATTCGCTGTCATACAAACATTATAAACATTACATTCCACCTTTTATGATACCTTCTACTAGTCTTAAAATATAATGATCTGCAATTATTGATTTTTATTTTTTTCAAAATTAACACTCCTGAAAACAGTAACTGACAATATCAGTCTATGAATTATGAGGTTATTACTTACTATTACCTAATTGGTGTATTGTTTCTGTGTCAGGGTGTCCCGCTGGAACGTTTGGTCAGAACTGCGAGGAAAAATGCCATTGTAGGAATGGAGCGTGTGACACTGTGTACGGAATTTGTCCCACCAATGCTTGCATGGCTGGATGGAAGGGACTCTCGTGCAATGAACGTGAGTAGCAGCACACAATATTAAAAAACAGCGATATTTCTTTAGTGTGTGCCATTGTTTATCTTACTTATTAAACCAGCAAAACTTAAAAACAAGTGATAATACGGGGAAGCTTGTGAAATTCGTAAATGCTCTCATTCCATGTTTGCTGATAAAGTTGTTATTTTTAACGTTAATAACAATTGCAATGTAGTTACATCGGTTATGATGTTCAGAGTGCTGTAAGATCAATGTCTTATTGAATAAGAATCACTTCAGTCAGATAAAATCCCATCTGTTGATTAAAGCTTGTCTGAGCGGCACATTTGGGGAAAATTGCGTCCAAAGATGTTATTGTGATCAATCGAGTTGTGACGTCGCCAATGGAACATGTCCGAGCAACATCTGCCGACCTGGCTGGACAGGAAGCACTTGTAGTTATCGTAAGTATACAGAACCTGTAAAACTTTATTGGAATAGGCAGTGAATGTTGTCAGGCTGAATGTGTTGACTATCTATGAATTAGAAAATATTTCCGGATAGATTTCCGGGTATTATGAAATTTGTTGGATCCGTTAGTTACTTATATTACTAAACAATCTTTTTAACAGTTAAACTAAATATACTTTTTATTGCAAAAAAATATGCGATTCAAATCTTGATAAATCAGGACTAGCTACTGTTAAAAAACCCCAACAAAAAACAATCGATATCATGTTTCATGGCATTGGTATGATTATTTGATTATACCAGGACAATTATTTTGTCTTAGATGGAAGGTGACGATCCAGAGATGTTAGCTTGGTAAATATTTTTTGTCCATGTAAGACATGTATAACACTGTACGTTTGTGCTAATAGTGTGTCCGGCTGGGTACTTCGGAGCCAACTGTAGCCGAGAGTGCTACTGTGACACGGGCACCTGTGATCCCTTAACTGGCGTGTGTCCGGGAAACAAGTGCCAGGCCGGCTGGCATCTCCCAACGTGTAGTGAACGTAAGTAAAAACTCATTTGTGCTGATTGACGTTTTTGAGTTTGCTTATTATTGTGCTTACTCGGTTCTCATTTTGATGATTGATACTAACTTGGATGTGTCAAAGATTTACATGGCGGGTGTCGTCGATGAAGCAGAAGACGCTTACTCTTCAGGAACACCTGGCCTTATTCTCTTGTACTTTAACGAGGGTATCCATTTAAATATTTCCTTTGTTCCTATTTTGCCTCAAGTTTAATCGATTTTGAGTTTGTTGACGCTTTGGTATTCTCTGATTTCTTTAATGCATATTGGAACAATAAGCACTGTACACTAAGTCGACCAAAATTTTTGTGCTGAGTCAATAACAAGATTGGTTCGGTATCTCTAACATTATTGTATTTTTTCTGTGTGTAATACATTATTTTTTATATTAATTGCAATTATCAATAGGATTCTATATAACAGAAATCTTTAAAAGGAAAACATAATTTCAAATATTTCTTGCGCAATAATATAAAAAAAAACTTTTATAAATTCGTGATTCAAATAACGAAAGTGTTTACTTGCGAATTAAAGCTTTAATTGACCTCTAAAAACCTACAATAATGTACTGTCACCGTCCGTATCTCCTTCAAAACGTACGTTTTCCTCCGTTCGTCCCGACATACTTGTGTTGGTAGTTGAAATACCATTCATTGCAGTTATGGTAATTATATCGTTACTTTTGCTTCCAGCCTGTCCTAACGGAACCCATGGGGATGGTTGTGGAGACGAGTGTCATTGTCTCTTCAGTACTTGCAGTCCTATATCAGGCGTGTGCCCTGGAATTTGTGAGAGTGGATGGACCTCGCCAAAATGCAATCAACGTAAGTTGTTTCAGACGACATACAAATGGTTCATTATTATTTGCGTTTACCGAAATAATTGCGAAGTGAACTCATCGCCAGTCTCCGATCGCATTGTACACGGTATAGAATGAACTCTCGAACATTCATTAACTAATACCCATACTATTTTATGTTTTTCATCAACTCAATTAAATTTTAAATGCAAAACACATTAAACTATGCGTATTATCAAACACATTTCACCGATATAAATAACTATTGCAGTAATTTCAAACTGAACAACCGTATTAATTCCATATGAATTATTTTTTTTAAGTATTTCGCATTTCACAAAATTTTTTAAAGGCCCAATATACGTAACTTCAGGGAAATTTTCGTGATTCTGAAAAATTCTGAAAAAAAAATCCAGTTGATAACCATGTAAAAATAAGCCTAAAACGAAGTAAACCTGAGCGGTAACTTACAAGAAACTCTGGACAAAAAAAATCCAAAGAATTGAAAATAGTTCAGGTGGGGCCCACTTCAACAACAAACCGAAGGTAGAAGACGGTTCGAAATGGACGCTTGTTTACAAATAGCGTGTTTCAACTGCTGCTGTACCGGTAACCGCGAAAGAATTCATCTTGAATATTGCTGATATCAGTTAATCTTAGCTAAATCTATAAATATAATAAGTTATTAGGCTTGATTTTTGCTTCAAGTTTTGCCGAAAGTTACGTATATTGGGCCTTTAAAATTGAAATTCCATACAACTTTTGCATTACATGTATCAATCTAACAACTATTTCTCATTGATACTTAAGAATAATCCATATGTTGCTTACCTAGGGTGCCCGTCAGGAAAGTTCGGACTTGAATGTTTGAAGACATGTCACTGTGCGACGGGTACCTGTGACCACGTGACTGGGAAATGTCCAAATGGAGGCTGTCGGGACGGCTGGCAAACTGACACGTGTAGTACAGGTATGTGTTTGTTAAATTCTCATTGGTTGTACGTTAAGCATGTAGCAAAATATCTGTTTTGGTTTCCATGATAGGACTCGCACTTGATTTTGCTTTCAATCTGTTTCCAAAGCACTGTTGATAATTTTGTAGCATATCTTAACGAATATTTTTGTTTGTGTTATACAGTTTGTGACGCGGGTTATTTCGGTAATGGCTGTACCAGTCAGTGTGGCGAGTGTTCGGGAGGTGCCACTTGTCACCATGTGAACGGTTCCTGTCCCGCCGACCTCTGTGAGTCTGGCTGGTCCGGCGTTCAGTGTCAGACCGCGTCAGGTAGGTACACAGACTTTCATCATCTCATATTTCTACAAAAAATCAAAATTAATTTTTTCAATGATGGAACAAAAGCGATTTGTCATTAGATTAAATACAATAGTTTTATTTTTGTTTCAATATTTCAATTGTGGAAAACTGTTTTTTTACATAGAGCAAACTTATCAATTTAAACTCATTACTAAGATAACAATAACTCATGATTGTTCCATTGTATAAATATTATTTCCGAATATCCTTTTAGTTTTCACTCAATTGCAATAATTTTGTTAACTGACCATCCAGTTGGCACTAGTGAGGACTTCAACATAAGAATAAATGTGCTTGGGTGTTGTTTTCGGGCCATAATTTGAAATAAAGAAAAATATGGCCAAGCTTGCGGGAAACATAAACACAGCATGAAATATAAGGGTCATTAAAATTAAAAATCAGTCCTGAGTACAATGTATACAAAAAGCGTAATGCTAATGAAATTTTTTTATTTACGTTTTTACAGCCCAGACTGCCAGTGTAAGCGTGGGTGGCATTATAGGTGCTGCTGTCGGGCTACTGGTACTGATGCTGGTCGTACTCCTCATCGTTCTCGGCGTGGCGCACAGGTAATGTCCCTACTCTCACAACAAAACCAAAACAGAAAACCCGATAAACAGAAAACTGTACGAAAACAAACGTACTTGTGAATATTTCATCATCCTGTCTAATCCAAAATATAAACATAACCTTTAAAATAAAATAAAACGAAAGAAAATACCGTTATATGAGCTGTATATTCCGTCAATCTGGTTAGAATATAGATCCATTGCCGCTCCGAGACAACTTCCCATAAAGGGCCGTGTTATGGTGACCTTTTCCATCAGCCAATCGAATTACCGCTTCCAAAATTCTTATATGGATGTCTGTTGGCGAAATAGCTTGCATAATTTTGCGTTTAGTCATTTCGTCAAAACCAGCTAAATTATGTGCAGTGTTTTGACGAAATGTTGCAGATGACATCGTTATTAGAAAATTCTACTGGAGTGTGAAGTAAAAAGGTGACAAAGGTCATCTGAGCATGACCTCTCATGGGATGTTGTCAGATCCTTACGTAACAGATTGAGAGTAAGGATCTGCATTTTAATCAGATTATATATTCCGGCATACTTAATAATTGTTTTGTCCCCTAAATATCGATTTGAATGGATTTACAAAAACACATTTTATCACACGGTACACGTATATTGAGCTTTCTGAAATAGTATGATTCAGGATAATAATCTTTGATTCTAACAAATGCTTTGTATTTTCAGAAGAGGACGAAAAACAAACCGGGAAAGAATGATGAATTCTATAGCTACCCTGTACGGAGATAACAGAAGCCGTATGTATCTCACGTGATATTATTAGAGATGCCACCGCGAATATCGGATATTTCGATTTCTAACAGACACTTTAAAAACAATGATTTTAAATAAATCGCATTGTGTGAGGTCTACTTAAAGTGAATTGTTTCTAGTATCACAGATTATCAACGAAGCAATATTGACTCTTTAGTTCGTGCCATTGTTGTCCTTGTTTGTGAATTCTTATCTTCTATAGAGTTAAGAAGACAAGGACGTTTTAAGGAAAATGTATTCGAATTCTGTTTAGTGTCCTTATTGATGATTACAGTATTGAAGTTCAGGCGTAAACTTCGCATGTTTTTAATATGATACCTGTTGTTTACTTTTTTAATTTAAATAAAGAATTTTTAATAGAAAATGTTTTGTTTTATTAATTTATCTCTAAGATCCAATTCGAAAATCAAGAGAAAAATTGTGTAAAATTATGTCCGAAGATTTGCTATGCAATCGACGGTAAATTAAACTTTTTGCGAAACAAAAAAAGTTTTTTTCTGAGAAAAGTTAAAAAAGAACGATACAAAGACTTGTCTGCTAAATGTAATTTACGTTATACTTAGGAGCTAAGTTTTCATAATTTCATGGCGCAAGTAGTTAAATTAGTTATTGTCATTTTAATTCATAATGATTTTGTTTAAGAATACGCAATGATTCATAAACGCAAAGAGTGAACATTAATTACAAATTATTTTGGTTACAATACATTAAGGTCGGATAACTAAACACTTGCAATACTATTGATTAGGTTGGTGACGTATATACGATTACTCAACTTCATTCAAAATTTACCGTAGGTCTTTTATTGTAAACATGTAAATTGATGGTGTATAACATTTCCAATAACAAAAAAAATCAATTCCTGCTTGATTATCAATCTTTGCTTACTCATTCGAAAAAACACAGTTAAATTATTTTTCACTTTCTAGAATCAAGGAACGTCATTTATCGGGACAGCATGGACAGTAATGCACCGTGCTCTAAGACCTATCATGTCAACAGTCTAACGCGAAACTCGTTCGACAATGAGTTGTTTGTCGATAGCTGTAATGATGCCATACCCAGGGAGTTTCGATCCCTGAACAACTCGTCTGAAATGTATGATTGGAGCAGTAACGCTAGCCTGAATGAGTACACTGAAGAATCCAGTCCGGGCACCATTCCCTACGAAACCAAGATGAAAGTACAAGGATTTGAAGAGACGGTTGTTACTAAGAAACAGCTGGGACGTCTTCAAGACGAGTTTAAGGTTTGTTCATTATTTCTTAAAGCAAAGTTGGTCAGAATTTGAAAAGGAGTTAATTGACCATAGGTTAGCTTTGCTGAGTTTGACCATTGGATCCAAAGCTCACGGACTGGTGATTAGGAGATATCAATAGCCACATGACGGGGCCCTTGTTGACCTGTCGGTGTTTAGTATCTTTCATCTCCTCTTTTTTCGTTAATGTTATTGTAAATCGGCATTTAGCTCGGATATTTCCTTCACAAGATGACACTATACTATGTCTTACAATGCCCCCCCCCCCCCCCAATTTATCAAAGTTTACGAAACAAAACTGCTTGATGTAGTAAGCGTCGGCCACATGCTTTACTACGAACAAAGAAACTATGTAACTTATCTAATTACGTCGAAGGTTTGTAATCAGTAGGAGTTGTCGTTACAGTATCTACCGACAGGACTGGTGTTCTCCAGTGAAGTAGCTGAACGACCAGAAAACAGGACAAGGAATCGCTACAAAACGGCTCTTCCATGTAAGTACGACGATCGGTTCTTTACTGTAGTAAAAAGTATCCAGTATAAATTGTACGCTATTTTCAAATCCTGACTATGCTAGCATTATTCAATATGTTTAACAATATCGAACTTAATATTTTTATGAGTAAAATCTAGATTTGCTGATGTCTTAAATACATCGATATAAGTTGTTAGTCATGACTCTTACTGTGATTTCAAAGGAAAAGGGACATTTATAGACTATCACGGTTATTTTAGGGGGATTTGTGCCTTTGAAAAGAAAAAAACAAAATACCAAAGAATCATTTTACTTTAGTTTTGAAAAAGTATCTCAAGTAATTCTTGTTAGATTTATCAGGGTTCAAAACCGCAATAGTTGTTGTTACAATGTATTTTGATCAGGATGCAATTTAGAAGTTTGTTTATCCACTCAGGCGTTTTGATTGTAATTGACATGCATTGACAAATGCTTTCAAGTTTCTTATACAGTGTGTATATAAAATTCTTGAATAGGTCTTGTTATTCAATTCCGTTCCTGTTTTTTGAACATTGTTCAAATTAATATAAACTTTCACCAACAGGAAGATATCTGTATTCTTCTACGTTGATGCTACTTATTTTTACAGATGACAAGTCCAGGGTGATCTTACGTCACAGACCGGGCCAGACGGACTATATCAACGCTAGCTTTATACAGGTAAGTTCATACTTACGTTTTCTCTGACGGGGGCCGTCTGGAGATTCCGGGATTGCGTTTCATCATATATAGGAGGCGCCTTATGTGCGACCACAGTCAGGTGGGGTGTTCTGCTGGGGCTTTTCAGCG